>OY728151.1:1703304208-1703956708 GCA_963277665.1 Viscum album
CTTATAATTTTTTTGACTCTCTCTTCTCTTTTACTCTCTAATTCTGAAAGAGGTTATCCTCGTATTTATAGGCATAGATATTTGCGAAACTCCACCACTTCCATTGTATTTTCCTGATTTGTTATCAGGGTGCACCACCATTCGAAAAGATCCTTTGTAAATACAGAGCATGCCTCCTTCTTAGCGCCCATTGATATCATGAAGCCCTATATCAACGATCATGATGAACTCCATCACTGATTGTGATGCTCTATTTTCTCTGAATTGTGAAGCTCGTCGCTTTCATGAAGACCTCCGCCATAATTATTTTCTCCTTTGTGAATCACAACTCTCAAATCCCATATTCATGAAATTCTTGATTTTCAATATTTTGATGAGATATTTGTGGAAATCCACATTCTGTGATGAAAATAAAACTCCAAATTTAGGACACCAAAATTTTGGAAAAACTCTAGAAGATGCGGCCACCGTGTATTTTCTATTTTGTACCATCTCTAGATCCTCCCTTACTTTGTCATATTTCTTTTTCAATATTTATTTCAAACTATATCTCTGAATCTCGACAACTCATATTAAAAACCAACTTTTTCAATAAACACAACCAACCAAAAAATGCTATAATGTTACGTTGAGATATTGTTTCCTAACAAATACAATAATGAATTTCAATTGAAACTGAGATCACTTTTCTATGGGATATGATTTTATGAAATGATGAAATTATTAAGAAATATATTTCTTTTCCTCGTGTTTTGTTATGATGAAATGTTTATAAACATTATTTCATTTCATGGGTACTATTATGTTGAATATTTTATGATCTTTTGAAACACGTGTATGATTTTCATTTTGTGACAATTATTATTTTAGAACCAAGGGATGTGGTTACGTTATAACCATGATTGGTGGGACCTATATCTCCCTCCAATTAATTGGGTAAAGACTTATATATCCTGAGATAAATAGAAATAGATTGTATAGTGAACCCAGTTCATTATGAAAATCTTCCAACAATGATAGGGTTGGGAATGAACTTTGAAAACTATGATGGTTTGGGGAGAGAACCAATTACAATATGATAGCCTTAGAAATGAGTCTCTCCAAAAATGGAAATGATTTTTTATTCTTATGTGTTTTCAAAAATCCTATTTATTATTCTAATTTTATATTTTCATGGCTCATGTTCAAGGATTCCATTATGATTCATTTATTATTAACTATAATGATTTATGCCATGACCCAAGTTTATGAACAATAAAATGTAAGGTATAGTTTTAATTTTTTTTTCATGTTCTCTCACCCTTATGATCATTTAATTCTTATTTAATCATTAACATAAATATTTTTTAATATTATTGAGTATCTAACCTCTCCATTACCTATATTTAAATTCCCTAGGATATAAAGAATGTTATTATGTATGATATGTTTCAGAATGGTAATTGTTATGATGAACATAGTGGGAGATGATGTAGCTTACTTATAGACCACTTGTTTATGTTTCTTGGTTTCCAAATCCACTCGACCTAAACGATTTTGGCATGGATCATTATATTTTGTAATATATATTTCTCAACAAAGATGTATTATTTATGTATAATAATTTTGATCCTTACTATTTCTATCTGTAGAAGGTTTTGTTATCCTAGGGATTATCGGATAAGAAAACTTTAGTGACATCCAAAGCGATAATTATGTGGATATATATATGTATATAACCAAAGATAATCATTTGTAAGAGTTAATTTATCATAAAATGTCTTGGAATTTTGGTAAATGATAGAGTGAGTTGTTTCAAAAAAATATATCCATGTATGAAAACATTATGTTGAGGTGGATCAAGAAAAGAGGTACCTAAGGGTAATAAAAATTTAAAGGTTGCATTGATATAGATTCAATTTCAATATAGTGAAAACCAACGAGACTTACATTACACCTTTCTTGATCCTCATCGTGGATAAGGTTTTGAATTAAAAAAATAGTTATGAACCATCATGAACGATTCAAATAATGATTATGAATTACAATGTGTAATCATATGTCTTCATAAATTTAAAAGATGTTTTCATGATTTAGACATCATATAAGTAATGTTTAATTATTTTTTGGGTTTACACTATGATTAGTGTTTCTATTATTATGTTTTTTGTTATCATTAAATGGATGAACACAAATGGAACAATTTTAACCCTGAATCTGCTAGAAAATTAAGATACTATGAGAAACCAAATTAAATGATGATGATTGAGAATGATTTTGTGATTATTTCAAATCATGAATTGTGATATATGATTAAAAATGTGATGATAATAATGATTCATAAAGAGTAACATTAGCATAAGATGGACATTCATTAATGTTTATGTGGTATAGATCATATAATAAATAAGATTCAGCATTATACATGAAAAGAAGGAGGGTAGAAGAATGTGGGAGAGTATCTCAAAAATTGAGAATGTTATTTTCTATGTAGAAAAGAAGGTTATAGAGAAAAATATTCCAAGTTATTCAATGAATTATATATGAGGAATATTGGAATTATCCTCTTTAATGCCCTATACTATATGTTATCACCTAGATAATTGAATGACCTTTGTTATAGAAAATAATTAAAGTAAAAAGGTTGTTGTCTTTATGTATTTTGATTAAAGATTATTTTATCAAATTATTTTTCCAAAGGTGTTTTGGTTATAAGTATCTAGAAACATATAAGGATTATGTGATTTTAGGAATAATATATGTCAAAATGAATATTAAGATAAGGTTTATGGATACAATCATGGATTATAATTTTATGAATGATCATATGATCAAATATGGCATAGATACAGGGCATAAACCTCCAATAGAACGGTGTAAAGGATATAAAACCTTCCACTGGCCTATGTGAAAGATTATTTTTAGCGGGACAACATGAAGATAAATATTATGTGGTATGTATCTTGGTACTTGTTATGTTATAAATTTTAGGCAAATGATGAACGTTTAAGAGGATTCTACATCCATTTTCTATACAATAATGGAAATTAGAAAAACATCAACATAGATTTTGTCATTGGGCACGTCAAACAATAAAAAGGCAATAATTTTATATATTTTTTATTCAATATCTTTAAAAATTCATCACACTTCATCTCTATCATAAATTAATTCACAATGGATCATCACTACAAGGTATAATTTACGGAAGTTGTATTATATCATGGAGTAAGACACACAATTGTATCAGATTAGGTTATGATTTTACCTCAATTTCCTATCGATGTCTTGTATAAGATCATTATATAGAGGTGGGTTTCAACAGTTTGTATCATCCTCAAACAGATTTCCAGTCTAAAAGAAAAATTCAAACACAAGAGGATATGCCAATATGTTGTTCTATGTTTTTCAATGGTGTTTGGGATCAAAATCATACTCTAGTTGAGTTTTCATACAACAATAGATTTCAATCATGAATTTAGATGGATCCTTATGAAGACCATTATGGAAGGAAGTGTTGAACTCTATTGTGTTGTATGATGTTATAGAAAAAATGTAATTAGGTCCTCAACAACTAGATGAAATGGAAGAAATTGTTAGATACATTTAGAAACATGTATGGGAAACAAAAATTTTATATAAATATTATGTTGATAATAACTTATGTGATCTATATTTTAAATTTTCTGAGAAATCATTACCAAAAATTTCCCCATAGAATAAATAATAGAAAAAAAAGACATAGGTATATTGGAACTTTTGATATTATTGATTGTATTTGTACCATAAATTATAAATTTAAACATCTACCAAACCCCTATCAGGTTCATGATGTGTTTCATGTGTCACTATTGAAGATGTACTTAACTAATCTATCACATGTATTGAACATAGAGGTTATAACACCGAAGAAGTATATTTCTTATAAGTAATAACGTTTGAAAAATCCTGATCACATAGAAAAACTCATTAGGAAAATATAATGCTCACTTATTCAATGTATTTTGGAGAAATCCCAGCCTTGAGTAATCTATGTGGGAACCTAAGGATGATTTTTTTAGAATTATCCTTGGTTTTATGTATAAAACTGATGAATTTTGAGAGTTAAATTTATGTTAAGGTGGGTAGAATGTTACACTATCGGATTTTGTGAAATATAAATTTTTTTATTAAATTTTATCTTTTTGATATTTTTCATTACATGAAATATTATTTTAACCAAGAATTACATGAAAAAAATGCTTTTATATTTTATTATACAAAACATTACGAATAACATTCATTTCAAGCAAAACTGATTTTAAATAAAACATGAAATACAATTAAAATATTATCAATTAATATGATAATTGTTAGTTAGTCGTTATAATTGTGGGTATGAATAAGATTAAAAGTATTATGAAAATATATGGTTTACACATGTTTTACCATGAATTGTTTTGTCCACAAAATTAAAAATATAAATAAAAACCATTGGGAAACAATTAAAATATATTCAGAAAAACTATTTTTATGCACACAAGCATAATTTATCTAAAAAAATAAATAAATCAATTTTTTGAATGATTTTAATGAAATAATATATTATATATTCAATAAAATTATTAAAATTCATCTTATGCATTTTATAGACAACAGATATCAATAAAACCAATTTTATGATTAAAACTGTATTTTTCTGAAAAGTAGTATGATCACATTTTCCAGAACTATTTTAAAAATTAATTTCTCATTATTTTATAAAAAAATATAAAATGAACATAAATATTGGATTTATTAGGAAAATTATCATTGAGTTCTTTTTTTAATTATTTGAGAAGAAATGTTTTTTATGAATAAGGAGAAAAATGTATTTTATTAAAAATTTAAATTATTTTTAAATAATTTAATTTTCAAAGAAATATTGTTTTAAAAGTAAAATTTGTACAAAAATAAATTAATTCATCCAATTTAGGTCATTATAATCAATTTCATATGGAATCTTGATATGAAAACTGTTCAAATATTGGAACATTTTTGCTTTGCGAAATTGCATTCTCATCTAGTTTACAAAATTAATTTTATATCAAAATTTAGAGATTATGTGAATGGAATTTTGAAAAATGTATTCCATATTTTTAAATATAATATTTTATATTATATAATAATCCCAGCCTAAATTTTTACAATAATAAATATTAAAAACATTAAAAATTATTTACCATAGTTTTGGTAAAAATTAGTTTACCAGGGTGTTAAACTAAAAAGATAATGGTTATTAATGACCCAAAAATATTCCATGACAAAATTTATGGATATATTTAGATCTTATATCTTTAAGTTATATAATGGTCTATTTTGGAGCCCTTTTAATTTTGTAAAAAAACATAACACCTTTTTCTTTTAAAAAATTACATGTATGCCTCAAACCACACTTATAAAAGGCCACCCTTTCTCCTCTCCTATTAAAATTTTCAAAACACAATAGTTTGGCTAATAACTACCAATATAACTTCATTACCTTACTCCTCTCATACTAGAGGGATTGATCTGGTTAAAAATTAAACCTATGAATCCTTTTGGCGCAAACCGAAAGAAGTTGTCTGAAAAGAGGGTACATCCTTAAACAAGCATTTAATTTTATTTATTCTCCAACCTCTATAAATTATTAATAAACTATGAAAATATAATGATCTCAAAATATTAAATATATTGATATATTTTTATGTAAATGTAATTATCTACAATATTCTCCACTTCCATCAAATGGGATACAATGTCATCATTTTTGTGTGTGGCGGACTACCGTCTCGCGGAATGATGTTATTAACTTTCAGTCACCACCTCTCACAACTAGATATAATGGTATATTTATTTACTATATATGATATATATTGTATTATTATTATTTTGAATCACTGTATTACATATTCTCTCTTACCTTTCATTACATTGGACTATGATAACATCGTTTGTGTGTATGGGGGACTACTGCCCCGCGAAGTGACATGATTCCTTCTTCACAAAAAATTTACATGGAAGGTAATAAGAAAAATTTTAATTAAAAACATGATGTATATAGAAAATAATAATTTTTCTTTAAAGGAAACATATTATTTAACTATATTTCATTTCATCCATCGATTAAATCAAAGTATTGTCCATGTGTATGTATGGGCTATCGTCTCCATGAACTATATATTTTATTTTCTGTCCCTAAAATTAATAATTTACTATAAAAATATATATAATGAATATATATGATAATTATATGATGGTTAAAATTATGAATATGATTTAATTGTGAACAATGTATGATGGCTGAAAATACCAAATCAAAACATACAAAAAAATCAACAAAGATATTACCTGAAACATGGAATTAACAAGTAATTTTTAGTATATATGTAATAAAAGGGAATCAGTAAAAATATATTTCATGATATATATAAATATTTTCTTAAAAAAATATTTATAATCAAAATATATTTTTTATAAAAGTTTTTTGAATTTTTATAAAGGAAGCATAGACTTATCGTAAGGGATTTACGACCACTCTTTTATTTCGGGGAGACTTATTACATATTAAAAACAGGTTTATGTTATGTGATATATATAATTCCCATTTGAAATGTTATATAATGAATGTCATTATATTCATGATATTTTATTTTTAATTTAATGTTATTCTTTCATGGGTCTTATGATTTAATTTTACAAAAGTGGTAATAGTTTTATGATACAATATCCTCGTTTAACGAGGTTGTTTATATTTATGATTCTTGTGAAGAAATATTATTATCTATGTATCATGAAACTCATAATTTTATTCACATATATTTATTTAATTATAATAAGTGATTCCAATTTATTTTCCACCATTTTATGTACTCAACTCTTTAAAATAATATTTTTAAGAAAATATTATTTTATTTCCATCTTCAGTTGAAAATCCTTTTTCTTCCCAAATATTATTCTCTAAAAATGTTTTAAATGTTTTTTTTAAATTCTCCACAAAATTAATTAAATATATAATAACCCATGTTTTATTTTTTACAAATTTTTATGAAATTAATATTCAAGTCATTTTCCAAAAAATAAATATTTGTATTTTACCAAAAATGATAAAGGGATTTTTGTTCTAACGTGTATAGCATGAAAGATATTTTTATCTATCTTGATAAACTTATTGTTTTAAATAACATTTTAGAATTTTTCAAAGGTTATTTTCAATGAATATTATTTTCAAAATGTTTTGTGAAATTTTTTATAGTTAATTTTAAAATGGAAATGATATTTTCCTCATAAAATGATTATAATGATTTTTAAAGACTACCTCAAATGTTTCTATGGTTATTTTCAAATAAATTTATTTTGAAAATGATTATTTTGTAGTAGATTTTTTAAAGGGGATGGGATATTTTTCTCAATAAATGTTCCAAATGATACTTCAAATTCATTTTCCATCTATAATGACAACATTTGATGTTACTTATGCTTTACTAGGGATTTGATATAAGGATACCATTCTTATTATATATATGGATTGTTTATGTTTATGATGAAAATATTTTTATGAAACCCATTTCTCTTTAATGTGTAATACTATGGTAAAATGATTATGAAACCCACATTTCCCATCGGCTGTGATTTTATGAAATAGTGAAAAATTATGAAATGAGTTTCTTTTCCATAGATTTTGTTCTAAATTTTTTTTGTAATCTATTTATTTTCATGGGTATTGATATGGTGAATTTTTTATGATCTTATGGAACACATATGTATTATTTTCATTTTTTACAGTGGTTATATTATAACCATGGATGGTGGTGAAATAATAACTATGATAGGTGGGACCTATATAACCCTCGAATTGATTAGGTAAAGATTTATATCCCACGAGATAAACATGACTACAATGGAGAGTGAACCCAATTCAATATGGGCCTATATCCACTATAACAGTCTTTCGAGTGAACAATGAATACTATGATGGTTTGGGGTGTGAACCCATTTCACTATGATAGACTTAGAAATGTGCCTTGAATACTATTGAAATTATTTTCTATTCTTATGTCTATACCAAAAATTTATGTCTTATTCAAATGTTATATTCTCATGGATCATATTATTTTAATCTATTATTATTCATGTCATATGAACAACAAATATTTATTCCATGACCCATGATTATGATCTACAATATTCTTGGTATGATTTTCTAATATAAATATCATGTCATCATACCTTTATAGTCATGTAATTTTTTTTATTCGTCGATATATACATTGATTACCCTCGTTGAGAATATGATAACCCCATTTCTTATGATTCCTTTCCCCATGATTGGAATAAAGGTCTTATATATAATATTTCACAGAAGGGTTCTTATTATAAAGAATGTATTGGGAGATGATGTAGCACAATTATAGACCAGTTGTTTAAGTATCCATGTTCATAAAGGAACTATCCAGAAATTAATCTTTCATCAATTTTTATGTCATGTGTTTAATATTAATATAATAAGATGTAATATTTATATATGAAATGTTTGGGTCATTACAGTCTAGGTATCACAAGTTAACTAGTTTAAATAAACCCATCCTAAAAATAGCTAGGATCGTCAATGGGTTCCAACTTGGAAATTGACGTAAAATCTCCATGAATTGGATTACCATATTAAGGGTAATAAATAGATCTAAAACATGTCGAAACCAAACATGATATTATAATTACTAATAACAAAAATATTTTACAGAAAAAATTTCTCAAATTATATGAAAACATTTTACACAATCTTTTACAATCCAAAACAAGTAAAAATCCATAGAAAATAAGGATTATATAGAAGAAAATATAGTACATGGACCTCAAGATTCCCAAGTTACTCTAGAGAGAAACTCCACCATCACTACCATGCGACTCTCAAGTCACCACCATAATCAATATCTCTGGAATCCATTAAAACAGTACTATTGAAACAACCTATTTTCTAATACATAAGATCCTAAAAAACATTAAGGCTACATACCCACAAACATGAGTATGTAGGGTGTGATATTAAGGAAATTACAATACCAACATATTTTTATTACATTTATTTTATAATGAAACAAGTTCCTCTAGTTTGAATGAAATAGAAAAATAGGTTTTCATTTCCATTAACTAATATGGACACTGATTAAAAGCCTTATCTATTTTCTGAAAAGTAACTATTTTAAAAGTATACTTAAATAGGAACATACCATGGAAAATCCATACCAAATAAACCATTTACATTTAAAACAAATTACCACCAAGGAAACTGAATTAAACCCTTTCCATTTTTTTAAAAAACATTCACTTTTGAAAACAGACTATCACATGGTTTTGAAGATTTTTCAATATTTTTTAAGATGGTGTTCACTTTATAAAAACTAAATCTTCCAATTTAAAACCATAGTACACACACTCCTCGATTATGTGTAATGAACAAAAGGAAATAATAATTGAATATAAATCCACGTAAATACATAAATTCCTGGAAATAATAATATAGCATAACCTATACAATGACATTGGAAAATCATACATAACAATTACAAAAAAGTTTAATCAAGATAATAGATAAGAAACTCACAATATAATAAATAGATAAGATTCATTACATAACATACATATAATGTGTAATAACAAAAGGGAGTATTGGTACATTACATAATCACTATAGGTGGCTCAACTACCGATAAGATTACAGCCAGAAATCTTATCACTCAAATCTCTCCCAACTAGCCTCATCGGTAACACATCTATTATATAGGACATAACATCCAATTACAGTATACTATCATGTTCATAACAATTAATTAGAAATTAAAAAGTCCTTTAAATCCCCCAATAGTATCCTAGGTTTTCCAATGTAATAGTTAATGAAGGTATAACTTTATTAATATGACATTAATTACAATTTATTCATGTATCCCAAAGGTAATATAGCACAATAATCATACACATATGACCTATAATACACACAATTCAATTATAATCCCTCTTACAAAAACACATAATCATGAATCAAAATAAATTTAACAACTAATAAACTCACACAATAATATACAATGTGTGACAATGAGGCTTAACTAGGATTTAAACATAAATTTAAAAAATAAAATTTCCCATAAGATGAAAAATATGACTTTAATTTAAAACCAATAGATAAATATTTGGAAATTACTTTCAAAAAAACCTTTGTAGAAAAATATTTTTCAATGGTAAATAGAAACCAATAGCAAAGAATAATTCTTAATCCAATAGAAGGGAATCACCTGGAAATATAAAAAATAAACACACCCCTTTTAAATAAAGAAAACTCTTTGAAAAAACTAAACTCACCACATTAAAACATGAAAATCCATTAAAACACAAAACAAAACAATATTAATATCATAAATAATCTAAAACACAATTAATAAAAAAAAAATCATGAATCATATCACTGATAGAGTTTTTCAAACAATACGAATGCATAAAAAACATTTGGGCACAATATTTCATTGAACCGTTAAATTCACCGACAACTAAGAATGGAAAAAAACCAAACTAAATTAGAAAATTATTTACAAAAAAAGCTAGATATCATCTACATTATTACATTATTTAAAAAACACTTATAAAGAATCATGATTTTGAGGAAGTCTTTAATAAAATTTAATGCAATGAAATCACTTTTCATTAGAGATGAAACTATGTTTCCTTCATGATAGGAATACATCTCAATAAATGGCCCAAATAAATATCTACCAAAACCCAAAAATAATAATTTCCCAAGTCATACAATCCAATAACATGACCACTATAGTAAGATAAAGTTAGAAAACAAAATGGGTGAAACTAGGAGAATAATGAAGGAGGGGCCCTTACCATTAAATTTGGGGAAGAAAACACCATGACACCACCAAGGATATACCATAGAGTATCTTGGGGGAGTAATTGTGGAATTTTATAGGTTCCTAGGATGTTATTTTTTAATGGGGGAATCAAAATGGGAAGCTCCTAAATAAAAATAACTTCAAATGAAAAAAATAAAAAACACAATATAAGTTTCAAGGTTTACCAAATAGTATGGTGACCACGTGGTTTCCATTTTCCAATAAAAACCTTGTCACCTGGCTACTACTTCATGAGTTCCAATATAGAGTGACTAACCATTAATATTAGGAAATTCATCAAGAATATAATAATTTTATCCTGGTACACCTTGTTATCCAGTGAGAAATTGACCATATAAATAAATTAAATATGGTTACATTTTATTTTGTCATAATAATTGTCAAAAATAAATAGATATCCCATCCTTAATATAAGGATACATTGAGAAAATAATTATAGTAGTTGTATCCATTAATACACTATCAAAAACCACTATTAACTATATCAACATGTTCTAACAACCACATACCCACAAAGGCACCAAATTTTTTTTTCATTATTTACATTGACACGACATATGGTTAATATAATCCCAAGAAATTATTGGAGTTGGTGCCTTAGAGACAACTTCTTTGTAAATTATGACATCATGTTTTTATTTTTTAAAAAATTAATAAAATACTTTTCAGATCATTATTTTTCTTTTTTGTAACATAGTATGTGATAATGTCCTAAGAGTAGCTGTCACACTAAAAGGTTATAGTAGTTCCCTGCATTAATTAGAACACATAAGTGATACGAAACTATTTTTAAATATATATTCTATAGGAATAAGATATCATTTGATATAAATAAATTATATAGGCTATCAGGGGTGGAGACTCATAAGACCTTGAATAACCTTCTCATGGTGTACTCCCTCAGCAATATCAAGTAGAATATTATAATAATGAGACCCTCTATTAGGAAATCCACATTTATATGTGTTATTGGATGTTCCTATCTGAGGATGTGTGTATTGGTCCTTATAAATTAAGATTATTATTAAATATTATTATGATTCACATACTTAAATATATTGATGAAGTCTGTTACGATATATGTTCATGGAAATGTAGGATAGGTTGGGTGCGCCATGAGTAATATTACATTAATTAATAATGTGATACATAATTTTTCCTTCTGTTTTAATGGAAGTTGATATCTCCGAACCTTTTTATGGAAATTATATATCCAAAATAAATCCCTTTCCATGGTGTTCCATAGGAACGTTCAATTTTTAGAAAGTTAAAAAAAAGATAAATTAAGCACATAGGTTGTTCGAACGAGTATGTGACATGATTGATTAGAGAAATAAATATAAACGGATTTTATTGCACAGTAAGTATTTGTTTGAGTTAACATGTAATTGCTACAATAACTTCTTTCTGTATGGGTGACATGGCATGTTTCTAGATATTGACTTTTGACTTTAGGGTGCCTTTTCTAATGTCACTGATAAAGAGTCCTAGAGAGTCACACACTAAGTGTATCTACAATCTCAATTGAATAATATATTATGATTTGTTATTTCATAGGTTGAATAAATATTATTCCTGGTCGTGGTTTAATAATTATTCAATTATGCTTGATCACATATATTTTTTCCCTAGTTACTCGAGAGAATATAATGTGTGTGCAATATTTAGTAAATATTTATTTTCTATTTTGTGAATTTAATATTTATTTATTAATTGGAAAATAATGAATTGACATTTATTTAATAATTAAAAAGAAATTTTTCAAGGACTGAAAAATATTACGGAGGAATGGTAAAACAATATTAATTGTATGATGAGAAATAATAAATATTTAATATTATTTAATTTAATAATATTTATTTTTATTTTCCATGTTAAGAGCTTGTTAAGAAATGATATTAATATTATTATTATTTAACATGGGGTTTTTTCAAGGATTAAAGAAATAATAATGAGAAGTTATGAAAGTATTTTATTTTTAACCATTGTAATATAAATACCCCATTATGTTATTTTCTCATGTGAGCTAATTCATTTTATTGGATGTGAAAAAAAAATCTTGGACAATTCTCTCAAGCCCTAGAGAGATATATTTTCCAAGAACACATTAAAGAACAGAGAGAAACCCTCATCCACTGGATGTAGGAGAATTCTTTGGAAGTGGTTCCCAGAGTGATCAAAGGTGGGAGATGCAAGAAAAATGACATTTCATGCTATCACCAAGTGATTCTTTAGATGATGTCTGGAGATTCTTGGAACACGTGTAGATCACCTCTAAAAGAAATATATACTTGGTTTCTATAATTCAACAATGGTGGACCACATATCTATCACCAAAATCATTAATGGATTAATAATTCCTTAAATAGAATTATCTATTTAGTTAAATTAAATTTAAATAAAATGTTATGATCCTTTCAATAGTTTTGGTATAATTATCTATTTTATATTTCTTTTATTCAAATCCATGGATTCTTCATCAAATAGTTCTCAGATTGATCCTCAATTAGGAAAAAAAGATATGTTTCGCACCAACAATCACATGTTTCTATTGCGCCTGGAACCTACAAGTGGTATCATAATAGTCACACAGTTATACTTAATTATTTAAATATCGTTGGTGATTTATGAATATATAATTTAGTTTTAAATTCATTTTTAGTCATTTCTTAATCTAAAATAGGATATCTTTTTCTTCCTCCTTCGTTTCTCTTAGATCTAATTGAAAATATGAATTTTATGATTTAAATAAAATCAAGGAACTCATCCACAACTGCTAATGCTTTTTGTTGGAAAACACAAGACTACACACCATGTAACCGGAGTTACATGCCATGTATTCATGTTCAATGCATCATAATTGATTAAGATATTAATTCAATATTATTCCTTAATTACACACATTAATTGAAAAATGGATTGACCTGAACATAATGGAACATAGTCAGCTAGATTTCACACTGTGTAGCTCATGTACATGGTGTGTAGTCCCTTTGAGTCACATATGAGCTGTGTATTACCATAGACAGCCCACCCGACTTGTGATTATGTAATTTTATGATCACATAGCATGTGGACCATTAGAAACACCATGTACACTAGGTTCGAAGTTATGATTTACACATTGAGTCCCTAGGTGTGTACCTCATATGGATGATGAGAGATATTCATGTTGTGTTATTAGATTAACAAACCATGTACAGATACCAAATTATGAAAATATCAAATATATTTATTATATTATGTAAACCTTGAGACATGTTCTTGCATGTGGTCATTAACATTATAGGAAACATCAAATGATGTGTTTTAATATATATATTTTTAATTAATATTTACATCTTGTTCTCATATGCATATCTTGTATGAGTTGTATTACAATTGTTACTGTACATGCATTGAAGCATAACACATGATCATGAAATCATGTAATTCATTTAATTGTTTAGGACACGAAAGTACATGATATTTCATGTGTGCCATATGTCGCAAAAGTAAATCTATATATGAGTTGAATACATTTTGGGTACATTTATACGGGTATTCACTATGTTGACTCCAAGGAACATTTATGTACACATTTAATTTAAAATGAATTTATTTGTATTTTTTAAAATTATAATGGGTGAGATTATCAAGGAAATTTGGAAAATAATTAAGATAAAATAATTAATTTATTAAATATAACAATTAATTGATTTGATCGTGATGTATCTTAAAAAACAAAGATTATTATTTGATTATTATTTTTACTACTTTAAAACTTTTTTGCATGCATTTAGATGATAATTAGGTAGACCAGATCTTTGTACTTGATTGGTTTCATTCAATTTATTATTAAATTAAATTGTGTTTCATCATTCCTTCCCTCCTATTATTATGTTGATCCTACACACCCATGAGTTTTTATGTAAACCCAATATTCCCTTCACATGAATGTGATTAAAATTCAAATATAATGTATGGATATCCCAAGATGGAGGAGGTGGTTCTTGTTTTAAGATGTGGTGAAACCAATCCAAGGAGATACATAGGTGGATAGGTGGAATGCTGCAACATGAACCAAAATTTGTTCAAGGAGTTTTTTCTTAGGTAAATGGTTAGTTTATAAACTACTAGATTAACTTACCATTAGATAATGCTCATGATCATAATTCTTGATTATTTTATTTCTTTCAGTTTCATGGTCATTTCATTATGCTTATTTTTTCACGATCAAATAAACTAAACAAATTAATGAGTATGCGATATAGAAATAAAATAAAACAATAGTTTAAAGTGATTGACCAACCCAAGATGGGTTGATTTCAATTATTGGGGAATTTTAAAATAATTTTTTGCGTTGGATTAACATAGTTCACATCAAGTGTTGACTACCTAACTAGGACTTTGTTTTACTGAGATGCAAAGGTTGAGGAAATCCAACTAAGGATTTCTGGATTGGGGAGTCCACTCAACATATCATGGAAGTGTGAGTTAATACAGTTGGTATTTCTAATTCTTACTTAAATGCATTCAAGTTTCTTGACCAACCCATTTTTGGATAATGAGAAGGGGAATATGAATCTTTTCCACTTGAATGTTAATGTAATATGATATTCTGGAGACAATGGCATAGGATATTGGGTTTTGATAAAATAGTGGTAGACTAATAATTATAACATTTTTGTTATTTGTCTAAATTTTATTAGATTATGTATCAAAATTATACTTATTTTATTTTTTAGAAACAAAATTAAAATGGAAACAAACATATCATTTTGATCCATACAAGGAAAGGAAAACCTTCTCACCATCACAAATTTACAAGAGTGGAGTAGGCACCGATATGTCATCCATTTCTATGAAAGGAAATTATATGTGTTTGAAGAACCTTTTCAAATTATTCCTTGTAATTAGGCAAGGGATGAAGAGATGTCTCTTTTTGATAAATGTATGAATGAAGTTGTAGATGTTCAATGATTCGTGATATCATCCACATGAAATTATTATTGGATGAAACATGAGGACAAGGATGTGTATGTAATGTTGTATCCCCTTTGGGATCTCTATCATAAGAAGGTGAGAAAAGAGAGGTATGCGATATCCTGTGTTTTTTTTTTCAAAACTACGATTTGATAGTATGAACCTGTTCGTCCTCATGTATTCAAGCTTATTTTCTATAATGAATGTTTGGATATATTAGGGATCAAATTCTCATATGATTTTTATATAGATCTTATACTTTATTCACTATCCAAGAACATATCCAGACTTATTGTTAATTCCAATATGATAAATAATGAGAAGAGTCTTTCAGAACATCGAAATTTAATTTACCATGTATATAAGGGCTTGGGGAGTGACAAAAACATATTTCATATGGTGAATAAGAAAAGGAAAAACAATGAAAAGGGGCCCAAGACTTATAAATAGTATAAATCTCCTGAGAACCATACATTTATGAAGGAGAAGATGAAGAGGAAGGGAATAAAAAAAGGAAGCAATATGTGTTTAATTTGGAAAGTCATGCCACTAAAAGAGTAGTTTCACCCATAACCTAGGGAAATCTAAAGGTGAGTTCATTATCAATTAAACATTTCAATATCTACACATTTGGAATAAGAAACAACTTGTGGGGATCACATCTTTATCCACGTAGAGGAACCAAATTGGTTCCTAAGTATTTCTAGAGGAGAGGTGTACTTGAGATATGCTAATGGTTCGAGAATGGAGACACTTTGCATTGGTGAATACCACATCTCACTGCCAACATAAATGATTTTGGTTTTGAAGGATTGTTATTATGTACCTAGAGTCACCAGATATATAATTTTTGTATCATGCATAGATACTAATGGGTTTATTTTCAGGTTTGGAAATAATGTTTTTCTTTTATATGGAGAACATATGTTATAGTATGACACATTTAAATGAATGACTTTATGTATAAAATCAAAAAAATATATGTTTTTTCAATCGATAACAAATCATGTTCACACGACTGATATAACACCCCGATGTGGAATCACTGACATGGTTATGTAAATAATAATAATTCGACAAAGCACTATCAAGAAGGTTATTTATAATTTATTGAGGTAAAATCAATTGATAGATTTCATTCTTATTTATAAGGTTAATTTACCAAAACACCATTTGTTTGAAAGGGTTAAAGTGGCACATATATTATTGGATTGGTACACACTGATGTGTATGGACCATTTCTAATAGCAGCTATAGTTAGATATTTTTACTTCATAACTTTTACTAATGACTTTAGTAGATATGGAGATGTATACTTAATGAGATATAAGTTCATGTACATTGATAAATTCATGGAATTCATGGATAAATTTGAGAATCGACTTGTTAAAAAGATAAAGAAGCTTTGATCGAATTCAGTTGGTGTATATCTTAACAAGGAGTTCCTCGGCCTTTCACGTGGCTTTGGGATTCTATCATAACTCGCACCACCTTGTACACCATAGTTGAATGGTGATAGTGAAAGGAGGAACTGTTCCTTATTAGATATGGTATGTTAGATGATGATTCATTCAGATCGTAGACTATCATTTTGGGGAAATTCATTACAAATTGTTTCACAAACAATAAATTGATTTCCAAAAAATATGTAAAATGAATTTTTTTAGAGTTATAGAGTGGAATGAATCTCATTTTTTCATGTACAAATGTGTAGGTCTACAAGGTGTTTATTTAGGCCTTCTTAGAAAACAAAGTACCACCCTAGGGCATGAAATGTATCTTTATAGGGTATCCCAAGGAGATAAGGGGATACTACTTATAAAACCCCTAAAAAATAAAATTTTTGTTTCTAGACAAGCCCTATTTCTAGAGTGGGATCATATCATCAAAGAGGATAATGGTAGAAAGATTTACTTCGAGGAAGTTCACACTTAAGATACATAGGTGTTTGACAAGGATCAAGTTATACAAGATACGATGTAAGAAGTAATTCAGGAAACACAAGTACTTTTTAGTATAATAAGAGAGGTAGGAGAACTAGAGCGGTATGGTTTTCTAGTCATGGAAGATGGTGACCCATTATTATTTGAAAATGGTGAACCTCTCTAATTCCAGGAGGTGGTAGACTGCTCAAAAGCAATAATATAGAAAAAAATTCCCTGAATTATGAAATGGATTCCATGTATCAAAACCATGTTTTGGTTCTGGTCAATGCACCAGTTGATGTAAATCTGGTTGGGTGAAAATGGGTAATCAAGGGGAATATAAACATGAAAGGTAAAGTAAATACCTATAAAGAAGAACTAGAGGATAAAGGGATTAAATAACATTAATGAATTGACTATAATGAAACCTCTTCACCATTTTACATTTTTAAATACATTATAATTCTAAATTCTATTGTAGTTTACCATGATTATGATATTTGGAATATGGATGAAAAAAATGTGTTCCATAATGAGAAACTTTAGGAATAAGTCTATATGAAACAACCATATGGGTTTGTTACTCCATGTTATTCCAAAATGATTTTAATGTTGCAGAGATCCATTTATGGGTTATAGAGAGTATCCAGTTTATAAAACATTGGGTTTTATTAACCAATCAAAGAATTTATTTTCATTAAGAATGAATTTGATCTATGGGTTTAAAAAAGGTTTTGTGTAAATTTAGTCATTATCCTATTATTCTATGTTGATGAAATATTACTTATTGGAAATAACGTATGATTATTATTGTTAGTTAAGGACTAGTTAAACAAGTGTTTCTCCAAGAATGAGTTAGTTGAATAAATCTATATTTAAAGGATCAATATCCTTCGCGTTAGATCTAAGAGGCTTCTTGGACTATTTAAAAGTACATATATTGGCCAGATACAAAATATATTTAGTTTGGAACAATCCAAGAGGGAATTTCTTCTAGTGTAACATGGTCTAAATATTTCTAATAAAATGTGTCCCTTGACACAACATGGTAAAGTAAAAAATGAGTAAGATACCATATTCTTAAGTCATAAGACCAATCATGTATTCCATGTTATGAAATAGGAATGATGTTTTCTTTGAATTGAGAGTGGTATATCTAGGAGAATAGAAATGGATTGTAGTTAAGGATATCTATATGTATCTGAGAAAAACTAAGGATAAAATCCTGGTGTATAGAGGAGATGAGGATCTTTTCATCAGGGGTAATACTAATTGTATTATTTAGATATATTAAAATGATCTAAAATCCAAGGTAGTATATGTTTTCTATCTTAATGGAGGAGTTGTGAGATGGAATATTTCTATACAGATAGCTATCAGTGATTCTATAGTGGATTCTAAGTATATTGTGGCATCTAACATAGCTAAGGAATCCCCTTAGATTTGGTACATTTTCCAGGTGTGTGATTTGGTTCCTAGAAGTAAAGACACTATCACATTTTATTTTGATAGTACTATAGAAATGGATCTTGTAATAGACACAAGGTCACACTAATGCTCAAAGAACATACTCCAGATGTATCACCCCTTGAGGGATTTCTATTTGAGTGGTGAAATTACAGTAATTAGAGTAACCAAAAAAGATGCAGACCCATTGACTAAAGGAATCTCTATCCAGAATCATGAATATCATGTGAGAGATAGAAAACATAAGGTTTTTAGTAGCCACTTGTGAAAGTGGGAGTCTGTTGGAGTTAGATCCCTAGAAACAACATCTTTTTCATTTTTGATAAAATTTATCCATTCTTTTTAATATTAATAAACTACTTATCACATCCCGATTATTCTTCTACATGACATAGTTTGTGATAATTTAAAAAGAGTAGATTTCATAGTAAAATGTCATTATAGTTCCCCACTACGATGAGAACCTCGAAGTATTATGACACTGTTCTTAAATATATTTTATATAGCCAGATTATTTCATTTGAGAGAAACAAATGACATAGTCTATTAGGGGTGCAGAGTAATAGGACTTTGAAGAACCTTCTCATGGTGTACTCCCTCGATAATACCTAGTAGGATATTATGAGAACGTGACTCGCAAGTAAGAAATACACATTTACATGTGTCATTAGATGTTCCCGTCTACAAATGTGTATTGGTCCTTAGACTTTTATATTTTTTAATGTATATTATGAGTCTCTCACTTATATGTATTGAGAAGACCTATCATGAAATATAATCATGGTGAGGTAAGATACGTTGGGTGTGTCACAATTAATATTTCATTTGTGAATAATGAGATAAACAATTTTCTTATCTATTTTTACTGAAGATGATATCTCCAAAATTTTTATGGAAAATAAATATCCTATAGAAATCCATGGACATGGTGTTTCCCAGGCTAGTTCAATTTTTATAAAGACAAAGAAAGATAAATTGAGAACATTGGTTGATGAAAATAGATTAAAACCTGCTTGATTAAGGATATCAAGATAAATTGAATATATTATCTAGTAAGCATCTGTATGAGGTAACAGGATGTTAGGGAATTAAATTATTTTTCTATTAGTACCTTGGCATGTTAATATATGCTAACCATGGACTTTGGTTTCCTTGGTCTAATGCCACTATGGAATAATCCTAGTGGGTCTGTAACATATCCACTTTAACCAAGGTACATACCATTTATCGATTTGACCAATTCCATAATGTGACCCCGGGTAGTTTCCCAAACATACTACTTCTAGTCCCAAGTAGCAATTATATTTTTAAATGGTTGTGTGGGATTTTTGTAAAATAATACGTCGCACCCTAGCATAGTGTTTTGGGATTAAAATACAAAAAAATATTCAAAAAAATTAAACTTAATTTAAGGAAATAATAATAGATAGGAACGTAATGAAAATAAATAATAAAATAAAAATCATACATTATATTTATAAATGGATTTATCCCGTTATCGTTGTTTTATATTTTCCATGATCTTCCCTTTTATTTTATTCTATTTATTTTTATTTTCTCTATTCTTCGTTTTCTTTTTATTTTTTTCTCCTCCCTAAATTTCATTCCTTTTCTTTTTTCCATTCCTCCTCTCTTCTCCTCCCTCTCTTGTGTGTCACACCCCCCTTGTCCAGGTGGTGCACCACCCCATCCTCCTCTTTTGGAAGAATGATTTACCTCCATCTCATCCATGTTACCAATGTTTTGAGAAGTGAAATAAAGGTCTTGGTAAACCTAACCATCTGCACCAAGAATAATTTAGTATCATCCTCTTTCCTTTGTGGAATCTATTATTGAATGTCATTTCCCAAATAGGGGTTTTTTATAAAATCATACAATTTCATTCATTTATTGAAAAATCAAAGGTTTCCACAGGGCGTGGGATATACTATGTCAATGAGCTAGGGTGCGATTTATCATTCCCATCACTTCACCACTTTATTTAAATCACAGTGTTTTGATGCTCGTCGGTGCCTACCAGTGAAGCCAAAATAATATTTTTAATTTTATTAAATTATTTCTCTATGATATTTATGATTCTTGTTTATGTAAAACCCCTTCCTAGGTTGTTTTCATGTCATTGGATTCCCCTTTGGTGTGCTAACATAGTTTGCCTATTTTCATTTGTACTTGAACCATTATTTTATCATTTCATACTCATGTGCGATAACTTGGGTTGATGATTTTAATTGATTTACTTTTTTAAGATGAATCCCAAACCATGTATTTGGTTTCCCTAAAAAAATTTATGCCTAAATAATTGTTGTCAATGTTTTATTGTGACATTATATGTAATAAATTATGTGCCTCTACTTACAATAATAAAGTACCACTTTTGTTTAATATTGTGTTATTATTGTCAGTTGTGATTGTTGGCTAAAATAAATAGTAAACAAGACATTAAATTGGTTAATTAAATAGAGAAAATCATAAATTCTTGATATGTTATATATATATATATATTTATATTTTCTCTTCTTTCAGTTTTAAATATATCAAGTCAAGGACAGAATGTGGGTTCTGTATTAAGGACCCACATTTGGACTTTCTATACTTGATGGGTTACCATACTACAAAATAGGAAAGTGAGGTTTTAGTCTCATCATGCAATGGATTTCCAAAATATTTCTCTATCTTATTTTGTGATACTGGTTCCCAAAGGGGAAACCAAGGATAATTATTTTTGAAAATTTGTCTTTTCTTAGCCTCATCTGATATGCAGTCCCTCACATGCTACACAAGTGACATACTCAAAGTTACCAAACCACGAGTGGTACTTGTACTCCTGGGAGGATTTCCATGGATGGGCTCGTGGAATTTGATTTAATTGATTTTATGCTCCAAAGAGAACCTCAAAAAATAGATCAGACTCCACCACATAAATTTTAAATTTTAATACAAATGGTTTATATTTTTTATTTATAATGTATAGAGGTTTTCTTCATGCTTTTTGACAACTATCTTAGGACTTTAGTGCATAAATATTGACACATATATTAGACCCCTAGCCAATGCTAATTCTTGGGTGTATTCCCTTTTTTGTGTGTTATGTTTCTTAGGTCTTTATATATATATATATATATATATCTTTACCAGGAACTCTTTCATACTCACAGCATAGTCCGATGCAAGTGGTATGAACCAAGTGTCCCCTTTGGAATTCACACAAAGTCGTGGTATTTTTCAATTATTTAAATTCTTGCATTGTTATATATGGCACACCGCTATTTGTTTAAAACATAAAATGGAAAGGTCTAGATGTTGTGGGTGCTATCCGATTGAGAGTATATCATACACCCAACATGGGATCTATTTGTTACCTAAGTAAGTTTTATGTCTAAAGGTGTGGTTACACAGAAGCATGTCACTCCCAATGTTTTATTTCTTTGGTGTTTTGGATGGAGCATTAGGGAAGAGGATCGAGCCTATGCTCATGATACTGTGTAATTTTTTATGTATTTTTATTTTTTCGGTATGTAGTCTATGCATGTACCCCTTATGCCTAAACATTTATTATTTACATTTGGCATCATATATTGACATCATATTTTTATTATTATGAATATTTAGCTTCCTCATTTTCATTATTTGTTGGGTAATTCCAAGGATTTTTTCCTTTTATTTTTCTTTTCTATATTGCTTTCACTAATTGTTTGAATATTATATTCCACTATGAAATACCTTTTCCAATGAGGGAATAGTATCCCCAAAGGCATACCCACGGCCCTTGCTATTAGTCTCCAACCTCTAGCATTTAGGGTGTTTCTCTTTAGGTATTGTGGCACACCATCTCAGGGACCATTTTAGAGGAACCCGGGTTTGATCATTTCAATGTGGTATCAGAACATGTAATTTTACATTTATCATACTATTTGGGTCTGAAATAAGACTAGGAAATAGAAATTTTGAAATTACCCTATGATTGGACATGACTAACCAATGTGTAGGGGAAACCGAAATTTCATGTGTTTAGTATTTCATTTGTTGATTAGCCCATTTATTATGGATACGATTTCCCTGGTGGGTGACACAACTGATTTAATCTCTTAATAGTATTGGTATTATTGATATGATAAATTATGATTGTTTTAGCCAATTGACTTGATGGAATTGCATTTACATGCATCATATTAGGTACCATAGAAATTTAAATGACATGCATATCGACAAGACATATCCACATTCAGCAAGCATCTTCTTATTTACATGTGAGTGATTTTTTGTTTTGTTATAATACCATGGAGTACCTATTTTTTATAAAAATATTTTTTACTAAATTTAAAGATAAAATGGACACCTTAAGTGGAATTGTTAGACATTGTCATGGGTTTACATGGTATTGTAGGGACCTTTTCCTTTCATACTACTCCTTTACATGTTTACCTCTTCAGAAATATAATCAAGTCTAAGATGTAGGTTTATAAATAATTAAGAAATGACACCATGATGTATTCATGTATTACGAAAGGAGATTAGTGATGAGAACATTATGGGGTTGGTGGGTCCAAAACCACCTATAGTGATTCCTATAGTGCGTCATGTGGCACCTCTTCCCAGCCTTCCACCGACCACTAACACTCTGCTCAAGAACATTATTCCCATGTTCATGCAGTCAGTCTAGAGTTTTCCTAGGATACCCTAACTATAGAAGATCTTACACATGATTTTTTTGTGGAAATATCCTACATCCCTCTTAGGGGATAGAGGTCCCCATGCTATAGCTTCATGGATAGAAGCATTGAAATCCATCCTCGACAACCTTTGGACACCTACAAAGTGAAGGTTCATACTTTCTATCATTATACTTTGTGACTCTGCCAAGAATTGGTGGGATTTCATTTCTTAGTCATAGAAACCTAGTTATATGGTTTTAAAAGACATCGAAATATAAATCTATGATCACTCTCACTTGCAGACTCTAAGAGTAGATCGTTCTGGGGAGCTCCTACATCTTCAGTAAGGATCTATGACAGTGTTAGAGTATTCTACTCATTTCACTGAGCTCTAGTGTTTTTCTACATCTTTGACTAGTGGCACATAAACTATTGTGAGGCGCATTGAGGAAAAAAACATATAGGGTGTTTGATCACACGTGAATATGTTTCATTTGAATACTGTAATAGATATCATGAATTCAGATTTAATTAGGCAAAAAAATCTTAGGGAAGCTAATCCTATGAGCCATGGTAGTTCAGTTGCAAGGTAGTGTAATGGATCTTCTTTAAGTATGAAGCGTTGTTTACAGGGTGCATGTGGGGAAAACTCTAGAAAAATCACACATACTAATAGAACAATCAAATTTCATAAGTGGGGTAGATTGGACTTAATAATCCCCAAGTTCATGAAGAACCAAATGGAGTGCTGAGCTTACAACAAGAAGGGTCACCTTCATAATTTATAATATTAATTCCCTTTAGCATTTAGTGGTAGAGTATCCTAGTCATTGAAACCATCATGTATGGGATCTATGGATCCACGCCAGACTGAGAGTTCATTTTCCACCAACCAATCATGTTGAGGTAGTGGAGGCCATAGCTGAGGTAGTCATATTCCATAACACCAGTGTTAGTAGAGTTGACCTTCTCAGACTAGTCAGGTGGCATCTCAAGGTGGAGGTTCAAGCCACATGTATGTAGTATAACTAGCAGTATAGGACAAGGTCCAAGGGCCTTCTATGATTAGAGGCTCTATCCATGTATCCTATACTTTAGTTTCTTCCTTTTTCAATATTGGGTTTTCATACTCTTTCATATATGAGGAAAAATATTGAGGGTTTCAGTTTTTCCATCGAATACTTCTGTAGTGATATGTCTCTCAACACTCTTTTAGGGTTCTGAACAAATGGAATCAACCAGTGCCAAGGGTTCCCCCTTGAGATAGGTGGGTATCATTTCATCAACAATTTCTTCATCCTCAAGATGATCGACATTAATGCCATTCTCATTATGGACTGTCTAGTTTATTATTATTCCCACGTGGATTTCTACCAATGTCGAGTGACCTTCACAAAACCCGAGGGAATCACATTAATATATAAGGGATAATGTTCTATATAGGTAGATAAATATGGACCTAAGCATTCGTGGTAAGTCTAGGTGACAACTTAACTAGAATGTCTTTTTATGATTGATCCGGGGACAATTTTAGTGGAATTACATCTCATTATGGATCATTTTAGGGATAAAATTCATGGTGATTTCTCTAGCTTAACTCCTATAAGTGAGATTGGGTACATTATCGAGCTAGTTTTATGTGAGACACCAGTTTTTATTAATCCTTATAAGATAGCACATAAGGAGATCTTATAAATCAATAATCATCTTGAAAACCCTACGACTAAGGGTTTGATCATACCTAGCACATTACTGTGTAGTTCACCAGTCCATTTCATAAATAAGGAAGATGGTACCCTTTGATTGTGCCTACATTACCATTTACATAATGAGAATATAGTGAAGAATTGATATTTGTTGCCTCGTATAAACGACCTCTTCAACCATCAATGAGGAGAATCATAATTCTCCAAGATTTACTTAAGGTTGGGATATCATCAGGTGCATGTGAGACCAACTGACATAACACATGTTGAATAAATGAATAGGTATGTCTTGTACAAGTATATGGTTTTTCCATTTGGTATCATGAATAAAATGGGTGTTTTCACGGATCTATTGAATTGGGCTTTCCACCGATACCTTGATTATTATATTGTAGATTTTTTTGAAAAACTATTGATGTACTCGCGCTCCATACAAGACCAAGAAGCCCTTCTTGAGATCATATTGATTACACTAAGAGGACACAAGTTATACGTGAATCTCATTAAATGAAACTTTTGGATAAATAAGGCTCAATTAATGATTCATATCAAATCTAAGGATGGTGTATCAGTTTACCCAACAAAAGTGAGAATAATAGTTTGTTGGGAACAACCTAATAATGTGTTTGACATATGCAGCTTCTAAGGGTTGGATAACAAATAAAAACATTTCATCCACAATTTCTCCCACTTAGCAGAGCGTCTTAGAGCATTGACATAGTTGGTTGTGCAATTCAATTAATCTGAATATTATGAAAAAATATTTTAAAGAGTAAAAGGGAAGACTCGCAATAACTCTGATCTTAATTATTGTTGAGCTAGGTAAAATCCATACAATTTAATATGATGCATTAAGAATTAGACTAGGTGCAGTTCTGATGTAAGGTGATAGAGTTGTCAATTATGGATCCTTCCAGCTATGGCTTCATTAGTGGAACTGTCCTACACAAGATCTTTAATTAGAAATTGTGATTCATGAACTGTGTTGTTGGAGACACTACTTGTTTGAATAAAGGTTTTTTATTTACACTTATCATAGAATCTTGAAATATAATGCCATATTGTATAACCTAAATTTGAGGCATCATAGGTGGTTTGAATACAAATAGTCATTCGAATTTGGTCGTGCTTATACCCCTAAACTGTGTAATGTCTCTACTTATGGTTTGAGCCACAATATGTTAACACAATCTATCTAGGCACCTAGTAGTGAGTGGAATATGGTGGAATAGTTATCTAAGAAACATCTAGAGGTTCATAAAAAACACAGAAAACTAGTTATGGAAGCTCTTGTACTAACATACTCTATTTTGGAGTGATCCCACATGTGAGAATTATCTATTCCAGAGGGGATCATTATGAGGAAGAGCATCATATGAGAGAACTAACATCCAATTTGGGTTATTGATAACAGTGAAACTCTACACTACCATGGCCATGTATGGGTCCCATATGATATTTGGGAAGAGGTGATGAGAAAATATCATGACATAGTATTGGAAGTTCATCCTGAACATACCAATATGTATAGATATATGAATCCTTAGTACAGGTGGATAGGAATGAAGAAGGAAATAATAGATTTCATTTCATGATGCTTCACATATCACCAGGTTAAGGTAGATCATCAATGACCTATTGGAATCTTACATCCTTTGTACATTCCTCAGTGGAAATGGTAATACGTCCCCAAAGATTTCACTACAAGATAGCTGAGATCTCCTCGGGGAAGTGGATTAGTATGGGTGATCATCAATTGGTTTACCAAAGGTGCACATTTCCTACATATCTAGGATAAATTCTCTTTTGATGAGTTGGGGAGGCATTATATTCCAAAGAGAGTTTGACTTCATAGCGTTCCCCATTCTATCATGTCGAACCAAGACACTCATTTCTCATCACAATTATATAAAGGGTTGTATAAGTTCTTAGGTTCGTAGGTGCCTTTGAGTGGGGCTTGTCTCTCTCAAGTTGATGGGCAGTCCAAGAAAACCATTTCCACATTAGAAGATATGTTATTATCCTTTATCGTTGATTTTGGAGGTTATTAGAAGAAACATATTCCTCTAGTCAAGTTTCCATGTAATAACATATTCTAGGAAAAAATACAATGGATCCATAGATTCCCTCTATAGTAGACAATATCGTTTAACTCTATGCTAGATCGAATCTGGTGAGGTAGCTCTTCTGGGTCCTCATCTCATTCATGAAACTTCTAATAATGTACAGAAGATTATGAAGCATATGGTTACATAATAGTCCAAATAGATGTGTTATACCAATCTTTATCATAGACCCCTAGAATTTGAGGTGGGAAATAAGGACTTTCTTCATGTTTCACCAAGGATGTGTCATAGATGAATCAAGAGACCGGGGCAGTTATCACTGTGATATGTCGGGCCATTTGAGATAGTGGAGAGAGGTGGGCCAATAGCCTATCAGTTTTTGTTACCTCTAAGGTATCACACCATGCATGATGTGTTCCTAGTATCTAAACCTCGACAGTATCATGCAGAACTATCTCATTCATTTGACCTGGAAAACATTGATATAGAGAGGGATGAATACTTTGAGAAGATTTTGATTTGTATCATCGAACAATGAAAGAAGTTTCTATGAGGAATGTCAGTTCCTATATTCTGGGTGTCAAGGAAACACAAACTCATTCAAGATGAAACTTGGGAGCAGGAGACTAATGTGTGTGCATAAGGGCTAGAACATTTCTTAGAAGAAATTTCACTACCCTTAGAAGGGAAACTCATGGATGATTTGTCTTAAATAGAGGAGTTTTTAAGTCCCCAATATATCCATTGTATATACAATTTAATTATTAGTCTATTTCATTAATGATACATTGGTTATGCACCCACACAACCTATTTTAGGTCCCGAGCATCAATTTAATTTTTAAATGGTTGTACGAGATTTTTTTTAAATAATATATCTCACCCTAGTGTAGTGTTTTTGGATAAAAATAATTAAAAATGAATAAAAGAAATAAAAATAAATTTAAATAATTTAAAAGGGATGAAAAAGGAATGAAACTTTATAATAAAAAAAATTGAATCCATGAGCAGAATAAAAATAATTAATAATGGGTTCATCCAATTATTATTATTATTAATTTTATTTTTATTTTATCCTATTTTTTATTAATTTTTTTATTTCATTTTACTTTTTCATTATTTACATTTATTTTTTTCTCTTTCACTTATTTCATTCCTTTTTATTTTTCTTCATTCATCCTCTCATCTCATCCCTCTCTTGTGCATCAGGCCCCCCTTTCCCAGGTGGGGCGCAACCCCCCCCCCTTCCATTAAAAGAACATTTCACCTCTATCTCTTCTCCATTTCCAATGCTGTCAGAAGCAAAGTAAAGATCTCAGTAAGGATAATCATTGTCACTAAGAATAATTTAGTTTCATCCACTCTTCATCATGATATTTATGGTATATTTTTTTACCTAATATTTTTGTTTTTCAATAATCCATTTTTTTCTCTCATTTTTTGTCAAATAAAATTTTTTCATGGGGTGTGGGATATTATATGACTATGATTTATGGAAATTTTTTTATTTCATGTCCTTTAACAACTTTATTTAAATCATACTATCATGCCACTTGTCAGTGCCTACTGGCGAAGCCTAAATAATTTGTTTAATTTTATTAAATTGTTACAACTAGATATTTTCAAATCTTTGCTAAGGGAACTCCTTAATTGTTTATTGTCTAGCCATTGGATACCCCTTTGGGTGTTCTAACATAGTTGTCATATTTTACGTTTCCTTGAACCATTATTTTATCATTTCTAACGAGTGTGTGATAACTTGGGTTAAGGTTTTAAATTGATTAAATTATTTAGGATGTATCTTAAACAATGTATTTGGATTTCAATTATGTTTTTCTTCCTAAATAATTGTTTTTATATGTACTTCTATTCATTTCAATGTAATAAATGTAGTGCCTATTAGTACACTAATAAAGTGACATTTTTTAATATTATGATATTATTAGTTGTTGTGACTGTCGGCTGAAATGAATAGTAAATGTTACATTAAATTAGTTAATTAAATAGAAGCAATCATAAATGCATTAAATGTTATATATATATATATGTTTTGTTTTTTTATTATATATATTTATTTGGGGAGTGAATGTGTGTTCCATATTAAGGAACCACATTTGGACTCTCTATTCTCCATGGGTTACCTTACTACACATCGGGAAAGTGATGTTTTAGGCTCACTTGTAAAGGGATTCTCCAAGATTTTTCAATACTATTTGGTTATACCGGTTCCATAAGGGGAAAAAAAGGATGGATCTGTTGAAAAATTGGTTACGTTAAGGCTCAGCTGATACTTGATCCCTTACCTAAGATATTTGGGATAGACTCATAGCTACCAAACCATGATTGATACTTGGTTTCCTTTGAGGATTTCCCTGAAAGGGACCATGACATTGGATTTAATTGATTGGATTCTCTAAAGACATCCTCTAGAATTGGATCAGAATCCACCCCTTAAATTTCATGTTTTAATAAGAAAGCTTGAGATGTTTATTTATACTATAAAGGGAATTTCTTCATACTTTGTGATTACCCTATTGTGCCATTAGTGTACCTAGTTTGACACATAGATGAGACCCCAATCCAAATCACAAGCTTGTGGGTATGCCCATTTTGGATTATTGTGTGGATTAGGACTTTCTATATATATCTCTCATCTTTACCAGTTACTCTTTCATACTCCTATCATAGTTTGGAGTATGTAGTATGGAATGGGTATCAACTTCGGTAACCAGGAATAAGTTACCGTATTTTTCCATTATTTAAATACATTCATTTATATATATGGCGCCCAAATATTTTTTACAGTACCAAATAGAAAGGTCTAGACACCGTGGGTTACTTCTAATTAAGAGTATATCTCACACTCTGATATGGTGGTGATTGGTACCTATATAGAATTTATATCTGTAGGTATGGATACAGGGAAGCATGCAACTCTTGGTCTGGACTACTTTGATCTTCTAGATGGGGCTTGGGGCGAGGAGAAAACCTATGCTCAGGATATAGAGTGGTAGTTTTTATATTTTTGGATTTTTTTTAGAATGCAGTCTATTTTTGTACCCATTATCCCTATAATTTTACTATTTACATTTGGAATAATACATTTTTCATCATCTTGATATTGTTATGATTATTTATTTTTTGGTTTTTATTTATTTATTAGGTCATTTACTTGGTTTTTTTGTATGTGTTTCTTTTCTTTATTTATTCCACTTCTTGTTCTAATATTATCTTCTATTGTGAAATAAATTTTCTTATGAGGGAATAGTCTCCCCACAGACTTACCCAAGGCCCCTGATTCTAGGTTAAATACTTTGGTGTTTGGAGAGAAGATCTTGAGGTCTTATGGCCCACTGTCATGGCGACCGTTATAGAGACCCTCAGGGAAGGAAATTATAGGGTCACACAATAAGTGTATCCAGAATCCCAATTGAATAATATATAATTATTTATTATTTAATAGGTTGAATAAATATTATTCCCAGTATTCATTTTATAATTATTTGAGTATGCTTGATCACATATATTTCATCACCTATTATTAGAGAGAATATTATATGAGTGAAATATTTAATAAATTTCTTTTTCATATATTGTGAAATCAATATTTATTTATTAATTAGAAAATAGGGATGTCATATTTATTTTATAAATAAATATATATTGTCCAATGCATAATAAATTTTATGAATAAATAGTGGACAATGTTTATGGAAATTGTAAGAAATAAAAATAATTGAATATTATTTAATTAAACTATATTATTTTTAATTCCATTCGTAAGAACATGTAGAGAAATGATTAAATTATTATTATTATTATTCCAAGTGTTTTTTTGAGGAATAAATAAATAATTTAGGGAAATTTTTCAATTATTTTATTTTTAACCCTAGGAATATAAATGCCCAATTATGTTATTTTCTCATGTTAAAGAATTCATTTTGTTGGTTGTGCATAACAATCATAGAGAATCCTCTCAATAAATTTTGAGATATCTTCTCCAAGAACTCTCTTTAGAATAAATAGTAATCCTCCTCTACTATATTAAGGAAAAATATTTGGAATATGTTCTCAGAGTGATCAAAGGCGGACAATAAAAGTGCAAGGAGCATTCATGGTAGCACCTGAATATTCATTTGGTGACGCATGGAGATTCATGGAACACATGTGGATCACTGATAGTGATAATATTCAAATGTTTTCAACAATTTAATGATAGTGGACCTAATATATATCACAATATTTATAAATAAAAAAATAATTCCTTAAAGGAAATTATTTATTTAATTAAATTTATTATAAATAATATGTGATAATCATATCTCTAGTTCATATGTAATTATCCATTGTCAATTTATTTAATTCAATTCCACAGATCACCACATTCATTTTTGTATAGATTTTGAATTAATCATTGATTATGGAAAAAAGGAAATGTTGGGAAATTCCCATTAGACTCTTCCAATATCTTGGATCCTACAAAATGTATGAGTATAGACAGACTATTTTGGATTCCCTAAAAACATAAAATAAGGGAGGAATTAATAAATATATCAATGTAGAGGATAAAACTAGATATGATTTTATGGATGACATAACTAAGAATATATTAATGTTCCTTTAATAAAATCTCAGATCCACTATAGATCATATCTCATATATAACTATAGATGATAAGAATTTCCCATAACCCATAATGTCAAAAGTCAACATCCCTATTGTATTCCATGCCTTAAAGGAACAAAATGTAGTGGAATAATACTAAATCACCACGTCCTAAATTCATAAATAACATTACAAGATTTGAAAAAATATTATCATAAAAAATATTATTTATGAATCCCCAGTGTCTCATAATTCACAAACCACCTATTTATTCATGTCGTGGTACCAACTCTTTATCGTGATGTATGTGTTGGATAATGGGTTTGCTGAAACCATAGATAGAGTACCCACTTCCCATAATTAACGTGGGTTACTAATCCCATTATACAAGTATAAGAAACACACCTTATAAAAATTGATCAAAATATATACTTACAAACTCCCATGGAGGACCCACACCTTTTTACTAATAAGAGGGTTTCAAATTCATGGTTGAATTGTATAGATAAAACTATACCAATCATAAACTTGTTGCCATCAATTTACCAAATTTATTTTTTCTCCCAATTCCTTTTAAAAACCCTAATTCATCATAGTAAAGGTAAGAGGGTCCGTCATCCCAATATTCCAAAAAAACCACCTCTATCAATAAAGATTTTTTTCACCATAGAATTTTATATGATTTTTTTAGAATGGTTTATTAATTTATCCATTTATAAAATCCATTATAGAAGTCATTATAAACCTTAAATAAATTAAAATACAATGAAATGTACTCCCACATGATATAAAGTATATGACATAAAAAGAAATAAAACATGAATTATTATTTTCTAATCATTTAGTCACCGTATACATGCTATGTAAACATGATAACCAACTATGTTTATCTATGTAGTTTCACATTTATGCACCTCAAAACCGATTTCATTTTATATTGACCTATATGATATGTCTTTATTATAAACACATTGTGTGTAATTCTTGATCAAGTCATTGTGTTCCATACCAAGGCATGATTCTTGTCATTCCAAACATGGTGTACGATCCCCAACAACATTTCATTTATTTCTAATAGATATGGTAATAATTATAACACATAATCATCTAAACCCATATAGAATATCAATTGGAAAACAAGACAGTTAGAGATAGGTTATCAGTCAGATTATGTACTCCATTAAACCCCAGAGTGTGTAACGATAGTCACACACAGTGTGATATTTATCATTATATAAAAATCCTATTTTCCAACCAATGGTAGGAAATTATGTGTTCCACATGGTAACACATGATGTCATGATTTACTCGTCCATGGAAACCCAATATTTAGAATGATACCATACATGAAATGACCATTCAGGACTTCAAACCATGTAAAAGGATCTCCTTCCCCATGGTATATACACATTCTATTATATTCACCATTAACCATGACCAGTGCTAAAGAATGATCCCACCTCACCTCGGCAGAGTGTCCTTATATACATTTCAATATTCTTTTTCAACAATCAACTCTCTCAATAATGACTTCAATGGTTCACAATTTTAATCATCATCTTACTCATTCCCAAGCCATGACCAATGAGATCCCCCTCACACCATCTTCATCCAAAATTCAGTAATGAAACCCAACATTATGATTTTCATTCCCATAATGGATGCACCCTTATTGGAAAACTACTAATTTATTATAATGGGCCAATATTTCCAAACATTTGGCCTTTGAAAAGTCAATGAGGGGAATTAAACCTGAATATGAAATAGTTATATAATAAGTGGATTGGTGAAAAATCATTACTCTATCCCATGAAAATTTAAAATATAAATTATGTTTGATGAGGAATACAAAATAACATACTTTTATGGTGATCATTCATGGAGAGGTATTGGGCTATCAATTTTCAGTAGAATGAATAACTTATAGAGGATAATTTGAGATGATATATAAAAATTATAGTATCATAAATAATAAAATGGTTAATAAAAGGTAATATATGGAAAATAAAATATATATAATCATGAATTCCATGTTAAAACACTTAATTAATGTAGGGGAAAACTACGATGCCACATTTCCTCTAGTAGTGTATTCTTAAATATCAGGGGATTTGATCATCACAACAATAATAATAAATGATTTGTATTCATTTGGTTACAATTTAACAATACAATAATGGATACAAAAAAGTTGTAAAATAGATTTAACCAACGTATCAAAGTTCTAATTAGTGGTAAAATGAAAAAATATTCAGATATAAATTCATCAACACCACAAAAAATCACCTTTGATCCACAATATCCTCAAATTCCCCCACTATGAAAGGAAAAAACTCCTCTAAATCCATCGAGGGTTCCATGTTTAAAAAGAGTCTAACCATAGTTAATATCGTTAATGAGGAATGTATATCACTATACTCAGTCAGCCATGTATTTTTTATAGTCCATAAATATTTCTTAAGAGGACCCTAATCCCAAACACAAAAAATATTCAAATATTAGGTAAAACATAAAATTTAGGATGAAACAATTATGTAAAAATTAATATAATTTAATTTTTACAAGATATATCAACATACACATACATCAGAAACATATTTATTTGTTAAAAAATATTAATTACCACATTATATATAACATTCTCATAAATTTAGAAAAAAAATCTTCCCCTTGTAAAGAATAATTTACCAAAACCAAAATAAGGATCATAAATGTTTTTGAGATCATTTACTATGAGTAATTTAAAATTAATTACTTTTTAAATAATTCAAACTCTAAATCTCATGAATAAGTTAAGTGTTTCCCAAGGTAAAACAAAACTCACTTTCAGTGGAGTTGATCTTGTGGAAATTCTTCTTTTATAGAGAGAAACAAGTGGTATATTATGTTAAAAAGATTATTTTCATCACAATTACTTGTGGGATTGTTGGTAAGATGTGATATTATATGATTTATTCAAGATAAATGCTATCATTATCGATAAGAGGCTAATATATGTGTATTGGAAAATAAAATTGGTCATTTATATATTCTTAGTTATGTTTATTTCATTAATTATAATGTTTTTTTTCAAATAAAAATTGTGGACTACTATGATTGGGAGAAAGCGGTTCATGAAATATGTGAGGTTTAGGGTGGTGGTGAATACACTATGATTTAAAAATTCAGTTAGTTACTATTATGTAGGGAAGGATGTCCAATGTTAGTAATTTAATTGTTTTGGTATTGGATACACTTATGAAAATATGAGTAAATAACATATGATTAAGGATGCATGGATTAAATAAATTTAGAGCATGATGTAGTAGAACATCAATCCTAAATTCTTTTTCAACATAGAAAACTATTATTACTGAAAAATACATAGAGTAAGTGCATCTGAGTCTAGAATGTTTATGGGAAGACATGTTACTGGAACAAGATATTAATAAAAAATGTTTTTAGTAATGGGATTAGAACTAAATAATATTTCTATAAATATGATCAGATTAATGATTGGAATATTGTAAAGGTAAATTGAGTTTGTAACTTGATATTTGTCTTAATAATCATTTGATACCATATGTGTGATATTTTTGAGTATATATATTCACACGAAATTATTAACTAGGAATAATTTAAACATTAGTGTAGTAAATATGAGGATTTATTTAGTGAATGGAATTAGTGGTACTAGGTGATGTTCAGATATTATTGGGAGTCTATCTATAATCAAAATGTATGAATATTATTGTATTCATAAATAAGCACAAAATTTCTATCATTTTATATAAAATACTGTCGTATTGTTTTACCACAACAATATTTTAGGTATTTAACAATTTTTAGGTAATTGAGGAGTAGTGTTCACAATAATTAGATATATATATTTTTTCATTGAATATAAAAATAATTTTGTTTTTAAGTTAATTAATTAGGGGGATTAATAATAAAATTCATATAAAACAATCAATTACACTGTGGGAAAATTTATTGAAAAGAAATCACATAATATGAGTAGATGGATGGTTTTGATGAGGTAATTTTTTTGTCTATTAGTTTTAGGATACTTTACTATTGAATTGTTATTTTTAGGTTAAGTGTATAGATAATTAATATCAGAAGGACATACAATAGTTTTGGAGTGATCAAGAGGTAACTAGAAATATAAAGAACCTGTAATTTTTATTTAATGTATATAATTTATTATAGGGTAATATTGTTAGGTCCAAGTTCCTAGAGTCACATTGAAGATTCTTGGAGTGTAAAAAACCAATAATAGATTGAATTTTTTTCTTAATCTATGAAATAATATTTTACATAAAACATAAAAAACATCCTTAATTCCGTTAAGGTTTAAAATTAAAATAAAAAATAAAATATATTACAAGTTGGATAAATGAAATATAATTTTAAAAACTATAAAAGTAATAAGACCAAAAGGAAATAAAAAATAAATCATGATTTAAATATTACATATCCTAATCTCACATAGTAATTATACCTTTTATAATAATTACATAAATAATACCACATTTAAGGAGTATAATAAAACACATTATAAATGAAATGAATAAATTAGATGAGTGATTTTGAATAAATGTGTGGGGTTATATATAGGAATGTAATATGACCCTTAGATATATGGTCATTTGGATTATATGGTAATTGGTCTTATTGACTCATTAAGATTATATGGATAATGATATAATCTTTTAGCATATAAATAATTAGGGAGATTAAGTATTATTTGAATAAAATATGATTATTGAAATGTATACAATGAATTGGTAGGTATAAATAGAAATAACTACATTATGGAAAACTATGTTTCATGGTGAAGTAAGAGAATCAAGTACAATAGTTATTCCTTGTATAGTATAGTTTTCTATGATTTAAATTAGGCTAGGTCAGTAGGGTTTTCCCTATACTAATCCTAATATGAACTTTAACAAGTATGGCTTTAGAGAAATAGTCTATAGGAGAATTTTAATGTCATATAAATCATTATGAGATTCATACTAGCTGAATCACAACGTGTTACTACATCCATTTATTATCAAACCCTTATGTATTATACGGTGTTCTTGAGAGGTTTTATTTATATGATCTGGTGATATAAAAAAGTAATTATTAAGGTGATAAATGATATATATTTTTTCATTATTTCATATATTTCATACGACTTTTATTTTAATTAAATTTATTCTCAAATAATGAATATAATTTTTTTGAAGGGTTTTTTATACAAATTTATTATAAAATTAAATTTATGGTTTATAAATATTTAATTAATTTAAAATAATTAGAAATAAAATTATATAATTTTAAAATTATATATTTTAAAATTATATTTATATGTGTAAAATAAGATTTAAAAATTAATCAAATTATTCATTAGTAGGAATTTATTTCATATAAATGTGTTAATAAAATAATTAAAATAAATTAATATTCACATAAACATTATTACTTTCATGTTAATAATAAAAGCATCATTTAATGTACAAAAATTATTTTTCTTAAAATTATTTTTTATATATTATGTTTTGTAATTTTTAATTTAATTTTTAACTCTTTAATAAATTGATTCAAAAAAGGATTTATCATTTTGATTTCACATGTCAAAAATTAGTAACAATGTCATTTTCATTTTTCTGGAATAGAAATAATATACTCATATAAAAATTAACCTACCACAGTAACAGAAAAATACGGTAAAATGGTTAAAATATGTGGTAAAGAACAACAAATGACAAAAACTAAATATCCTTAAATGGGTGGATGAGGTAATTATTTAACTCCCCTAATCATATCTCTTTTTTAAAGCTCATATAATCATTACAAGAAAATTAATATTCTTTATTCATTAATGAATAAATATTCACAAAAATTTCCTTTATGCACACTCATAAAGGTCCCCTTATCAACCCACCTAAAAGATCACCCTTCCCTTCATTCCATCTTGATTGTATACAGATATTATAATCATAAAAATTATGTGACCTTCTAGGACATTATATTGATTGAAATTATTATTAATCACATACTATAAGTGGAGTTTAACAATATATCAAGGCCCTAAAATAGATAAGGTATGGACATAGTAATGAAAAACATTTGTAATAAAACATTCCTTATAATGTAGTATCATTGTCTCAAAAATATATCAAAATACAATACGAACACTTTATATTATCATCCTTTTTTGTATAATTCATTATCCTTTCTAGAAGGATATACATTATACTACCATGTCCATGGATTTAGTAAAGGTAATGCCATCCTAATCAAGTGGTTATAAGATATATCTTTCTACAAAAAGAGAAAATTTCTATCATGATTATTAAATCAATTCCATACCCCCAATGGTGAACCTAATACCTGCTACCTCTCCATGATATAAATGTCTTGGTTTTTATCTTGCATAAAAATACATAATCACATGGTATGCACTAATAATAATCTCTTTATATGAGACCATTACATTTGCTCATATATAAGAACTACCAATTTCATTTGAATCATGTTGTGTTCTAATTGGTGGGTATGTCCTCATGAAATAATATAATCGAGAAAACCAAGTGAAATAATTATGAGAATTAGTCTGAAGGGTTATGATACCAAACACATATTAGTCAAAAATTATATGTGTCGCATTATAATTATTTATATTAACTATAATAATTAAGTATAATATTACTATAATTATATCTCTTAGTTCTCACTATATCTTGGAAAATTATAAAACATTAGATATGATATCTATTGTAAGTAAATTAAAATTCACATAGTTGAATTAGTGGTATAAACACTAATATTTTACAATAAAAAAGTTTTATATATTAAATTATATACATGTAATGGTAATAGACGTATATAAAAGAGTTTGGTATAAGGATTCCACTCACAACACTTCTAATTTCACTAATTCCAACTGCTAATATTCCATAACGCTTTATATAACACATGAGAATCATGATTCTAATGAGATATGGATTTATCTAGGGGACATAAAATTATCCTCTGTGCATTCTCGGTTAATGGTAACTTCACCTCTCTTAGTGATATCCCTCATGATATGAAAGTTATAAAGTAAATATTTTTCCCTCAGGTGTGACCTGGCCTCCTTGCAAAGCACAAAAATAATATTATTATCACAATAAACTAGAACAAGTTCTATAATGATAGGCCTAACATAAATGTCTGAGATAGATATTTGTTTCATGATTTCCTTGTTGACTACATTTTAATCTTCTATATACTAGTATTTTGTTATAAAATTAGAAAAAGTGGGTTTCTTTGAACATGTCTAGATAACCACACCACCATTATGGTTTATGATGTAGTTTTAATATGATTTTTTGTCTTCATTATCTATTGAGAAACTATGATCAGTGTATCCCCTCACTACAGATTTTTTATATCCTTCGTAAACTGGGATCATATCTTTTATATGTCTTATGTACTTCAGGGAAGATTTTACATCATCCCAACGCATCTCTTACGGATTAAATTTATATCTACATACAATTATTAATGAAAAAGAAACCCAAGGCCTTGTATATAGAATGTACTACATGATTGAACCCCTACTGATGCATAATGTATGACAACCCAGGTTTTATTACAAAATTAAACATGATTTATTACATAAAACATCACTTGATACAACAAAGAAGATCGAGAGGTTTAGTGTCTTTGGGGCATTGGATCATTACATAAAAACTTAAAACATGAAATACAAAATCTTTATTGATAACTTCCTTTACATGACCACTACATTCCTTCAAACATAGCATTGCATGGGATAACCTGAGGACATGCATAAAGAAAAGGGCGAGCTATAAATCCAAGTAAGGGAATACACATGGAATAAAATTAGGAGTACAATACATGTTAAAAATTAGGTATATCAATAGAGAATAAGAGAAACATGAACATAAAGGAATGATAAAGCATGATAATCATAACATGGAAATGTGGCAACACCACTTAACATGGAATTAGCATGAGCCAAGGCTCATTGCACATGGAGCATGAGTAAATTCTCATTGCACATGAAGCACGAGTAAACCCTCATTGCACTTGAATTAGCTTGAGTCAACACTCATTGCACATGGTGTATCATGACACTATACTTTACCCAATGCATTGGAGCGTTATAAGGGCACACCCTTCTTAAACATTTCATTTCATGCATAAGTATGCCACATGGATCATAAAAACCGGATTCATAAAACATAATAATTTATTCCATGATAAAGTAATGTGGAATTCATACATTAAACTTTATAATCAATAAGTAAGTGTTCATAAAGTTTAATACCTTGATGGAGAAATGGGCATTGTATTCACTACACAATGGCATTGGCTTAGAAAATCGGTGTGATTTCGGCAGCGTAACGACGTGACATAAGAATTCATAAAAAACAATTGATGAGAGATAAAGTGGTTCCTCAACATATATACATGTAATGGACAGTAAAGAGGTCATATAGATACATGTACCAACAATTTAAATGGAATTTAGATTCATGATACAAAAGTATTTCTTGAATGTAAATGAGGAGAGAGAAGTTCCTTTCGGAATTTTGGCATAGTAATGGGTGTACATGGGAGGTATTTAATGAGAGATAAAGGGGTATAACATCATTCAAAAAAAAATAGGGAAGTATGAGGGAGGTGAGAACCATACCCCAACTTTCATAATTGAAATTAATAGTGCAAAACATCTTAAAGAATATTGGACAAAAATGAGAAAGGAAGAAAAAACCCTTACATGGAAGTGTGCTTCCAAAGGCTAGAGAGAGGCATCTGAGAGGATTCTTGGGAGCTTGGGGCACCTTGAGAGGATCCTAGAGAGAGTAGGGCAGAGGTTGGATGAACTCAAAAGGCTTTGAGTGAGGAGGAAGTGTGATAGTTTGTGGGTTTATATGGGAAAGGTGGGGGAATTATTTATTATTTTGGTTTGGGACCCCTTATATTAAATTAATTCAATCCAAAAACCAACCCATGGTTTTTTCCCATGGTTTTTGGAAAAGGGAATAGGAAAACAATATTTTATAAGGCCAAAATCCGAACTTCTTGAAATAATAGGGTTGCTTATGTGGAGGTGAGTCACACTCCCATGGAAAACAATTTAAAAAGACAAGGTGTTTAATAAGTCTTGAGGGGTTCCTTAATGCATTGAAAAGTAAGTAAGACAAAACCAAGATCACATTATTTTAATGGTAAAACATATATTGGCCGAAAATAAAGATTATAGTATTTTATTACATCACTATTGGGTCATTATGATGTCATAAAACATATTAAATATTTAAACGGTATTTAATTTTTACCAAAAACATTGACTGTCTCGGAAAATAATGAAAAATATACCATAGGATAATTTCGACATTCTGATTCCAGAAATAACATTTATTTTCTCTAAATAATTTTCTAAATATGTTAATTTTCACTTTTAAAATAAAAAATCGACATTTATCGAAAATTCACGGGTTTTGACAGAAATGGTTTTCAAACCTTAATAAAAATTACAATTGCATTCATAAAATTACAAGATCATTTATATTTAATAAAAATTAGTTTAATAATAATAATAATTTTTTATTAAAATATTATTTAATTCAAAAATCCCTTAATTTAATAAAATATAATTCATAATTAATTAATAACTAAAAACGTTATTTGTACTTTAAAAAATATTTACAATTTATCAATAATGACAAGAAAGTATATTCATTATTATATATAAAAACATCATGTACATGAACATAGTACTATTTATTTGTTACATAACCCCTTAAAACAGCCACATAAGACCTAAGGGTAAGGTGTGCGATGGTGAAAGACTCTTGGGGTTGCTCAGATAAAATCACTCGAGTGGTAATTACTATCAACTTCCACTTCTCCCATAGACGGTCCCATTCGAGCTTGACACGATGAAGCTCAGATTAGGCATGGTCATGAGCGAAGCCCAGGGATGCCACCTCTTTTCTGAGCTCCAAAAAATGGGCATCGTATGGGGAAATTCTACTGGATGAGGCCATCGATTCCTTTGTTTGAGTAAATTGGATTTGTTAAAGCCCTATAATTATATTAATCATGTGATCATTGTTCAACGACTATATTAGCAAAGGTCAATATTCTTAACATAAAACCAATGATGTTGACATTTTATATAAACATAAAGAGATATTTAATTAGATCAAGAGGTATTTCTGTTAATGAAACATTGGGTCGTTACAATATTCCCCCTTAAGAAAATTTTCCCTCAAAATTTTCCTTTTCCCACACTAAAACATATGTGGGTAACTCAACTTCATCATTTCCTCCGATTTTGAAGTCCCTTCTTCAAACTTGTGGTTTCTCCACAACACCTTGCCGAGGGGCATTGTCTTATTTTGTAGAACATTTTCTCTATGATCTAAGATCTTCACTTGTTGCTCCTCATAAGAAAGATCATCTTCCAATCGTACCACCTCAAAAGAGCGTACATGTGATGGGTCAGGTATGTACTTCTGTAAGAGGGATACATGAAATACATCATGTACATTGGCCATAGTAGATTGAAGTGCTAGTCGATAGGCCACAACCCCGACACGATCAAGAATCTTGAAGGGGCCGATGTACCTTGGAAATAACTTCCGTTTCTTTCCAATCCCCATGACCTTCTTCCACTGAGATATGCGTAGAAAGACCATGTCTCCAACTTTAAACTCAAGGTCTCGTCCATGATTATCTGAATAACTCTTCTGTCGACTCTGGGCTTCCTAGATATGCTGCTGAATGGTTTTCACCTCTTCCACCATTTTCTCGACCATTTCTGGTCCAAGAAGCTTATATTCACCGACCTCATCCCAACATGCCGGTGTTCGGCACCTTTTCCCATACAGGGCTTCATATGGTGCAATTTGGATGCTCGAGTGGAGACTATTGTTATAAGAGAACTCAACCAGAGGAAGATGTTGATCACATCCTCCATTAAAGTCCATTGACCATGCTCTCAACATGTGCTGAAGTGTTTGGATAGTCCACTAAGATTGGCCACCAGTTTGAGGATGATAGGCCGTACTAAAGTTCAGTTTAGTATTCAGAGCATGTTGAAGACTCTTCCAAAACATAAAGGTGAATCATGGATCTCGGTCAGACACAATAGATAGTGGCACTCCATGCAACCTTACCACTTCCTTGATATATATCTATGCCAGTTGATCCAATGGGAAATCCTCTCGAATAGAAATGAAGTGTGCAGTATTTGTAAGACGATGCACAACATCCCAGATTTCATTTTTTACTTTGGATTTCCTCGAAATTCTAGTGACAAAGTCCCTAGTGATGTTCTCCCATTTCTATTCTGGTATGGGAAATGGTTGGATCATCCCCTTATACTTCTGCCTCTCTGCCTTCACTTGCTGGCACACCAGGCACATTGATGTATATTCAGCGATCTACTTCTTCATATAATCCCACCAAATGTTTTCTCGGAGATCTCGATACATTTTTGTGCTCCCTGGGTGAATAGAGAAATTTGAACTATGTGTATCATCCAAAAGTTCCTTCTTCAGATCCGTACATGAAGGAACACATAGTCTTTTCCCAAATCGCACAATTCCTTATTCATTAACATTAAACTCCGAGGATTTCCCTTTTTGATAGCTTCCACTATTTTTTTAATTCCCACATCATCTTTTTGAGAATCCTTTGTCCTTTATAAAAGAGAAGGTTGAGCAATAATTTTTGAAAGGATTGATGATGTTCCCTTCTTTATGATTCCCATGTCCATCTTCATCAATTCTAAGAAGATTGGATCCTTCTCAATTATCATCATTGATACAATGGCTAGGTCATTTCTACATAGGGAATATTCCACCTTGTTCTCTTTCCCAGGGTGGTAATGTATTGAACAGTCATAATCCTTAATGAGCTCTATCCATCTTCTCTGGCGCATATTAAGCTCTTTCTGGGTGAATATATATTTAAGACTCTTGTGGTCAGCATATATCTCACATTTCTCCCCATAGAGATAATGCCTCCATATTTTCAAGGCAAAGATCACCGCTTCCTACTCCAGATCATGCGTTAGATAGTTTCGCTCATGGATTTTCAACTACCTTGAGGCATAGGATATCATTTTATCATTTTGCATCATCACACAACCTAAGCCCTTTCTCGAAGCAAAACTGAATACCACAAAAAGTTTCCCACTTGTTGGTAAAGTGAGCACAGGCGCAGTGATAATCTTCCTTTTCAACTCCTTGAAGCTTTCTTTGCATTCATCACTCCAAGAAAACATTAATCCCTTTCAAGTTAGCTTGGTAAGAGGGTTGGAAAATTGTGAGAAATTCCTCACAAATCGTCGATAATATTCAGCTATCCCCAAGAAGATACGGATATCCGTTACCGGTGTTGGCCTAAACCATCCCTGAATTGTATCTGTTTTGGAGGGATCCAAAAATATCCCATTTCTTATGATGATATGGCCCAAGAATGAGACTTCCTTCAAACAGAACTCATATGTGCTGTACTTTTCATAGAGCTTCTCCTTACGTAAAGTCGCTAGTATAGTTCTTAAATGCTCCTCATGACCCTCCTTGGTTATGGAGTATATTAGAATATCATCTATAAAGAATACCACAAATATTTCTATGTAATCTCTAAAGACACTATTAATTAAGTCCATGAAGATTTCTGGATCATTAGTGAGTCTAAAAGGCATTACTATGAATTCATAGTGCCTGTATCTTGTGTAAAAAGCAGTCTTGGGGATATCTTACTTCTTCGACCTTACATGATAGTATCCCGATCGCAAGTCCACCTTGGAGAAGTATTGTGCTCGATGAAGGTGATCAAAAAAGTCATCAATTCTTGGGAGATGATACTTGTTCTTTATCATGATTTTGTTAAGTTCACAATATTCGATTCAAAGCCGCATTGACCCATCCTTCTTCTTGACGAAGAGGACTGGTGCACCCCATGGTGAAGCACTTAGGCATATAAACCCTTTATCTACATTCTCCTGTAGTTGTTTCTTCATCTCTTCAAGCCCTACAACAGCCATTCAATATTGAGTCTTGGATATTGTCAAAGCCCCGGGTATAAGTTCAATTGAGAATTCAATATCTCTTCTAAGAGGAAGACTGGGATGTTCCTCGGGAAACACTTCAGTGAATTCCCTCACAATAGGCATTTCTTCAAGGATGGTTTCTTCCTTGGACTCAATCATCTGAGCCAGATACGTATTCTCATAGGGCAGTAATATCCACGATTGAGATGATGGAGCTAAAGGAGATTCATCTTCCTCCTTACACTTGTAAATAATTAGGGGTCGATTCTCTATATGGAGTGTGATTTCCCTCTCCCGACAATTTATGTTGGCTCTATATAAGGAAAGCCAATCCATGCCTAGAATTACATCAAATTCCACCATAGGGAGTATGATGAGGTTCTCTAGGAAATTCATTCCACAGATTATAACAGGGGAGAACTTCTATTCGTGGGATGCAATGATTGCCCCATTTTCCGTACTCATTGACATCTTCACTTTCATGATTTGATGTGGTGCTGGTAATGTTATACTAAACTTTGGAGATATAAAAGAATGCGTAGAACCTGAATCAAAAAGTACCTTCTCTATTCTTGAATGAATAACTATCATACCTGTCACCACTTCATTGTAGGGGTTCAATTCGGCAGTAGTGATGGCAAAATCTCTTCCTTGCTTCCTTGAAGGTTGTTGGTTGCCCTTGAAAACCCTTGGATTAGGGCACAAATTTGAAAAATGACCCGGTTCTTTGCATTTATAGCATTGAATAATGCTTTGAGGTTCGAACGGAGCGTTCCTCTACTCTATCGCAGCTGCGGGTCTTTCTTGCCAACAGTTAACAGCTAGGTGCCCTTCTCTTCCACACCTAAATCATTTCCTCGTCCCTATGAGGCAATTTCCAGGGTGCTTCTTTTCGCACTTTTGGAAAGTGGGGTGCTGGATCTTCTTAGTATCGTTGGATTTGTCCATCGGTCGACCATCATTGAAGTCCACCTTATGATTCTTATCCCCTTGATACCCCTGTGATTCTCCGATCTCCATTTCCACCTTGAGGGCACATCAGTCAATTTCCTTATAGCTATCGAAGTCATGGATTTCTAATGCTTTCGGTAGGCTAGGCTTTAACCCACCAAAGAAGAGGTCAACTTTACATTCGGGGGTAACGACAAAGCCGGAAGTGTATCGTGAAATCTTTGTGAAGTTTACCTCGTATGCTCTAATAGATTCTTCATCTTTTTTCTTGAGGGAAAGGAAGTCCCTTTTCATCTTATGTCGGTGGGTGCGCGAAAAATATTTATCGAAAAACATCTTCTGAAAATCCTTCCATTCCAACACCTCGACCTCCTCCTCAGGCTTCGTAATTTTGAGCAACTACACCATTGGTCAGCTTCACCCTCAATACGATAAGCTGCCAGGAGAAAATTCTCTTGTTTAGAACATTTAAGGATGGAGGAGATCTTTTCAATGGAGTTGATCCATTGTTCAACGATCGCGGGATTGGATGATCCACTAAAAGTAGGAGGCCTTTGTCTCATGAAGCTCTCGATAGTGACTTGTTCTTTCTTAGGGGGGTTGAACGTTCCTCTTGACCCATTTTTCTGTTCAAAACTTCTGTTAGCTGAGAGAGAAGCATGACAATGTTCGCGATTCCCACTCCTATTGGATTGGGTGTCTCATTAGTACAGTCATCACACTGATCTTCACAACGGTTGTTAGCCCGATTCCTCCTATTATGGGTCATTGGATAGAATAAAAGGAAATTTAGGGGTAACACATAAAGGGTATTCCAAATAGAAAAGTTTATGACTTATAAATAAACTTTTATTTCCACAACTCATGAGTCTATATGCTTCAATCTAGGATTCTCATTATCTAACTTCTAACATATAATCTTAGGGGAATTTTTTTAATTCCTTTAACAAGGGTTCATACTAAGATTGTGAATTTATCAAAACATATCCCCCGGGAGTGTCATAACCAAGATTGCAGCAAGGACCATTGTTGTGCACCAGTTCACATTCGAGTCTATCTCAAAATGGTGTTTTCTGGTTTTACCCCTAGGATACATATGTGCCAGAGCCACCTCTACCTACTCATATCCAGACAGGGATGTATTTACTTGATAACCCACTTACTCAATACTCACCAAAACTTATGGACATTTTCATTGTACTTAGTCTTGTATCTAAGACTTTACTAGGGTTTTATAATCCTAATCCCAAAAATAACTAAACATATCATCTGATACCAACTATGACAACACTGCTTTTATTACAAACTTAAACATGATTTAATACAAAAAAACACACTTGATACAATGAAGAAGATCAAGAGGTTTAGTGTATTTGGGGCTTAGGATCATTACATAAAAACTTAAAACATGAAATACAACATCATTATTGAAAACTTACTTTACATGACCACTACATTCCTTCGTACTTAGCATTGCATGGGATAACCTGAGGAAATGCATAAGAAAAGGGTGAGCTATAAAGCCCAGTAAGGGAATACACATGGAATTACATGAGGAGTATAGTACATGTTAGACATTAGTCATATCAATATATCATAAGAGAAACATGAACATAAAGGCATGGTAAAGCATGATAATCATAACATGGAAATGTGGCATCAACACTTAACAAGGAATATGCATGAGCCAAGGCTAATTGCACATGGAGCATGAGTAAATTATCATTGATCATGAAGCAGAAGTGAACCATCGTTGCACTTGAATTAGCATGAGTCAACACTCATTGCACATGACATATCAGGATACCATACTATACCCAATGCATTGGAGTGCTATAAGAGCACACCCTTCTTAAACATTTCATTTCATGCATAAGTGTGCCACATGGATCATAAAACATGGATTCATAAGACATAATCATTTATTACACGATAAATGAATGTGTAAATCATACATGAAACATTATAATCAATAATTATGTGTGAATAAAGGTGAATACCCTTGATGGAGAAATGGGCATGGTATTCACTACACAATGGCATTGTCTTAGAAAATTGGGTTGATTTCGGCAGTGTAACGGCGTGACATAAGAATTCATAAAAAATGGTTGATGAGAGAGAAAGTGGTTCCTCATCATATTTAAATGTAATGGAAAGTAATGTGGTCATATAGATACATGTCCCATCAATTGAAATGGAATTTAGATTAATGATATAAAAGTATTGCTTGAATGTAAATGAGGAGAGAGAAGTTCCATTCGGAATTCCAGCATAGTAACGGGTGTACATGGGAGGCATTTAATGAGAGCGAAAGGGGTCTCCCATCATTCAAAACTAAAGAGGGAAGTATGAGGGAGGTGTGAAACCATAACCCAACATTCAAAATTAAAATTAAAAAGGCAAACCAACTTAATGAAAATTGGACAAAAATGAGAAAGGAAGAAAAAACCCTTACTTGGAAGTGTGCTTCAAAAGGCTAGAGAGAGGCTTGTGAGAGGCTTCTTGGGAGCTTGGGGCAACTTGGGAGGATTCTAAAGAAAGCAGGGCATAGGTTGGACGAACTCAAAATGCTTTGAGTGAGGAGGAAATGTGATATTGGTTGGATTAATATAGGAAAGGTGATGGAATTCTTTATTATTTAGGTTTGGGACCCCTTATATTAAATTAATCCAAACCACAAACCATCCCCTTGTTTTTTACCATGGAATTAGGAAAAGGGAAGAGGAAAAAAATATTTTATAATGCCAAAGTCCGAACTTCTTAAAATAATAGGGTTGCTTATTTGGGGGTGAGTCACACTCCCTTGGAAAACAATTTAAATAGACATGGTGTTTAATAAGTCTTGAGGGGTCCATTAATGCTTTGAAAAGTAAGTCAAAAAAACCCAAAATCACATTATTTTAATGTTAAAACGTATATTGGCTGAAAATAAAGATTATAGTATTTTATTACATCACTATTGGTTCATTATGATGTCATAAAACACATTAAATATTTAAACGGTATTTAATTTTTACCCAAATATTTAACTATCTCAGAAAATTATGAAAAAATCACCGTTGGATAATATCGACGTCCTGATTTTAGAAATAACATTTATCTTATATAAATAATTTTCTAAATATGTTAATTTTCACTTTTAAAATAAAAACCGACATTTATAAAAAATTCACGTGTTTTGACAGAAATGGCTTTCAGACCATAATAAAAATTAAAATTGCATTCATAAAATTATAAGATCATTTATATTTAATAAAAATTCATTTTATAATAATAATAATATTTTATTAAAATATTATTTAATTCAAAAATCCCTTAATTTAATAAAATAGAATTCTTAATTAAATAATAACTAAAAACATTATTTTTTTACTTTAAAAACAATTTACAATATATCAATAATGAAAAGAAAGTATATTAATTATTATATACAAAACAATAATATACATGAACATAGTAATATTTAATCGTTACATAACCCATTAAAACATCCACATAAGACCTAAGGGTAAGGTGTACGATGGTGACGGACTCTTGGGGTGTCTCGGATAACATTGGTCGAGTGGTAATTTTTATCTACATCCACTTCTCCCGTAGACGGTCCCATTCGAGCTTGACATGATGAAGCTCAGCTTGGGCTTGGTCAAGAGTGAGGCCCAAGGATGACACCTCTTTTCTGAGCTCTGACAAATGGGATTTGTATGGGGAAATTCTGCAGGATGAGTCCATCGCTTCCTTTGTCTGAGTAAATTGGATTTTCTAAAGCCCTATATTTATACTAATCATGTGATCACTATTCAACGACTATATTAGCAATGGTCAAAATTCTTAATATAAAACCAATGATGTTGAAATTTTATATAAACATAAAGAGACATTTAATTAGATCAAGAGGGATTTCCATTAATGAAACATTGGGTCGTTACATAATGTATTCCACTCATTTATTCAATATCCTCCTACGTCATTCCCACTAACATTATTCTAGACATATTTCAAAAAAAAACCATGATGAGATGCATTTTTTAACCCATTAATTATTCTCAATAGATTTATTATTTAATTAGCACAATTATAATTGACAAAACCATCAGGTGGATCATAGAAACCTATTTGACCAACTACCCATTTGTAATATGATTTTTATATCCATTTACCAAATCATGTAATCATGGATGGTTAATATTATAAGAAATATTTGGATTGATTTTAGTATCACTATTGTTTTAATGGTTTCGACAAAGTTTATTCAATGGAATTTTCTTCAACCCTTCTCAACTACTCATTATTAATAGATATTTACTTTACAATCCATGCCTAATTTTTTCATGAATATCCATTTTCACCCAATGGGTTTTACATTATCTAGAGGGTCTAACAATAACTAATACAAATTTTGATACATGTAATCCATCTCAGAATGCATGTATTCATTCATTAAGAATCATACTTTGTATCAACATCTTATTTTTAGGTTATAGATTCTTCATTCTATGAAGATAATGTGTCACCTATGTCAATGAAAAGAAAATCATATTGTTCTAGTTGCCAAACCTCTTGAGTAGACCTAGACAGTGCGTGTCTTTAGAAAATATTTATATCCCACTTTATCTTATGAAGATTAATCCTATATCAACTCATTTATATATGGATTATAAAATTCCACAAATTCATTAATTCTCCCTAAATTTCATTGTAAATGTATTCCCTTATTGAAATATGGAATATCATACCATAACCACTTTTTTACATGATTGGTTATGTCGGTAATATATTTTGGTTTCTTTATAATAGGTTATAAAATTCACTTCCAGTTTCTAAATTCCAATTTTTCTTTTTGTATAGTTTAAAAAAAATTTAATCCCCAAACATTGATATACGATAATGTGGTTTTTTTCCATACCATGACTAATATGGAATACCATCTACCACCTTAATATTTACTCAGTTAAATGTATAAGCTATGGTCTATAGCGTATATCCCCAAATGGACAAAATATGAGTTTCATGACTCATCACTAATCGGACCATGTAATGAATGGTTTGATTCCTCATTTCATTACACTATTTTACTATGTATTATATATATTGTGGATTTGGGATATATCCCAAAACCACAATAAATGATAGATGAAATATTGGTTGAGATACTCTCCTCCATGGTCTATATAGATGCCTAAATCTTATTATCACATTTTTTTTCTACTTCATTGTGGTGTTCTCTATTCATCTAAAAGAATTATTAATTATAACTCATTATATAGATATTTCTATACTTACTATAGTTCTCAGAAAATATATTGAATTATGAACCACCACATTCCATTATTATAAATAGACCACATATATAAGTGTGAATCAATTCTTGTAGTACTACAACCCTTACAACTTTCCCATGAAAGCATGTGGGGTTATTTTTCTTTTAAAAATGATTTACATACATCCAAGGGTTATACATGATAAGGTATAAGAAACTACTCAAAGTAATTTATATAGACACCTCTCATTTACATGAACAAGCCCAATGTACCATAGTTGGGTGTTATATGAACATTTTTAATGTCATTGTAATTTATTTCAAAGGGTTTTATAGATCAAGTATATAATATCCATTTTTATGATCCATCCAACGATAACATATGTTATACTTATAAAAGTGTCCAAAAATGAAATAAAATTATAGGGTATCGAAACATGTCAATGAGATTATGAAAATTGACAGAACTTACATAATTATATTTCTTAAATACAAGAACCGAACAAATTTGTATATTTACTTGATAATATCCTACTATCAAGGATACTATTCTCACCCCATTTTCACCCCGGAGATCCACCTACCCTTCTTGAATCTTCTGAAATCATATTTGTTCCAATATTTGAATACAAATGTGTGATACACATGTAGTATTGAATACTTTATTTATAGATAAACATTTATTGCATTTAATAAAAAATATAAAATGTGTATAAGATTCCCCTAACTTATTTTACCTAGACATGAAATTTTTATTATGGTGGCCTTTCATTCCACATAAAAAGAAAGCGTCCTCCATTCCATTTACATCAAACTATATAATTGACTTCTTGGAAGGATGGTGCATCAGGGTCTTTTTATTTGTTTTAGACTTAGGATACATAACTTTTTATTACCTCCTCTATTTCACCATGAGGACTAATGAATTATTATACTTTGTGTCATTATCATCTGGAATAACTAAATACAATATGCATGGGTCATGATATTTCATGATATTCATGTTCTAATTAACAATAATAGATAATAATAATGGCAATAAGAATGAAAAATTGCTATCAGTAGAAAGTTATCAGTTTTGTTTGAACCTAAGGGACTCGAATATTTTAATATTCTGAATCATATTGATTATATTAGGTCTATAATGGTTCCCTTATTATATCATTCACCTACATAGTGAACTCAATATCTCCTATAAAACGTTTTAATATATATCCAAATAAAACTCTTGAAGATGAGTTAACAACTTTTATACCTCTTTTTCCACATGAATTTTATTAAAACTAAATGGATATCAATGACTACCAGATACACTTCACATTTAGTGAATAATCCATCTTCATTATAAATTTATCATTATGCTCTATGTCTGATCCCGGTGGAGGATCAATAAGAAGTAGGGGTTCGAGTACATAAATATTCCTTTCTTGTTATAAAAAATTCACATTCTCTTATACCACTGCTTAATGTTGTGGCCGGTCAGGATATTCTCTTTATTCAATATTGATCTCTGTGATATTGAACTGCTTGTGGAAATTATCATTTTATATAAAAATTATATATTTAGAATTTTTATAAATTATCATTATTTCCAATTATAAATTACAATTATGTAAATCCTTAAATGTCTCGCAATATTTTATCAGACATTGTGAGTAATAACTATTCAATTTAGAATACATAGTCCCTTCAGTACTCTTATGAAATGGATCCTTGAAACTGATCCCTATTGTTCCTGCTATGGATACACCAAAAATTATAGAGATTCATTTCGATCAATACACTATCCAACTACATTGACTCATGTGTCCTTGAACTGCTGAGTTATGTACAAAATTAATGGAATCATAACATTGATTTACTCAAAACAGGACTTCTAAAGTGGAAAAAATATAGATATAGATACTTATTTTCTCCCAAATTTATTTATGGTTACACATAACTATCATAAAATCTACCCATTAGTATGTCTCACCCTCAGCAATGGTGGATGAGAACCTCGTACACTTAGTTTTTTTTCAAATTCAAACGATGGAAGGCATTACGACATAATAGATCATTGTGGGTTTCTATTATTTCACAATGAATGAAATCATTTTTTATTTGATATGTTCATACTATATAATAATTTTAAAAACATTAAATTTAATTAAAAAGAGAATATTTATCATGACATTTACTTAATTAATTCATGGTTTATTATTATTTATTAATATTCATGTTTATGTGATCACATAAAATAATAAACCAAAGGAATTGGTACTTGGGATGAAATTGAAAGTATATAGACATGGAATTTATAATTTCTATATTTTTATTCATGTAAAAATTTCATATCCATTTATTTTTGTCCCATTAATAAATCCAAAGATCTCAAATGATTGATTTAAGAATAATAATCAATAAAATTATAAAATCAATAAATTAGTTGAGGCTAAAAAAGATTGATCATTTCTAGTGACTATTACTAAAAGGAATTGATGAAGGATATATATATACCATCCACACATGAATTGAATATCTATGGGACTATTGATCTTCAGTACCTAGGTGCTAGATCAAGGATCTCAGGAAGACATTGAGTCCCCAAAAACATTCCACAAAAACATTCCTTTGATCAATGAAAGTAAAATTGGATCATTGTTTTTGGATTAGATGCTTCTCACTCTATGATATAGGATATATGTAAAAAGGCACCAAAATTTGAGTGGATGAATAGTCCACTGATTGAGATATGTATCATACATATATAGTGAGTTATAAAATCCTGATAAATGGCTCCATAACCATTGAATATGTGTTATTCATTAAATAATCCATAAATTACATGTTATAAATAATTAACTATATCTTAAATGACATTTAAATTATAAAACTTATTTGTAATATAATTAATATATTGCATTATAAAATAAAGCCATTAAGATGCCTAGTTGTTCCCAAAAATACTAAATGAACAATGAATATTAAAATAATATTCATTAATTAATTTTTTTAAGTTTATTTACATTAAAATTACTGAATAAATTAAATTAATAAATTCAATTCCAATATCTATATACTATAATAGTAATTAATTTATTTATTTTATATTGATTGTTTATACATGGAAATCTCTTGAACATTTTGGTGTTTCCCACCATATTATATAACCCTATTAATTAGAATATTCTTATAAAGTTGAATATTATATGTGTGTGACCCTCTTGGACCTTATATCAATAGTATTTAGTATAACTCATAGAATAATATCATATTTTATAAACCTATAAAGGATTGTAAAATGAAAAGTTATAGTGATGGAAAAGACAATAGTCATTATGAACACAAATTTTATAATATAATATCACTGTCCCATGATGTCTCGTAATGTTGGATGAACAAGTTTTAACATAATACAATATTTATTTATTAATTTCATTCCTTTCTGGATGAACTTTCATTTTATTCCATGTCTATTGATTTAGAAACTATACCACTGTCCTAATTAGTTAGGCCCAATATATAACATCCTTTCAAAAGAAATAAATTAAATATTTATTCTTAATTCAATTTTATACAACAAATTGCACACCCAACATATGATAACTACATTCTATCCTGATATTTTATAAAATAATTATATATAAATTTAATTTCATTGATAGATTGCATTATAAAAAGAACAGTGTTATACAAAAAATGACAAAATGTTGATATTAGTATTTAAACATGATTGTTATTATCCAATTGTTAAACATAGAATCATGAATAGGAATAAAGTCATTTAAAATAAAAATTATAGTTAATTTTATAAATTAAAATTTGGAAAAAGAACTCAATTTTTAATAGTCTTTATATATCAAAAAACTATTTTTTAAAACGTTTTGTTTCAAATAATAGAAAAAATAATTTTTTTAATCTTTTAGAAAATGAATTTGATAATGTAAAAATAATTTTTAAAATCAAAATTTCAAAATTAAATTAGTTTACTTGTTTTTCATTTTTCTGAAAATATTAACTTTTCAATGAATAGTGGAAAAACATGTTTTTATTTGAAGTTACCTTTTCAATTAAATAATTTAAAAGAATGATTTTATTTTAATATATATTTAAAATTAAATTTATTTATATATTATATCTATTAATTATATTTATATAATTGTAATCATTTTCATATTGAATTATGATATAATAACTTTTTAAAATTTTAAACATTTTCACTTTTGAAAATTCACATTCTCATCATGTTTGTGGGATTAAATTTAAATTAAGAATTCCTTCTTCTATTAATGGAATTTATATATAGGGATTTGATGTTCATAATGAGAATAATTTAATTTACCAAATAAGGTAAAAATTATTTTTTACCCCAGGGAATAGTAAAAAACAAAAAATCGTTTATCATGGTTATGGTAAAAATGGGTTCACCAAGTGGGGGGGGGGGGTTAAACTAAATAGATTTGGGATTAAAATATCTCAAAATATTCCAAAAAAAATTTAGGGACATAATTAGACTTTATAATTTCAAATGAAAAATAATGTTTACTTTTGTATCCTTGTGTTATGTGAAAATTGTGTGAACACCATTTTCTTTAAAAAATTACATGTGTTCCACTCACATCACTTATAAAAGGCCACCCCCTATTACCACCACTTATCTATACCAAACACTTTGGGTAGGAAACAACATACCTAAATATCATCATTATATCACTCCCCTAATCCTATTGAAAATTTTTAAATCATAAAAAAAATCAATAATGTCGTTAGATATAAACATATAGAGGATCTCAAAAGAAGATATAATTTTTTAATATTGTGTTTTTGTTTTATTTAATCTTCCAACTCAATAAAATATTGTTATATTTTGATTATATAAGAATAAATATATATCCAATATAAATATATGCTATTATTTTAATGGAATATCCAATATCCATCTCTTATTTCATCTAGTTAGATATGAAATCATCTTTCTTGTGTACGGAAAACTACCACCTTACAAACCAATGAAATTCATTTTCCATCTGCACCTATCACGATTGGATATAAAGATATATTAAATTCTTATATATAATAAATTTTATGTTATTATAATTTTGGAATTATTATATCACATATACCTTATTACATTCCATTTTATTGGAATATGATAATGTCTATTATGGGTACATCAGACTATCACCTCGTGAAGTGATGTGATTTATCTCATGCTTCACATAGAAGGTAATAATCATTTGTTTCATGAGAATATTGGAAATATAAAAAATAAAAATAATTATTTAATTTTAATATATTATTTGACTATCTTATTTTCAATCCTTCATGAAAATGAAATCAATGATCATGTGTACATACGATCCACCATCTCCATTAATGATGTATTTAATTTTCTATCTCCAAAATTTATGGATTTTTATAAATATAAATGTAATAAATAGTAATTATATTTATATAATTGATTTAATTATGGAGATTATGGATCCATTGTCAATTTAATAGGAAAAAAATGAAAAAAAATCAAAATATACATAAAAAATAAAAATTTATTGTGTGAAACATGACTATATAATTTAATTGTCAATAAATGGATAATGAATGATCATAAGTAAATCATATATGGTTTGAAATATATATAATTATTTTCCCTCTATATACATATAAGAAAATTATAATTATTATACATGAGACTTGAATGTGTACGAAAAAAGTCGAGAATTAAGGTAAGTGATTTTTTACTAAATTTTCATTATTTGAGACATATGTCATGTAATGCACCTATGTTATTTTTTGATGTGTATATATATCAACTTTGAAATTTAATATAATGAAATTATGTATTCTCATGATATTATATGTTCCATTTAATGATATTATTTATTGGGGTTTATGATTCAATGATACCATAGTTTCAAGTGTTTTTTCATAAAAGATCATCTTTTATAGGGATTGTTTATGATTATGCTTCAAAATATTAAATATTATGAAAATAATGTATTTTATTATTATATGGATATTTCAAGAAAATAAATATGTTTCCTTTGATTTCATAGATTTAAATACCCATAATTTCAAAGTAATATTTTTAAGAAAAATTTCCTTTATTTATCTCTTTGGTCCGTGACTAATTTTATTCGAAAACAATGTTTCAAAAAATATACATTCATTAATGTTTTTTACATTATCAAAATATTTTATTAAATAATTTTTTCCCAGTTATTTATTTAAAATGTTTTTATAGTAATATTTTTTCTATTTTTCATGACAAGTGTTGTTTAGATGTTAGCAAAAACATGAAACAAATCATTGTTTTAACTTGTACAACATGAATGGAATTTCCCGACATCATTGATATTATTTTATTTAAAGATTAAATTATAGATATTAAAGGTTATTTTAAAAATAAAAGGATTTTAACAAAATTTTATTAATTTTAATCTTAAAATGGTTATTTTTAATGAAAGGACATTTTCTAAAAGAAACATTCCATGTGATTTTTCATTCCAAATCATTTTCCATATATGATAGCAACCTTCAATTTTATTTATTCTTTAATATGGTTTTTATGATAGAATAAAATTATTATTTATTATCTGAATTGTTTATTTTTATGATGACATGATGATTATGAAAATCACCTCTTTTCCCATGAGATATACCATGATAAAATTCAAATGAAACCATATTCTATTTCACTGGGTAACAATTTTATGAAATGGTGAAATGATTTTGAAACATATATATTTTCCACTGGTTATGTTATAATGAAAATATTATGAAACCTATTTCTTTTCATTAGTATTGATACGATGAATTGTTTATGATATTATGGTTCACATATGTATGATTTTCATTATGTTGAAGGTGTGACCTATATAACTCTCCAATTTAGTGGGTAAAGACCGATATCTGATGAGATAAACAAGAATTGAATGTGGAGTGAATTGAGTTTAGAAAGGGATTCTGTCCACTATGATAGTCATTGTAGTCATCCTAGACTCCTATGATTGTTTCGAGAGTGAACCCATCCCACATTGATAGTCATGAAAATGAACCTTTAACTACTAAGTGAATGATTTATATATGCATTTTTATTTTAGAAATCTATTACTTATACCATGATTATGTCTTCATGGTTCATATTTTGTATTTCCATTATGATCAATTTCTTATTAAATTCCATATTTATTATATGACTAAATTTTATGATCTATGATATGTAGGGTATGGTTTTGAAATGTTTTTCTCATATTTTCATAATGTTATTATCAGGATATGTTTATAACTCCCATGTTTACCATTACAATGAATCTGACTTCACCCTTTATTATGTTTCTATTTAAAATTTTTTGATGAATGGTATTATGTATTATATTTCTAAGAAGGGAGATAGTTTTTAAGAACATAGTGGGAGACGATGTATCTCATTATGGACTGGTTTTTTATGTGTCTAAATTTCCAAATCTAATAGACCTAAACATTTCTATCACGGATTATTGTGACATGTCATGAATATTCCTCTATTAAGATATAATATTTATGTTAAGGATGATTGGTTATATAAATTTGGTATCATAGTAAGGTGTAGTTATCCTTTTGATGATATGAAGACAAAAAATTAGTGAGATCTATAAGGATATGTGTAAGGATAATTCAAAATATGATTCAAAGTATTGAAAAATATCATATTATTTTTTAAATTGTAGAGAAAGTGGTTTCCAAGAAATAACATCACTACCTGGATACTAAAAGGGGATGTGGTTCTAGGATAGAGTTACCCAGGGATAATAGTTCCAAACATGGTTCATGGAGATGAACATGATCATCACCTAGTTCAAGATAATAGACAATGTTTCAAACCCTGTTTCACACTCCTATGGGATATGCATTCGAAATTCAAAAATTATTTATAAACCATCATAATGGAATTAAATAGAATATTACAATGAATAATATAATAAAATCCTAATCTAAAATATTTTAAAAGGATGTTTTCGTTATTTAGAAATATTATAAATAAATTTTCATGATTATGTGGTTCCCCAATATGATTATTCTAACATAAAAAATAGTTTTTTGTTTTATTCAATGAATGGATCTTGAAGGAACCATATTAATTTTGAGTGTGACAGATAGTTCAATGATTTTCCTCGTGATAATATAATTTTTTCGGGACATGTATTTAAAAATAAAATTATTATTCGAACAGTAATTTACCAATCCATGAATCAAGTTGAACGTCCAAATGAGAAAAGCGGGGAACAACATTCTGTGGTGTTATTTTAGAGGAATTAAATACCTTTATTTAGTTTCTTTTATGAAAATCTAGTTGAAAAGAAATAGATAGCCACAAAAAAATGATATTTTCCATTATCTAGTGATCGACAGATGAAAAAGAAATTTTGGTTGTCTATCATTTGGAAGGTGAAGCAGATAAATGGAAAAATATCATCAAGAATACAAGGTAACATGATGAAATTGAATACATTGTGTGGGATTAGTTTAATAAGTTATTTCCCAATAAGTGAATCACTCGTATTATTCATAAAAAGTAGTGAAGTAATTTCTAGAGAGAAATAAAAAGGATAATGAATGTTTTGGTTCTTATATGGTACATTTTACATGAATTGTGAGGTATGCTTCTGGAATTATCGTCAAACTTAAATGTAAGGTTAATTGATTTTTTAATGGGGTAAAACCATGTCTCCAAAGGGAGTTAACCATATGGGACATCTGTAACTATGAATAAATAATTCAATTTAATCTTACTGTGGAAATGGATATTGGAGTTACCTATTAATCTCATTGTTTTTACAAGAAATGGAATATGGGGTTTAAAGGAAACTCTAAAAACCATATAGAGAAGAAGTTGAAAATTCCTTCATGATCAATGCGAGGACGAAAACATGGGGTAAATTTTCATAAGTGGAGTAGTGGATATTTTATGTGTGGGATGTGTGATTATTGGTAAATTGATTGCTGAATTGATTGAAAAATTCATATATCCATGGGAATAGAGAGAAAGTTACATAGAATTTACAACACACACTTTAGTGTTTCAAATGAAATTATTTAGGAATGTGTGATAACCTATTAAAAAAATGACATTTAATTAGGATGATTGACATCATCAAACTATTAAATAGAGGGAAAAGGGGAAACCTAATGAGATCACTATTTCCAAAGAGTGGTATGATAATGAGATGGTGAAAGGTACACTTACCATCCACTTTATAACTTCTAGATAATTATTTGACAATAGATCTACCTATTCATTATTATCTGAATAATTTGATAAGGGTATAAAATTTCCACCAAAACTATTCGATATAGAATTTTAGTGAAAAATCATAAGGGTATGGTGATCACATATCAAGTATATGATTCCTCTTTGGTTGAAGTTTGTGGGAATATTCCTCCTGAAAGTCTGGTCATTCTTCCTCTAGTTGAATTTTATGTTATCACAGGAATGGGATGGATTTCTTTAAAAAAACACCACATCAATTTTATTTGAATGGATTTCAAGTATGATAATACAACCCAGCATATGATTGTCTATCAATGTAATTATAACTAGGAAATGAAAATGTATATCTCATCAATTTAGGGGTCATAGTTTACATTTAGAAAGAGTGTTTGTCTCTTTTGGTGGAGAGAAACTCAATATCAATGATATATATATTTTTCATGAAATAATTTATGTATTTATTAAAGTGATATAATTATTACACAGAATCATGATGTTGTGTTTCAAAATAACTCACACATAGTTCAACAATAATTTTAAAGACTCCCTATATAATGGACCTAATTGTGTTTCAGTAATTGATAAAAAAATATCTAGGACAAACATAATAATGGATTTATTTGGCCACATGTGTCACCTTGGGGTGAACCTCTTATTTTTGTAAAAATGGAATTTGGATTGATGAGACTCTAAATTGAATATCAGGAGCTCAAAAATACCATGTTCAAAAACAGATATCCTTTACCCCTTATTGATAACCTATTTGATCAACTATAAAGATATCAATATTTTTTCCAGACTTAACTTTATTCTAGATATCATCAAGTGAGTGTTCATAGAGGGGATATACCCAATACAACATTCAATACAATGTACAGACACATAGAATATATAGAGATTTCATTCAGTCCAATTAATTAACATGTTTTCAACATGGATTTATTGAATAGATTCTTTATAGATTACCATTATTAGTTTGTTATAGTATCTATAGATGATAGTTTTATATTTTAAAATACAATGTAATAGAAATAATATAACTTGAGAGTTGTAATAATTAACCTAGAGGATGAAAATTTATTTTAAAATTTTACAAAGTGTTTATTTTTGAAGCCAATGTATTCATTTCTATATAATATAATCTCAATAGAGGGTATATCTATAAGTCTATAAAAAAAGTGGAGGTTATTGAATGTTGGTCCAAACCAACCCTAGTGATTTTGATCTGTCGATTTCTTGGTTTATCTAGATATTGTTGATGATTATTTGGATATTTTTTCATGAATATCTAATTAACTCACCATGTCAGCTTGGAAGGGAGCCAACATCGTTTGGAAATTTGAATGTAAGGAAAATTTCATGGAACTGAAGAGAATATAATTCGGTGAACTTATGCTTACAATACCCTATAGTGGAGGAGGGTTTGGAATCAATAGTGATTCATCCATGACAGGATTGGTATAAGAACTTATAAATAAGGACATTGTTATAGCTTATTGCTCATTACAATTGAAGGTTCACATGAAAATTTCCCAACTCATTATTTGGAGTTATATTTAGTAATATTTTCATTAAAGATATGGAGGCATTGACTTTATGAAGAATAGTGTGATATATATACCGATCAAAAAATTTAAAAGTATATATTAAAAGAGAAGGTGTTCAATATGATTCCCAGAATATTATTAAAGATGATTAATTATTTTTATTTCTCAACAAATTACCAACCTAAGAAAATGAAATAGGTATCTAATTCATTGATTTGAAAGGATAATTGTATAATATTGATTATTAGGGTAAAGAATATGAAATATTTACAGATTTTAAATTCATGGATCTAGAAACCCTGAAGGAAAGGGAGAAATATTATCTTGATCTATTGAATGTTGAAATACATATAAAATTGATGATTAAAGAAGCATAAAATGTAGATGTATTGAAAGAAAATTAGGATAGAAATTTTCTTGAGTTTAACATTGATCATAATGGAATAATAATCTTTATTAACTATGTATGTGTTCTATACATACCATATTTGAAGATGGATTTTTTTTAAGAAGACCATAATGCTTCATTCTCAATTCATCCTAGAAGTACAAAGATGTATAGATATTTGAAACAGTACATCTGGTGGGACAGAATGTATAAGGATATCATAGAGGTCGTATCTAAGTGCATGATGTGTTAGTAAGTTAAGGATGAGAGTAAAAATACTATGGAGATATTACAGACATTACCCATACCATTATGGAAATGGGAAAAAATACCATGCATTTTATTGTCAGACTCACCATAATGCCTAATGTTAATAATGCTATATGGGTTATATTCGATCACCTTAAAAATTTGGAAAAATTCATCACTACCAAAGAAGATTTCTTTAGATATCAAATTTCAAGGATATTCATTTACTATGTGGTAATTGTTTATGGATTACAACATTTAATTGCATCTTACCAAGATATGAGGAATACATTGATGTTCTAGATAAGTCCTCAATAAGATCATGATACAGAGTGGATTTTCACCACTATGTATCATCCTCAAATGGATGGTCATACCGAGATAACAATTATAACTATAGAGGATATTTTGAAATTATGTTATCTATATTTTAAAGGTGTTTGGGATAAAATTCATTCTCTAGTTGTGTTTTCATACAATAATATCTTTCAGTCAAGTATACAAACAATTTTTTTATGAAGCCCTATCTAGAAAGAATTATTGAACCCCAACATAATCGATAAATTTTTTTAAAGAATGAATTTGGGACAAGAGATATATGGAGAATTAAGATATAAGGTTAGAGCCAATACGAAAAACAATAGGGCAACACAATGTCTATAAAAAGGTTATTCTAACTATCTATGACAAGATTTGGAAATTGAATGAAGTGACAAGATGTTTCAAATAATTTCACCATGGAAGAAGATAATGATATTTGTATACAGGATAAAAACAATCCCTTGGTAAATTTTTCATTTTAAAATATTTTGGTTTTATTGGGATAGTTTCCAATAGGTTGATGCTTCAACAAAACACTTTTCATGTTAATAATGTGTTCCATTTATCTCCCATGTGGAAGTATATACCTTCCACTTCACATGAACTAAACCTTGAAATCATACCACTAGAGAAATATCTTCATTATGAGGAACATCTAGTTGATATTTTTTGTGGTATATATAAAGTTCTACAAAACAAGTCCACTCACATGGTTAATGTTTTCTCGTGAAAACTCTTGTTTGAGGAAGCAATATTGGAACATCTTGAATTGACAAAGCAAAAGTATCCTCATCATTTTTAATCAGATTGATGTAATTAAAAAGGGAGAATATATTTTATGGTGGTTAAAATGTAACAATTATATATTTTTGGAATAAAAAAACATTTTACAAATTTAATTTCTTTAATAGTTGCGTTATACCAGAATCATGGGTTTTAATAAAGCGTGATAAAATATTAATATTATAATTTATAAAAAAACCATTATTTACTAGACGATAAACATTGAGGAATTAGTATGTATAATTTTTTTGAATATTACATAAAACTATTTTATATAAAAAATCTATTGATAAAAAATTGCAATGATTTTGGTAAATTCATCATATATTTCAAAAACACTATTTTCTAAAAAAAAGTTTGTTATATCTTTTTTTGAACAAATATAAAATTATGTTTTGAAATTTTTTGAAAATAAATTAATTAATATAATAATAATTTTGGAAATCATAAAATAAAAATTAACATAGGGTAATTTTTTAATATTTTTTATGAAAATATTAATTTTCTGAGGAATAGTAACAAATATTAATTTCTATTGAAAACAACATTTCCATTTAAAATAATTATAAGGTTTTGTTTTAAAAATATGGTTAAAATGTAAAAATCGTTATATTTTTTATCTATTAATACAATTTATATAATTTTAACCATTTGCATGTTGAAATTTGATAGAAAAACATTTTTAACCTCTTACATTTTCTCTTTAGAAAAACAGTTTTCTCACCACCTCTAAGTGGTTAATTATAATTTAAAAATTTCAAATTATAAAAATTTTATTTGACTAAATAAATTTCATAATATTAATAATAATTTTTTATATTATGTAAAATTTTATAAATATTTTTTTTACTATAATGAATTGTAAAAACATTAAAAATTATTTACAGAGGTTAAGTTAATAACGGGTTTACCATGGGTTAATCTAAACTAATATGGGTTAAAAATAATCGAAAAAATATCCAGAACCCATATTATAGAAACATATTGACCTTATAATACCTAATTATATTTATTTGAACATTTTGTATCCTTCTGTAATGCAAAAAATGTGGGTACACTTTTTCTTTTCATGAATCAAAACTGTTCTACTATCCTCACTTATAAATGGTCACTCACTATCATCTCCTCTACACACTTAAAAACCATTTCGTTTAGACATGGAGTTAAAAAAATATATCATTAAATACCTCATCTAATCATATACGTATTTATTGGAACATAAATCCCATATAATATGTTTTTAGATATAAATATTATCAGTCTCTCTGAATAAGAGGTAAATTCATAAGCTTGTGTTTTGGTTATATTTCTTCTTACACCTCATTAAAATATTATTCTAAAATGATTATTTATTAAAAAAAATTTCCCATATATTGAATTTTATTATGTCAATGGAATAACCTATATCCATCTCATATTCCATCAAATGGGATATAAATTCATCATTCATGTGTGTGGCGGACTAACACCTCACGAAATTATGTTATTAATTTTCCATCACCATCTCTCACAAATATATAGTTTTTTTTCATAAATTTATATATATTATATATATGATATTATTATTCTTTTCTTAAATAGTATATCAAATATATTCTCTTACTTTCCATTTTGTGGGATTATTATAATGTTTTTCATGTGTACGGTGGACCACTGCCTCACGAATCGATGTGATTCATTCACACTATTTATAGAAGATGATAATTATTTATTTAATGAAAATATGTGATATATGTTAAATAAAAATTATGTTTTAATGGTAATATATTACAAACCTATATTTATTTCAATCCTTCGTTAAAAAAGAATGATTATTCATGTGTACAAATGGCATACTGTCTACATAATGATGTATTTTGTTTTTCTCTATATAACAATTATACATTACTATAATTACATATATAATTAATATTTATGAAATTTATATCATGTTTAACTTTCATTAGTTTATGTAACCATGATTAATATAACAGTACAAAAAAATAATGACATACCCAAAAATCAAATCGGTTATTGCCTGAAACGTGAATTTAGAATGGAATTGTAAATAAATGGGTAATAACATGTCATATGTAAAACATTTATGATATTATATGTATATATAGTTATTTAATAGATATATAATAAACTCATTTTTATGATAATTAATGTTTTAATGTGTATAATGTCAAGACTTAAGGTAAGGGATTTTGTCTCAATATTTCATTTTTGATACATATGTCTTATTATGCACCTATAGTATTTTTTTGGTTTATATAAAACCCATTTTATATTTATAATCATGAATTTATTTACTCTAACTATATTATATGTTGATTTTAATTTTATCCTTTCATGGTTCTTACAATTAAATGTTACCATAACTGGTATGGGTTTTATTTTAAAATATCATCACTTATTGGATTGTTAAGGATTATTCATACAATGATGAAATAATATGAAAAATATTTATTTATTTCCCTATGGTTATTTCATGAAAATAAATGCATTCCATTATTTCTCCTCTCTTTATGTACTCAAGAGTTTAAAAGAATGTGTTAATAGATAATCATCTTTATATATTTCTTTGGTCAAAAACCTGTTTTTCATCCAAAACCATATTTTTATAATATATATTCAATTTTTTTTTAAAAATATGAAAATATTTTATTAATGTACTTTTATGAATTTTAAGTTTTTAAAAAAATTAAAAGTAATCTTGATGTTGTTTTCCAAACAATACACGTTTGTTTCTTATCGAAAATGTGAAAGGAATCATTGTTTTAACATGTATGGCCTGGACAGCCATCATGAAAATTATATTCTTTTAATAATAATTTATTTTTTAATGTAAATTTTAATATTATGGTATATGCATTTTTTTTTGATTTTATAATTTTAAAATTATTTTTCCAAAGAAAGGATATTTTCATCAGGAAATGTTCCTAGCGATTTTTCATTAAAATTCATTTTCTATCTATGATGAAATACATTAATGGTACTTATTCTATAGTGGGGATATTATTAATGTATACCATTCTTATTCTTTCATTGGATGGTTTATCTTTATAATTACATGATTCTTTTGGAACTCACATCCTTTTCCATGATTTATAAGATGAAAAAATTATTATAAAACCAAATAATTTTTCCACAGGTTTTGCTTGATGAAATAGTAAAATGGTTATAAAACATTTATATTTTAAAGGGATTATGTTATGATTAATTTATTAGGCAAACCATTTATTTTCACAGTTTTGGATATGATGAATATTTTATAATCATGTTTAACATATATTTATAAATTTTAATTTTTGGTTCTTGGGACCTATATGACCTTCTAATGAATTGGGTAGAAATTGAAATAAGAAGAGGAAGACATGAATGAAATGTTGAGTGATTCCGGTTTAGTAAGATAACTTGTCCATTTTGATAGTCATATGAGTGAACCATGTCTTCTATTATTTTTTGGTGGAGTGAAACCATTCAACTGTGATACTTTGGATGTGATCCTTGAACTACTAAAAAAATATTTTCCATGTTTATGATTATGAAACAAATATATGCCTTATCCCAATATTATGTTCACATGGTTCATGTTATTTAATTCAACATTGTTTAATGTTTTATAAGATACCATGAGTTATCCCATGAATTAAGGTTATTATATATGATATGATGGGTATAGTTTTCAAACGTAATTCTTATGTTCTCATTCCCTTATTCTCATGAGATATTGACATCTCCTTTTTTACCCTTACTGAGCATCTGATCGCACCCTTTCCATTATTTCCATTACCACAGTTGTGATGAATGGTATTATGTGTGATATTTTTAATAAGGGTTCTTGGTATGATGAATATTGTGGGAGATGACATAGATCACATATGGACAAGTTTTATATGAATCCATGAATCTAAAGGCACTATACATACAATATTTTGGTGTGGATCACTATGTTATGAAATGAATATTCATCTATAATGATGTAATATTTATGAATGATAATTTTTTCCTTTTAAACCTCTCTATAAATTAAATATCATGGCTTTAATCTTGCGTCAAAGTACATAAAAACCTGTTACAAACATATAATAATACCAATTCATGAGACCATTAAATTTGTTCACAAATATGAACTATAAGTAACACATGAAACATACCGTGTTCATACTGGTTTGTCACTTCCCATGATCTCATCTACTTTACATCACTAAGTGTGAACTTCCATTGAATAAGTAACAATTATTATGATCCCCAACACATGATATTCACATATCAACTAGGACCCATCAGTATGATGTATGTAGATAATTTAACAAAAGATTAAGATTACTATCACAGTATCTCTAACATCTTATTATGTAATAAGAATTGTTATAACCTTTTTATTTGATGTGTAATTGAAATACATTTCTATATAAATAGAGAAGACATAAGGATCAACGATACTATAATAATATACGCACATGTATAAATAAATGTATAAAAATTTAATGGTAATTAATGTATATAATTGAGTTGGGTTTAGTTTACCCACTCACAACACAAGGAGTAGAACTGACATACTGAAGCTAATGTAGAACAAACGGGGCACTAAATAACCAAATATATATTTTATAAAAATATGATTAAGAAATGGGTAAATATAAATTATAAGAGAATGTTATAAATTAAAATAAATATCAATATGGGTTTTATGTAGATTAATAATTAATCTAAATTTATCATACAATTGGTTAGATCACATCCAGTTTAGTGAGAATCCAACATAAAGGATTCATTTACTTAAAATTAATTTTAGTGAGTAAAATCATCCTTTGGTAATTATGTTCTTCAATTTTGGTTATATATTACCATTTATGTATTTAATATTATATTTAATTCTATCTAGTATATTTACATTTTCATTTCATTATCATCTTATTTGTTGGATTTCTAACATCATAAAAATGCAATGTTGTTAAGAATTATTTTAATCCTCTTTAATAAATATTTCTCTATAATGTATCTTTGATTTATTAATAATGAGGTTTTATTTAATTTATTTAAAAAAATATATTTTTTATCTTTCATAATATTTATATTTATCATTATCACTTTAAATAAGTAAATTTTATAACTCATTGATATATGTGGGGTTTCTCTAATATTTCCAAAAAAAATAAAAATAAATTTATTTTGACATTAATATATTTAATATAATATATTAAACATTTACATGCATGAATATTATTTACATTCAGGGTTAAAGTGTTAGGGATTCCAATATGATAGAGTCATAATGAATTATATCACCTTCCTGAAAATTATTTTTGAAAGTGACATGTCTCTTCCTCCTTTACGATGATGTAAAAAATGTTTTATGAAAAGATATTTTATGATTTAATTCACATTTTACATTATGTATCAAAAAATATTTCTCACCTATGGGGTTGGGTTTTATGAATCAAAATCTAATTTATCTTATTATATACTAATTTTGACATATTAAATTTTTTTGTTAGCGGAAAAAACTCTTCATATAAACTTATGTTACATCATTGAAAATTTTATGTGTCCCATATTATTTTTCTGGGTATTTTATAATAAAATGTATGATTTATTTCATTCAGAACACATATATATGGTTTATCATTATGTGATTAGTGGGTCTAATATATCCCTTTAATGTATTAATTATGATTTTATATCTCACATGACAATGATGTAATGTGTGGATGTGATTATAGTTATCTTCTTTAAAAACATTATGTGTGGGAATGTGTAAAGTCCTGTGTTTTTGAACCGAGTTAAAATACCAAGGTTTCCAATTTTTTTATCAATTTATCAATGGGTGTGTTTTTAAAACAATCTCCAAAATTTTATTCTGAAAGTTGGAACCACTAAATGTGTCATTTTTGGACTTGTGTAATTACCTGATAATTTTTAGTGGGTCTCCTGATGAGTCTTGGGAGCATCGAATCTGGAAAATCTACTTTAATGATTTTGCACCGGTAGCACATGGTTGCAGTCTGACCTGTATTGTTTACCCTGCTTAATAAATTATTTATTTTAATTATAAATGATTACATGAGAGTTTGTGATTAATTAGAAAATATTTTAATTATAACAATAATGAAGTTATTATTATTATTATTCTGTTCATTTAATTAAATATAAGTTAATTAATTAATTAAACGTTGGTTGAATAAATTAGTAACAGTTTTTTGGGTATCACCAGAAATTTGTAATTAATTGAGGAGTTTCAAAGTTAATGAAGAAACATTATTATTAAATATGTGTTATGAGTTGGAGTTTTTATCATTAATGATGTTACAATAAATTTGGTGTTATAGTATTAATAAATGAAGGTTAATGAAAATAATAATATTGATATTAAGAATATTATTATGGTTATATTTATTATTATTATTAACTTACTATAGTTGTTCTATAATTAATAATAATAACAATATATTTTGGGGGTTTCTATTTTAAATAAATGAAAGTTGGAATAATAATAATAATAATAGCAATGTTATTATTATTATTGTGTTTATTTAATTAAATAAATGTTAAATATATTTAATTGAATGATTAATTGGGTATTTCATAATTTATTATGAAACTTTTATTAAAAGAATAATGAATGAAGATGCATTTTTAATTAAATGCGGTGTTTTTCACTTATTAGATAATTTTTAAATATGTATTATTATTATAAATAAATGAGTATTATTATTATAATTATTACATTCAGTAAATTAAAGTTATTTTAGGGTTTTATTTTTAGGTTTTAAAAGGGTTAAACCAGTAGAAGGAGATCTCTACCCCTTCCTCCATGCACAGGAGGCGCGACCCCTCCCAGGCGCGATGCACCAGCAGGTTGCCCCCTTGCGCTACAAGCCTCCTCCTTTGCACTTCCTTATCCCTTACTCATCCATGGTTGGACATCCCCTAGCTGGGCATCCTATACTCCCTACGACAAATACCTCTTCCTCCCAATCATGGTTCACTACAGCATGTGACCCCTCGGACGACCACCTGTAGTTGTGTGATTCGTCCTCATGTAGAACTGCTATAACGCACGACCTCCACCTTCCTGGGTCATCAGTCTGTGATTGTTTCCTCATAATATTCCATGGGTTTAGTCTGATTATTCTTGGTAGGATCTTCTTGGGCATTTTTAATCATCACTTAGGCCATTTAGTGCATTTTCAGTACCGATTTGGTATGGCCAATTTTAGGGTTTGACGAAAATACCCCATTTTGAAGTTCTTCATTCATTAAGGTGTGAAAATGGGGTTTTGGGGTCCTTTGGTCCATAATCCAACACACTCCACCAAGGGAGAAGCGAATGAACAGATTTGGCTCTACCACCTTTGGTCCGGGTAAGGTTTCTACTTCATTAATTGGGTTTTCACCACATAAATGAGAGTCTAATATTTTATCTGAGTCCCTAGTATCTAGTGGTATATTTGAACCTTGCTGCAATGGATTTGGTCATCCGATGTTGTTTTGGTGATTTGATTATTTTTTTGCAGGGAACGTGCGAGTGTAAATTTATTTTTAGATATATATTGATATATACTCATATATCTTAAGGTTGTGTGTGTACGACTACGAACCGATGGTAATTGGTTGCTGAAGTGGGACAAATTACTTTTTTTTTGGTTCCACCCTGTGGTAGGGATCCAAATCATTATCTATTTTTTTAAGAATACCTATTATATTCTTTAAATAGATTGAGAATGTTAGTTTAATTGATTATGGAACTACTATACTTTCTTGAAATGATGAATAATGATAAACTACTGGTTAGTGGTAATGTCATATCATTATTAATGTGGTTTGGATTCTCATGTTTCTTAATTCTAGTGTTCATATATGACATGTCCTTGCATGACACTGTTAATGTTATTAAATGATGCCGCCCATGTGATAAAAATGAGGACTTGATCATGTGTTAGTTTTAATATTGTATTGCAAATTTGGTTAAAGTGATATGATTAAATAGTTAAATGATTTGAATTGGAAAGATTGGGTAATAGGGTAATAGGGTAATTAATTGAAGAATTAATTATCAAGTCATTTGTTGTAGAAAATTATTGCATTTTTCAGAATATTGAGAATATTGAATATTTTAAAATGTTTGAAATATAAATTAAATACTAATAATAATTAATGGGAGGAATAATAATTACTTTATTAAAGGTAAATGGTTAATTAATTGATGAACTGGTTAAAGAAATATGATTTAATTAATTAATTGTTCAATTAATTAATTTTCATGCATTAATTTTAGATTTTGAATTGATTGATTGTTATGAAATTTGGCGAATAATACCATTGGATACATGTTTATTTTCCATGCCTTAAGTTATTTATGATGGAGTTGTTTAAAAATTATTATTATTTGTGAGATGGGTTTTAAATATGTGGTCCTTGTTCAACATGATTGACTTGAGACGTTTATGGCGTGCATGTTAGTTGTTAATGTCCAAGCCAAAACACTGTTTTAGTGGACGTTTTAGGACTTATTAAAGATTTGGGATAGTTAATTAAGAATAATTAATTGATAATTAATTATTATCAATTGATATGTGGAATGGTTAATTGAATCTTGATTTTTTATTGGAGATTTATATTGTGAATTATTTGTTGAATTAATTAACAGATTCGGATTAATTAATTTTAAAATTAATTAATGTATGGTTTTGGGGTGTCAGACATAGAGTTCTACACCAATGAAAAATATATATGTATGATTGATAAATGGGTTTTGAGATATGGAATGATGTTCCAAATACTCACGTGGTGATATACATGGCGTTCTACACCCCTCTTGCATGAAAATGTTCTTTTATGGGACATGGACTAATTCTTCTAATACCAATGGGTTATGAGACAAGGACTGATGCTCCAAATATTCCGAAGGTTACTAGACATGTTGTTCTACACACATTAATTGACATTATACTGTGGGTCCAGTTGGACGTACATGAAATGAATTAATGCTTAATGAAAACTATTGTGAAATAATGATTTGTGAATTGAATATGAGAAAGGGTTCATGCTTAATAGTGAATTGGGTGAATCACTATTTATGGATGGACCTAAGAGCATATCACTATTTTAGTGGAAGGGCTCTGACATAGTATATAAAAGATTAAATTGAATATCTTATGATGCATTATCCAAGCCAAATCATAAGTTTGGATTTGGTCTTTACATTGAATAATTGGATGGTCTTTAGAGACATCTGTGGTGAGTGACATATTCGGGGGATGTCGGGAATAGTCGGATCTCAAGAATTTCATAATTTAATGATGTTTGAATAATTGATAAATGAAAATTATTATGTAATGATGGTTGATTATGCGTGTCAAATGTATAATGCAGTTTCAGAAACCATGTAAAGACCCGTAATTTCCTTGTAATTTCTTTAAATTAAACGGGAAATTTAAGAGTCCGCGAAAACTGACGGTGCATTACTCTGTGGCCTGGTGTGCCTGTAATGAATTTATGAACATTTTTTCAGCTATGTTCAGAAAATGTGCGAGTGAGTTTTTGTGACATTTGAACTGATGCTCGGAATTGAAATCTGAGGGCACTGTTGAACTCGCAGCACTGGTATTCGGTTATGGGGACCTTCACCCCGACCACAATAGGTTGAGGGTGAAAGATTGAATTTGGGTTTTTCGTGAAGGAATAAAATAAAATAAAATGGTGTAACATTCTATATTCTATGTAACTCCCATGTGGATGTTGAGAGGTGTGGACCACCAGAACTAAACCTCCCATGTGAGGTTATGGAAGTGGGGACCACCAGAAATAACCTCCCATGTGGGTTATGGTGGTGGGGACCACCGGAGACTAAAACCCCCTTGAACTCCCCTATTAATGGGTGAGAAACCACTTAACTCCCCCAATTAATTTTATGTGTCAACATAAAATTAAATGTTTTGTTATCAATTAATTTTATGTTAACATAAAATTAAATGTTAAGTTATCATTTAATTTTTGTGTTGGTTATTTCATTTCTTTAAGGTGGAGCTGAGGAATGGATTGGGAAAAGGGAATTGGGAGAGTTCTTGGAGGATTATTCTCTCCAACGAAAAACATGTTCTACAATGAAGAACACACTCCCCATAGATGAATGCTCACGCCGATGAGGAACGTCTTCAATGACAATGAACTGACGATTGAGGAAATGCCGACCTCATCGACATCTGTCTATCACCAACGACTTCTTCTCCTTCCTTGCGACCTCCATCATAATATCTTTGAGGCAAGGTTTTATTTCTATGTGATTATTACTTCCCATGTTCTTCCCTTTTAAACTATGAACGCGGATCAACTCTCATAAACTAGTTGATCCACATCTATTTTCTTTTATGAGATTGGGAATAGTAATTGATGAAGGTTGTGGGGATTGATGTTTTTTAAATATCTTACATACACATTCTTGAGAAAATTTGTGAACCACGTGACACAGCTCTAACGCGGAGGGTGTGGGCCAAACAAACATGGCCCAATCCCTCTGTCGTTCTCCATTTGTGTCTTCTTCGCGATGGAGATAATGACTGATGCTGACGTTAGGCACCGGAGGAACAGAGAACTGTGGTCGGCCCCACCGCGGGTTGAGACAAAGACAAAGGCAACACACCACGAACCCCATGCCACCCATGGCCACTTCCCTCCCCATTCCCCACCATCTGAGGATACGGCACCACCTCGGCCTCCACCGGCAGTGGCCACCGCCGTCGTCGCACAACATTCGCCACGCCGCCGTGACCTCCACTGCCCGCGGCCTTCGCGGCCCCAACACATCTGCCGTCCCGCGGAACCTATGGTCTCGCAGCGCACCGTGGCACCCACGACATCAATCTCCCCACTGCATCTATGGCCTCACGCCACACGGCGGTGCCCGCGGCCTCCTCCACCCCGCGGTGCCCGCGGCCTCCGCTGCCACGTGGTGCCCGCGGCCTCCACCGCCCCGCGGCTCCTAGCGGCCACCCGCGGCCTCCACGGCTACCCCGCTGCCCCACAGGACACTGCCCAGGCCGGGCCGCCCAGCAGGAGGGACCGTCCAACGCATGGCAAGGCAGACCCAGCGGGCCGGGCCGGACTCATCGGGTCGGGCCAACAGGGTCGGACCGGACCCAGACCCACTTCAACCCATTTATGCTCTTTTGTCCATAACTTTGGCACCGAACGTCCGTTTGATGAACCGCCAGCGGTGTTGGAATCCTTGGAGAGAGACGGTATGATGGAGTATACCCCACTAGAGATTTGGATAATGTTGGAGTATAGTCATGTTGGATCAATCAGGAATCCAACCAGGCCCTCCGAACTAAAAGGTTAATACCACACAAACCGGGTGTCCAATTGACACACTGTCTCTTGCTCTGATACCCCTATTAAATGGTTGTCCTTTGAGAAAATTCCTTTTGATACTTCACTGTAGTTGGAGTATTGACTAGAGGCTAGTGAAACAGATCCCCCCAGAGACAAGAGAGCATAGTGCAGGAACCCTGTAGGTGGCTGTGACGTGAAGAATGACAAGCGATCCTTTGTGGGTCAGCACCTAGTGATCCTGTGTGTGTCCACACCGAGAGATCCTGTGTGGGTCAGCACCCAACGATCCTCTGTGGGTCAGCACCAAGCGATTCTATGTGGGTCAGCACCGAGTGAACCTCTGTGGGTCAGCACCGAGTGAACCTCTGTGGGTCAACACCCAGCGATCCTCTAGGGGTCAGCACCTAGCGATCCTCTATGGGTCAGAACCTAGTGATACTCTGTGGGTTAGCACTGAGCGATCCTGGTGGATTAGAATTGATCGATCATGTGTGGGTCTTCCACTTAAAATACTAAGATGATTCAGTAGTTACATCTAATCACCTCTACTGTTGTTCTTAAGTTATTCCTCCTATGAGATGAGTCTGCACCTGAGCGGTACATTCCTTTGTGGTAAAACCTTGATGATATTCTTCTGTGTGGTGTATCTGTGTGGTACTTACCTTCATGGTATTCCTTCCATTTTGGAATAGTTGAGATTTGGTCTTTGAGATGAACTATGTGTTTTCCACATAATTGAGATGGGTTTACTTGATAACTTAGGTTTATGTATAGGCATATACCTATACAGGGTTGTCAGTAGATTTCATGCACTGTGGTTTATCCTTGGTGGATTTGTTTAGACCTTGAGGGTCTCGGGGTCCCTACTGAGTATCTTTATACTCACCCATGCATGGGATATGCCTACACCTCGTTGTGTTTGGTACAAATGATGGATAACGCTGAATGAAGATGAGAGTACCAGGACTGGAGGTTGCTCGAAGATGGACCTTAGACGAGGCGTATCACATAGACGACCATTCAAGAGTTATACCTACCCATCAGTTAGGATCATTGGTGGGTGATCATAGGAGCTATTCCATTTTACTTGTACTTTTAGTTTCTTGTACTTTATTGTTGGAAATGTATTCCGTCCACTTTTTACTTACATCACACTTTTGTTATGCAATTTACATGTTGTTTGTATCTTGTTGTGTGCTTGGATAGTGTGTGTTTACTTGTTATAAAGGAAATGTATTCCCAGTTTTAGGGAATACGCGATTCGGTGCTAGTCACCAACCCCTGGCCTATGGAAGGTGGGCTTGGGGTAGTCACTCCATAGGCCCTGTGGGACGGGTCATGACACAGAATCTGGGGGGCTGGATGGTACGTGGGAATATAGTTACATTGTACTTCTTACATTATTTATTAATGCTTTCAAAGGGTTTAAATTATTTATTAAATGTCTAGATTTGGGGTAGACACCGAGGGTCCTGGGGTACTAAGATTTATATCTCACACCCAACTGGGGCCGCTATTGGACTGGGGTACGAGAGTAGATTCTATTTGGTTTTAGGATTGCTTTGTTTTCATTTACATGGGAGAAGTAAATGAGGACCGATAGAAGATCGGGAAGCTCGAGGAGACCTCCCTAAGGGCTTTGAGTCATTGTATTATTTTTTTCTATATTGGAATGTTAAGCATAATGTTTGTTAACAATTTTCCATTTTTCTATCATTAGAAAGTCATGCATGAATCTTCTGTATAATTGGCGTTGTCCATTTGTTTTATACAAGATTTATAAATTCTTCCTTCTACTGCTTTATCATCTATTAGACTGCTTTCGTTATTTATTTCCATTGTCTATTATTGAACTCCGATATGAGGTTATAGTCTCCCCATTGAATACCCATAGACCCCCACTACTAGTAGGAAGACATTGGTGATTATGGAGACACGCTTGAGTTCATGTGGTGTAACACCCCATGATTTTAAAGTACGTTATTTCATTAATGTAATTCAATAGCTTTCTCTACATGCAACACTGAGTTCGAACGCACCACAACTTACCAAACAAGACGTTAAAAAAGTGTTTATGAATAGTATTAAATGCATTTTGTATCTTATATACTAAATATAATTTTAACACCCATATTATGTGTTTCTTAGGCATAATATAAGAACAAATTCAATTTTTCAGATAAAGGAAGTATTTTTCAAAAATGTAATTTTACAGCCTACTAATGGTGATTTTTTTTATTGCAATGTTGGACACTTTTATACTAAATTTGAAAAAATAAACTTCTTATTTAGAAGCCCCGCATCAAAATTGAATTTGGAAAATTTTTTGGTACTTTTCTGATTACTTTCATATTATGATGAATAATGAAAAAAAATATTTTTTAGTTAAAAACAACTTTTTAATCGAAATAATTTATAGTGTTAAATTATGAATTTGAATGGTTTGGAAGTATAATTAGATTATAATTTTATCATTTAACACAATCTAGGTCATTATAAGTAATTTCAAATTTAAATATGACATAAACACATGTCAATCTTTTGATAATTTTACATTTCTAAACACCTGCTTTTTGGTTTTGATAATAGAAATTAATTTTAAATAAATAAATGAAACCTATATGTTTTGAATTTTGTAAAATTGACTTTATTTTTGAATTCGTAATATCAAAATTAGATTTGGATAATTTTTTTGTATTTTTCTGAAAACTTTCAATTTTTGATGAATAGAGAAAAACACTACGTCATTATTTAAAACCGACATTTAATTTAAATAATTGTTTATTTTATTTAAATTTTTTTAGTCAAAATAGATATATAATACCTATATATGTTCAATTTAATTCATGGGAGTCATTTTATAATAAAAATAGATTTATCAAATTTTATTGATATTTTTAACGTTTTACCCACCTTTTTGGAGCATTTGACAATTTGCATAAAACATAATTTCACCACTTATGTGAGTTGAATTTCAAAAATACGGGAGACATGATTGAAATCAATATGTAAAATTTGGTTCAATAAGATGAAAATAATTTTTGGTGAATAGCATCTTTTGACTTTTATTTAAAGTAGTTGAAAGTTAATATAGAAATTAAGGGTTAAAATGATTTTATAATTACCCTAACACATGTCCTAATTATTTTGAATAAGTGTAATTATAAAGAAAACCGTTTGAATAAAATATGATACTATTTGGTCTAGCTGTATTAGATTTTTAAATTTAATACTATTTTATTTAAAGAGGAGTTAAAAGTGATAATTTCAATGTTTAATAACTAAACCATTTTTTATATTGGGCTACAAACAATATAAATTTGACTATAAACAATAATTATAAATATATAAATATTTCCTACATAATTTTATTTTATTTATATTTTTTAGACACTATATAATTTAATTTATTTATGATACAATGATGAGGAGGTAATTACTTTATTAATGAAATATTAAAATAATTGATATTATAAATATTCATATAACAGTAAATTGAGACTTCTGATGAATTAAACTAATTTTATAGGTTAATATGACCTGTTAGGGCTGATTAGATAAATTTTTTTGAAGTGATATGGTTGTTATGACTCTCACAATAAACATAATACCAAATACTGTCAAAATTGACATAAATTAATTTTTAATACAAATACTATATTATTGGTTGATATATTATTCCCAAAAATCTAAGGCTCTTCCAAAGAGCATAAATAACGTTATATATTTCATTAATGAACCCCTTGCGGTTCTCTTGGTATTTTAAAGTTAGATTATTAACCATATACTGTAAAATACTAGAAGACGATGTAAATCTTAAACTATTTAACTAAGAGTTAAATCTAAAATATAAGGTTAAATTGGTAACATAAACTTGTATAAAACCTATTGGTTTAGATTCTTTAGACTCATAACCACATAAGTCTCTAAATAAATTCATTTTTAGCCATTATAAACCGAATATTATTGTATAATAAATTAATATTTTAATATTTTCTTAAAGTGACCCTCACCCCACTTGTAAAAAGGTACTTCCCCTTCTCTCAAAATCACACCTCCAAAGCCATTTTCCTCAGCCCAAACATGCCCAAATATCCTCAAAATTTCCCAAAATGCAACCTAGAGGACTTATTTTGATCATAAATCCAACTTAAGGACCCCTTTTGAGCAAATCAAAAGGAAGAACCAGAAGAAGAGGTAAATATTTCATCACCTCTTTCAAGTTATTATTCTTCTTACACTTATTCTATCCTTATGGTTTCCATTATAAAATAATAAATCCAGTATATTATATATATTATTATTTTATTATAAAAATGGCACAACCATATTCATTATTTTGTCCATCATATGAATGACAATGTCACCATATGTGCGTACGCACGGTTTACCGTCTCCACGTCGTGGTGTAGTTTGTTATTCAAACACTTCATTATTTGGATGGGATTAATAATGAGTATAACTGATATAAATAATAAATATAACATGTTATTAATTATTTATATATGATATACTATCCAATTACATATGATTTCTCCATTAATATAATGATATTGTCGCTCGTGCGTACGTGCGGATTACCGTCTCCACAACGCGATGAGATTTATTCCCACGTCCACCATTCAATAATGATTATGAAAATATATATTATTAATTAGTATGTAATGTATGAAATAATAATTATACTGGACATATATATATATATGTTTGTGTGTGTGTGTGTTTACTTACATATATCTTATTCTCTATCTTCCGTTCAATATGAAATGAAAATGAAAACAACGTTTATACGTATGTACGACCTACCCTCTCCATTATAGGTGCCTTCCACTTCATATATCTATCTATTATGAATATTTATATTCCAAATATATATTATATATAAATCATTTTTTATATTTCGGATGTATTTAAATCATGATCGAAATGATACGATCAAGAATAACAAGTTAAAACATGTACGATAAAGAAAGTCATTATTACCAAAAATGTTAATTTAACAAATAAATCATTATTAAATGTGTAGTATAAAGTCATAAATGATTCATGTATGATATAATAAATATTAATATGGTTCTTTTATAATTTAATAACATACTATGGTCATTATACAGAAGGTTAATCATACCCTCGAACAAAGGAAAGTGCAAGGTAAGGGTTAATTCCTCAATCTCATTATTATTCGAGATTGTTTATGGGTATGTTTTTATTAGGACATATTTATTATCCATGTCCATGTTTCATAAAAGAGTATTAAAATGGATTAATTTTAAGGAACTCTTTTATTAAAACATTATTTTAAATGTTTTAAATATTTATTCTTCTAAGTCATTCTCATCAATGTCCATGTTTTCAAAATGGGTTTTTAAGGATTTATTTATATGGGCATGATTGGTTTTAAAATGTCAATTACATTCAAAGGTTTCAAAGAGGTATGGGACACTTTGAATAAAAAATGTCTTTAAATTTCTTCCTTTATAAATTGTTTGTCTTTTAAATGTTTTCATGGAGAAGGGATATTTCTCTCAAAGAGTTTTACAAATCATTTTCATTTTTGCCAACATCCTTTGATGGATTTTAAAAATGTTTGAAGTTGGTTTATTATGATACAAATTTTCCATTTTATATTGAAGGTTTTGTGATATGTTTGAATATGGATGTGATACTTGTATACTATTCATGGGTTATAGATAATGTATTGAAATTTCGTATTCAAGTTCTAATACGAATGTTTATATTAAATTTCAACCATTTCATATGAGGATTGTATTGGACATACTATGTGATGGGTGGAGTCTGCTATAGATCCTTGAGGAATCAATAGGTATGTTGAGACAATTAGACATGGAATTGGCCGAGGACTTTTACAATATGATATACAGTTTTGGTTGAGGCCTTAATAATTTTTAGACGTCTTGGCCGAGGACTTAACAAAATGTTTCAGAATGTCTTAAAATATACATTCCTTCATTATGAAAATAATATTGATGGATCATGTGGTTATTCGACTAGTAGAATAACCATGACTATATTTTATTATGGAATTATTTACTCAGCTCGTATTCCTACCTTAAAGTGTTTATGTTTATTTTTTTTCAATTCAAGTGTTTTCAATTATTCACCATGCCTATTATTTATGTTATCTTTCACTAAATTGTTTACACTTACTGAGCATCTGAGCTCACCCTTATCATATTTTTTATTTTCCTAGGATTTCTATAAAGTGTATTATGATTGATATGCTTGGTTAAGTTAAAAGGGAATAATGGTGTTCTCAAAGAACTATATATGTTGTGTTTTATATTTGAAATTGTAATGTGATGTTGATGTATGAAATCTATTTCCAATACTTCTAAACTAATCAGTCTTTCAGGACATGATTTCATTATATCATACCAATGTATTAAAATAATGCACCGACTTAGGGTTACTGGGGTCGGGGCATTATAGTTGGTATTAGAGAAAGTTTACAAACAACCTTGGAAATATATTTAGATAAACTTTGATTAAAGGAAATTACACTAAGATAGACTTTGGGGATTAGTATAGAAGAACATCCTAAAATTATGGTAATTTTGAGCTTTTTTTTATTTTCCAAGAAATACATCCATGTATGGATACAAGTAGGTTGCAGTGGCTCTGTCATAGATGTACCTAGGAGTAAAAACTCTAACAAGGAGTTTCGGGCTTGACCTGGGGTATCCTAGTACACAACAACGAGCCTTGTTGCACTTTTGGTTAAAACACTTCCTAGGGATATGCTTAGGATAATTCAAATTTTCATTACAAACCATTATGAATGATTTAGGAGTAAATAATATCTCAAAAAAACATTTTATGATAATAGATTATATGAATAATCATGTAAATTTACATTTGGTATTTTAAATATTTTGGAATTATGCATTTTTATTCATAAACTAACCTAGTGTATATCGTTGTTTATAAAATGGTTCCTAGTATAAGGAATGAGAATTCATGGAATACGCATGAAAGAATGATTAAGAAGGATCATATATTTTATGGTATTAACCCATCATTTTTAAGGGAAGTGGTATCCCATTTATTCTCATCATATGAAGAAATAGTATAATGTGTTAATAAGATAAGTAAACAATTCTCTATGTCCTATGACTTTTAAGAGAATCAAGAGAAGAAAAGGATGTAAGAGATAAAGATAGATAAAGGGAAGAGGTGAAAGATGTATTTTCCCATATATGATAACTGTAGAATGAATCATCTTGGTAAACAGTTGAAGGGAATGGGAGTTTGATATAAGTGTTGAGAAAAGGGACACCATATACGTGATTGAAATGGTATGAAAAAGGATTCAAATGTACAATGCTTCATCATCAAGGAGTTGGGACACTACGCAAATCAATGTTCAAATCATCAGAGTATACCACAAATGCTGCTATTAGATAATAATCAAGTTGTGATACTACCGAAGATGAAGAGGAATGATTATATTTCTTATGTTGTTATTAAAGTATTGCGTCATTTGTGTACTATATTAATGATGTACATGTTATAGGAATTATATAATATATAAGGATTGTATTGTTGTATTATTTCATTAATTACTTGAGATAGTGTGGAACCATGAAAAGTGACTCAATAGTAGGTTAATTTTTTTTTAAAAATATATTTTTGTGAGAAAGATAAACCATAATATGGTTCTAATACTAAGGTTGTGATTTTGGAATAATATCTGATTGAATTGGATAAATTATATTAGATATTCTTGACTACCTTGAAACTGATTAATGATTTGTATATTCCATTATTGATGGATTCTACAACATTTTTGGATAGAAGGATTATATCTAGTATTCTATGAGAAATAAGGGAGAATTAAATTAATCAATAAGGTTTTATGTTAATTCATGGGGTTACAATGTTTAAAAGAACAAATGCTAAAGGTTTTCACATGTTATTACGTGTCAAAAAGGATCTTCATTGTGTTTACCTTCATTATTAATTTTGGACTATGAGTATAGGCAAAAGTATTTAGGATAATTCTTAAGGTTTTAATCGATTATGTTTGACATTTGATTCTATTGTTAAAGTTAAATCATTTCTTAATATTTTTTTTGGATTTTCATAAAAAGGACTACTCAGAGGTCAGGTGATAACTCATCGCGTCTGGAAAGGCTGTGAGACATAAACGTGCAACCAAATGTTGACAAGATTGTATCACCTAAAACTAGCCCACGTGATGTCTTGGAATGTATAATGTAGTTTTCTTATAAGGTCTAATAGATGAATTATAAATTCAATTTTTGGAACCCAATTCAATTAGGATAAATAGAATTTTTATGTTCTATTTTCTTTTAGATTGAAATATTATTTTGTTGTAGATATTAGTTGAATGATGGAAATATACATGTCACGTATATTTTTCCCTCTTATTCTATTAAAAAATTAATTCTTAAACTTTAGGTAATGAATCCTAAAATAAAAAATGTTTTATCCTAATACCTTGTGTTTTGTTGAACCGATGATATTTTAAATCATCTTATATTGATGGCTTTAAGGCCCTCAATTTTACACTTGTTTGTGATTGATGTCCTCAATAAATCCCTATAAATATTTATGTTTTTCATCCAATTATGTGTCTCTAATTTCAAAAAAATTTCTTATAATCAGGATCATAATTTGGTGGTGACTTTTTCATTTCTCTTTCCCTCTTATTAAGACTAAATTTTATTAAACCAATTTCCGATGTGGGTTTTCAAAAAATTATTTTTTTTACCTTTTATTTTCAAAGTAAAATTTCATATTGCAAGGACACAATATATTGAAGGATGGGAGAATGTAACTACCAAATATTTTATAATACATTATCTCATTAATGTAATTCAATAGCTTGTGCTACACGCAACACCAAGTTCGAACACACCACAACTTACCAAACTAGTCGTTCAAAAAGTGATTATGAATAATATTTACTGTATTTTGAATCTTATAAAATCTATATAATTTAAACACCCATATTACGTGTTTCATATAAATAATATATGAACATATTAATTTTTTCAGATAAAGGAAGTATTTTTCAAAAATGAAATTTTACCACCTAATAATGGTGAATTTTCTTAATGCAATATCTGACACTTTTATTTTAAATTTTACAAAATAAACTTCTTATTTAGAAGAAGAACATAAAAATTTAGTTCAGGCAAATTTTTAATACGTTTAGGATAACTTTCATATTTTGATGAATAGTGAGAAATACTATGTTTAAATTGAAAATAGCCATTTTCGTCGAAATAATTTATATTGTAAAATTATGAATTTGAATGGTTTTGAAGTGTAATTAGATTATATTTTTATCTTTTAATACAATTTTGGTCATTTTAAGTAATTTCACAATTAAAATTGACATAAACACATGTCAATCATTTAGTAGTTTTTACTTTCTTAAAAACTCGTTTTTTGGTTTTAACAACATGAATTAATTTTAAATTAATAAATGAAACTGTTATGTTTTGAATTTGGAAAAATGGACATAATTTTTTAATTTGGAATATCAAAATGTGGTTAGGGTAAATGTTTGGTATTTTTATGAAAACTATCAAATTTTTATGAATAGTGAAAAACAATGCGTTATTATTTAAAACTAACTTTTTATTTAAATAATTATTTATTTTATTTACATTTACTTTAAGGTAAAATTTAAATATAATACATATATAATTTAAATTTATTTTATTGGAGTCTTTTTATAATAAATTTATATGTAAAAAATTTTATTTAGGTTTTTAACATTTTTTACCCACCTTCTAGAAGAATTTGCAAATTTGCATAAAACATAATTTTAAGGATTCTGTGAGTTGAATTTAAAAAATACCAGAGAAATTATTTACATCAATAAGTAATATTTGGTTCTATAAGATCAAAATATTTTTTGGAAAATAGTATCTTTTGACTTTTATTTACCACTGTTTAAAGTTAATAGGGTAATTAAGGTTAAAATGATTTTATAATTACCCTAACACATGTCCTAATTCTTTTGGATAAGTGTAATTCGACAAAAAACCATAGTAATAAAATATTATTCTCTTTTGTCCACATGGATTAGATTATGACATTTATTATTATTTTATTTCAATATGAGTTAAAAGTGTTAAATTCAATGATTAATAACTAAATCATTTTTTATATAGGGTTACACACAATATAAATTCAACTGTAAATAATCATTTGAAATTTAAAAATATTTCCTACATAATAGTATTTTATTTATAATTTTTAGACACTAAATAATTTAATTTATTTATGACACAATGAGGAAGCAATAATTACCTTATTAATGAAATATTAAAATAATTGATATTATAAATTTCCAAATAAATGTAAATTAAGACTTATGATTAATTACAATAATTTTCTAGGTTAATATTAAATTTTAGGGTTGATATGATAAATTTTCTTCTAAGTGATAAGTTTGTTATGACTTTCACAAAAAACAAAATACCCCATAGTGTCAAAACTGGCATAAATTAATTTTTAAAACAAATACTATATTATTGGATGATATAATATTCCCCAAAATGTATGGTTTGGAAAAAGGGCATAAGTTATATTATAAATGTCATTATTGAACCAATTTAGGTTCTCTTGGATGTTTAGAGTATGTTTATTAACCATATTGTGTAAGTATATCAGAAGACACAGTAAAAGTTAAACTATTTAACTAAGAGTTAAATCTAAAAGATAAGGATAACATGGTAAACTAAAAGTGTCTAAAACCTATTGGTTGAAAGTCCATTGTGCCATAACCACCATATTCTAGAAATAAATTCTTTTTGATCCATTAAAAACCAAATATTATTGTATAATAAATTAAAATTTAAATATTTTCCAAAAGTGACCCTCACCCCTCTTTTAAAAGGGAACTTCTCTTCTCTCAAAATCACACCTCCAAAGCCATTTGGCTCAGCCAGTACCAGTCCAAATATCCTCCCAATTTCCCTCACTACAACCTAGAGGTCTTATTTTGATCATAAATTCAACCTAAGGAGCCCTTCTGATCAAATCAAAAAGAAGAACCTTAAGAAGAGGTAAATATTTCATCACCACTTTCAAGTTCTTTTTCTTCTTCCACTTCCTCTTTCTTTGTTTTTTCCATTCTAAAATTATAAATACAGTATCTTCTATATACTTTGATGTTATTATAAAAATGGTACAACCATATTCATTATTCTATCCACCATATTAATGACAAAGTCACGATACATGCGTACGTACGGCTTACCGTCTCCACATCATGGTGTTGTTTGTTATTCAAGTGCTCTATTATTTGGTTGGGTATAACAATGAGTATAAATGATGTAAATAATAAATATACCATGTTAATAATTCTGTATATATGATATTCTATCCAATTACATATGATTTCACAATCAATATATTGATATTTTTTCTCCTGTGAACATACAGATTACCGTCTTCACGACGCGATTAGATTCATTCTCACATCCACCATTCAACGAAGATTATAAAAATAGATCTAATTAATAAGTATGTAATATATTGCGTAATAAGTCTTCTGGAAATATATATATATTTATATCTGTGTGTGTTTGTACTTACATATATCTTATTCATTTACTTTCGTTCAATACGATATGAAAACAAAAAGAGCGTTTATACATACGTATGGACTACCGTCTCCATAAAAGATGCCTTCAATTTCATATATATATATATATATATATACTAAAAATATTTATATTCTAAATATATATGATATATAAATCATGTTTTATATTCTTCAAGCATTTAAATCATGATATAAATTATATGATCAAGAATAAAAAGTTAAAACACGTACGATAAAGAAAGCAATTGTTAACCAAAATGTTAATTTAACATGGAAATAATTATTAAATTGGTAGTATAATGTCATTAATGAATCTTGAACAATATAATAAATATGAATATGGTTTTGGTATAATTTAATAACAAACAATGGTCATTATACTGGAGGATAAACATACCCTTGACTAATGGAAAGTGAAAGAAAAGGGTTAATTCCTCAATATCATTATTATTCAAGATTTTTTATGGGTATGTTTTCACAAGAACATATTTATTATACATGTCCATGTTTCATAATAGAGTTTCAAAGGGATTATTTTTAAGATACAATTTTATTAAAACATTATATTAAATTTTTGAAATACTTATGCTTTTAAATTATTCTCATTTAAGTCCATGTTTTCAAAATGGTTTTTATGATTCATTTATGTGGACATGAATGTTTTTAAAATGTTAAATCCATTGAAAAGTTTCAAAGTGGTATGGGAAACTTTGAATAAAAAAGTAATTTAAATGTCTACCTTTTAAAAAAAAATTACATTTAAATGTTTTCATGAAAAAGGGGTATTTCTATCAATGTGGTTTACAAATAATTTTCCTCTATTTCAACATCCTTTGATGGATTTTAAACATTTTTGAAATTGATTTATTATGGTATGAATATTCCATATTGTATTTAAGTTTTTGTGACCTGTTTGACTGTGGATATGTTATTTTTATATCATTCATAGTATATAGATAAACTATTTACATTTCGTATGATAGTTATAATATGAATGTTTCTGTTATGTTTCGACCTTTTCATATGAGGAATGTATTATACATAGTAATTGATGGGTGGAGCCCGCTATAGCATCTCGATGCAACGAAAGGTCTCATGAGACAATTAAATGTGTAATTGGATAAGGCCTTTCCCAATTTGATATATGGTATTGGATAAGGCCTTAATCATTTTTAGATGTCTTGGTCATGGCCTTGAAAAAATGTTTCAGAATTTTTGGCACTATACATTCGCTAAATATGAAAAAACTATTGATGGTTCATGTAGTTATTCGACTAGTAGAATACCCATTTCTATGTTTTATTATGAAATTATTTATTCAACTCATATTTCTTCCTTAAAGTGTTCATGAGTATTAGTTTTTAAAGGCATGTGTTTTCAATTATTCACCATGAATATTGTTTATGTTATCTTTTGGTAAATTCTTTACCCTTACTGAGCATCTGTGCTCACCCCTTTCTTGTGTTTAATATTCCAAGGATTTCCAAGAAGTGTATTTTGATTCATAAGTACGGTTAAGATGAAATGGAATAATGGAATTCTCAATGAACACCCTATACTATATTTTATATTAGAAATTGTAATGTGAAGTTGAGGTATGTAATATATTTCCAAGACTGCTAAACTGATCGGCCTTTTGGGACTTGATTTATTTGTATCATGCAAATTTATTAAAATAATGCACTGACTCTGGGTAACTTTGGTTAGGGAATTACAGTTAGTATAGGAGGATGTTTAGCAACAAGCTAGGAAATAGATTTACAGAAACTCTTATTAGAGAGAAATACCCAAAGATAGACTTTGAAAATTAGTATAGAAGAACTTCCTAGAATTGTGGTAATGTAGAGACTTTGTGTATTTTCAATGCAATAAATCCCAGTATGGATATGAGAAAGTAGAGGAAGCTCTGTCACAAATAAACCTAGGAGTGAAAACTCCGACTTGGAGTTTCAGGCTTGTCTTCAGGTATCCAGGTACACGACAATAGGCCTTGCAGCAATCTTGGTTATGACACTCCTGGAGGATATGCTTATGATAATTTACATTTTCATTACAATACATCATGAAGGATTTAGGAGTAAATACTTCCTCAATTAAAACATTTTATGATTATAGTTTATATGCATAATCGTTTCAATTAAATTAGGTTTTTTACAAGTTTGGAATTATGAATTGAAATTCATAAACTAACCTAGTTTATGCCATTGTTTAGAAATGGTGCCTAGTATAAGGAATGAGAATTCTAGGAATACACATGATCGAAAGATTAAGAAGGACAATATCTTTCACGGTATTAGCCCAAAATTTAAAAGGTAAATAGTCTCTCATGTATTCTCATCATATGAATAAATATAATCATGTATTAATAAGATATATAAAGAATTCTCTAAGTCTTATGACTTGTAAGGGGAGAAATAGAAGAAAAGGATGGAAGAGAGAAATATTGATAGAGGGAAGAGGGGAAAGAAGGATTTTACCATATGTGATAACTGTAGAATGAATCACCTTGGTAAATTTTTGAAGGGAATGAGAGTTTTTTATAAGTGTGGAGATAAAGGACACCAAGTATGAGATTTCAAGGGTATGAAAAGGTTTCAAATGTACAATGCTTCATTAGCAATGATTTGGGACACTATGGAAATCAATGTCCAAATCATCAGAGTATACCCCAAATGATTCTATTGGATAATAATAAAGTTATGATACTACCGAAGATGAAGAGTAATGATTAGAGTTCTTATGTTGTTATAAAAGTATTATGTGATTTGATTATTGTATTAATGATGTAAATGTTATATGAATTATAAAGTTTTTAAGGATAGTATTGCAGTACTATTTCATTAAGGACATTAGATTGTGTGGATCCACAAAAAGTGACTCAATAGTAGGTTAATTTTTTTGGAAAATATATGGTTGAGAGAAATATAAACCATAATAGGGTTTTGATACTAAGGTAGTGATTTTGAAATAATATATGATTTATATGGAAAATTATATTGGATATTCTTGACTACCTTGAAACTGATTAATTATTTTTATATTCCATCATTGTTGGAGTTTACAACATTTTTGGATTGAAGGATTATATCCTTTATTCTATAAGTAATAAGGAACGTGAATTTAATCAATAAGGTTTTATGGATTTGAATGGATTTGAAAAGTGAAAAAGACTATGTTTTAATTGAAAACAACTTTTTTCATCGAAATACATTATAGTGCTAAATTATGCATTTTAATTATTTTTTTGTATAATTAGATTATATTTTTATCATTTAATACAATTTAGGTCATTTTAAGTAATTTCACGGTTAAATTTTACATAAACACATGTCAATATTTTGATAGTTTTTACTTTTTTTAAAACCCGCTTTTTTGTTTTAAAAATATGAATTAATTTTAAATTAATATAATGAAATTCTATGTTTTGAATTTGGTAAAATGGACTTCATTTTTTAATTTTTAGTATCAAAATTTTCATAGGGTAATTTTTTGGTATTTTTCTGAAAACATTCTATTTTTTATAAATTGTGAAAGACACTACGTTATTATTTAAAACCATGTTTTTATTTTAATAATTATTTATTTTATTTAAAGTTATTTTAAGTAAAAATAGATATATAATACCTATATATGGTCAATTTAATTCATTGTAGTCATTTTATAATAAAATTAGATGTATAAAATTTTATTGATCTTTTTAACGTTTTACCCACCTTCTAGGAGCATTTGCAAATTTGAATAAAACCTAATTTTACCACTTCTCTGAGTTGAATTTTAAAAATCAGAGAGACATGAATGAAATTAGTAAGTAAAATGTAGTTCAATAAGATGAAAATAATATTTGGTGGATAATAGCTTTTAACTTTTATTTACCGTAGTTAAAATTAAATTGGGAAATTAAAGGTAAAAATGATATTATAATTACCTTAACACATGTCTTGAATCTATTGGGTATGTTTAATTCCACCAATAACAACCTCTGAAATAAAATATGATCCTCTTTGGTCCACTTGGATTATATTATAATATTTTTTATTATTTTATTTAAAGAATAGTTAAAACTGTTAAATTCAATGTTTAATAACTAAACCATTTTTTATAGATGGTTACACAAAGTATAAATTCTACTATAAATATTAACTTGAAAGCTAAAATTATTTCCTAGATAATGGTATTTTATTTTTAATTTTTAGACACAAGTAATATAATTTATTTATGATATTATGATGAAGCAGTAATTACCTTATTAATGAAAGATTAAAATAAATTATATTATAAATATCCAAATAAATGTAAATTGAGACTTATGATGAATTAAACTGATTTTATAGGTTATTATTACATTTTAGGGCTGATTAGAAAAATTTTGTTCTAATTGATAAGGTTTTTATGAATTTCATAAAAAAATTACTGAATAGTGTCAAAATTGACATAAATTAATTATTAAAAAAATACTATATTATTCGTTGATATAATTTTTTAAAAAATATATTTTTTGGCCAAAGGACTTAAATAATATTATATATGTCATTAATTAACAACTTGAGGTTATCTTTGAAGTTTAGAGTATGTTTATTAACCATATAGTGTAAGAATACAAGAAGACATGGTAAAATATAAACTATTTAACTAAGAGTTAAATATAAAAGATAAGGTTAAAATGGTAACATAAAATTGTCTAAAACTTATTGTTTGAGATGATGTTGACCCATAACCACCTATGGATATATATAAATTTATTTTGAGCCATTATAAACCGAAAATTGTTGTATAATAAATTAATATTTTAATCTTTTTCTAAAGTGACCCTCACCTCTCTTATAAAAGGGAACTTGTACTTCTCTCAAAATCACACATCGAAAGCCATTTGGATTGGCCAAACCCAGACCAAATATCCTCCCAATTTGCCTCAAATAATCCTAGAGGCCTTAGTTTGATCGGGAAACCAACCTATGGAGCTTCTTTCATCAAATCAAAAGGAGAAACCTGAAGAAGAGGTAAATATTTCATCACCTCTTTCAAGTTCTTTTTCTTCTTCCACTTTCTCTTTATTTGTTGTTTCATTTATAAAATAATAACCCGTATATATTATATACACCATGATTTTATTATAAAAATGGTACAACCATATTCATTATTCTATCCACCATATGAATGAAAAAGTCACCATACATGCGTACGTACGACTTACCGTCTCCACGTCGTAGTGCAGTTTATTATTCAAACCCATAATTTTTTGGATAGGTATAATAATGGGTATAACTGATGTAAATAATAATTATATCTTGTTATTAATTCTGTATATATGATACACCATCCAATTATATATGATTTCACCATCAATATAATGATATTTTCACTTGTGGGTACGTACAGATTACCATCTCCATGAAGCGAAGAGATTCATTCCCACATCAACCATTCAAAGATGATTATAAAATATATATTATTAATAAGTATGTAATATATGACCTAATAATTCTACTGGAAATATATATATATATGTATTTATGTATGTATGTATGTATTTACTTAAATATATCTAATTCACTTACTTCCATTCAATATAATATGAAAACGGAAACAACGTTTATGGGTACGTACGGCCTACCATCTCCATAAATAGTGCCTTAAATTTCATATATATATATATATATATATATCTATTATAAATATTTATATTATAAATATATATGATATATAAATCAAGGTTTATATTCTGTATGTATTTAAATCATGATCTAAATTTTATGATCAATAATAACAAGTTAACACATGTACGATAAAGAAAGCGATTATTACCGAAAATGATAATTTAACATGGAAATCATTATTAAATGGGAAGTATAAAGTCATAAATGAATATTTTATTATATAATAAATATTAATATTGTTCTGGTATAATTTAATAACATATTATGGTCATTATACATGAGTTTAAACGTACCCTCGACCAAAGGAAATTGCAAGGTAAGGGTTAATTCCTCAATCTAATTATTATTCGAGATTGTTTATGGGTATATTTTTACTAGGAAATATCTATTATCCATGTCCATGTTACATAAAAGTGTTTTCAAATGGATTATTTTTAAGGGAATCTTTTATTAAGGCATCATTTTAGAAGTTTTATATATTTATTATTTTAAATCATTCTAATTAATATCCATTTTTTCAGAATGGTTTTAAGGATTTATTTATATGGACATGAATGTTTTTGAAAATGTTAATTCCATTCACAAGTTTAAAAGTTGTATGGGACACTTTGATTCAAAAATTTCTCTAAATGTATTCCCTTTCAAATTGTTTAACTTTTAAATGTTTTAAGGAAAATGGGATATTTCTCACAAAAAGTTTTACAAATCATTTTCTTCTATGTCAACATACATTGATGGATTTTAAACATGTTTAATGTTGATTTATTAGGATAAAAATATTCCATATTGCATTTAAGGTTTTGTGATATGTTTGACTTTGGATGTATTATTTTTTTACCATTCATGGTTTATGGATAAAGTATTGAAATTTTCTATACTAGTTCTCATTTGAATGTTTATGTTATGTTTCAACCTTTTCATATGAGGAATGTATTGGATATAGTATATAATGGGTGGAGCCCACTATAGCTCCTCGATGTATCGGTAGGACTAAAGAGAAAATTAGACATGGAATTGGCTGAGGCCATTTCTAATTTGATATATGGTTTTGGCTGAGGCCTTACTCATTTTTAGACATCTTGGCCGAGGCCCTGACTAAATGTTTCAGAATGCCTAGATTATAAATTCCCCAATTATAAAAAAAAATATTGATGGTTCATGTGGTTATTCAACTAGTAGAATACCCATGACTATGTCTTATTATAGCATTATTTACTTAGCTCATATTTCTGCCTTTAAGTGTTCATGTTTATTATTTGTAAAGGCATGTGTTTTCAATTACTCACCATGAATATTGTTTATATTATCTTCCGCTAAATGTTTTACCATTACTGAGAGTTTGAGCTCACCTATTTCTTATGATTTATTTTACCAAGATTTCCAAGAAGTGTATTATGATTGATATGTAGGGTTAAAAAAGGGAATAATGACATTCTCAAAGAACTATATATGCTGTATTTTATTTCTGAAATTGGAATGTGACATTGATGTGTGTAATCTATTTCCAAGACTGCTGAAATGATTGTTACATCGGGAACTGATTTCCTAGTTTCATGCCAATGTATTAAAATAATGCATCAACTCAGGGTAACTGGGGTTGGGAAGTTACATGTGGTGACCGGTCCGACCACTAGTTTATTAGACACCCAGGTCAGGACGTTACATAATGATTATTGTTATATATTCTACAAACTATATTTGTGGTCGGTATTATGGTTATCCATTCTCGTAACTTTATACATGGTCAAGATTTATATTATCTTTGGTCACAAAATTATTTGTGGAAATCATTATGGTTAAATATATTCACATTGATATGATTTTCTATGTTTATAGATGTAACACATTTTTACATTATTCGACATGCCTATGGTATGATTCATCATTCATGATTGTTGTCTCATGTTACTGTAATCATATGTAATGTTATATATAATCTTGAATAATGATTAATTTATTTGAGTGTGTCATTAAATAATTCATTATAAAAAAATTATATATATCATTACTCTTTCTAATCATTTATTTTCTGAGTGTTATGTTTTTTTCTCAATCATATAATCTATTCTTTTTCAACTCAGTGATAGTTATTTCCCTTTTAGAGAATTTGAAATCCGTTATTTTTATGATTCTTATTTCTATAATTAATTATACATAATATTGTGTTTAGAATGAGGAATTTTGTGGAGAATTTTTTGGGATATATAGAAGAAATATTGTTCAATAAGAAATTTATGTAACTATTTTCCATATAAAATAAGGCATTATTTTTTAGTATTTTATGTTATTTTATGGTATATAATGTATAAATTTTGGGATTTATATAAAATTTATTCTATATATGATTGGTATGTATAAGTTTCTATCATTGCGGGGCTTCATTATTTTAAAGAATTGGGTTATGAATTATAATTTAACCTCTCACAAATTGTACTTGGTCGAATTAAATATAGCATGGGATAAAATAATAGTGTCACAAAGAATGTCATAAATATGGTAAATTTTCATATGGTTATTTAAATATATTATATCATGATATTAGTTTTTATTTTTCACATTGTCTATAGTGTTAGTAATGGATACATCCTAGCATTCCCAAGTAAATAATGGGTTTGATTTGAAATGTTGTGATTACCTTAATAAGAGTCCAAACATGATGGTGGACTACAGTACACTAACATATCTTTATTATAACATATAATTATCATGTCATTAAAAATAATGTGAGCCATTTCAAACTCTTAAAATTTAAAAAGAATGAAAATATCCATTGAGCCAATTATGTGGGAACCTCCCCACTCTGTTAGGGGGTATTCAAATCCACTACATTACCATAAATGGAATTAAAATGTAAAAAAGTTCATTTTTATTATATAGTATTCAAACCATTTAAAAGATGTTTTAAAAATTTATCATTTGGTAGAAAAAACTAACAATTTATAGAATCTTGTTAAGAACTCTTTGAAAATGTAAGAATATGACTTTATGAAATGGTAAAATATTTAATAATATTATTAAACAAATATTTTCTTTGAACTCTTCACATAAAAATAGAGAGAGATAGTTCTTTGTTCTTGAACTAGAGTAGTTCTACCCCATTAGTAACTATCAAGAATAATTAATTTGACCGAAATGGTATGCCTATAGTTTTATCATTAAACTAAAAATAAAAACTGATCGATTCTTAATGTTAAAAAACATTATATTCTAATGGAATTAAATATATTAGATAATTGTATCCATGTATACAATGTTCAATGATCACTTAATTTGGAAATGGAAAATGGATACTCTCATTATTCCCATGGATTTGGATATAAGAAAATCAAAATTCATTTTCTTGGAAACTCAAAATATAGATCTCAAAGATGAAAGAAGATTCAATCATTTTGGGCCAAAAATGTTTGTGGAATCAGATTATATCTATCTTAAAAGAATTAGGAAAATATTTGACATGTGGTATAGCCTAGAAATAAAAACATAAATATTGAATAAATTTGAAGATTATAATTAATAAAAAGGAAAATAAGAAGTTCCAAACTAATTTACCACTCAAACATGAATAATTCATATGTAACTAGTTTTGGAATTAAAAAAAATGATTCTCAATTTTAAGGGATAACAAGGAAAATATCTATCAACATTATCTACATCAAAAGAAAAATTAAGAGCCTTTGAAATCACTAATGATAAAGTGTATCATGGTTGCGAAGTGGTAAAATTTTCACTTGTTATCCACAAAAGAACAATAAATGTTTTATTTGAGTATAGTTCTTCATATTATCTAATATCATTCATGTTAACTAATAATATTTATTCATCACATAAAACTTTTTATATTGAATATTCAATAAAAAATTTAATGGTGAAATGATTTCCTCAAAGGTATATAACCCCTCTCTGACCAGGGTTTCATGATAGGTACTTCCCAAAAACATTGTTCTTTTTCCCAAAGTAGAATTTGAGTTGATTTTGGGAATAGATAGGAACTCTAAAAATATATATAATTTCAATTATTGGTATAAAAAATAAGTATTTGTTATGAAAAATTACCCCATAAAAATATATATAAAATTATGGTGATGGGCCCATATTGGAAAAAATTCATTAATTTGTATCTTGGTATCCAATAATGGTGGATACTTTACTCAAATGGATAGATGGAACTCAATGGTAAAGTTTCTCCAATTTTATAGGAATATGTTTATGTATTTAAAGATGAATTACATGGAATTTTCATAGAATGTTAGGTTGTGTTTCAATTTAAATAATACCTTTTATTCAGTATCAAATAATTCTTATAAAACAGCCCTTGTAAAATTTCTACAATTGAATAAAAAGATGTAAGATAATATATATATGGATTTTACATTCCCAAGTGCTTAAACATAGGTTGAACCAGCCCTATATTTCTATATTAATTATGAGTCAAAGAATATTTTCATATTTTATCAAGAACATAATATGATCACGATCATGAAAAAGTACTATATTCCACTTATTAATGATGTTTTAGACCAACTTATTGGATCTAAAAATTTCATGATGGTTGATATGTGATCTGGATACAATTAATTAAAGTTAAATAGAAAATATATAATAAATAAATTCATCCTTATAAGATAAAAATAATATCATGTAAAATTTATGTCATTTAAACTTAAAATTTCTCTTACTATCCATACTGATTTGATGAACAGAGTCTTTATAGAATACCTTACATTTTTTTCTTTTATTAATGATATTATAATATATTCTCTAGGAAATAAAGAAAATTAAATGTTTTTGTGGATTGTTATAATGGCCTTATAAAATGATGAATTCCCTAAAAAGTTCAAAAAGTGTGAATTTCGAAAAAAAACTATCCTTATTTCATATTATAATCAACATAATGGGTAAATTAGTGGAAAATTTAAGGAAATGGTTATTGAGGAGTGAACTGAACCAACCACTATTATTGTTTTTTTCTATTTTTTATATTATTTGGAAACTATTGGTTTCTTGTGAGAAATTTATCAGGATTTTAAAACCGACATACAAAGTTAATGTGGGATGGTGTAAAGATTCAATGGGTATAAGAATATCAATATAGCATCAATGAACACAAGAAGAGGTTTGAAAATATACTTATTCTTACACTACACTATAGTGGATAAGGTTTTTTGATATATAGTGATTATTTAGATAATGGCTTTGTATTTTCACTTATAAAAAATTAAAAGGTCAAAGCATATACCTCAAATAAATTACACAATCATGAGAAAAACTACTTAACTCATGATCTAGTGTTAGGAGTGGTAATAATTTCAATAAATATATGATTGAATAAATCTAGAGAAAACTGTGACATATTCACTAATAATAAGAGAATAAAATACATATTCTAATAGAAATAGTTTAACTTGAAATAATGATGATAGTTAGAGTTAGTGAAAGAATATTATTTCTTAATAAATTATCATCCAGGGAAGGAAAACATGGTCGATGATTCTAGGAAAAGAAAGCATCATGATAGTGGTAGAAAACTTTATGGAGTTATAATAGAAGGTGTAAAATATTTTGATTCTTATTATTTAATTATAATTAGTTATATAATTTTTTATTGTGATAAGTGTCTCATTTATGCATGTAATAAATAAGGGGGTTTTTGATAGTGAATCTTTCTTCATTTAAATACAAATCACAAATATGAATAGAAATACTAAGCAAAACTTTTGGTGGGATAATATGAATTGGAAGATTTTGAATTATATATCTCTATTTATAGTTATCAATACCTAATGGATGAAGATATGAATTCTCTATTTGTAAGGAAACAATTACCTATAATAGAATTGGAATGGGATAAAGACACCACAAATTTATTCATCATTCATCCTAAAACTACTAAATTAAATAATTCCATCTGGGTAGTGGTAGATCAACCTATAGTGTTAGAACACTTAATTTTTATTTTAGAGGATTTATCACTAGATCATATTTCCATTTAATATAAAAAATATTTATTAAGAATGTATAAAATATAAAATTCAATTTTATATGATCTATATCCCAGGTTAACATTAATATATTTTTGAAGTATGTTAGAGGAATTTAATAAAATAATTAGATTTATACTTATTTATAATCCACAAAATAATGATCAATATTAAAGGACCATTCATACATTAGAAGACATGATAAGATCATTCCCAAAATATTTCAAAGGAAGTTGTGATCAATATATTCATATCATTGAGTTCTTATATAACAATATTTTCCACTAAATATTGAGTATGGAATGACTAAAAGATATATATATATATATATAGGTAAATTTTATAAATACAACATCTTGTGATGATGCTTGAGAGTGCAAGTAATTAGAACTTGATATTTTCTATGAAATTATAGAAAAGGCTCAAACTATTCAACAATATATCAATGTATTGAAATGTTGATATAAGTGATATGTTGATAATCCTCGATGAGATATAGATTTTAAAATAGGGGACGAATTATTACATCGAATAACTATATAAAAGAGGGTTATGAGATTTATGGATAAGGTAAAGCTGAACCCCATATACATTGGTCTATTTACGATTATAGATCACATAAGAACAATAGATTGTTTCTTAGAACTCCCACTATACTTCTCACAAGTGCCTGATATTATCAATGTATCACATTTTAGGAAGTACATACCATATTAATCACCTGTACTAAAATCTGAATATGTGTAATTTGAAAATGATTTTATTTATGTGGAACAATCAGCAGATATATTAGATTGAAGAGACAAGGTTTTGTGAAAAAAGACCATCATCCTAGCCAAAGTGTGGTTATTAAATCATAAGTATAAGGATGATATGTGGTAATGAGGATATGTCATAAAACAAAATTACCATCACTTTTTCATCTATGTAATGAAATTTTTAGCGCAAAATTCTTTTATGGATGTAGAATTTAACACCCAATACTTATAATGTTAAATTTCCCTTAACATATGATTTCCGATTTCAAATGAAACAACGTGAAAAATTTATTTATTGAATAAAGGTTTATAATAAAATTACAAAATTAAATACATTTCAACATGAATAAAATAAACATATATAGAATATTTTTATAAAGAATACAACCAAAACTAATAAAAATTTAACCGGATTGAAATATTCATTATTATCATTTGAATTAAGGATATCACAATGGATAATAACTATATAATGAATAAATCATGTTATAAATATAATAAACATCCCTATAAATAAAATTAGAGTGAAATGAGTTATTTTAATTAATTATTTGATGTAATAAATAAGAATGAATTTTTACAATAATATATATTCTTAACGAGATAATAAGGTTAGTGGTCTTAGGCTATGGTTGGTATTATATATAAAATGATATCACCATTAAGAATATTAATAAATTATGAGATAAAATATAATTATAATTTTATTAAGATATTTCCATTATAACAATCCCATTTAGTGGAGAGGTACAAAAAAAGTTACTATAATTTGAAGTTAATATATATTTGACATGAAATAGAATCAAGTAGTAAAATAATTCCTTTTATGGATACTTGTTTTGATATTATGTAAAAGGTACAATAAATTGGGTTTTATAATGATCAAGAACAATATGAACATCAATATGTGTAGCTTATATGAAATATTCCACAAGATAACGTCAATCTCATGGAAACAACGTTGAGATCCACGGTAGTAGATTCACCTACCATGACTACAACCATTTATAATCCATCCCCTAGTTATTATAAAATGGTATTAATTTATTTATTTTGTATAATATAGGATGATATAGACATGTAATTGTTAAAGTATTAAATATTATAGATGTCTATTATTAAATGTGTTTTATATATTTGATATTTTAAAATTTTACTTTACAATAATGATTATAATTAAATGTGAATGTCTATTTTTTAATAAAAATATATTGAAAAATATAAATTAATTATTAATAAAGAAATAATAATTTTTAATGAATTAGTAATATCATCATTTAATGTTAAAAAGAGAGATATTCTTATAAATTATTATTTTTATAAATATTTTTAAAATTAATAACTACTAATGAATTTTTTTAATGATAATTTATTATAATATAAAGAAACTAATTAAATTACATGTGTATAATGATTATTACATGATAAGGAATAATAAATATATTAATTTTATTCTTACAATACATTTTTTTGAAACACGTAATTTCTGTATTATACATTCCTAGACTAATAATATTATCTATCAATATATAAAATTTAAAAATTTAAAATGAATTTTTTATTTTTAATAAATAGGTCCAAAATTGGTAATTAGTTCAATTTCAATTTTTGGGTATAAAAATAAGTTACCATTGTGACAATTGAGTTAATAGAGTAAATGTAAAATAATAGTATATAAATGTTAAAATAAGGTCTACAATCCTAAATATATAACAAAATTTTATCTCTAATTTAGTGTATGAAGGAATTATCAACATCAAAATATAAAATATCCATTATTTTCCACTTTGGATCCATTATCAATGAGAAATTATATTTCTTATTCATTAATGAATGGGTAAGTAAGAAAATTCCACTCAATCTCACTAATAAAATCTCCCCTCCACTACCAACCACAAAGAACACTTTTACAAAGGATTTATCTTTAATCCTATAACCAAATAATTCCTTAACAAAATAAAACCATTTTCTTAGACCAATTATACATAGAGGGACTCCAAAAAAAATTATTTCCAAGAGGATCTCTTAGAGAATACATAAGCATTTAATGTAAGTGTTATCCTCTCCCTAATCATTTATTTGTTATTTTTTCATCAATATGTTCTCCAAAATGATTTATAAAATTAATAATATGATTGTTTGTTAAAAAAAATTTATTTTATTATTTTGATATTATAGTATTATAATAACATGTCCTTATTAATTCATTTAATATACAAAATTCTTATTTTGATTGGTTCAACAACATACATGAAAAATGTTATATTTTATATATAACGATAGAATATGAAAACTAAAAAATGAAATATAATTTTATTATGACTAATTTAACATTTTTTTTATAATTATAGAATAGAAATATGTATTTATGTATATTCATTAAAAATATCAATTCTTTTTATTCAATCAAAATTCCCTAATAATGGGATTTTATGCTATCTTTATGAACCATCACCATAATATCAATAATGTAACAATTAAAATTATGAAACATAAGAAACCAATTTAACCAATATGATCAAATATTAGTTATTAATTAATAGGAATGAATAAAAAATTCAATGGCCATATAGATGTAATCCTATAATAAACTTGGAAATTAACTCCAGAATTATAATTTTAACAAAAAACATTAATTGAAGGATATTAAAAATTTATGAATTATTGGTGTCATGAAAAATAAATTAAATATAGTTCTAATATTGATTAATAATAAATCCTAAATTATTATACATGAGTTTAGGTAATGTTGTTTCATAGAAGAATGCATGATACTGGTTTTGATGACAAAATTAATATTTTATTGATTAATAATCATTCTTACTTAAATATGGTTTTATATGTCTATTATATTAGAACTTTTATATATTTTATTTTTACTTTTCTATTACACTATAAATAAATTAAATTTGCATTACCATATCTTATTCATTGATGGATTTTTTTCATCATATAAATATAATGTTGATAAGAATAATTTGCATCCCTACTCTTAGATTTTTCTCATCCATCTTCATATTCATTCATTAAACGAAGTATTTATTTATTTTAGGGAAATGAAAATAATTTTTATCTTGTATAAACTAAATATTTAAACTTATCATTTTAAAGAAGAACATTTTATTACACTTTCAATGAACATGGTTTTCTCTAAATCTAACTAAAAGGAAAATAAAATTAAATTTATATAAAAATTATTATATTTTTTATCATACTATATTAATTTATTTATTTTTCAATTATTTTTTTAATGGTTCTAGTATGATTTATTATTTTGAAATAATTATTTGAATTAGTATTGTATTCTCCTTGTCAAAAATTATTTTTAAATACGACTTGTAACATCATATATATGAAACAAAAATATAATTATTGAAAACTGTTTTGAATAAGGATATATTTTAATTTATACAACTAAAATATCACTCACCAATGGGAATATGTTTGATGAATAATCCCTTATTTTACCTTATGGTATATTTCTTCTGAGTGATTGAGTTTTTAGTTCCATTCAAACCAATTATTATGGTGATCATATGTGATATCCTTTGAGAATGTTATGTAGCTCAACTTATTTAAATTGTTTCATTTCATGAAAATATATATGAATTATTTCATTTGTAATAAATTTATTTGATATATAATTATGTGATGGTTTGAAATAATATATCCCTCCAATGGATTGAGTAATATTGTATATCTAAGGAGATAATTATTTTATGCGTGGACATTACTGTGATTAACACCATTCAATAATTTATACATTGGGAGGATTGTGGTTAAATTCTGTCACAACCATATTGGTATTCATGATTATAGATAGTTTTTTCTCACAACCATATGTGTTATCATAATTGATTTATCTTTTTTTATAATATTAAACTTTATAATATTTCATGTAAATATGGTCACATTGTTTTTTTCTATAATTATTATCATAAAAAATTTCTTGTTATTCCACATGGATATGTTCTAATCCATGGATCCAGATTATTTTCTCTTTTTACCACATTCTTACATAGTGGTATATCTTTGATTTCGTGATGATTCCACTGAGGATATATGTCATTATAGAACTCCTTATAGAATAATCTTATAATTCCATTTTCTTTTTCAATTTTTTCTCTTATACATATTATCTTAACCTTTATGACCCACTAATATGTTTTCCCTTTACCGAGCATATGAACACTCTACTTATTATGTATCCTATATCACTGAGTAATTTTATATAATATTATGTTAAAAATAAATTTGTGTGTAGATAATATTTATGTAGATCTAAAAGAAATAATTTTCATTAATAAATTAGCATAACTGATCTCTAAAGATACTAAACCATTAGGTTCTAGAATTTTGTGTTTATTATAGATATAATATATTAAAATTATTCAATATGTTTAAAATATATGATATTTATTCTTCGTTAATCTCATCGATATACTTATTAGTGCCAATAATCCCAATGGTGACCAGTGTCTAGCATCCCTTTTTTCCAAATTTTATTTAAAATTGATAATTATGGATATGATATTTTTTAAATATGATTGATATTTATATTTTTAGATTATAATTTAGAGAAAGGGTTTTGGTTAATGTTTTAGTTTTTAATCATAATTTATAATGATTAGTACATGGTTAGAAATTAATTAATAACCAAGTTAATTATATTTACGAAAAAAATATTTTTATGTCTTAAAAAACCGAATATAAAGTACCCAGTAGCATGATACTAGGTATCCAGGTTTCTAGGTAATGGTCCAAGAGTCTACTTATAGTATTAAGAACCCCACAATAGGATAAATAGAACATAATGAGTCATTAGGTATCTAGTTGTAATTCATCAAGGGCCTACTACATTTTGGATTTTTATAAGGTTAGGATTAATTTAAAGGATATGTTTTTATGAAAATTTAGTGGGGGTTAACCTAGTGATTATTAAAATATGAATTTGGATTTCAACCATTCAAACTCTTTCATCCTCATCCGTTTATCTTATATTGATGTTTGGCCCAGAAATAACTTGTAAATCCATATATACATGATGGTTCATATCATCTATATAATGATAAAGATTTATTTTTGTTGTTTAATTTTTCCATTTCTTATTTTTTTTGTTATTTTCATAGAAATTTATGTGGTTTTTCATATTTGGGTTCATTAAGTGGATTTGATTGATGATTCTCCACTTTTGGGATTTTTTTGATGTACAAGATATGTATTCCAAATCATTTATTTTTTTCTAAATATTTTTAAATATATATATATATATATATGTTTTAATATTTGTAGGAATAATCATTAGTGATTGAAAATAGAAATTTTGAGTTTTGAGAAAGTAATTATCTGAACGAAATGACTTATTGGAGCAAAGATATCCTAACATCTATGGGAAGATAGATTTTTTTAAGGTCACCGATGTAGTATCACATTAAAATTTGTATTAAAGGGAATAATTGAATCTAATAGGATGGTTTGTTCAAGGATAATCCAAAAAAAGTTCATAGGATGTTTTATTTTAATGATTGGTGAGTTGTAATGGGAATTATCATGGGTTGAGATTTAATTTAATCTCTTTATATTGGAAAAGTAATGATAATACCATTGTGGTGAAAACATTGAAAAATTACTTTTTATATAATCAATGGGTATATAATATAGGTGTGTTTATATGTGGTCCGAATTATGATTATAATGACATAACTATTGATAAATTTGAATTATATATTAAATATTTTTTCTTTGGATTTTTTATATATTTTTTGTGATGTTGGATTATTTACATGAGCATGTTGTGTTATCATGTATTATCATATGAATAAATGATGTAAACTAAGGTTTTATCATGTACTTGAAACAATGGGTCATTTTTTAGGTTGACTATTGAGGTTAGAGGTATACACTATTTGAAGCAAAATTTTATTTTCAAATATATATATTTTAAATAAATACAATAGTTGATGGATTTATTCACATAAAACACTGAACTAAAATGATTAGTGACAAATTATATTAATATTAATATGGAAATTTAAGAATTATAAAATCTAGAGTAGATAAAATATTTTAATAAATTTTAAATTCATATAATATAGGATTATAAACAATTAATTTCTTTTTAGAAGATAGATTTTCAAAAACAGAGTAATTTTATATTGTATTTTAATTTAAAATCAAATATTTAAATTAAATAATTTTAATTAAATAAAATTATTGTTATTTTTTAATTTGGATTATCAAAACAAGACTAAATGATATTTTCGTATTTTTCTACGATAATCGATTTCTATATGAATGTTGAAAAAGTTTTTTTACATAAATTGTAAATTTCAATAAATATTCAATTTTTGAGAAAGATATAGAAATTTATAAAACCTTTTTGTTGATTAAATATCTATTTAAGGATTAAAAATGGGTCTATTAAAATATCATCTTGGACTTATAATTCTTATGTTCATCACTTTAGATCATTGGTAACATTTTATTCTATTTTGAAAAATATTTTCATTGTTTTCTTTTAATTAACCATTTTTATCATTATATCATATTTTGGAATGATTTTTATGCCACATTACTCTTCTTGTTTTAATAATATATAATTTTGAATCCTAAAATTTAATAAAATTGATGTATATATAATATACATAAATTTTAATCTTAAAGGCATATTTTTCTAGAAAACATTTCATGAATTATGTTCATTGATATTCAAAATAACTTTTCAAATCTTTACAATTTTTTCTAAAAAACTTATTTTGATATTTTAGGACAAAATATTCATACAATGCAGTAAGTTAAATTTCATATTTTATCCATAAAATTATGTTACTATGGTAAACATTAGTCACCATGATAAAATATTTATTTCTAAAGTAATGATTTTTTCTTCTATTATTTGTAATACAAAATCATAACTCATAAATTTACTTACCATCCCTGATTTGTAAAAAATCATTGAAACATGTTTTCAACTAAATTAAAAAAAATAACCATAGATAAATAATCATATGATGAATTTATACAAGTATAATGTATCCTAAAAATAAATTAGCATGCCTTTAATGATATAGGAATGATGAATATTTGGATATGAATTATAAAAAAGTCAACATTATTTAATTATTTTAAAATGATCATGAATTCTCATATCCAATATTAAAAAATATATAAAAACAAACCAATATAAATTTACAGAATAATTAAAAATTATTTTTATAAAAGTTTATAGACATGGATAACGTTTTTAAATAGTAAGTTAAAATGGTTATGTATGTTATATAGGAGAATAGAGTATGGCCAACTAAGCATGAATTCAAGGTAAGGGGTTGTTGATTGAATTCTAACAAATTCAAAACTATTTCATAATATACTCTTGATTTCATTAGAATTGTTTATCTACTACCTTTAATATTATTGAACCATGATTATATTATATTTCATGATACTAAATTTTCTATTCAAAGTCCCTTCTATCGTGGGGTTTTGACTCAAAAAATTAAAAAGGTGGATGCTCCTTAATCCCAAATTCATTACATTGAGAAATATTTTATATTGAAAACATATTTTCATTCATGTAGTAAATAAGCTACCAAATATATATATTATAAATATAAAAACTTACTATTCATGTTATATTAAGTACAATTTAAATAAACCATCAAATATGATTTAACCTAAGTTATCTTAATTTTGTAAGGCTTCATTATCTCAATTTTCACCCACCGATACATATTTCTTATTATACACCATGATTTTTCAGGAGTGATGTATCTACTTCTCTTTATTATTTTTGAGTCATGATTATTTTTTATTTAATTATATTCAATGTTCTATTCCATATATCATCCCCCATGGGGTTTTGAATCAGTGATTTCAAAGGGTTTGGAGGCTTTTGTTTACTCAACATATTTCCTCATTCAAAATAATTCATTATTCACTATGTTTTCTTGGGATTAATTTATCTTTTATATGATTATTTCATAATTACACTCTATATGTAACTTGAAATTGGTGATTATAATAATTACCTTGATGAATTTATATATCAAAAAGTATATCATGTTAAAATTAATTCTCACCCACTTTAATTAGGATTTCCGTTCCTTTTTTATATTTTAATTTAAACTATTTTCTAAATTATACTACAAAATACCACTATGTGTTATCTCATATGACCTTTTTATTTCCCTTCAGTACTTTTAAAATAAGATGTTTTTGCTACCCTATTCTGATGTGTGTTTTCAATGATGGTATTACAAAATGTTGACTTTTTTCATCCATTCATAATAAAATGATTTTTATTTTACTCCACTTATTTGTTTGAAAACCATTAGATCTATTAAAATATCTATGTTTGAATATATTTATAAAATTATAATTATTATTGTTTTTTTCACATTATATTTTTGAAAAAAATTATGTAGTCATTTTCAAGGTTCAATTATTGAATATTATTTTTAAATGTAAAAGTACAAAAAAGTTACTTATCATTTTCTAGGATTTTAATGTTTTTTCAAGCATCCACTATTGGAAGTTACTTTTTAAAAAATAATTGTTCTAAATTTTATTCAATTTTCCATTTAAAAATTTTCTTTAATTGTGACTATAACTTTTTAATTTAAGACAATAATAAAAAAATATATAAAAAATTATTTGTGTATTCACCCATATTTTAATCATTATCTATAAAGGCATTATTTAATTGGAAATTATTTTTGATAAATCAAATTATAAATGTTCTTATTAAATAGTCTATTGGGGTGAGTGATTTTTTTTATTAACCATATAGTGACAATCAAATTTCCTGCATTATCATTACATTACTATTTTGGAATACTTAAAACATTTTACAAATAGACTCTGAAAGACCGTGTTAGTTTAGTTCCATTGGATACATGGAAACGTAAAAATTGGTACATGAGTGAGCTACATTATCTACCACTAGGTTCTCAAAGACTATCAACCCACATTAACAAATCATACATAGATTATATCATTATAACATAGAGAAGGAAGAATAAAAAGTGATGAGCTCAGATTCTGAGTATGGGTAAATAAGGGAGATATGTAAGTTTAAACATGATCATAAGGGTATGATAATGAGATCGTAAAATTAAAATATTTTTCCCTTCATATTGTAATATTATAAACCTGAATCATTGAATGAATCATTCCATTTCATAATAAATGATTCTTGAGGAAATACATAACATCAGACCTAAAATAATAACAGAGGAATAATAAATTAAATTATGGAATATACATAATAGTATAAATTTATTTCCATAGTATTTATATCATTTCTTTAAAGGAAATATTAGTATTACTGTTACACTACCCATACCATCTTGGTGGTCATACGTCACTCCCATGTCCATATTATTAGTAAGATTTTAATCCACATACCTTCTTGGTAGCCATGGATCACTCCCTTGGTAATCTTAGTAGTCAAGATTTTCTCCCAATACTATCCTAGTCTGTCTCATGAGATATAAATCTTTACCCAATGCATTGTAGGGAGATATAGGTCCCACCAATCTTATAATGAAATAATATATACATGTTCCACAAGATCATAAAAAATTATATCATAACCCGTGAAATGAAATGGGAGTCATAAACATGTAATCATATCATAACCAATGGAAAAAATATAGGTTCCAAAATTAAATAATCAAATACTAAACTTTTAAAAAGAAGTGATTTTCATAAGCATGCAACCCCTGAAATAGAAATTTTTTTATAAGCACATAAACTATAAAAGTGAAATGGGTTACATAAACATAATTACATAAAAAAATAAGCAATTTAGTAAATGTATATGACTTCAACCATTAGTTTATTTTCTGAAAAGGCATGAGTAACACTAATGGGTATCATTTTAGATGGAAAATAATTTGAAATAACGTTTTAAAATCATTTCTGAAGGAATATATCATTTATTATTTATTGAAAAATCTTTGAAAACATAAGTCCCCTTAAAAACGTTTTCTTTGAAAACATAACATGGATACTTGAAAAAATATATAAAAAATACTTGAAAACATAAATTTGAAACGTGAAAATATATTAAAATCTATTTTTTTGACTTTTCATCCTTGATCCTCTTACATAAATTATGATTTTCTTATTTCCACAATATAATACATGACTTATATATCATATATATTAATTATATACACATTTATAATAAAATAATATATATATATATATATATGAAATGGAATACACCATTCATGGAGACGGTAGTCCATACGTATGCATGAATGTTGTTTCCATTTTCGTGCCGCATTAAATGAAATAATGTAAATAACATATATGTAAATATGTATATAATATCATTAAATTACAATCATTTTTTAATATATATATTATAATTTTACTAAACCAATCTTTAATAAACATCATTTAATGTTTTAGTGATTCACATTGCTTTGAGGAGGCAATAGTCCACACTTCCACAAGAGGAGTTATCATATTTACAAAAAATTGAAAGCATGATAGTAGGATTTATAAATTAAATTGAGATGTATAAAAAATCCTAAATATCATATATATATTTATATAATCAAAATAATGTATCAACCATAATTCCAAACCATAATAGGTGGTAAAGGTAAAATAGACAAATCAATTTGTGAGGCGATTGTTCACCATTGACAATAATGGTAAGTTCTTCACCCGTTAGAGGATTTTGTGTGTATTTTCTGTTATAAACATTAAAAAATTGAAATATCATTATATTTAGTATTTTTATACTATTATTTTTTTATGGAATAAGAATAATTGAGGTGGTTTCGAAATAAAATTGGAGAAATCAGCTTGAGGAAGGTGGTTGCTTCCTCTCTTGGTAACTCCTTTTGGTTTTCAAAAATGGGATTTCATATATGGATTTATTCCCAAATAAAGGTTTCAAAGAGAAATTTTGTTGTGTTTTTGATTTATTTGGAAATATATTGTCCAATTTTATGTAGATTGAGAGTTGTAAAGATGGGGAGAGGTGGTAGCCTTTTATAGAGAAGGGAAGGGATACACTTGGCATTTTTGGAAACAAGTTAGGTGTACACAAGTTTTTACATAAAACATTAATAATATAATAAACCAAAATCAATAATGGAATGTTTAACGAATAAATATATCTATCTGATGGGTGTTTGAAAAGTTTATAAGTCATTTGGTTACTTATATTTAAGGTTTATTCCCTTGATACCCTTAATTTTAACATAATCGGTGTAATTTATTTTAACTATATTCACTGATATTTTTGGTAAAAAACTTGGATAAACTATAATAAAATTTTAAATTCTTCTCATTAAAAAAATTTAATAAACTTTTTCAAATTAAAATCATTGACATCATATAAATTAAATTAAATTTAATCCCAGAGATGGAATGACATTACGAGTTTTTAAATTAAAAATGTTGAAACGATTATAATGTTTTCATATTCAATTTTAGAGTGAAATTGATTCTAATTATCTAAATTGAATTATTTTATAAAAAATATACTAATTAATCTTATAATACTTTTGAAAAAATAATTTCTCCTTATAAAATATTCTTTGCAAAAGCGATTTTGAATTAAATATCATTAAATTTTTATATTCATTTAAAAATAAAACATTAGAGAAAATTTCTAAGAATTCACCCAAAACTTAATTTATATGTTTTTATTTTAAAAATTAGGTTTATTTTGACATATAGAAATTTTAAAAATTTCAAAATTTGTAATTAAAATTGGATTCCCATTAAAAAATTGTAAAACTCCATTGACAAAAATATAAATTTTTTGTGGAATATTTAGTATTTTTCATTATATTATTATGAATTATATTTTATGAAGGTAAAAAATATTTTGTTTAATATATGAAATATACAATTAATTAATATCGTTAAATAAAAGTAATTAATTAAACTTATTAAGATAAATCACATTTTTCACCTTAAAATAGTCTTTGATAAAGTCATTCCATTTATATTCATTTGGTTTATATATTATTTTATAATTAATAGTTAAACAATGAATTAGAATATATATTTTTAAAATTTAGTTAATGATTTTAAAAATCATCAATTCAATGAATAAATTATAAATTATTATATTAAATAATAATATTTTTAATAATATAGTATGGTTTCATAAAACACAGTCATTCTTGTTATGAATTCCATCAAGGAAAGTATGTCTTCGGTGTAATTCAAGCTAACCATAATGTTTCATGTAGAGAAAGATAAACCTAGTGATTTAATATAAAAAAATAATTTTTATTGTTTAGTTAATTTAAAAATATCAAAAAGAAATAATTAATTCTAAAAAAATAATTCACAAAATCTTGGGGTGTTTCATTCTACCAACATAAAATGAATTTCACCCTCAAAATTCATCTCAAGTATTAAGGATTTAATACTTGAAAGTTATTTTTATAGAAACCCACATCGTAAAAATGAATACTAAAACTTCCTTAAAAAAAGAAATGTCGGAAACATAATAGTTACACTGTGTAACATATAAATATGTTTCCATGTAGGAGAAGATAGGTCAGAATGAAATATTGAACACAGAAGATAATTGTAAATAATAAAATTTGTCGATAAAGATTCTTGATCATAAGAAATTGGGTGATCCACAGATGGTTAAGAATCAGAAAACCATTAAGTAGAGAAGCACGAATGATTTAATTTATATCATAAAAAAAGTATGATAATTGGAAAAAATTTATTGCAATACCCTTTTCCTAATGATGAATATTGTTTTACAAAAAGATATAATAACCTTGTTTCATTCCCATTCATAATTAAAATATCACCCTTTGGTCATTTCTTGACCAATTCCCAATTTACCTATACCACCAAAAAGGATGGTCATTTTTTCATTTCAGAATCACTAACATATCATGAGATCCATGATAATCCATCCCATTTTCATTTAGTTACCATAAACACAAAGTGTATTGAACATATTACTCAATATTTATAATACTACATGTGGTGATATAATACATTAATCTCATATCCTTTTTCCAATGTTTAACTTCATCTTTCCCTAAATGGTTAGCATTAAAAACCTTCCAAAATATGAAAATCCATGACATTATAAAGAAGGCCACTAGATTAGAATAATATTGATCCCACATATATCATAACATAGATCATGGTTGTAACATTCTAAACATGGGAATATCCTCGTCATATATTCTCTTGAAATAATGTAATATCCTGAATTACCATAAATCCATTTTGAAAAAAATGAATTCTTTATTATTCCAAATATTACTAGATATATTACTTGAATCAATAAAGTTTTAAACATTTTCCATGATAACGTAGAGAACGTTTTCAAAAAAAATCCTCTATCAGTTCTGATGTAATAAATATTATCCAATTTAATTTATCAATATCATCACTTGTTTAACCAAATAAAATATCATTTCCATATCTTTAGGAAACCGTTAAGGGTATCTTCCCATGACGTAACCTTTCTATTAAATCAATTTTCTAGAACATTAGTATGATTCAAAAAATTATTGTAAATTCTTATAGAAAAACTTCTAAAAACATTCATGATGTACTTCATGATTCCAATAACATAATCATAGAATTCTAAAAACATTTTAAATTCAATCATCCAACTGTATTCGTAAACCATATTTGGAATCATCAAATTATTACTTAAAAATATTTTTGATAAAATAAAATTCAAATCAAGTCCTGACATTTAATAAAAAAAATATAATCATGATTTTCTACAATACTATTATAACAACACATACATTTCATATGTCATTTGTAGTCACTTCATCATCAGCATAAAAACCGTTACTTGTACCACCATGCTGATTCTCTTCTAGATCATTTCAAATAGGGAGTCTACTTTAAAAATTACCATAGTTTCATCATTTAAATCCATAATCAAATGATAATAACATAGTTTTAACAATAATCACAATTGTTACATTAACTAAACTTTTCATTTTCTGTTTATAGTTACATAATTTCCAACCTTCTTTCTCGCAGTCAAAACATCTTCTTATTACACTAATGCATTCACTTGTGTGATTATTTCCCCATTCTTGACACAAATGAAACTGAATATCCATTCCTATAATGTCTATATTACCAATAATCTTAGAAACTTCGTTTCTTATCTTCCTTGGTGAGTCCAAGAGTTGGTTAAAGTACACTTTGTTAATCTTGTTCCTCAAAAATATATTAGACATGATCATAACATCCTTCACTCTATTGATCATCCCATTTGACTGATCATCATAAAATTTACCACTATATCCAACATTAACCTAATTATTTCTAGTGCCCACTATTTACTAAAACCATAAATTATAGTGTTAGTAATTCTTATCAATATCAGAAACCACATTGTTATGAAAAATTACTTATAGGATGCATAAATAATAGTGAGTAAATATTTAATCTATATCACCTTTGGTTTATCCTAGTTTATTAATAAAAAAATTCTATTTAAATCCTTAATTATTGTTCTGGAGGAGTTCTTTAATTCCAAAACCATATCCCCTTGGAGTTTCAAACCTAGTTTTCATTAAGGCCCATTATTGTGTACTAGGTTACACCAAGATAGGCCAGACACACCTTATTGTAGTTTTCACTCTGAGGTAAATATTTTCAAGAACCATGTCCACATGTAGTATCCAAACATGTATTTATTTTTAGTAAACAACACTTAATATCATTGACCAAAATATAAAGCATTTTCCAAAATGTTAACTCATCATTATACTTATCCTTAGAGAAAACTGAGTCATATCCTTATAAATAATCGCAAGGATATCACTAAGACTTCTCACCATATTTTCCAAAGTTTAACTAAATTTTATCTCTAATAGTTACTCTTGATAACCTCTCTTTTCATACAATAACATCCCATCACTTTTTTGGAATAATTAATGCATTACACAAATAGATGCCTAATGTTCATGTTGGTTTAGTTCCATTTAAGAAATGGAAACATAAACGATGGTATATGAGTGACCAACATTATCTACCAAAATGTTCCCTATGGGTATTACCCTCTTATACATATCATAATTAGAATATATCGTCATAACCTAGAAAATTGAACATAAAAATGTGTGAGATTAGATGATCTGTATGGGTAAATAATGGAGATATGTCAGTATAAACATGAGAATGAGGGAATGTAAATGTGATGATAATATTATATTATCATATCCTTTATATCATAATATCCTAAAAATGAATCATGGAAAAAATCATGGTAGTTCATAAAACATTAATCATAATAAAATAAATAATATATGCCATGAATGTATAAAATTAGAATAATACATGAAATTATCTTGAACATATAAGTATATAAAATGATTTCCAGTGTATTCAAGCAATTTCATCCAACGAAATAATATTAGTATAGGTTAAATATTTTTAGAATAATTGTATTCATGGTTCACTCCCATGGCCATCTTAGTAGGATGATTTCACTCCCCATACCATCTTGGTTGTCATGGTTCCCTCCCATTTCCATCTCACCAGTTAAGGCTTACTCCCAAAACCTTATTAGTCTATCTAATGAAATATAAATCATTACCCAATATATTTTAGAGAGATATAGGTCCCACCCATATCATAATGAAATCATAAATACATGTTACAAAATATTATAAACAATTATATTTCAACCAGTGAAATGAAATGAGTTTCATAAAAATGTAATCATAACATAACATGTGAAAAATACAGGTTCTATAATCATTTTATCAAACCCTAACCCATGAGAATAAGCGGTATTCTAAAGCATATGACTCATGAATGGGAAAATAGTTTCCATGAAATATATATAGGGAAAATGAAATAGGTTTCAAAAACATCATGCCATCACAATATAATCCATTTAAAGAAATGAAATGACTAGAACCTTTAGATCCCATTCCTGAGAGGTATGAGTAACAAAAATATATTTTAGCATATATATAGAATAATTTCAAAAGACCATTTGAAAAACGTTTCTCGGGGAAAATATTTTTTCTTCATTAAATATATTTTTTTAAAACATACTTATTTTACAAAATCATTTTCTTTCCAAACATATAATAGAATTTTGAAAATATTTTGAAAATAATTTTAATTGGAAACATATAAAATATACATGAAAATATTTTCAAACCAACCTCTTTGAAAAGTATGTTAGAAATAATTTCTCGAAACCATATATTTGAAAAGTAATTTCGTAATTTTTTTGAAAATAATTTATTTGAAAAGATATATTGAAAAAAAATTAAAAACCATTAATTAGAAAAGAAATATTGAAATTATTTTTTAAAAAAAATTCATTAAAAATGAATATTGAAATTATTTTTTAAAATTATTTCTTTTAAATGGAATCTTAGGGATATTTTTTGAGGACCATTTCTTTTAAAACAAAGGCTGAAAACATTTTTGAAACTAATTATTTGAAAATAATTAAAATATATACATAATTAAATCATGAAAATGTTTTGAGAAACATTTATTTAAAAATAATTTAAAAATATATAATGAATTCATTAAATCATTTTGAATAGATTTTTAGAAAACATGTTTTAGAAAGAACATGGATTTCCAACCAAAGAGAAACATAAAAGTCAAAATTTATTAAAAATAAAATCTTGATAATATTATGTACCAAAAAGTGTAAAAATGGTACTGATAAAACAATATATCATGAATAACCAGTGGTGTAACATCCCAAGTAAATAAAGAATAATAATTTTTAATAATTATTACTATATGTGAATTAAATATTAATTTTACTTTAAAGGCATTTTTATGTTTGATGGAGTACCCGATAAGCAACAACGTGCTTCATTGAAATCTTACATTGCACACAAGGATGAGTCATACTAAAAAAATAACAATATATAATCATTATTTTAAAAGGTATTTAACGCCTAGCCATTGTAAGGGAGGGAATGACCAGAACTAACTACGATAGGATTGTACATGTTTGTTAATTTTTTTTACATTTAAAAAATAAATGTTAAAGGCTTAAAATGTAAATTAATCTAATTTTAAGGAAAAAATTCTCAAATATTATTTAAAAGGCTAATTTATAGCCTCTTATTAGAAAAACCACTTTAAATATAGTTTTGGTCACTTTTATATGTTATATTAGACAAAATAAAATTAATATTTAGAATCAGGAAATCAAAAAAAAAATTGGTGAATTTTTTTTATTTTTCTGATAAAATTCATTTTTTTAATGAATAGTGAAAAATACTGTATTTTAATTCAAAACTACCTTTTAATCTAATTTTATTAAAGGGTTAGACTTTTTTTAATTGGTTTTAAGGTGTAATTAGATTATATTTTTACCATTAAATCCAGTATTGTTCATTGGAAGTAATTTCATTTGAAATTGGACAAAAAAACGTATCAATCTTTTGATAGTCATTATTTCATAAAAACACGCTTTTTGTTTCGACAACAGAAATTAATTTAAAATTAATTAGTGCAACTTGTATGTATTGAATTTGTTAAATTAGAAATCTTTTTTCAATTTGAAATAGCAAATATATCTTGGGATGAATGTTTTTTTATTTTTCTGAAAAACATCAATTTGTGATGAATAGTAAAAACACTGAGTATTAGTTAAAATGATTAATTTTTCATTCAAATGAAATTTTACCACTTAAATGAATTGAATTTCGAAAATACTACATACATGGTAGTTATTAGTAAGAAAAATGTTTTCAATAAGATGAAAATAGTTTTTAGTGAATATTAAATTTTAAAATATTTTACTGGTGTTAAAGGAAAATAGGTTATTTCAAGGTAAAAAAATATTATAATAATATAAAATTACCTTAACACATGTCATAACCTTATTGGATGAGTAATGGTAGACCAATACAATCATTGGGTGAGACTTTCGGCCTTTTAATGCCACTTGGGTAAGGTAATGACATTAATAACTTTTTATTTGAAGTAAAAAAAATAACATAAACATGTATTGTTTTGCAAAAACAATTTTAATGTTGGGTTATGTAATTGATATATTTGACTATAAATATTCAGTATAAAGACTAAATTCTTTACTAAATTATGGTATATATTTAATAATTTCCATACATAAAATAAATTATATCCTTCATGACACAATAATGATGAAGTGCTTACCTCATTAATAATGGATTTAGATAAATAAGATTATAAAGATTAAAATAATATTAAAAACCCATCCAATTATTATTGGATTATTTTATTTTGACCATTATTCATCTTATATTCGACTTTAATATGTTTTTAACCTTATGAAACCAAAAATCATTATATAATAAAATAATATTTTCACACATTCTTAAAGATCCCCTCCCCCTTATAAATATCCCACACCTCTAACCCATTAATCACACCTCTCAAGCCCCTTGTATCATCCAAACTCTGCCAAAATAATCTCTCAAGATCCCTCAATTTCTCATAGAAGCCTTACCATATGTAGATGGCACTTCAAGAAACCCTTTTGGTTCAAACCAAATGGAGTACCCGATTTAAAGGTAACATCTTCTCTTAAGTTATTTTGTTTTATTTTACTTCTCCAACCACATAAAATCGTTTTGTTACTTTCATTTATAAAAAAAAATATCCTCAATATACTAGGTTATTTTTATGAGAAGTTTTCGAACTACACATACACAACCCTCCATCTAATGGGGAAAGAACATATTGTTTCTTTGTTGGAAAACTAATGCCTCACGAAACAATGATTGATCATTCTTCTCCTACCACCTCTTTTGGTGACTATTATGATGGAAATGTATTTATATATGATATATATTATGTTTATGTTTTTTCTATTATTTTGTAATTTTTATTTACAAATATACCTTTAAGATTTCCAATATGTGTATAAATGAAAATTTCGTTTAACGAAATGCAGACTACCACCCCCTCAAGGTGATATGATTCATTCATGACATACATGGAACATATAAAGGATGGAGTAAATGAAATTATGTAACATATATATCATATGATATTATACAATAATTATAATATACATATTCATCATTTTGTTTTCATTCCATTAAATATGAAATAGAAATGAATGTAGCGTTCATTTGTCTGTATGGCTTACCATCTCCATGAACAGTGCATTTCATTTCTTGTCTCAAAATTTAATGTAATATTATAAATACAGACATATAATAGATATATATTATATATATGATATCTAAATCATGAATATGAATTTGTATATAATGTACTTTTGATCACATGAACAACTATTAATTATAAGAAGTTCAATTTTGACTCAAGTACCAAATATTGACAAAACGACCATTATTAACATAAATGATTGAAATTAAAATGGAAAGAAGTTATTTAAAAAGAATAATAATATCTATAAAGGTTATTAATCATGAATAAATTAACTTTATCTTATTATTCAAGATATTAAAAAATGAATGGGTCAAGTCAGACACGAGGTAAGGGGTTTCTTATCTCACTTTCAATTTTGTGAGATTTCTATTGTTCCCCACATATTTATTCAATGTGTTGTGTTGTTTACAGCCATTTGATGTATATTATCATGATTATATTTATATTAATGTTATTATGTGATTAATTCTGTGGGTTTTAACTTTTTTTCTTACAACTCGATTGATTACAATGTGGTATGGGGTTTTCATTTCCCCTTTTATTCCCGTGAGACTTTTGCAATTTTTGACACTAATTCGTTTTATGTGGTGTATTTACTACCCATTATTGTATTCATTATGTAATATAATTTAATTTTTGGTTATTTAAATATTCATTTAATTATCATTCTTTCTTGTGGTGTCTGTTTCTTATGTTACCAAATCAGTAAGGGAACCTATCACCCTCCTCTTTTTAAGAGACTTATTTTTGTTATGTATTTTAATTTACATCTTATTATGTAGTGATATGTTCTTATATATCCTTATTTATGTAAATTTTATTTCCATGTTATGAGATTCCCTTTTCTCTCTCATCAACTCATTTTCTGAATTTTAAAGTGACGCTGTCAGGGTGTCAGATTTCTTCTTCACCCAATTCCAATTCTTTGGGTTAAACTACTACTTCTTTATTTTGTCGTGCTATTAATATGTGTGAATAACCTATGATTTATTTACACATAATATTCAATTATATTGTCTGTATTTATATTAGTCACACACAATTATTTCATTGATTTATCCATAATCTAAGGCTACAGTCTTTATAAGGGATTTCGTCTCAATTTACATTCCATTGAGACTTCATTGTTTTTAATCTCCAATTCAATTTTATATGGTGTATATACTGTATTTTGGAACAATATATAATTATTATCATGATTATCATGATATTATAAGATTTTATTAATTTTATCCCTCAATTATTTGTATCCAAGCGTCTTTAATTTGGTTAGGAACTCTTTAACAAAATTATCATTATAAAAGTTTTAAATATTTATTCTTCTAAATATTTATCATTAATGTACATGTTTTTAAAATAATTTTATGTATTTATTTATATATACATTAATGTATTAAAATTTTCATTTATTTAAAATTTTTAAAGTGGTATGGGACACTTTGATTCAAAAATCTATTTATTAAATGTTTTAAATAGTTTGGAAAATGGTTTGATAAAGCATTGATTATGTCTATATCATGAAATGATATATTGGGATTGAAATGTGGAAATTTTATCTTTCCATTATTCTTGTTTCATGTGTAATTAATATAATATGATTATTGGGAATTTGTTTACGTATACGGGTGGTTTCGTTACAAACCTATGGTGGGTGAGCCCGAGATAGCTCTCCAATGCCTTGGGTAATGTGATGGAGGTAAACATGAACGTTTATCCTAAGAGATTTAGAGAATATACTATGATGGGTATTCCAAATGTCCCTCCCTACATAGCTGTGAATGCTACAACGTAAGTATTTAATGGATGTCACAAGTTACCATTATGATTTGTGTTTACTATGTAAATATTATGATTTCATGAGTAATGTTAAAGAGATTATTCTATATATGTATTAATGAATTAATGTTTTATTTTTTTATTATAAACCTTACTGAGATTTTTATGCCTATCCCATGTTTTGAAATTTTTTAATAGGACTGAAAGATAAATAGGGTAATGGATGGGATAAAGGAAAAGTCATGCTATTTAAAACATGGGACTAGTAATGACTCTTTTTTTAAGAGTTTTTATTTTAGGAAAAAATAGAAACTGAGTAGAAGTGTCTACCTTTTAATTCTTGAGATGTAATGTAATAGTTATGGCCTTATTCTCTAAAACAGTAACCCTGGAGAGATCCTCAATGTGAATTTTTCATTTAATTAAATATTATTAAATGGTTAAGGTTGGTTCCTTATAGTTGGAATCAAATGATGGTTTAGAAAAATTTAGGGATTATGAGTTTTTATTAAATAAAAGTTAAGTAACTATGTCTATTATTTCAGTTAAATCCTTATTTTATAAATTTTTCATATCAAGTAAGGTAATAGACAAATGGTAGGTGGGGATCTCAAAGAAAATTCATATCTCTTCCCAATGACATGATTGCAATAATTATAAAAAAGTCATGTTCAGATGATTGTGTAACCTTTTCTAGAATAAAACTCACTTGAAAGAAGTTTTTTAAGATATCAAACACCTCCACAATACCTAGATATAATCATTGAACATGGGTTTTATTTAACCAATTCCTCTTGTCTCAATATTCTCATATTTTCCAGAAAGGTAAATATTATGAAGTCATTTCCAAATATTTTACCTTATCACAAGATTTTGAAGAATATTATGATTCTAAAAAAGGTGTTGAAGAAGGAGACCCTTGCGCAACCAATTTATATTTGCTTTTAAAATATATTATCTCATCACATACTTATGGTATTTTAAAATGACCATTGATTGAAAGTTTATACTCAAATTTGGTCTGATAGTTTTATAAAAATCATATTTTTTCAGATGTTTTGAAATTATATATCATACAAGATTATTTTCCAAAATTGTTTTTCTGCAAACACCTATATGACCCAAGTTTTATAAGGTGTATTTGGAAGAAGGAAGAAAATGATGTTGAAGAATCTCTAAATCATCATTGCAATGCATGAAACTTCTACCTACATGAAAAACATGATGATGAAACCATATGGACACCATGATCAAGGTACCATGTTCTTTATATTAGGAATAGTTTTATTTTATAATATTAAGATAAAAATAATGACAATATATATGATGTTGAGGTCATAATGTATTGGGATGAAACTTAATGTTATAAGAAAACCATTGAGGTTAAAATATGTTAGGGTTATTTTTTAGTATTATAAAAAGGACAATCAGTATGATTGGTGAAAACTCGTCGTGTCGGGAAAGGCCATATGAATCAATCCCACAACTGAAGGGTGACATGAGCACATCACCTACCACTATCCTACATGAAGTCCCTGGTTAGTATGACTTATTCGTTTAGGTTAAATGATTTTATGGATCAAAAAGAAGATTATTTTGGGAACTTATCTCTTATCAAATGGATATCCATAATATAGGAAAATGATTTGGTGATTATGTGATAATGGTTATTTTAGAAGATGTTTTCTCTTTTGGAAACATTATATGCTTAAGGGAAATATAATAAAATGGGATCTCATTTGTGGAGTAATTGTTGAAATTTTATTTTGAAATAATATATGTTTTTATTGTAGACATTTGATGATTTCATTTATTTATGTGAATGATTAACCTATCATGGAGAAAACTTGATTATGTTAATTAATTTTTAGTATGAAACTTTAAGAGTAACTGATGTGATTTGGAGATAAATGTTAAGATTTATCTTGGAAGACTATGTGATTAAATCCTTCTGAGATTTAGGTTTCAATATTAGTTTGGATTAATTTGAATAATTTTATAGATAGTTGTTTACTGAATTGTCTTTGTTGAACTTTGGGTAATGTACAACATATTTTTTATATTAAGAGTAGTTTTTATTTTTGAAAAACATTATCCTTTTTGGGGATTATCTTATCTTGTACAAACTATTTTGGTTTTGGTTAATGTATTAAGACATGGGGAAAATATATTTCAAATATTCTAGATTATGTGAATCTATAGAAGTTGATTATATAGCTTTCAATGTGAAAAATTCATCTTCAATACTCATCTTTTGCAGAAAAGATGAGTTTATGGTAGAAATCTAGTAAAGGATGAATGTCTGCATGAAAAGTATGTATGTTTCTTTATGTTATTTTTCAAGATCATAAATAAATTTCTCAACATTATGAGAAGTAACTTAAAACAAATACACTTCCCATTATCTTATCCTATAGGGGAATCAAAGACCATTTAACCCATCACAAGTTTGTGATTTTTTGGTTGTTAACTTTCCCCTAATCTTTTTGCCTACCACTTTCCATCAAAACATAATGGTTTGTTTCTCCTACATATCCATGTTTTTCTACATGGAATCCTTGAATGGGCTATCTCGATTAACCTTTGTATTTCACTTTATTTATTTTAAAGTGATATTTTTTGACTCTTTTTCTGATGTGGGACTTTCAATGATGTTTCCAAGCCCAACTTTAAAATGGTGAGGAAATAATATCCCAAAGGAAGAAGGATGTAACATTCCAAGTAAATAAAAAATATTACATTTTCATAATTATTGGTATTTTTGAATTAAATATTAATTTTACTTTAAAGGGGTTTATATGTTCGATGGCGTACCCGATACGCAACAACGAGTTTCTTTGAAATCTTATGTTGCACACAAGGCGGAGTCGTACATAAAAAATAATATGATATTATTATTTTAAAAGGTAGTTAACGACTATCCATTGTAACGGTGGGAATAAATAGAACAAATGAAATTATTATTATACATTTTTGTTAAATTTTTTACATTTATTCAATAAATATTAGAGGCTTAAAATGTGAATTAAACTAATTTTAAGCATAAATACTCAAAAAAAATTAAATGTTTTACTTACCGACTGTTAATGGTGAACCATCTATAAATATTGTTTCGGTCACTTCTATATGTTATATTTTGAAAAATAAAATTCTTTTTCAGAATTGGGACATCAAAATTTACTTTGGGATATTTTTTGGAATTTTTCTGATAAAATACATTTTTTAATGAATAGTGAATAAGACTATACTTTAATTCAAAACTTCCTAGAAATATAATTTATTTATATGGTTATATTGACTTTATAATTGGTTTTGAGGTGTAATTATATTATATTTTTACCATTTAATCCAATTATTATCATTTGAAATAATTTAACTTTGAAATTGGACATAAATAAGTGTCAATCTTTTGATAGTTATTATTTCTCCAAAACACACTTTTTTGTTTTGAAAATAGAAATTAATTTTAAATTAATTAATGCAACTTCTATGTATATAATTTGGTAAAATAGACATTTTTTGGAATTCAGAATATCAAATATTGATTAGGCTTATTTTTTGGTATTTTTCTGAAAAACATCAATTTTTGATGAATAGTGAAAACACTGAGTAGTAGTTAAAAAGTTGTCTTTTTAATTTAAATGAAAATTTACCAGTTCTGGGAATATAATTTTTAAAATAAAACATAAATGGTTGTTATTAGTACGTAAAATGCGGTTCAATAAGATGATTTTTTTGGTGGATAGTAACTTTTGGCTCTTTTTACAGAGGTTAAAGGTAAATAGGGTAATTCAAGGTAAAAAATATTATAATAATATTAAATTACCTTAACACTTATCCTAACCATATTTTATGAGTAATGGACAACCAAGACAATCCTTGTGTGAGACTTTTGTCCTTTCAATTCCACTAGGTTAAGATAATGATATTAATATCTTTTTGTTCAGAGTAAAAATAAAAACATCATAAACATGTATTGTTTTTCTAAAAAAAATTAATGTCAGTTTATGTAATTGATATATTTTACTATAAATATACATTATAAATATAAAAATATTTTATACATTATGGTATTTATTTAATAATTTTTAGATATCAAATAAATTAAATAATTTACGACACAATAATGATGTAGTGTTTACCTCATTAATAAATCATTTCAATAAATATGATTATAATGATTATAATAATATCCAAAACCAGTACAATTCTTATGCGTTGATTTTATTTCAACCATGAGTCTTATTATCTCTGACCTTAATAAGTTTTTGACCTTTAGAAACCGAAAATCATTAGATAATAAACTAATATTTTCACACTTTCTTAAAGACCCTTCCCCCCCCCTTATAAAAATCTGTCACATCAATCCCATTACTCACACCTCTCAAGCCCCTTGGATCTTCCAACTGCTGCCCAAATAATCTCTTAATATCCCTATCTTCCTCCTAGAAGCCTGACTTTAGGCATAAGGCACATCAAAAAACACTTTTGCTTCAAACCAAAGGGAGTTACCCGATTAAAGGTAACGTATTATTTTACTTCTACAACCCCCTAAACACATTATTATTCATTTATTTTATAAAAACTAATATAATCTCAATATTATAGGTTTTTATTATGATAATTATTCGAACTACACTTACACACACCTCCATATAATGGGTATAGAACATACTGTTTCTGTGGATGGAAAACTAACACATCAAGAAACGATGATTGTTAAATCTTCTCCTACCACCTATTGTGGTGGCCATTATAATGGAACTATATTTATATATGATATATATTATATTTATGTTTTCACTATGCTTTTAGAATTTTTATTTACAAGCATACCTTTATTCTTTCCATTATATGTATATATGATAATTTCATTTGAGGAAGTGCAGACTACCGCCCCCTCAAGGTGATATGATTCGTTCATGATATACATGGAACATATAAAAGATGGAATTAATGAAATTATGTAACATATATATCATATTATGTTTTAATTGAATTATACTATATGAATTTATCATTATGTTTTCATTCCATTAAATATGAAATAGAAATGAAAGAAGCATTCATGTGGACGTACGGCTTACCGTCTCCATGATTTGTGCATTTTATTTATTATCTCCAAATGTTATGTAATATTAAAAATACATAAATATACTGGATATATATGATATTTATGATATCTGAATCATTAATATCATTCTGGATATAATGGACTTTGGACCACATGAACAACTTGTAATTATAAGAAGTTCATTTTTTCTCAAGTACCAAATATCAAAAAACTGAACATTATTAACTTAAATGACTAAATAGTGTTTATAACATGGTAATAAGTTATATAAAAGGAATAATAAAATCTTAAAAGGAACTTATGGATGTATAAATTAACTTTATTTTAATATTCAGGTGATTAAAGAATGAACGGGTCATGTCGGACACGAGGTAAGGGGTTTCTTGTCTCACTTTTAATTTCGTGAGATTTCCATTGTTCACCACATATTTATTGATTGTAGTGTATTGTGTACTTCCATTTGATTTATATTATCATTATTATTTTATATTCATTGTATTTTGTGACTAATTCAGTGGTTATTAACATTTGTTCTTACGACTCGATTGATTACAATGTGGTAAGGGGTTTTCATCTCACTTTTTCCCCATGAGATTCATGCTATATTTACCACTATTTCCTGTTAAGTTTTTTATATAAAACCCATGATTGTATTAAATGTGTAATATACATTAATTTATTGGTATTTACATCTCCATTTAATTATCCTTCTTTCATAGTGTGTATGTTTCGTATGTTTATAAAATCGGTTATGGAACCTTTCACCCTCCATTTTTTTAAAAGACGTCTTTTTGTTATTTATTTTAATTTATATATTCTTATGTGGGGATATGTTATTATATATCCTTATTGCTTTAAATTTTATTTCCATGTGATGAGATACCTTTTTCTTTCTCATCAACTCAATTTCTAAATTTTAAAGTGATGTTGTTATGTTGTCGAATTTCTTCTTCACCCAATTCTAATTCATTGAGTTAAACTTATACTTATTGATTATGTCATGATATGAATATGTGTAAATGTACTCTGATTTTTTTACACTTAGTATTCACTTATATTGGGTGAATTTATATTTTTAACACATAATTATTTCATTTGTTTTTCCTTAATCTAAAGGTACAGTCTTTAAAAGGGATTTCCTATCTATTTACATTCTATTGAGACATCATTCTTATTATGCACCAATTCACTTTTATATAGTGTATGTACTATATTTTGGAATATTATATCATTATTACCTTTATTATCTTGATATTATAATCTTTTATTATTTTTATCCCTTAATTTTTTGTATTTGATCGTCTCTCATTTGGTTAGGAACTGTTTAACGAAAATATCATTTTAAATTTTTTAAAGATTTATTCTTATAAATATTTATCATTAATGTCCATGTTTTAAAAATGGATTTAAGGATTTATTTATATGGACATTAATGTTTTAAAATGTTAATTCCTTTAAAATCATCAATGTGATATGGTACATATTGATTCAAAAATATCTTTATTAAATGTTTTAAATGGTTTTGAAAATGGTTTGATAAAGCATTGATTATGTCTATATCTTGAAGTGATATGTTATGATTACAATGTGAAAAAGTTATCTCTTATTTTATTCTTGTTTTATGTGTTGTGAATATGCTATGATTATTGGGAATTTTTTACGTATATGGGTGGTTCTTTTATAATCCTTGGGCGGGTGAGCCTGAGATAGCTCTCCAATGCATTGGGTAACATAAACGAGGTAAACGTGAATGCTTCTTCTAAGAGATTTAGTGAATATACTGTGATGGGTATTCCAAATGTAACTCGCTACATAGCTGTGAAATCTATAACGTAAGTATGTTATGGATTACATAAGTTACCTTTATGATTTTTTTTACTCTGTAACTCTTATGATTTCACGAGGTGTGTTAAAGAGATTTTGTTATGTATGTCTTGATGAACAAATGTTTTCTTTATTTGTTTTATAACCCTTATTGAAATTTTTATGCTCATCCCATGTTTTTAAAGGTTTTTCACAGGACATAAAGATGAATAGGGTCAAGGATGGGATCAAGGAAAAGTCATGCTATCTAAAACATGGGGCTAGACATGACTTTTTGTTTTAGGAGTTTTTATTTTATCAAAAAAATGGAAACTGAGTAGAAGTGTCTACCTTGTAATTTTTGAGATGTAATATAATATTTAAGTCCTAATTCTATAAAACATTAAACCTAAAAAGATCCTCAATATGAATTATTCATTTAATTCAATATTAGGTAATGTTTAAGGTAGGGTCTTTACAAGACGAGTAGAAACATCATGAGAGTTCTAGAGTAATGTATCACAATATTTCATCAATGGAAATATAATTGAAAAAAATCTAAATAAATAATGAGATCTTTCTATAAACTCTTACCACTTGGTAATGTTGAATCATAATAACCATGTAAGAAAATGAAATTAAATGATTCATAAGATATAATTAAAATAGTTATACACATGATATAACATTTCAAAGGAAATTTTATACACCTCATTAAGGAATATGGTGTATAAAAATATATGTGTATCCAAGAAGGAAAATTGAGACAAAACTATATTATAGATATGAATCATTTCAGCATTAAAACCCCATGAAAGAATGATCATAAATTAGATATGAAAATAAAAATATATATTTATAATAACCATATAATACATTCATGGTCAGTATATAAACTATGAAAAATAACTGAGTGGTGAATAGGGCATGTATCTCATAGAAATAGAAAGTGAGATAAAATTCACTTACCATATATCTCAGCATTCATTGTACTCATACACGACACATGTATGATAAGAATAAGTTTAATATACAACTATAATTTTACTATATTCATATATATAATACCATATCATATTTTCTTATTACCTTATATTACCCATTTATAAACAAATCTATTTTAATGTAACATTTTGAGTAATAATTGATTTGTTTATCTTATGTGTTTTGACTTGTCATCCTTGATCCTCTTACTTAATTCATTATTTACATAATTATATATTCTTAAAAATGAATTATATGTCATATATATTTATTATATAAAAATTGATAATAATATATAAAATAAATATATATGAAATGGAATTCATCCATTAAGGAGTTGGTAGGTCGTACGTACACATGAAGGTTGTTTCAATTTTCATACTGTATTGAAGAGAAAACGTAAATGGCATATATGTATATATGAATATAATATAATTATATTATACTTACTATTTCACATATAGGATATATTTTTTCTATAAAAATCCCTTATACTTTAAATATAAATTATGAGTGAATTACATCATTTTGAGGAGGCGGTAGTCCACACTTCCCCAAATGAAGTTATCTTATTTAAAAAAATGGAAAGTATGAGGGTGTGATTTATATAAATAATAAATAAGTATAAATAAATATAAAATTTAATATAAATCATATAAAAACTATTTTCCATTATAATTCCCAATAATAATAGGTTGTAAAGGTAAAATGAATTAAATCTTTTTGTGAGGTGGTAGTTTGTCAAACACAAGAACGGTAAGTTCGTTACACATTAGATGGAAGTGTGTATATATGAAGGTAGAAAACATAACATAATTACATATCAAAATATTTAGAATAATGAGGCTATTACTATTTCTTGTAATATGAATAATTTATGTGGTGGAGAAAGAAAATAAATGAAAGGATCTTGGGGAAGGATGTTACTACTTCTTTAGGTAACTCCTTTTGGTTTCCATCAAAGGGATTCCTTGGCTAGATTTATGCCCAAAGTTAAGATTAAATGGGGAAGTTACATATGATGGGAAGTTATTTTTTCAGATCATGGTTGAACATGATTGTTTTGAGAGGTGTGAAGAATGGGGATATGTAGTTTCCCTTTACTTGGAAGGGAGCAGGCACAATTGACATTTTTTAAAACAAGTTAGTTTTACCCATTTTTTGACCTAAAAAAAATCCAAAACCAATAAAAAAGAGTAATGGAAGTTTTATAGGATAAATATGTCCATAAGATATTTTTTGGACTAGTTTATAGTTAAAATTTCTATTATTTATAAGGTTTATTACCTTTTTCAATTTAATTTTACCTCAATCACAGTAATTGATTTTAATTACATTCACCAATACATAGTCTATAAAAAACTAAGTTGAGTATATTATAAATTATAAATTATTTATATTAAAAATATGGAATCTATTTCTCCAAATTCAAATCACATAATTAGAATAAATCAATTTATGTTTAATCCCACATTTGGAACGACCATACGTGTTTTTAAACTAAAAACCATTAAACATTTTCTACGCTTTTATATTAAATTTCAAGATGAAATTTATTTCAATGATCATATTTTTATTAATTCATAAAAATATAATCTAATTAAACTTTAAAACAATTTAATAATATAATTTTACCTTATAAACAGAACAGATGAAAACACAGCTTTGATTTAAAATTAATTATTATTCATTATTCACTAAAAAATTGAAGCATCATAGAAATATACAAAAAATCACCCTAACATAATTTTTTAACCATAAAATGATGTTTATTTTTACCAATAAAAAATAAAAAAACTACCAAAATTTATATTTAAAACAGGTTCTCCATTAATAGGCCATAAAACTACTTTTATAAAAATATAGGTTTTTATGTATAATATTTTGTATGTTCCCATCATATTTTTATCAAATATATCAGATGAATGTAAAAATATTTTATTGAATATATTACATATAAATTTATTTAATATCATTAACAAATAGTAATTAATTTATCTTATTAAGATAAATCAACTTTTTCACACAAAAAAATCTTTTTTAAAATCATTCCCATTATTTTATTTTGGTTTGTATATTAATTTATAATTAATAGGTAACCAATATATTAAAATATATATTTGTATAAGTTAGATAAAAATATTCCTAATAATAAATTTAAAATCTAGGTTATATCTTATTATATTAAATGATATTATTTATCATAATATATTATAGTTTAGTAAAACACAGTCTTTTGGGTTTTGCAAGCCATCGAGGAAAGTCAATCATGAATTTTATAACAGATAACCTCAGTGTCCCCTAAAGAGAAAGCTAAAATAGTGCTTTAAAATAAAAATGTATTTTCATTGTTGCATGAAATTCAAAACATTAGAAAGATTAATTTAACTAGAAAAAAATAATTCACCAAATTTCTAGATGTCACAACCCATTATTATTCTTGAGGTAAATTTGGGTAGTTCAATATGGAAATATTGTGAAATTTCTTTTCATTATATGGGCACTTAATGATGTGATCAATGCAAATCGTTTTCATTCCCATGGATTTCTGTGATATGTTCAGTTTTTTATATCTTAAAACTAACATATGTATTTAAGATGATGGTTTGGGTCCTATATCAGCACGCAAGTATATTTATTAATGTTTTATACCATTTGAGTTAAATAATATAAGTAGGAACATGATTACAATTAGTTAAATTCACAATGTTAAGCATTAAAGTGAACCAAATTATCTATGATCAAAAGATTTAGTGTGAAGACGATGTGAACTATCTATGTCCACAATGTTGAGTGTTAACATGCCGCAGACTAACTATGTTCAAAATAATGAGTGGGGACTTGAGGTGGTTAGATAAGACTTTTCTCTTATTAATACCTATTATCATACTATTTCCATAATTGTATCTTATATTATTTTTTTATCCTCCATGGAACATGTTTATTATATCAAATTTCTCTACTCCGTGTATATGATACATGTCGTTCTATTGAAATTACATTCCATTAAATCATGAATTATGGAAAAATATTATTGTTTAGTGGAATATTAAAAATATATTTCTCATATTTTATGATTATATCTCATTATTATGATCTAACACTTGATGACATGTTGATGATTTTTCCCTTACAGATTATTCAATCTCAAACCTTAATTATATTTCCATTCCCCATGTTATTTAGATTTGTATAACCATTTTTATGACTATAAAGGTGTATAATATAGTTCAATTATGGATAAATTTCCACAAGTATCATATAATAATTTTCTTATTTAAATAATCCTCAAAGATACTAAATCTCATGTTTTTGGGATTATGATATTACTTGAGGTGATTTAATGTTTATCTTATGGTTATATTATAAAATATTGGAAATTTTATCCTAGATTTCATCAGTTGGTAACATATTAGTTTTTAGTTGCTTTTAAAGGATTAGTTAGGTTATTTCTGGGGAAAATGATAATATATCAGTACTAAAACCCTGGGGAGAACAGTAACAGATAAGTCTATGTGTATGATAAAATCATGAAAATTTGTTAAAGTAATGATTTTGTGGATTTTCTAATAAAGAAATCTTTATCTGGATACTAACATGTGGATATGGATATGACCCAGATGAACCTATAGGTAATCACCAAGAAAAATCATGGTGGAATATTAACGCAATATTTACTCTGGTGTATAATGACTATGCTTAAGACTGCACACATCCATAGAATCTAACAAAGGATCTTATTTGTTTAATTATATTCACATTATAAATAAATATGAATGTTTTAAATTAATAAGAATTTATTGATGCACTTGGTATGAGAATAAAATAATAAAATTACTATATACAACCAAGTTTAAATTGATAGAGGGGTATGTTGGTATAATTATATAACAATAGGAAAAAATGTATCATACGTTTAAATGGTGGATTCATTATAGAAGACATATTAAGATTTTGTTCATTTTAATTTGATCCTTTAATCTGATTTTATTGGAAATTATCATATCATTTTGGATTATAGTATTTGGTTAAAAACTAGATCATGAAATTTAATAAAGGAATAATATACCCTTATAACTCCAAAAAAATCATATTTTGGATTAGTAGTTTCTTAGTCATACCATAGATAAGTTAGGTTGATAAATTTGTAAAATACATATCATGAGTCTTTACTGGATACCATATATTCTTCCTATAGTGAACGACCATTAAATTTGCAGTGTCTATATTTTTTTAAAGGAGAGGATGTAACACTTTGAGAGTTTGGAATATAATTTTATAAATTAATACAATGTATTATTGGTTTATTCACATGTAACATAGAAAAAAATTCAGGACATATCAGATGAATATAATTAAGAAATTTTATGAATAATAAAACCTATTTATGACAAAAATATTGTAATCAATTACAAATTCATAAAACATATGATGAATATCAGTTACTGTTATAAAAATGTTATTTCTCGACAAATGAGTTTTTTATTATATATTATATTTTCATATAAAATAAGAAATTATAATTTTTATAATTCATTTATAAAATGTATTTCATTTTTTATTTTATATATCAAAACTATCCTAATATGGAGAATTGGGAATTTTCTCAAATAATAGATTTTTATGTAAATAGTAAAAATTAAATTTTTAACCAAATATTAAATTTTTTGACTTTATGAAATAATGAAAAAACATATATATTTATAATACCTTTTATGGGATTTAATACTTATTTTAATATTAAATCATTTGAGATTAAACTATCATTTCAAACTTAGAAAACATTTTTTTCAACATTTTAGAACATAACAAACATTTTATTCTATTTTTAACACTATATTTAGTTTTTTAAGTATATTAATCATATGAATGATAATAATCATCTTTGGATTTCATTAGAAGACACATAACTATTTTTTTTAGAATAATCAAATTTATATCTTGAAAATTCATGTCATTGAAAAATTTATACAAAAAATAAATTTTAATCATAAAAACTATCATTTAATAAAAAATATTATGAATTATGTATTAAAATATTAATATTTTTTTTCTAACATTTATAAATTTCATCTTATAATGTTATTAAACAAATTTTAGATCAAAATTTTAATTCTATAAAGTATTTTCAGTTTCATTTCTTAGTCATAAAATTATGATTGAAAGGAAAATACAAATTACCATGATAAAACCACAATTTTTTTCAATAAAATAATTTATTTTTTTTTTGGTTTGGTTTGGAAATATGAACATTTAACTCATTAATTAAGTTCTTACCATTTATTTGTTAAATAATGCTATAACATTTTCGTCTCTAATTACTTCTACAAGAACCATAACTAGAAGTCTCATATAATAAAATAAGATTTTTATAAAGTATCATAAAACATCAGTTCTAATATGTTTTTCATTATTGGAATGATAAAAGTTTACAGAACAATGAATAGAAACATGGTTATTTTGGAACTAATTCAAAATGATCAATATTAATCACACTAAGTACTAAAAAATAATTTCAAAACAACTAATATAAAATTTGATAGTAATCATAAATAAAGTTTATATAATTTTATATACATGAATATGTGTCTAAAATAGGTAATTACGATGGTTATGTTTTATATATACAATGTTATAGTGCGACCAACTAAACATGAATTCAAGGAAAGGGTTTTATGTCCCCATTTTCACCCATTGAGACATACTTCATGTTATACACAATGGCTCTATAAAATTGTGTACCAACACACATTTAATATTTTTTATTCATTATTCTTCTTCATTTCCTAATATTCAACATAATTTTTAAATTCTATTCTAACATAGGGTTTTGATTCAAAAACTCTAAAAGTTTAAAGGTTTTCTACTGAAATTTCTCTTATTGAGATGAATTTTTTATTATACACCTAATTAATTTCATGTGATTTGTATACTAAAAAATTGTGATATTATATCATCAAATACCATTATTTAATTGACTGTTTTGTTCAATGTAAATCTCCATCATTAAATAAATTCCCATTTAAATACATATAAAATTATACATATTTCTTGTTTCAAGTGTCACCAATTGAGCCATATTTCTTATTATACAACACTTTTCAACTGGAATGTATTGTATAAATACATTTAATTTTAATGAATCATGTCCCTTTTATATTGTATTATATTATAATTTTGATCCAATTTTACTTTTCCAGTGGGATTTTTACTCAAAAAAATAAAAATTATTACTGATTTTTTACTCAAAATCATTCTTGATTAATAAATATTTATTTTTTAAATTGATTTTATTAGATGTATTTCATAAATTCTATGATGATATTATAATTCATCTCTCTTAGTAAATTCACATTGGTGATATAAAAAATTACCTTGATGAACATTTTTCTCAAAAAACATATAATTGTTTATAATATTTTTCATCCTCTTTAATTATGTCTTTCATACATTATCTATTTATTCTTTTACCGCAAATTTCATCCTTTAGAATAGGAAAAAAAACTATGATATATCACATGGGACAAACATATATCCATTATATTTTTTTAAAGGATGTTTAGTTACTCTTTTCCTATGTGATTTTTCCACAAAGGTATTTCAAAATGTTAAAATGTATCTCCCTTTTGTAAAAATATAATGCTTTTCCTCTACTCCGAATTCTACATTCTTAACCTTTATTTATTTTCACAGAAATAAAATTCAAGAATATTTGTTAATTTAAGAATTCTCAATGTTTTTTCATATCATGTTTTTTAAACCTTGGGGTCACTTTCGAGGATCCATTATTGAAGATTATTTTTATAAGTAAATGTTTTAAAAGTGTCTTTACTTCACCTTTATTAAAAATTTGTGTATTCTTAAAGAATACACTATTGAAATTTACATTTTAATAAATAAGTTATTTACAATTATTTCATTTCTGATTTTAAATGTGGACCATTCAAACATTTATTCTAAAGATAAAATAAGTATCAAAAAAACACTTTTAGGTTTTCAACATCATTTTTCTCATTATCTCAAAAAGATTAATTTCATTTGAAATTGTTTTTCGTGAATCACCATAAAATTTTTCATTGTAAATACTATTTTTTTTATTGAACATTGGGTATTAACTATTTACATTTTTTAGTTCAATTTTGGGGATACCCACTAGAAATTTTGTTAATCCCATTATTCTTTCACAGTGAAGTACACATCAATGTTTAGACCAAAAATAAGGAGTGTTTGAAGAAGTAGTGGTATTTTATAATTTATTTTATCCCCAAATTAACCTCTAAATAATGATATGGTATTAATAATAACATAATTATCACTCATCATTACTCGCATTACAAGATAAGAAAGTAAATCTAGGTATATGAGTGTATATAAGTTTCACCCCCCAACATGGATGACTACATACATTATGTGTTGACACTCACAGATCAATAGAAATTAACTATATAAATAGGTGATCAAAATCAATCAAAGTCCAATGTAATGACTTATATCTCTCATTAGGTATTTGTACTGGCTCCCACTAGATACAATGTTTTCATACCCTTTCGAGCTAACAGAAAATAATTTTTCAATGTTTCTCACATGAATTTTCTATAAATTCAATGTTCAGTACATTCAATCCATATAATCTCTATTTTATTTACCTTATAATATATATGCAATGATTCTATTTTGGAAAAAGTAATTCAATGTATCTCGGTTCAGTGTCCTTTTTCTATGATTCTACAGCTTTTGCATATGTCTAGATAGCATGGCCTAGTAAACATTTATTCAACCAACAGAATCCTTGGTTACCACTCATTCTGAAAAAACATTAGAATTTCAAATAATTTATAGTTATATTAAAAAATATATATGTGCCTAAATCACTTTAATGTTATATGTCCCCTAAAACAAGGTCGGCCCATGGGATTCTTTTACAATTTTCCCACTAAACTCAAATATCCTTTGACAACCTTCAAAAAAAATCTGAGTAAAGTTTATTCATCAATATCTCCATAAATATTAAAATATATGATATCATAAAAATATCAATAAATCTTATCAAGATTTATTAATTTTAATGAAAAATAAAATATCATCATGGTTAATGAAATTAGAATGTTTTATAATGCTCTTCATACCTTTATATAGTGATCCTTTATATTCTTAATGATTGTATAGTTATCCTCTATTTGATAAAATTGGTCTTGTAAAATCATTCATTCACCATCAGGTTTTTTTCTTAAGCTTAATTTCTCCAATGAGTCAACACATCTATATCTAGTTACATTGTGTCTGATCTACCTTTTTAGAGATATTGTACCACTAATAAAATTTTTATTGACCCTATTTTTCCCTCATATGACATTAAAATATATTATGAAATATTTTCAGAGCCAGGTGCTATGGAAACATGAGATTCCAAGTCATAGTAAACCAAGAATTGAATTTATAAAATTATTAAATATTTTAATATAACACACACTCACACACACAATTTTTCATAAATAACATGTTATCTCCCAAATGGAGTCTCATATTGGATATTTGATACCATATTAGAATAAAAAAAAATTGGATCACACTATAAATGACATAATGTTTGTCATCATCAGACTTTTAGATGAGGAAACCATTGGTTGGGTGTGTTAAGTTGAATAATTAGTTAAATTATTAAATTTATTCTTCTAAAATAAAAACATCAAATTCCTTTTTATATTAGATTCTATATAAGATTTGTAGGAATATACAAATAACCCTATGAGATTTTGGAGGATACTCAATGTGTTCATTACTAGAAAATCAGAATTGGATGATGAACGACGATTGAATCGAGGTGGATCAACTAGTAGCGAATGCATTGGGATCCCCACATCCCGAACGAATAGATTATTCAGCAACGATCGATCCATAATTGAGGTAGGTAATGTTTTTTTTATTTACTCACATTTTTTAATAATGTATGGATATTTAATATACATCAATTTTAAGAATTTTCCAACCATTTCATGGGCCCCACAAATTATATGATAATAATTTAATCTATTTAAATCATATAGAACATTAATATCACCCCTAGGATTCATGATTATGATATTGTTAGGAAAGAATGTTTTGTGATGATTTTATTCCATCTTTATGTTCCTTTCCACATATTTTCTCCATGTACTTAACCGTTAGATAATTGGGTTATGGTTCAATATTTTTTGGGAGGGTATAGGCAGGGTTGATCCTCTAAATTCATGGAGTATTCATGAATATTAAATGGAATTGACACTTTAAGAATGAATTGGGTTGAGTAGTGGGTTGTGTGTGGGGTCTTCAGAGATATAGGTTTAAAGAGGAAATAGAATGATATGTGGAGTGATGGGTGTGGTCATGTGTGTTTTGGGCATCCTAAATCTAGAAATCAGGGACATATCAAGCCTAGAAATCCTTGGATCTAGGACCTGTTATGCATTTTATGGTAGAAAAGATCAAATTGGTGGTGTGGAAATGATTTCTGATAGAACCTTTGTTTTTTCTGAAATCACTTTATACATGGAATTTAATCTAGGAATACATCTCTTGTAGACCACCTATCTATAGAGTCCAGTGTTTTGTGGATTCTAAGGATCACATGTTGTGTGGATGGGCCCATATTCCACGTGACCATCCCCTGGTGGATGAGCCTTGTGCGATATGCGCATAGCCATGACCATATGTAGGAGGAAACTTCATGTACTATGGGAGTACACGAGATTTTTTGGTAAATGGTAATGACTATGTACATGTCTAGGAACACAACAAAACATGATGAAAACATGAATGTCAAAGAGCACATGGGAAGGCCCCCGGTGGCTGACACATGATGTGTGTTCTCCTTACATGATGTCTATAGAGACAATGCCTCTGATAAAGGTCTACATGAGAACACATATGACTATAAAATCCAAACCACACATTGTGAAGACCCCTTACATTTCATATACTCCCATTTTAAAAAACATCCACCGTTCACATACCCTTTTTTGGGAATTGTATTTTGGCCCATGATTATCTAATATTGAGAATTTTTCCATATAGAATGTGATGGTAACCTCTAATGTGGGTTTAGAGATATGGCATGGAATATTTTGAGTGTGACCATTATTTCAGGGACACTTGTGAATGAAAATTATTAGGCAGTATCATCAGAGATAATCTTGGTTTGGAAACCCCTAGATTCATCAGGGCATGGGTCCCCCATACTCTGTTCATTTATTTGAGTGGTACCCCCAACGGATATAGGGTATAAGTCCTCTATCAATCAAGTGCCACCCCAATGGCACTAGGTTGTGGTCCCCCATGTATAGAGTGTCATTCCCTACCATACTATGGTGTGGGTCACTTATTTATACTTACCAAGTGGAACCCCCAACAGTACAATGGTGTGGTCCTTTATACATTAAAGGGAACCCCTTGAAAATCAAGGGCATGGGTCCTCTATTTATACATATTGTGGGGTACCCACTTACCTTAATAGGGTGTGTGTGCTTTGTAAAATGATTAGAACCTCTCTTACGTATAGGGGGATAGGTCCTCTATAGATACCTTCCTAATGGAACCACCTATTTTGATTGGGCATGGGTCCTCCATAAGATGAGTGGAATCCACCTATTATACATGGGTATGAGTCCTCTGTCAACACTCTAAGTTGATTACCCCAATAATAAAAAGGATTAAGTTGTTTTTCTATTTGATACTGACCAGCTTAGGCTGTGGAGTAGTTGAGATATTTGGGTCCTTCTCATGGGTTCTTTTTGAAAACATGTTAGATGATTGATATTGAGGATTGTCCTTTGATGCTACCTGAAAACCCATCATCCTAGGATACTTCAAGATGGAGAACCCATTTCCCTATCATATGGATTTCATATATGATAATATATTTTTGTGTGTGTGTGTTTTGGGATTTGTTTCCCTATTTCTTTGGGTGGAGATGACTACTTCTACCATGTCATATATTTAATCCACTTAAATTTTCTATGAGTCCAACTAGGTATGTCTAAACACACCAAAAACGGGCTTTCCACACATGTGTATTATATTATACATATTATAGATAGACCAGCAATGATTTATGAGTAACATATGAATTCTCATGTTCATAAACTACATACGGTGGTCAGGCTAGTAGAGTTGGATATGGGGTCTCCCAGCTATTTTATATTTCATATGTTGTTAGGTTAGGACATATTTTCTAGGTAGATAATTATTTTTCCCATTATAATTAAGATTATAATTTTGCAATCTTTGAATTCTCGAGAGGTTATTACATGAATGTTTTTTACTCTATATGTTACTGTATTTTATTATTAATAATCTACACCTATTTATTGATATGGTTGGTTAAAATGCATACATGTAATTTAAGAAAAATCCCCTAATTTTAATTATCCCTTCTCAGTGATTGTGACTAGCCCTCTGGCCTATAGAGTTGAACATGGGATTTTTTTGGCCCAGTAATCCACTGTACATGTAGGCTGTAATGGGTTGGGTCATTACACATTGGTATTAGAGTAGTTCATTAAATGGTAGTATGTTCGTATTTTTCCAATTATGATGATTGTTTGAGACTTAGGAAAATAGTGTCAAAGTGTTTCAAGTCAGGTTTCTAGGATAGGGAACCCAATGTTGGTTCTAGAGTTAATGTATATATACATCATGACTATGTGTTAATGATTCTCAACCTAACACATAAAGACATTGGTTGTTTGGATTATTGGTACATAGTTTATATAGGATTGAGTCATTTGACTATTCATCATGATTTTTCTCCCAATATATGTATATATATATCTGACTGTGATATATCTGGATTACCATTAGGAATATTTCACAAAGGCATCCAAGTAGGTTATTGATTCAATATCATGATAAATATTCATGGATTTTTGCAGCTTCAGTTTAAGATCCATCTCACAATATCATTCTTCTAAGAAGGTAGGTTGAAAAACCCACACCTATTGAGTAGAGGACCGTGTATATAAGGTGGGATGAGGATGAACTCAGTCTTAAGGAACTCTTTGAGTTATATCACAAGAGGCCGCTAAATCATTGTGCTGATCCAGATCTCCAGGTAGTAGAGTATTGACTTGATTTGGAGATCCAACTCTTCAGGCTCATGGGCACCATGACTAATTAGATGGTTGCAATGTTTGTCAATTTTTTGAACCTAGTAGTAAGGTTCTATGGGAGTCTATTAATGTAGATACAAGATGAGTCATAACTCTCATTGAATGACTTCCAGAATTTGTTTCATGAGAATTAATACCCCTAATTATTTCACTTAGTTTAGACTCAAGATCTTAAAGAGCTAAAATTGTGTAGTATAACCATATATGACTTTGCTATGAGGTTCACTAACCTTGAATGGTTCACCTTCAATATGATTTGGTATGGTTTCATCCACATGTTGATGTTTGAGTAGGTTCCTCTTAGAGATATCTATTGTATTATGGTACCCCGATGCATTCCCACAAATCCTAAAGCACTAGACCAGGTAGTGGTGATGTGGAGATTCGTATTTCATGGATTCCATATAGATGGAGTTGATAGTGGATGTCATGGTACTGAGTCATATGTAGAGTCTAGAATTTTTTATTCAATAGAATATAGGCATAGGAGACCCCCTAAGGACTAAACTTAGTCACATGGACATTAGACACGAGGTTCGTGTAGAGGATCAAGTTAGACTTGAGAGGGGAGATATTATGTATGTGATAGGTGAGATCCCATAACTTGTGAATTATCACCCCCACAAGTTAAGGAGGAATGGAATGCAGTGGATGGAACACCATGAACAGGAGGTTCCATGATCAATGTTATCCCAGTAATGGCCAGGGAGGCCCCAGGGAGGTAGATCATTTAGAGGAGCAACTTTAGCTCCCGGAGGAGGAGCTTCTAGTGGGGGGAAACGTTATGAGATAATTCAAGCACCACTAATAGGAGGACATATCCATGCTTAGGTAGATAGTAGATACTTCCATGAAAGGTTGTAGGCTATGAAGGCTTATTAATCAACATCTCATGAAATGATAAGAGGGATGATCATTATTTATTATATACTTTCTTCGCTACTTGTAGATGTAGGTGTGAGTCACTACTTATTTTTTATCCCTAATTTGATATCTTGAGAAACACTTTTATACATTAGCATAATATTTTTTTCTCAAGGTTTTTACTAGTTATGATTACTTGATATCAAAAATCTGTGAGATGTGTGAGCTATCACTTATTGGAGAGTGTTTTATATGGGTCATATTGGCCATCACGGTGAATCATTATGATTTAATCTTAGGTATGGATTGGATTTAAATGGTTTTAACCTAGATTAACTATCATTGTGGATAGGCTATATTCCAATGGAAAAAGATACATTATTCTACTTTACTGGGGAGAGAGATCTCAGGGCTAATTCAGTAAGCCATATGAGCTGGAGGTTTTATCCCATCACCCCTAATATGGTGAATATATCCCTTATCACAGTAGGCTCATTAGGAATATCTAATCCCTTGATATTATATTATGTTATAGATGTCTTCCCTGAAGATGTTTTGGGACTACCTTTAATGTGTGGGATGAAGTTTTTCATTGAATTTCACACTGGGACCCCATAAATAAATTCCAAGAATTACAATATGGCCCATACTAATAATTGGTAGATGATTTTGAATTTTTAGGACCATTCAGAGAATTATTTTATCAAACCTAGTGTTTCTGATGGTAAGATTTGATTTTTTCATGAAAAGGGACATGGAGATATTGTATCTTTCTGTTGATTATTATGTCAAGAACAAGTCTATAATAAATAACGAGTACCAATTGTATAATATTAACAACCATGTTTATTTATTGATGAATGATATGGATATTTATTATGAATCTAATGTTTGAGTACCACCAGTTGATGGTTCAAGAGGCTAATATTCTAAAGATGGAATTCTGATATCTCTATAGATACAATGAATTCACAGTGATTCCAGTTGGTGTGAAGAATTACCCCATGTGTTTATGGATTTTATTAACCATATCTTCCATCCATATAATGGCTAATGTTTTATTCTGTTCATTGGTTACATACTCATCTACACTTCATCATAGGAGGAACATCCAGTGAAATTGATGACGTTCCTCTATAAACTCTGATAGCACCATATTTATGATAAGATCTCAAAGTTATAGTTCTAGATATTTCAGGTAATTTTTTTGGGGAATATAATTTTTTATCATAGATTAGTAGTGGACTTGGTTAATATTAAAGAAGTTATTTCTTAGGAGATACCTAAAACATGTCAACAAAGTGGAGTTTTTATTGCTGGTAAGGGTACTATAGGAGGTTTGTGGAGGAATTATTTAGGATTGAATACCCTTAACATCCAAAAAATAGAAAGGGTATCCATTTAACATGACCAAGTAGTCTTTGAGATCCTTCAAGTAGTTGAGGATTAGTATTACTAGTACTCATGTGTTGAGACTACTAGAGAAGGGTGTTGAGTATGTAGTTTATTGAAATGCCTCTAAAATATGGCTCATATATATGTTATTATAGAGGTGGAAAGTGATAACATGTGGGTTGTGGATGTTGAGGTCCCATGAGAAGAATTAAACGACTGAAGAACATATAGTTGTTTGTGGTGGTTTTCATAGTGAGGATATAGAGGCACTATTTTCTTGTAGTGTACTTTTTTGTTTAATAATACTATCAGAATCGCAGGAATTTCTTCTTGTAGATAGATATGAACATGATATGGAGACATTGGTTGTAGTTATGGTTATACTATTAATTTCACCTTGGGAATAAAACATGGTTACATATTCCATTAGTAGAAAGTCTTCTACTCATCAGGTGGAGGTGGCATATTAGTATTTGGCAGCATTTCATCTAACCCTAGAGAGGGTGATGGGTGAAAATTTTCCCCAGTTGATGGTTTTTACTCCTCTATTTCTATATAATGTTAGAGAGGATCAGTTGGGAGATATCTACTATGAGTTTCATTATTACTAGTTACCTTTAAAAGATTAAATAATGGATTATCTAAAGGAGGGGAACACATCAACATTATTCAGGGATGGATTGAGGTTTATATCACAATGTTAGTGGATGTGATGAGTTTGTTTCACACATATCATTTTCATTTAAATACCAGTGTAGAAATGATGTGAGAAACATTCATTGGCAGTTTTTGTGGGATGTAATGAGGCCTACTGTTGTTGAGTTCATCACTCAGTGTATCACATGTCAACAGGTGAAGGCTATGCACTATGTTCTGGCATGTTTGACATTGCCTCTTGAGATCCCTAAGTGGAAATGGGATTCCACATCCATAGACTCTTTTTTAGGGATTACATGGATAGTGGGAGACCAATATTCTATCTAGGAGATTTAGGATAGATTTAAAAACTCATAAAAATTCCTTTATATCAGATATTAATGGTTGATAGAATTTTTATAATAGTTGTATGTGTTGGAGATTATCTAGCTTCATAGGTTTCCCTTAATAATTATTTTTGACTAAGATTCACTATTTAAATCATGGTTGTGGAGAGGCTTGTGGGAGGTATTCGATAACCAATGGAAGATGAGTACGGAATTTCACCCCGAGATAGATGGGAAGACTGATCACACTATCCAAGAGTTGGAGGATATATTTAGTTCAAATTTTTATACTACATATGTATCTAATATTATCACTTTACATTGGTATAATTTTAGTATAAAAATAGTTCGTACTTAATAATTTATATGGAACCTTTCAAGGAATTGTATTGGAGACCCTATAGGTTAACCTTATGATGGATCGATGTTGACGATATATCTCAAGTTGGGATTGATATAGTGCATGAATACATGGAGAAGGTCTTGGTGATCAGTGATAAGATATGGATACACCACAAGTAACATATATATTATGAATATTGGTATATTAATACCTTTTTGTTTTATTAGGGAGACCATGTTTTCATGAGTGTCTCCACACAATAATGATTGTGTAGTTTTCAATGGGGAGGTAAGTTATCCTTGATGTTCATTGAGAGGATAAAGATCCTATGGAGGGATGCTGAGGTTTTATATCACTAAAACTTATCCAAAAAGATGGATCAGGTGGATGATGTCTTCCATGATACACAAGTGAGGAAATATGTGCATGATCCTATTGAAGTTGTAGACTAGGGTGATATGCAAATTGAGGAAGTGGCCACTTTTTGTAGTAACCAATTGGAATACATATCAGCAAGAGATAATCCTATATAGATAGACCATTCCTTTGGTTTCTGTACTATTAATTTATAGGAGTATGCAAGTGATCTCCTTTTATTAGGAGAGCCAGATGTGGTCTATGTATCCAAACATTTTTATTTAGTTTTTACTTCTCGACGATAAAAATAAATTAAAAGTGGTAACTTTAATGACCATGTTTTTTCTTATAATTCATTAAATTATGTTAAGAAATATTTTTGGGACATGACACTATAATTGTGTGAGATTCCAATGCCTGGAGAACCTAAAATTCATATAATAAAAATATTAAAGATATAAATATCATGAACATACAGGTTTTAAAAAATAATGCTTTATCTCCCAAATAGTCTTGTATTTGAAATATGAAGTCATGGTTGAATCCATAACATAAGGTTTACCATGGGCATAACCAAATGTCGGTTAGAAATAAATATTTGGATGAGCTTCCATTAGAGGGTACATTATGTAGATTAATTAACAGAATTATTAAATAAATTCATTTATTATTCAGACCTAAATTTCTTATATATAATTGATCCTATGGAAATTCAAAAGGTTTAGCAGAATAACCCTAAGTTATTTGAGAGGATATTCAATGTATAAATTTTTGGCGAATCATAATCAAATGACGAATGACAATCATATTGTGGTTGATAGGTTGGAAGAAAATTCAAGGGGATCGTCACATCACTGGAGAAAGCATTATAAATCAACGACCAATCAACAATTGATGTAGGTCACATTATTTGTGTATTTCTCTTATTATATCATTCCATTAGGCATGGATATTTAATATTCATATATTTTTCAGTTTTTTCCACCAATCTCATGAGCCTCACAGTTTCTCAAATAATATTTCCTCTAATCAAAGTCCATTTATTCATTAATCTCACCCCCTATATTTCCTAATTATAAAAGTATTGGAATTTTTTTCAATGATTTGTCACATTTTTTATGTTCATTCCCTCCTATATTCATAGGTTCATTCACCATTGACCCATAGGATTATAGTTTGACATTACTATGGTGGGTCCAAGAAAGACAGATCCCCATGATTCATCCTGGATTCAAAAAGGATGAATAGATTTTAAAAATTACGGATAGATCAGGATGAGTTGTGGGTTTTAGGTGGGGTATCCATGGATCATGGATTAAGAGTGAAAACATGAATATTCTTGGATTGAGGAGCGTGGTAGTATGGGGTTCAGGTGGGTGGAATTCACCCACCAGTGGTGGATTAGGCATGGATGGACCAAGATTTGGGACACCTATTTCATTTTTCAGTGGAAATGATCATGGGGACTGTGTGGTAAAATATATGTAAAGGATCTTGGGACTTCTTTTGAAAATATATACTACACACCATATATCCCCACATAGATGGGTTGGCTAGGGTATAAGAAAAGATACGTAATACTAGATAGGTGGATGGTCCCTTGCGTCATGTGACCAACACTATGTTGTTGATCAATGTTTCATCTGTACATGGCCAGGACCCCATAAAGGATTACATGTCTTGTAGTCTAGGAGTACATGAGCATGCTATGCTATTCAATCCTGGTGAGGTACATGGCTAGGTAAATGACGAGGAATAACAAATACATGTAAGACTAGGAGAACCGGGTTAGGCCTTAGGTGTACAAAATACATCATGTGTCTGCCTTACAAGCTGTGTATAGTGACATGGCCTCAAATCCATGTCTAACGGAGTACAAAACCAGGTAGTAGAGTGGGAAAACACACCATTTCGACCACTTACATACTATGCACTCCCTTTTAAAAAAACATTATCCTTTTGTATCATGTTCATCTGGACACATATTTTGTACTATAATTACCTTTTATAGATTCATATTCTATGTAAAAAACAATGGTATTCTTTGATACTGATTTCGAGATAAAATAATGATTTTTTAGAGAATAAAACATATTCAGGCGATGCATGCTAATGGAAGGGATCAATCAAGATCATTAGAGAATGTGAGGGTTGGAAACCCCTTATTTCATCATGGAGCAGGTCTCACAAATTCCATTCATTGATTTGAGTGCTCCCCCTAGGGAATTGTGGTGAGGTTTCTCTACCCACTATGTGGAACACTCTTATGGAAATAGGGTGTAGGTCCACCATGTATAGAGTTTAATCCCCCTATTATACATGGTTGTGGGTCATCTATTTATACACATCGTGTGACACCCCTGACTATATAGGGGAACATATCCTCTCTACATTTACTGGCATCCCCCTAATGCACAAGGGATCATATATACTATTTATACTTACAAAGTGGAACCCCCTACTATACTTAGGTTTGGTTCCTATATAAAGTGAGTGGAACCCACCAAATACACTAGGGTGCACGTCCTCTACCAATACCTACCATGTGGATCACACTATCATGATAGTGTGTGGGTCCACCATATATTGAGTGGACCCCCCCCCCCACCCCATTTTACAAGGGTGTGGGTCTTCTATCATTTTGATGGGTAGTATTCACCTATCATACTTGGGATAGGATCCCTTTTCTATTATAGATTTTCTCCCTTTGGGATGTGGAGTAGTTGTGAGGCGAAAGTCCACCTCATGACTTTGTCAGATAGACCACGAGATGCTAGTAATAAATTATGGTCTTTTGTAGCTGCTGGAAGACTCATCATCCTTTCCATGTCTATGATATAGAGATCCCCTTTCTCTCTCATACATGTTTATTTTATGACCACACATATATAAATATATATATATATATATATCTGTGTGTGTGTGTTGTTGGTTCTCATTTCCCTCTTTTTTAAGTTCAGCTGACTACTTATTGTGTGCTATCTATCACTCCCTCTTATAATTTCAATACATCATATTGGATATTTATATGCTCTCCATAGCATGGTCTTCACCCACACATTTCATGTCTAATGAAGATAACATATAGAGAAGAAGTGATTTCTGAGGGGCATATAAATATTCAGGTGTATAGACCATAAATGATGGCCGGCCGTGGATGTTAGGAACTAGGATCTCTCAACTATTTTAGATTCCATTAATTGTTAGTGTGGGTAATATTTTCTGGTTGGACATATAGATTTACGCTAACATTTTTTATTGAATTTTTTTAATATTTTTTATTATCTAGAGGTTATTAAATTCATAGGTTTCACTCATGATGGTACAATGTTTTATTATTATACATTTTTAAATCTATATTAAGATGGTTAGGTGTTTTCATAATGGTACATTACAAAAATCATCCCATTTAAGAAATTATTTCTTCATTATTTTCACTACAACCTGGTCCACTGAGGTATTCTGGGGATTGTGGTGGCCCTATATTGTGCCTTTTATGTAGGACCAAGTTGGTAGGGTCATTGCACAGTATGGTTAAATGTCATAGAATAGTTCATCTAATGGTTTCATATTTCATTTCTATTATAGAAATACATTATAATATCCATAAAAAGAAAATTAATTAGAACTTAATTTATAAACATTATATCTTTCTCTATCAATTGTTCTTAATACATCTCATTCTAGTTGAAAAAAAACTATTTTCCTTATACTAGAGATATATAGTCTCTCCTTGATCATTCTCAATGTACTTTACTTGATCTGGTAACCTCCATACAATGGAAAAATACATGAATTCTAATCATCAAATGTTGAAATCATGAAACTTCACCATTTTCAAACCTCAATTTCTCATAACCTTTATATATCTAATAACCTTGTTGTGTTATGACCAATTTGGAATCCCTTATAGTTATTAATCTAAGGGATTTCTAAAATTTCATCATCTCATTACATGAAATTTGTGATGAAAAATCCCCATATTTGTAACATTAAACATTGTATATAAATTATATCCTAATATTTTAAACATTATCTGTCCATAAAATTCATCGTGAACCATGATAAACATTTAGTAATGATTATGGTTAAAACACTGAAAATTAGAAAAGTATCATCTTCCTTAATATGAAATGTTTCTCAGAGATTCCTATGATGACTAATTGAATCCATTCATTGGAATGGAAAAAAATATTTTGGAAACAAATACATGAATAATTGAAAAATAAACTCAATGGATATTTAATCTCTATCTTTTCATTTTTTTGGGAAATATTCTAAATATATTTTTCAAAAACTATCAAATGAAATCCTTGTCATAGAGAATGTCATGGCACACAACTATTGGTTTATCCATGGGATTTGGAGGAATTTCATTCCTCACTAATATTATCTATTGTGGTTACAATATGTATAAAATCCCCCTCAATCATCTCAACTTTCAGAAGCTTAACTTACAGACCATTTAAATTCGCCCCATTTTTTTGAATACACCAGCATCAGATTCAAAAATGATAGAGTATTGAAATTTACTTTTTTCACTCCATTTGAAAATAGAATCCAATAAAATATGGGAGAACCTGTATGATCTATCTTATATCATTGGTGGAGGCTGAAAATGTAGTTTTAACATTAATTTCTCAAATATTTACCTTATTGGAGCTTTCGTGAAAACATAAACTATTTTTCTATTTTGTTAAAATGTTTTCAAAGACAACATCTTCACCAACAAAATTCCCTGTAATTAAATGATATTTAATATCAATTTTATTTTTTCCAAAATTTTGTACCTGATTTTTAGAAATATCAATGATTTTTTTACACAATTAATCTTCAATGGGTTTTCACCATTTACCCTAAAATATTTTACCTAAACGTTCATTGATACCATTTTTGTATACTCCTAGGTGGAGGAAATATTTTCTGAATCCTTTGTAATCAATGTAACTGAATGTTGTATCATAAATTTAAATTTCACACAATATTCTACCAATAATAAATTTCTTCCCATTGTTGATTTATGATAATTTCATTGTCCAACACGATCAGAATCAGTGAACCCGTGAAACATAAACTCATTACATTTTATATAAAAAATTCATAAATATAATGTTCCTTTAACAAAACAGTGTATTCTATTAGTTTGCAGCATGAGTGATTCCTTTGGATCACTATGATATCGTGTGCACAAGGTTACATCATCTATAATTTATGATCTTGAATTAGTACATAAGATTAAAATTCTAATCAACATAAAGTCGTTATTTTAATTAAAACATTTCCCATTATAATTTTTACATAGTCTCATGAAATAATAAATAGCTTTAAAACCTTCCTTTGAATCCTATGTGAGAAATATTTATGAAAACATCACGGAACATGTTTCACGTGCTATAGAAATTTATCCACATTTATATTGAACTTGCAATACCGTAATAAAATTTAACTACATGATCAATGAAAACCCATTGTTTATTTAATTTTTTCTAGAAAAATTTTCAAATTATCTAAACCTATCACCTAAAAAATTACATCATCATCCAAAAAAATGACACACATGGTAGTTGAAATCATCTCCTTCACGTAGATGATTTTCATCTTTTCCTGTGAGGACTTTCAACTACTTTAAGAAACTCTCAAAAAATCAATACATGGGTCGAGGGGATTATTTCAACCCACAAATATAAATATCCATTTTATACACCATGGTTCCATCATTATAAACTATTAACCCACTATGATTTTTAATATAAAAATCAAATTTTATTTAACTATTCAATAAATACGAACTAAAAACCATCTGAAAGAATTTATAGTTTATATGAGCATAAACATTGAAATACATTTAATTAATGTCATGTCATGTAAATAGAGTTTTCTTCAAAATAAATTCTTTTTACTTTTTAGTAATCTTCACAAACTATCCATTATTTTTTTGTGAAATTTTTCCATGTTCGTTGAGATTATTTTTGAAACACCCATTTTATTCTTATAACAATATTTCATTCTTGTTGAGGAACAATATCATGGGTGTCATTTTCTCAAATTTATCTAACTCTTAATTCACCTCATTTAACCATTCATTCTGTTGAAATTACTAGAAAATGTTCATCAGTTCCACCTATGAGTCAAGTGATGTCTAATTCTAAAATATCAATTTACATCTCGTCTAAAATAGAGCTTCGTGGTTTTAGATAATACTATTGGTTTAAAAATATTTTTTGTGGTGTCTAAATTTTTTCATTTTAGTAAAATATTATCTTCCATATAAATTTACTAACCAACATCTAGAAGAATTTTTTTTGAATAAAATCATTTTCTTTCTCGTAGCCTTATCTAGAATTAAACATTCTATATTTCCTTTCACCATCCTCATCAACCTCAATGACCTTTTTCAAAGTGGACTAATTTTAAATAAAATTAACTTCAAAATAATATTCCAAATTATGTGGTCTAATATTCAAATATTTGTAACTTTTACCATTGGATGAATATCCCATGAAAACACATACTTCATCATCTTCATCAAACATTCCTAAGTATGGATTTTTTTAACTTCATAAGTCATGGACTTCCAAAAATTTTTGTTTTATTTCAAGGATGGTTTTATCATATACCACATCTTATAGTGAGTGATTTTTTATTCCCATAAATGTAAACATATGTTTTTTAAAATAAGTAGTTTAACATACAAATTCTCTCATGAATAATTTTGAATGATTACATTCAATGGGAATGTTTATTCCCATTTAAACAATTATTATGTTTTTTATTTCTCAATTCCATTTTTTTGGTTGTGTAGGTATAATTGTATTTTTATATAATTTAATGTTTCTTAATATAGTACATAAAAGTGTTAATGGTGTTCTAATTAGCAATTTTTATCCCCAAATTCAATAAATATACACCCATCTTATTCACAACATCCATTCAGAAATTTTTTAATAAAACTATGACCGCTTATTTAAGTTTCATGAACATTATGTTGGTAAAATGAGTGAAATCATCAATAAAAGTAATCAATAAAAATTAACCTATTGAATATTAATGAACCATCGGCCCACATAGATTATATGTCATGAGATAAAGATGCATGGTTGATTAAATTTCAACTTTATTATGTCTTCCACTAACCATCATTCATTATATGAAAGTTATAAAAACTGAATCATATTTCTTTTTTAGTTTTTTTGATACTCTTATAAACAATTACATAGAATGTGTTGTCATAATCATCTAGAAAAGATTCCTAGGTATTCATAACTGATGTTTTTTTTCATATATAGCGACTAAATAAAAAAATATAGGGATCTACAATAGGGTATAGATTTCCACTGGTTCTTTCTACAATAATAATAAATTATTCATTTTTCAAACAATTAATTTTTCAATAATATTCTCCGAAGATAAATCACATAACATCAACATATATTTTATTACACTCAATAATTTTTTCTTATTCCCATCAATAAACAATAAATACATTGAATTAAACTCCATATATTTAATCTCAATCACACTAATTCCATTAAGTTTTTAAAAAATCATTTACACATGTCATTTATCACCCCATATGTTCTTCAATATTTGAATAATTTTCATATCACCCGTATTATGTGTGGAAAAACACTCTAAAAAATCTAATTCCAATTCTTTTTGGAAGATTTTAATGTAACCCCCTGACCCATGTAACCAAGAGTTGTTTCTTTATTTCAATACATTGGCATGATTACAAGGAATCAAGTCCCAAAAGACCGATCAGTTTAGCAGTCTTTGAAAATAGATTACATACATGGACATAACTTTACACATTTGAAAACAAAACAAAACATACATGATCCCTTGAGACTGACATTAATCCCCTAGCTTAACCCTTCTTATCAATCATAAAACAGTTCTTGGAATCCTGGGAAAATAAAACATATGAAAGGGGTGATCTTAGATGCTCAGTAAGGATAACAATACAGCTGATACGTTCATAAATAAGTATAAATATTTAAGGAAATGTATAAGACTAAAACACAAGCATTTTAAACATAAACATAATCATAATATGGGAAAGATGAATCAAATAATTTCATGTACTTATTCACATGGATATTTTACTAGCCAAATAAACAAATGTAATATCAATATCTAATTTCATAATGATTGAATGCATAATGCCAGACTTCATAACAACATAGTCAAGGCTTTGTTCCAAGACTAAAAATAAGATTTTGTCAAGTCCTTGTGCCAATACACTAGATTATCTCATGAGACCTACCGATGCATCAAGGAGATATAGCGAGCTCCACCCGTCACTTACTACGTCCAATGCATTCCACATATGAAATGTTTTTAACATAACATAAAATTCGTATTAAAACTGGCTTACAGAATTTCAATACTTTATCCACAAACCATAAATGGAATAAAAATAAAACTTCCACAATCAAACATATCACTAATCATTTAATTCAATATGAAATATTTATATCATAATAAATCAACCTTGATCAAGAATAATATCCCATAAATTATGTTGACATAGATGAAAATGATTATTAATAATTTATTAGAGAAATATCCCTTTTTCCTGAAATCATTTAAACATCACATAATTTTTTAAGGAAGTAATTTAAAAGATATTTTTGAATCAAATTGTCCTATAACACTTTGATACATTTAAAAAGTAATTTTAATTTTTAAACATTCATGTCCATATAAATGAATGTTTAAAACCATTTTGAAAACATGGACATTAATGAGAGAGGTTTAGAAAAATAAATCTTTAAAACATTTAAAATGATGTTTTAGTAAAAAATAGTCCCTTAACAATAATCCCTTGGAAAACAATTTTATGAAACATAAACATGGTTAATATGTATGTTCCAGAAGGTACTTACATAAAAACAACCTCGGATAATAAAGAGATTGTGAAATTAACCCTTACATGACACTTTCCTTTGGTCAAGGGTATGTTAAACCTCCCGTATAATGACTATAGTTTGTTATTAAATTATTCCATAACCTTATTCATATTTTTAATATCATAATTCATTCATTTATGACATTATACTACCCATTTACTAATGATTTCAATGTTAAATTAACATTTTGTGTAATAATTTCTTTCATTATCATATGTTTTTTAACTTGTCTTTCATGAACGTATCATTTAGATCCTGATTTAAATATTTCCAGAATATATACCTTAATTTATATATCATATATATTTATAATATAAAGATTTATAATAGATAGATATATGAAATGGAAAGCAACATTTATGAAGACTGTACGCCGTACGTATGCATAAACTATGTTTCTGTTTTCTCGTCATATTGTACAGAAGTAAGTGAATAAGATATATGTATGTACATACATACATGCATATATATATATATAGATTAAGTAGCATTATTATGTCATATATTACATACTTATTAATAATATATATTTTTATAATCATTGTTGAATGGTGAATCACTACAACAAAAACAGGTGAGGGAAGCGCTACCCCTTTATCAGCCCTCAAAAAAAGCACTGATAAAGGTGGCCTTTATCGGTGCTTATTTTTGTAGCGTTGATAAAGGGAGGATTTATCAGCACTGAAAAAAATTATATTTCAGAAATAATTCATGAATAATAAATTATTTTTATATAATTATATTTATTCATATATAAATAAAAATTATATTTTTTAAATATGTTTTATATACATATAAATAGAATATTACATTTAATATATAAGAAATTTAGTGTAAATGTATTTAAAATATTTTTAAAAAAATATTAATTAATAATTTGCTAATTATTATCGATTAAAAATCATTTAATAAGAATTTGAAGACCCAAAAATCAAAACAATTAATAAAAGATCTAAAATAAGTTGAAAATGTAACTCAGACATAAAATAGCCACAGCTTTTGATCCGGGTGTCCATTTGAGCTCTACAACATATCAAATCGAAGACTGCGATGAGCTCTATGTGCGGGTGACTCATGAAAAGCCTTTATCACATTTTTCTTGGCCAAAAAAGGCTCATAAGGCCTCCAAAACTGAGTTTTTAGTCATGATACCCCGATTTTTTTAACATTCAAACAAGTATAACTTCTGATCCGGATGTCCGTTAAGCCTCTACCACATATCATATTGAATATTGTTTCATTTTCTTCGATTTGACAGGTTTTGGAGTGGAAAAGGGCTTCTTGATTATATGTTATGATCATTTTAACATTCTATGGCTTTTCAAATACACAAATATATGTATTTATTCATAAATATATATGTGTTTGTGTGTGTTTGTGTCTATGTGTGTTTCTGTGTGTTGTATACATATATGTATGTATGTATGTATGTATGTATGTATTTCTTTAATTATAAACACACATACAAAACATTTTTGATAAATGTATTTAAAATTAATCATATAAGTATATATTGATATACAAATAAATATACAGATAAAAAATTGTAACTAAATATATATATACATATAAATAGATAGATATAAATAAATATTAATATACGAATTAATATATATATACTAATATATGAATAAATATATTTATATTAATTTGAATATATATCAATATATGAATAAATATAACTATATGTAAATATATATAATGAGATGTATAATTAAATAGAGAAAATATCAAAATAGATTAGTGTTAAAGGTGCAGCCATGAAATGGGGAGGTTGCGGCTTCGAGTTCGAGTGGAGGCAAAGGTGTTGCACATGTGTGAGGATGCGCGGGAAGGGTAGTACATGGGAGACCTCCTAGCACTGATAAAGGGGTGGTCAAGCACTGATAAAAGCTCTCCCCGTGCATTATTTAATTTTTTTTTTATTTTTTTGACCTGTAAAAGTTCTTTTTAAAAATCGCTGATAAAGGCCCCTTTTATCAGCGCTATAAAAAATCACTGATAAAGGGTCCTTTTATCAGCTCTGATAAAATTCTCCTTTATCAGTGCTTTTCGGAGAGATGATTAAAGGGACCCCCCCTATATTAGCACTGATCTTTACAATGCTTTTTTAGCACTGAGCTTTATAGTACCTTTTTATTGCTGTTAAAGCCTATTTTGAGTGGTGATATAGGCCGTTTTTGTAGTAGTGAATGTGGAAATGAATCTCATCTCGTCATGGAGATGGTAATCCATACGTACGCATGAGCAAAAATATCATTATATTGATGGTGAAATTGTTGGTAATTTGATGGTATAAAATATATTCATAATAATTTACATGTTAAATTTATTATTTACATTAGTTATACTCATTATTATACCCTTCCAAATGATGAAGTGTTTGAATAGAAAACTACACCACGACGTAGTGACGGTAAGTCGTACATACACACGTATGGTGACTTTTTCATTTATATGATGAATAGAATAATGAATATGGCTGTACAATTTTTATAAAAACATCAAAGTATATATAATATACTAGATTTATTATTTTATAATGGAAACAACAATGAAAGATGAAGTGGGAGAAGAAATGAACATGAAAGAGGGTGGTGAAATTATTACCCCTTCTTCTGGTGTTTCCTTTTGAGTTGATCAAAAGGGCTCCATCAGTTGGATTTATTACCAATTTAAGGACTCTAGGTTGAATTGAGGGAAGTTGGGAGGATATTTAGGTAGGGCTTGGCTGAGAAAAATGACTTTAGAGGTGTGATTTTGAGAGAAGGGGAAGTTCCCTTTTATAAGAGGGGTTAGGGTCACTTTAGGAAAATAATAAAATACTAATTTATTATACAATCATATTCGGTTTATAATTGCTCCAAATGAATTTATATCAAGAACTATGTGGTTATGGGTCGTTATCAATTCAACCAATAAGCTTTAGACATGTTTAGGTTACCATATTAACCTTATATTTTAGATTTAACTCTTAGTTAAATAGTTTGACATTTTCCATGTATCTTTGTATTCTTATATTATATGATCAATAAACGTACTATAGCAAACCAAGATAACCCCATGTGGTTAATTATTAATATATATAACCTTATATATGTCCTTTGACCGAACCATAGATTTTTTGAAATATTATATCTATTAATAATAAAGTATATGTTTTAAAAACTCAATTATGGGATTTTTAACAAAATTTAGTATTTGATTTTTTTGAAAGCCAAAAAAACTTTATCACATCAAATAAAATTTATTTAACCAACCCTAACATGTATTATTAACGTATAATATTAGGGTAATTCACATGAAGCCTCAATTTACGTTTATTTGGATATTTAAAATATCAATTATTTTAATATTTCATTAATAAGGTAATTCCTGCATTATCATTGTGTCAAAAATAAATTATATTATATAATGTATAAAAATTATAAATAAAATACCATTATGTAGGAAATATTTTTAGCTTTATAATTTATATTTATAGTCAAATTTATATTGTGTTAACCCTATATTAAAAATGGGGTAGTTATTAAACATTGAATTTAACACTTTTAACACTTATTTAAATAGAATAATAATATATATCCTAATCTAATCCAAGAGGACTAAAGAGGATAATATTTTATTCCTAGGGTTATTCCTGGTCGAATTATACTTATACAATAGAATTAGGACACGTGTAAGGGTAATTATGATATTTTTACCCTTAATTACGCTATTTACTTTTAATCGTGGCAAATAAAAGTCAAAAGTTACTATTCACCAAAAATAATTTTCATCTTCTTGAAAAACATTTTACTTACTGATGTCATCCATGTCTCTCAGATTTTTGAAAATAAACTCATAGAAGTAGTAAAATTATGTTTCAGCAAAATTTGCTAACATGCCTAAAAATTGGGTAAAAGAGTTAAAAAGTTCAATAAAATTTTATACATATATTTTTATTATAAAATGAATTAAATGAATGAAATTGAACTAATATATATATATTATAATTATATTTTGACTAAAAATAAAATAAAATAAAATAAATAATTATTTAAATTAAAAGTCAATTTTAAATAATATCGCATTGTTTTTCACTATTTATCAAAAATTGAATGTTTTATGAAAAATACAAAAAATTAAACCTAAGATAATTCTAATATTATGAATTCAAAAATGAATACTATTTTACCAAATTCAAAACATATAAGTTTCATTTGTTAGTTTAAAATTAATTAATGTTGTCAAAACCAAAAAGCATGTTTTTAAGAAGTAAAAACTATCAAAAGATTGAAATGTGTTTATGTCAAATTTAAATGTGAAATAACTTATAATGACATAAATTGTGTTAAATGATAAAAATATAATCTAATTATAATTCCAAACCATTCAAATGTATAATTGAACACTATAAACTATTTTGATTAAAAATGTTGTTTTCAATTAAAATTTAGTATTTCTCTCTATTCACGAAAATGTAAAATTTATCAGAAAAACACCAAAAATTTATCAAAACTAAATTTTTATGTCCCAATTCTAAATAAGAAGTTTATTTAGTAAAATTGAATATTTAAAAGTTTCAAATATTGGATTTGAAAAAATGGATCGCAAATAAAAGGTAGTAAAATTGTATTTTTGAAAAATACTTCCTTTATCTGAAAAATTGATTTTGTTCTTATAATATGTCTAAGAAACACATAATATGGGTGCTAAAATTATATAGAGAATATAAGATTCAAAATGAAGTTGATAATATTCATAATCACTTTTTGAAGGGCTAGTTTGGTATGTTGTGGTGTGTTCGAACTCGGGGTTGTGTGTAATGTAGACTATTGAATTACATTAATGAGATAACATACTATAAAATAATGGGGTGTTACATTCTCCCCTCCTTAAATAAAATGTGTCCTAACAATTTGAAATTTTTATTCAATAATAAATGGTTAAAAATATAAAAAGACATTTGTGGAAAACCCACATCGGACATTGGGTTAATAAAATTTAGTCTTAATTAGAGGGAAAGGGAATTAAAAAAGTCACCCCCAAATTATGATCTCGATTATGAGAACATTGGTTGAAATTAGAGACACATAATTGGAGGAAAATTTTAAATATTTATAGGGAGTCATTGGGGACATCAATCACAAGAAAATTTAAAATTTATGACCTCAAAGCCATCAATCTAAGATGATGAAAAATTTCATCGGTTCAACAAAACATATGGTAACAGTGTAATGAATTTTTGGTTTTAAGATCCCTTCTCTAATGTTTAAGATTTAATTTATTAATATAATAAAAGGAATATATATATATATATATATACTTAACAAGTATAGTTTCATCCTTCAACTATTTCCTACAAAAAAACCCATCTTTCACTCCAAAAGATAATAGAATTCAAAAATATTATATTTATCCTAATCGTAGAAGGATCCAAAAAATAATGACTTTATAATTAGTTTTTTAAACCATTATTAAACTAAATTATACAAACCAAGACATCACATAGGCCAGTGGTAGGTGATCCACCCATGTCACCCTTCGATTGCGGGTTCAAGTCTCGCGGGCTTGCCGGATGCAACATGTTGTCACCCATTCTTCAGGTTCTCCTTTTTATGACAATCCAAATATAATCTCAAGAAATGATTTAACTTTAACTATAGTATCCAATGTCAAAATTAATTTATTCCAACCTTTAGACGTATCCAAAATACTTCTGTCCAAACTAACAGTCCAAAATTTATAACGAATGTAAACACAATGAAGATCCTTTTTTCCATATAATAACATGTGAATTCCTTCATCATGAATTCTATTAAAACACAGTAACACCCTGAATTATCATATGACTGTATTGATTAATTTCACAATCCCTTATTACTTATAGAATACTTAATATACTCCTTATATCCAAAAATGTAGTAATCTCCTATAATGATGGAATATACAACTCATTAATCAGTTTCAAGGTAGTCAAGAATATCCAATATAATTTATCCAAATCAATCATATATTATTCCAAAATCATGACCTCAGTATTAGAACTATATTATGGTTTATCTTTCTCTTAACCATATTTTTTCCAAAACATTTAACCTACTATTGAGTCACTTTTATTGGTTCCACACAATCTCTAGTCCTTAATGAAATAGTACTGCAGTAAAATCCCGTACACACTTTATAATTCTTATAACATGTACATCATTAATACATTAATAAAATGACACAATACATTAACAATATAAGAACTCTAATCATTCTTATTCATCTTTGGTAGTATCATAGCTTGATTATTATCCCATAGCATCATTTGGGGTACACTCTGATGATTTGAACATTGATTCACATAGAGTACCAACACCTTGCATATGAAGAATTTTACATTTTAAACATTTTTCATACCATTGCAGTCACATACTTGGTGTCCTTTTTCTCCACATTTATAACAAACTCTCATTACCTTAATGATTTTACCAAGGTGATTCTTTCCATAGTTATCACATATGGGATAAATATTCTTTCCCCTTTTCCCTTTATCCATATTTTTCTCTTAAATCATTTTCTTCTCTTTCTTCCCTTAAAATCTATAGGACTCAGAGAATTGTTTACTTATCTTATTAACACATGATACTATTTCTTCATATGAAGAGAATACGTGGGAGACTATTTACATTTAAAATGTTGCCTTAATACCATGAAATATATAATCTTTCTTAATCATTCGATCATCTGTATTTCTTGAATTCTCATTACTTGTACTAGGTGACATTTCAAAACAATGGAATGCACTAGGTTAGTTTATGAATCGCAATGCATAATTAAAAACGTGTAAACTATCTAATGTAAATTGAAAATATTATGCATATAATATATAATCATAAAATGTTTTCTTTAAGGAAGTATTTATTCCTAAATCATTCATAATGGATTGTAATGAAAATGTGAATTATCCTAAGCATATCCCCCAAGAGTGTTGTAACAAAGAGTGCAGCAAAGCATGCTGTCGAGTACAAGGATACCCTGGGTAAAGCCCGGAACTCCTTGTCAGATTTCTCACCCCTAGGTACATCTGTGTCAAAGCCACCTCTACCTGCTCGTATCCAGAAATGGATGTATTTCTTGTAAAATACACTAAATCTCTACATTACCATGATTCTTGTATGTTCTTCTATACTGATCCTCAATTTCTATCATAGGGTAGTGTTATCTAATAAAAGTTTATCTAAATCTATTTCCAAGGTTGTTTCTAAACTTTCACTCATACCATCTGTAAGGCCCCTGACCCTAGTTACCCAGAGTGAGTTCATAATTTTAATACATTGGCATGATTACAAGGAATCAACTCCCGAAATACCGATCAGTGTAGCAGTCTTGTAAAATAGATTACATACATGAATGTTAAATTACACATTATAAAATAAAACACAGCATAAATGATCCATTTATACCACCATTAATACACTAGCATAACCCTTCTTATCAATAATAAAATTCTTCTTGGAATCTTGGGAAAATAAAACATATAAAATGGGTGAGCTCAGATGCTCTGTAAGGGTAACAATATAGTGAAAACTTTCATAAATAACCATAAACATTTAAGGCAATGTATATGACTAAAACACAATCCCTTTAAACATAAACATTATCATAATATGGAAAAGATAAATCATATAATTCCATTTACTTATTCACATGGATATTCTACTATTCCAATAATCACATGTAATATCAATAGAAAATTTCATAATGATGGAATGCATAATTCCAGACTTCATAACCACATAGTCAAGTCCTTGTGCCAAAACTAAAAATATGATTTTGTCAAGCCCTTCTACAAATACACTCGTTTAACTCATGAGACCTACTAATGCCTTGAGGAGATATAACGGGCTCCACCTGTCACTTACTAAGTCCAATTCATTCCTCATATGAAAAGGTTTAAACATAACATAAACATTCATATTAAAACTAGCATTAAAAATGAAAATATGTTATCCATAAACCATGACTGGTATAAAAATAACACATCCACAATAAAACATATCACCAAACCTTCAATAAAATATTGAATATCTGTATCATAATAAATCCACCATGATCAAGAATAATAGATCATAAAGGATGTTGACATAGATGAAAATTATTAGCAAAAATCATTTAGAGAAATATCCCTTTTCCCTAAAATCATTTAAATGTCACATAATTTATAAAATAAGTCATTTAAAAGATAGTTTTGAATCAATGTGTCTCAGACACTTTGAAACACTTAAAAATGAATTTTATTTTGAAAACATTCATGTCCATATAAATAAATCCTTAAAGCAATTTTGAAAACATAGGCATTAATGAGAAAGGATTAGAAGAATAAATCATTAAAACATTTAAAATGATGATTTAGAAAAAAAGAAGTCCCTTAAAAAATCCATTTGAAAAATATTTTATGAATCATTGACATGGATAATATGTATTTCATTGTAGATACTTACATAAAAACAACCTTAGATAATAATGATATTGTGAAATTAACCCATACCTTGCACTTTTCTTTGGTCGAGGGTACGTTTAACCTCCTATACAACGAACATAGTATGTTATTAAATTATACCAGATCCATATTCATATTTATTATATCATACATCATTCATTTATGACTTTATAATACCCATTTAATAATTATTTCCATGTTAAATTAACATTTTGGGAATTAATCGCTTTCATTATCGTACGTGTTTTAACTTGTTATTCTTGATCATATAATTTAGATCATGATTTAAATATATCCAGAATATAAATCTCAATTAACATATCTTATATATTTATAATATAAATTTTTATAATAGATAGATATATGAAATGGAAGGCACCATTTATGGAGACGGTAGGCCATACGTACGAATAAACGTTGTTTCATTTTCATATCATATTGAACGGAAGTTAGTGAATAAGATATATGTAAGTACATATATACATAAATACATATATATCTCCATTAAGTAGAATTATTATTTCATATAATACATACTCATCAATAATATACATTTTTATAATCATCGTTGAATGGTGAATGTGGAAATGAATCTCATCACGTCGTGGAGACGGTAATCAGTACGTACGCACAACCGACAAGATCATTATATTGATGTGGAAATCGTATGTAATTGGATGGTAAATCAAATATAAATAATAATTAAAATGCTATTTATGTTATTTACATTAGTTATACTCATTATTATACCCATCTAAATAATGAAGTGTTTGAATAACAAACTACACCACGATGTCTAGACGGTAAGCCATACGTACGAATGTATGGCCACTTTGTCATTTATAGGATGGATAAAATAATGAATATGGTTGTACCATTTTTTATAAAAAGATCATAGTATATAGAAGATACTGGGGTTATTATTTTAGAATGGAAACAACAAAGAAACCGTAAGTGGAAGAAGAAAAGACTTCAAAGGGGGCGGTGAAATTATCAACTCTTCTTCTGGTGTTTCATTTTTAGTTTATCAAAAGGGCTCCTTAGGATGGATTTAAGATCAATGTAAGGACTCTAGGTTAATTTTATGGAATTAGGGAGAATGTTTGGGCTGGTTTGGGCCGTTCCAAATGGCTTTGGAGGTGTGATTTTGAGAGAAGGGAAAGTTCCCGTTTATAAGAGCGGTGAGGGTCACTTTAGGAAAAGATTCAAATATTAAATTATTATACAATCATATTCAGTTTATAATGGCTCCAAATGAATTTATTTTGATCCTTAGGTGGTTATGGGTCCAAATAATCTCAACAAATAGGTTTTAGACATGTTTAGGTCACCATATTCACCTTATCTTTTAGATTTAACTCTTAGTTAAATAGTTTGACATTTACCCTATCCCATTGTATTTTTATATTATTTGGGTTATAAACTAAATATAACAAGGGACGAGTACCCCATGTGGTTCGTTAATAATATTTATAACCTTATCTAAGTCTTTTTGACGAAACGTAGATTTTATGGAATATTATATCAATTAATAATATAGTATTTTTTTAATAAACTCAATTAGGTCAATTATGACCCTATTTAGTATTTGATTTTTTTTAAAAGCCAAAAAAACATTATCACTTCGAATAAAATTTATTTAACCAATCATGAAATTTCATATAAACCTATAAAATTAGTTAAATTTATCACAAGTCTCAATTTATATTTATTTGGATATTTATAATATCAATTATTTTAATATTTAATTAATAAGGTAATTTATGCATCATCATTGTGTCATAAATAAATTAAATTATTTAATGTCTAAAATTTATAAATAAAGTACCATTATGTAATAAATCTTTGTTTCTTTATAATTAATATTTATAGTCAAATTTATATTTTGCTTAACCCTATATTAAAAATGGTTTAGTTATTAATCTTTGAATTTAACACTTTTAACTCATCTTTAAATAAAATAATAATAAATGTCCTAATCGAATCCATTTAGACCAAATACGATCATATTTTATTCCTACTTTTTTTGTCTAATTATATTAATCCATTATAATTAGGACATGTTTAAGGGTAATTACGATGTCATTTTTACCCTTAATTACCATATTTACTTTTAACTGCAATAAATAAATGTCAAAAGTTACTATTCACCAAAAATTATTTTCATATTAGTGAAGAAAATTTTACTTACTGATGTCAACTATGTCTCTCAGATTTTTTATGTATAACTCAATGAAGTGGTAAAATTATTATTTATGCAAATTTGCTAACGTGCCTAAAAAGTGGGGAAAAGTGGTTAAAAAGATCAATAAAATTTTATACATCTAATTTTATTATAAAATGACTTCAATGAATTAAATTGAACTTATATATATTATATATATAATTTATGAATTAAAATAAATTTAAATAAAATAAATAATTATTTAAATAAAAATTCGGTTTTAGTAATAACGCAGTGTTTTTCACTATTCATCAAAAATTGAAAGCTTTCAGAAAAATACAAAAAATTCACCCTAAGCTAATTTTGATATTCTGAATTCAAAAATTAAGTCTATTTTACCAAATTCAAAACATTGAAGTTGCATTTATTAATTTTAAATTAATTCTCGTTGTCAAAACCAAAAGGTGGGCTTTTAAAAAGTACAAACTATCAAAAGATTGACATGTGTTTATGTCAAATTTAAATGGGAAATTACTTATAATCACCTACATTGTATTAAATGATAGAAAATTAATCTAATTATACATAAAATCCATTCAAATTTATAATTTAGCACTATAAATTATTTTTATTAAAAAAAGTTTTTTTCAATTAAAATTTAGTATTTTTCACTATTCACCCAAATATGACTGTTATCAGAAAAACACCAAAAATTTATCAAAACTAAATTTTTATCTCTTTATTCTAATGAAAAAGTTTACCTTTTCAAATTGAATATAAAAATGTTTCAAATATTGGATTTAAAAAAAGGGTTTTCCATTAAAAGGTGGTAAAATTGCATTTTTGAAAATTACTTCCTTTATCTGAAAAAATGAATTTGTTCTTATATTATTTCTAAGAAACTCATAATATGGGTGTTAAAATTATATATAGTATATATGATTCAAAATACAGCTAATTCTACTCATAATTGCTTTTTGAACGGCTAGTATGGTAATTTGTGGTGTGTTCGAACTCGGTGTTGCATGTAGCACAAGCTATTGAATTATTTTAATGAGATAATGTACTATAAAATCATGGTGTGTTACATTTAATGTTGTATAAAAACAAAATATATGTATTCAATTTTCTTTTCTATAACCTCATATTCTTTTACAAATTATGTAATATGTCTCAATAGTGTTATTATAAATTATTTATAATAGTGACATGGTTGGTCAAACAATCCATAATTCTTCTACACACTATCAATTTTTTTTTCTTTTTACGAATTTTTACTTATAATGGCTATGATTTTATTTCATCTAGTGAATTTATTGAGTTATATTGTTTTTTTCATTATTTATCCCCCAAAAATCATTCCTACTTCTAGGGAGAGTCATATTATGAAAAGATGTATACACATTATGTCCATATATAATACAAAAAAAATAATAAAAATTTAACCTATATCATATTTCGTTGTTCGGTTTTCATATGGATACGATTTTTGGTATTCTTCAGATCCTATAACATCTAATTTCCATCGAGGGAGGAATCATTCTTATAAGAATTATTTTTTTTCTTATTTTATGTGACTCTCACAACCTTTTTCAACCCATAATATCCCATTATTAACACTCACACCTTCATGGTTAGTAAAATAGAATTAAATTTTAGGTTTAGTGGGTGTAGATCTCACCTAATTATTATGATTATTTATTTCAGTAGCATGAGATGTTTTATATTTTACCTATGAAGCAATTTTGAAATTATCATTAATTTAATTATATGTATTTTAATCCGTTATCCATATCGATTTAGACTTACAAAACTCTTCTTCCATGGAAAAAAGTTTTTTGTCATGATCATTCCCCAACATCTATTATTTTATAACATTCATTTTTTGTTTTTTAATGTCCACAATGTACATGTATTCATTTCTGAGGAATTATTACTTTCCTTAATTGTTCTTCTCATTTTCAATCATAGATATTCTATATTCTTTATTGAGTTTTTTATTTTAATAAATATATTGCACAATTTATGATATCATCTGATATTACCAATTGAATTATTGACCTTTCTCTTCTTCACATTTTAATGTATCTTCACTTCTATCTTGATAAGAAATAGTGGTTTTTAATATTTCTAAATTATTATCTATGAAGGAACTATTTTCAATATAATACTATTCTTCCCAAATACTGGATGTGCTTCTTTATCTTTTTTTCATGAAATTTTTCTTAATTTTAAATGATCAATTTTCTTCCTTAGGAGTTTTTATCTTCTTCTTACATTGTAGATTTTCTTAAAAATCATCATTATCATATTCAGAATTTTCTTTTCTGGGATTTTTGATTTTAAAAAATTAATAACCACTTCATCAAATCATTTAAGTGGAATTTTTCCTTTGAACATTGATGTACCTTTATGGTAATATTTAGAAATGATAGACATGATTCTATCATTTACTTTATCATCATTTTCTAATCATTCAATTCAATGAGGCCCATTAATTCACATTAAGGTTCTCGGTTTTCCACCATCCTTATAGCTCCAAAATCAATCTCTTCCATAATATTTTTTTTAATTCATGGTAATTCCTCATTTAAATTTAAACAAGAATGTTATGAAATTTATAAAGGGATAAATCATCATTATCTTCTGAATAAGTGAATTTAGAATCAACCCTTTCAAGAATGTTCTAAATTAATTCTATTAATAATAAATTAATCATCTAATATGTACTTAAATCCTCTATTGATACTAATGATATCTTTTAATCAATGTTATTTGTTATCATTATTTTTTTCTACCTCTATCTTGATGTTTCCAAACATGATTCTCCATATTTTATTTATTATTTATTTCTCTTTAACATTTCCCTAAAAAATTCCATCATGTTTGTCCCTTGATTTCTTTGACACCTTGATATCCATCACCTTCATATAGATAATTTTCGATGAGAACATATGAATTAAATTCCTAGCCTTTCAAACAACCATAATATTATTTTTTAAGAAAATTTCATTGTATAATATTTATCAATGGGTGGAAACCCAATTGTAGAAACATCATTATCCTTTATGAAAATAGATAAAATATATGGTATCGTTATTTTTTTCGATCCATGATAATTTTTACCATCAACGTTAGCCATACCATTGTTATTAACTGATTTATAGTATCCAGATAAGAAATATAGGGATTGTAACATTCTATTAAATTTTTTTGATGTGTTTTGTCCCAATTAATTGAGTAACAAAAGATTGGATATTTTGGAGGGTTGTATTGAGTATTTTTCCAACCTTTTTTTAGGTTTTATGGTATTTGTTATGTTTTGTGCATCGTTAAACGTTGTTTTCAACTTGGGTTACATGGTATGCATATGTCTAATAATGTTCGCAACATTTATCATTTTTTATTCATGGTTTGTGCATGGTTAAACAATGTGTGAATCCTCTTTACTGGTTTGTGCATGGTTTGCCCATGGTTTAAACAATGTGTGCAACCTAAGAAGAAGGGGTTAAAAGTTATGTGGATGGTTAGTACTAACCATGTGGCTTTGCCTAGGAAACCGTGAAAAATGTAATTAAATTTAATAAAATGTAATTAAATTCCCATACCCAAATAAATATTCCTAAAATCCTCCCACTCATTCCTAAATCAATTATATTGTCTTTGGGATCCCTCCGGTGACTTTTGTTCTCCACAAACCTCATCGCTGGAAAGATAAAAACACCAATTGAAGTTGATATTTTTTCCATTTCTTATATCTCTTCGACTTAAACCTGGACCTCCTTTGTTATCTATATTTTTTCTTCCAAACGGTTTTAATGGCCATGGAGTTTTTTTTGTATCTGGGTATATTTTTGTGGAATATCTGATCTAGGATCTCCTTTTTCCTTTATCATGATGTATCTTTTTAGTTCTAGTGATCTCTATTAGAGGTAAAAGATCATATATTTGTTGTTGTTGGTTTCCTTAAATTACATGTAGTGGTTTCTAGTATTTTCATTCATTTTATGATTTTTTCTTTCTTGAGAATTTATAGATAAATTTTTCTTTATTTCTAACACATGTTCTATGAAATTTGACCATTTAATTCTTTATAAATTCTTCTATGAACCTATTTTCATTTAACTGAATATGGAATTAATTAAATGGATATAATCATGATATCAATAGCCTTTTTATGAGTTTTTAAAATTCTGTGATTATTTGCATATATTTTGAAATAAATAAGGTGTGTTGGTGAAATTGAGGGATTTGGATCATGTTTTGATTTATTAAATGATCTTAAATGATTTGAATTAAATAAATTAAAATATATGATGTTTTTAAAATAGTTTTGAAATCATTGAATTTAGAAAATAACTAAAAACCCCTTATATAATGATTTTACCCCTGTTTTGGAATTCATGTTCTTGGGTTATATGAAATAAATAACTTTTTTTCCTGGAAGGAGGGTATAAACCAATGGTTTAAAAGATATTCAATCCTTTTAAAATATTTATACTTCCATTAAATGAATTTGGGATTATTTAAAATAATTTATTACTTTATTTTCATGTTCTTCCATTTTATGATGAATTGTGAATGGAAGAAGGTTTTATTACCCTTTTGAATATTTAATTTTATAAAATTATTTGAATTGAAATTGATGATTCTTGAAATCCTGGTTGGTAGTTAATGATAATTATCATATGTGATAATCCCTTATTTATAAATTATTTTATTCTTATACTTCCCAATGTTGTGGGGGTTGAAAATGAATTATTTACATTGAGATATGTTGGGGGTGATAGTGAGATATTGTAAAGAAAGAACCCCATGTGATCTTAGAAACTTGTTTATCTCACACTCTTTTAGTGTATCCAAATAGAATGTGAAAAATTCATGTTATAGATGTGGGACCAAGAATGTGGGTGTTTGAGGAACTAGTTTTCTTTAGACATGTGAGACTAGATGTAATCTCGGCAGTTAGTCATGGTGTAATTTGATTAGCTATTCTTGGGTGGACTCACTATCAAACCTAGTTTGTTTCCATGACATTCATATATTTGATACTCGATTAAAGAAATCATTCATTTTCACTATTTGGAACTGAATATTCCTTTCATGATTCATTTATTACTATTAGGAACCTTGATTCTATTGTGTTGACTCTTTTTCTTCATTCAATATCAGGTAAATTTTCTCATATTCCATTATTATCTGAATTTATCTTTTGAAATAGTTATAAAATATTTTCAAGAAAAATATTTAGTTTTAATTTGTCAATCGGCATGTTTTAAAGGTTTGGTTTTATAAATGATTTTTAAATGTTTAAAACAAAATTTTTGAACAAATAATTATAGTCTTTTATTTTTTTCTCCTATTTTAGCATATTTAAATTACCATTTAATGTAAATGTATATAGTATTTTTTGGGATTCAAAATGTGCTCTTTATCTCACACCTTTCTTGTAAAATTAGATGTGTGTATCCCTTTATTATCCTATAGAAAGTGTTTATACTATCTCCTTACCATGTAGTTTCAATTTAGGGTGACCAAGGGCAGGTGAATTCGGATATGTTGGGTGGTCGTGGACCACCAGGATTAGGCTTTGGTTATTATGTTCCACTTTGAGTATTATTAGTGTCTCTTTATACGTTTATTTGTATGTATTTATTGAAATATATTTGATGATGTTTCAATATTTTAATATGTTAATATAATATTTTGAAGTATAAATCATTCCCAATAGGTATTTATTGATGCCCAGGTTCCTGTCATCTTCCCATGGATATCGATAACACTCATCAGTTAAGTGTCAAATCAGTTCGGGTACTAGTTTAGATGGTATTTTGTGTTGTTTCATTACAAATGGTGTCACAAATGGTATTTACATAAATGTAAATACTTAAATTTAAAATACTTATGATAATTGGGGTGAATCATGGCACAAAGTAGATTAAGAATGTTTTAGGACTCAAGAGGTATTCGATGATCAGGTGCTTGATCATCACCCCTTCATGATGAGACTTCAGTTACCATGGATATTGGGACATGCATATTTCTTTTAAGTTTTTGGTTTTTGTGATGATAAATTATATTTATATTCCCCATGAGACTTTATTTTCTTTGGTTAATATCTTATGATTATTTGAACCATAATGGATGTATGCCCACAATCTGACCATGTTTTCATAGTCTAGTAAACTCTGAGGAAACAAACAAACTAATTTGGAAATCAAACCATGAAATTTTGTTAATTAAGTGGGTAGTTTAGCAGCCTAAATGACTAGGAATCTTACATTTATAATATGGTTATAAACATGAATACTTTGATATTTTATTACAAGTGAATTCACTTTTGTGAGGTTTGTTCTATGGGTTATGCATGTGGTTTGTTTCATGTTCTTTTTTTATTGTTGCAAATTTAATCCCATGATAATAATTTTTAAATCCCTTGTAAAAAAAATTGTTTTTTAAAACTTGTTTTGTTGGTTATTTGAGAAGTATTTTCTATGACCAATTTTTTTAAGAAATATTAAAACAAATAAGTATCAAACACTCTTATGTGATTTGAGAAAAAATTATTTTAATAAGTAATATGGGTTTGTAGTGGATTTAAAATGAGAACTGTTTTGATAAAATAAAAGTGGAATTTTTTTGAAACCATGGAGTGATTTACAACTATAGGTAAAGGGTTTTTTGAAACTATGATTGATTTATAACAAAATTTATCATTTTTAAAGGAAAGAGTAATATTTCATAAATGGTGAAATCATGGGTGAGTTTTTGAATAAGTGATCGATTGAATAATGTGGTTTGTTGCTTGGGTTAAAAATGTTTTTGTATGATTCAGTGTTCTTGGATTATTGAGTTTATATTCTTGTGTTTTGTGATGTTGGGAAATGTATCCCACAAATTCCTTCATGTATGATTGAATATTGGTCTTATACACTTGTCCTCGGGGTATTTCTTCACATTTTTCATAAGTTGAATCCCTTATAAATGAGTCTACCTATACTCCATATTGAGTGGTGGAGACTGTTATATTCTAACCTTCTAAACCCATCCATGAATTCATGAATTTTTACCAATTTCTATGAATGGTGAGTGAGGTTCCCTTGAGGTAGTGTAGTGGCATGAAAAAGTTTATGCGGTCTTTCATACTATCCTGACTATTGAATTACTAATGGTCAAGTATATTTAATCCTTATTTTAGGGACCTGTTGGTAGTGGTGGGATGTTGCGATTAACTCTAGTATGTATAAAATAATTTCAGTGGAATTAATCAAGTCAGTATTTAATCAATAAAAGTATCCTAAGAAGTGAAGAACGAAAATGTTACTGAGTTGTGGAGTTTTAGTTGATATTATATATCAATTGCGAAGTATTCCAAGAAGTTCGCACATTTGGTATATTTCATTCCTAGTTTCATTACTAATGAACTCAGTTAGGTCATCCATTTTAGAAAAGGTATTCACCTAGACCTTGTAATATCCATGCATACATAATGGTTGATTTCCTTTCTAGAGATTCTTGAAGGGAATATTCCACTGAAGTGGAGCTAAAGAAAATAATTTGAATATCAAATACCACATTCCCAATTGAGGAAGTGTAGTATCATCGGTAAAAGGAGTGGAATACTATGTGTTTCTAGTGTTTAGCGCCTGGTCATTTCAAGAAGTTTTATTTTAAATCATCGAGATTTTTTAAATAGTGTGGCCACATATGTCACTTTAGGAAGTTTTATATGTTGGGAGACCCAAAAGTGAAATTTCAGTCAGAAATAATATCTCCTGACTATGGGGAATCGTATTCTTCAAGATCATGGGGATCTTGCCATTTTCCTTAAAGTAAATCATTTCATTTAGTGGTGGAGAATCCTATTTTAAGTTGTAATTGTTAATCCATAATTTTTTTTATATGTGGAAGTGGAAACTGGTTCATTATTTCCTTCTTATGGATTGTTTTTTTGGAAACATTTTATTTTGGGATCCTTCTAAATGATATCATGGGGACCATGGATTTGATAATTGTTGGATTGTAGATGTAATATTGGATTTCATTTCGTATGTTCATGTATGTTTTCTAATTGTGTTCATCTTATTTTGACTTTGTGGTTGGATCTCAATTAAGATATATTGGACGATCTACCTTGTGAGAGTGTAGTTCCCTAATGTGAAATGACCAAGATGTTTGAGCTCTTTCAATTTGGACTTGGATAGGCCTTCGTAATGTACATAGGTGACAAGAATGATGTGAATTTTGGATAGACAAATTACATGTCGGGGCTAAAATTTTATTTTATAATCTCATTATGGTGTGAATATTGGTTCGAAAAATCCTAGGATACCATTGAATACTTATCCATGGTGGAAAAACATTTTTATTCTTCACATTTATTTTGGATGTTTGATCATTGATGTTTGTTCTTTGTAAATATTTTAGGTATCTCTTCTTTTGGTCTAACTGACGTTCTTCTCTAATGTTTCACAATTTTGGTGAATTGTTAAATAGTGGGGAGACCTATTCTAGGTGTCCATTATTTCTATGTATTGGATACGTATAATGATCATGGTATTATGATTTTGGATTTGTTTTTGTTTTTTTCTTTTCGGTGAGTCTCACTTCTAGACCATAGACTATTCACCTCACAAAACGAGTGGAAAATTATTCTATTATCATATTGTTCATTCTTTAGGACTAAAATCTTTCGGGGGATATAAATTCCTATGGTGGGGATTTTTTAACATCTCATTACTTGATTTTATGTATTTTTACCAATTAATTTGAGTATGAAATTATTGGATTTTTTGTGGATAGTTTTTTTTACTAGACATTTTTTATGGTTTATGCATATTTTCATGGTTTGTGTATGGTTTGGTCATGGTTAAAAAAAGTGTGAATCCTTGGTGACATGGTTTTTGCAGGTTTTTCACATGTTTAAAAAAAAGGTGAATCATATTTCTTAGTTTATGAATGGTTATTGTGTTAGTTAAACAAAGTGTGTAACCTATTTCATAGTTTGGGCATGGTTTTGACAAATTGTGAAACCTTGGTAAAAGGGATTGCCCAGTTTGTGAATGGTTAGTACTAACCATGAAACATGTCCTTGTAAGCCATGTGGATAAAAGTTATGTTTTTTTAAAAAATATTTATATTCTATAAACCAACCTTATTAAGCATAATATCAACTAACATGAACTGAAATCAATTCTTTATCTTTTTGGGATCCCTTAGGATGCATTTTTTCTCCCCAAAACCTATCTTTTGGTGTATTGAAGCATCAATCAAGGAGGAGATATTCTCCTTTTGTGATCTCTTTTCTTATTAATCCAAGATGTCTCATATTTTCATGAATGTTTCTTCGTAATGTTTATTATGTTCTTTATTTTTTATAATCATGGTATATTATTGTGGTATGTTAGATCAAGGATCTTTTTTATCTTCTATCAACATCTTTATTCAAATATCCAATTATCTACATAGAAGTTGACACAAATCTAATTTGATATGGATATATTCCTTAAATTCCAAGTAGGTGTTTCTATGATTTTACATAGTTTTATGATTCATTATTTCATGAGAATTAATATATAAATTTTCCTTGATTTCTAACACGTGTTATATCAAATATATCCATTTAATATCTTAAAAAATATTCTTTGAAACTATTCCCTTTAAATTTAATATAGATCTAATTTAATGGATATAATCTTGATATATATATATATATGATTTTTTTAAATTTCATGGATGTTTGGATTTATTTTGAATGAACTTTTAAATGGCGTTTTGGTGAAATTGAGGGCATTTTCCCCAGTTTTGATTTATTAAATGAACTTCTTTTATTTGAATTAAATGAATGAAATATTGTATATTTTCTAAATTTTTCTGAATGATTGAATTAATTAAATTTCCAAGAACCCCTTTTTAATGATTTTTCCCTGATTTGGTGTTTTTGTTCTTGGGTTATTTGTAATAAATGATTTATCTGAATGAAAAGAAGATGAAAACCCATGTTTTGAAATGTATTGAATCCTTTTAGAGTTTTAAAACAAAATTTTAATACTTTTGGGATTCATAGATATAAATGGTTATTTTAAAGTCCTTTTTTTAATTTTTATGAGAATTGAGAAATGATGCTGGTATTATTACCCTTCAAAATATTGAATTTCATAAAAAATATTAAATTGGAATTGACGATCCTTAATAGACTATTTGGAGCCTTATGATAATTCTCCAAAGTGATAAACCCATAATTGTAACCTGTTTTATTCGTATACTTCCCTTTGTTGTGGGGGTTGAAAAAAATGGATTATTTTCTATGAGAGAGTTTGGGGTGAGAGTGAGATGTTGTCAATAAGAATCAGTATTGCTCTTCGTAACTTGTTTACCACACCATTTATTTTTACAAGTCATGGGAAAATGGATGGTTATATGGGATGAACTTGATATTTTCCTAACTAGAATACTCACACACATCTAGTGGATATATAGATAATTTGAATGGTTATGGATATAGATTTGAGGCTAAGAATGTAGGTGTACATAGAACAATTTTTCTTGACACATGTGAGACTAGATTTAAGCTTAAAAATTAGTCATGTTTTAATTTGAATACATAATCAAAGGTAGGTTCACTATTGTGTTTTGGTTGAACCCATGGAATCCATATACACAATACATGACACATGCCAATGTTCAATGTCACTATTTGGCAATGGGGTTTTCTTGCATCATTCATCTATTGTTATTAAGAACCTTAGAACTATTGTATTGACTCTTGTTTTTCATTCCATATCAAGTGCATATTTTCACCCTTTCCTGATTATATGACTTTATCTAGTGAAATGGTTTCCAAATCTTTTCAATAAAATGGTTTGTTTTTAAAAGGTGAAATGGAATGTTCTACATGTTTAGTTTGATAAATGATTTTAAAATATTTAAAACTATATTTTTAAACTAATCACCTTACTCTCTAATTTTTTATCATCATTTATAATATTTGAATTATATTTTAATGTAACTAAATATAATCTTTTTTGGATTCCTACTTGTCTCTTTTTCTCACACCTTTCTTGTACCTTATTGTGTTTACAACCATTTATTATCATATAACAGGTGTTCATGCTATTTCCTTCTCTTGTGGTTTTGAGTTAGGGTGGCCGAGGGAATATGGGATGGGACATAGTAGGTGGTCAGTGGCCACTTAGAGGTAATTTTTGTTGTTATGTTCCACTTTCAGTTTTATTAGTGTCACTTTTTTAATTTGATATATTACTATTGATTGAAATATATCTAATGATGTTTCCACATTGTACACTACTGTTGTAATATTTTTAGGGAGAAATCATTCTCATTGGTTATTTATTAATGGACAAGTTCATGCTACTATCCCATGGAGATCGTGAGCACATTTTGGGTTAGTCATGAATTGGCTCATATACCATTAAGGATAGTATTATGGGTAGTTTTTTATAGGGACCTTATAGAGGGAGCTTTGATGCTTTGATACCTCATGACGTTTGATGGATTTTGTAGACCACTATTAAAGGGAGGGGGTTAATTTGTTATGATAATTTATAATTAACTTCTCTTAAAATTAAATTATGAAACATGTTAGAGTATATATCCTCTCAAAATTATGATTCAACATTAATTTCATGAAAAGATAAAAACATATATTAAAGAACAAATGATTTTACATGGTTCTCGCCCTTTGTGTGAAATGATTTCATTTCTCTATTAACTACCATTAGTCAATATAAAACCACTATATAAAGAATGTAATATAATATATCCAAATCCTATCATGTTAATTTTCTATCCCAATAGATTATTATACTAACTCCTACCAGATACATGGTTTTTTTATAATTATTATCTAACATAAGAAAATAAATGAATTATTTCCACATAAATTTGTCCAAATATTCTATTTCTCATACACTTAGTCTATTTATCCTCTATAAATAATTCCTTAGTATCCATCTGGTATACCTCCATTGGGTGAGCCTCAATTCAATGTGACTTTGTTAAATGCCTCTATTTGATGTATCTCCTTCCATTATAGTTATCTTACAAAATATTTCTGGTACTGTATTCTTCAACAATGAGATTCCTTGGTTGGATACTCATAATTCAATAACATCAACACTTCTATTAATTGATAATAATAGTAGAATGAATTTCTCTATATTCATGAACACATTCATAAAGAAATTCATCCTACAGAAAATATAGGGTATTTGAGGGATTCCATTTAAATTTTTACACTAGAATAAACATTAATTTGGCCTCATTAAAAACATCTAAAAACATCATAGTAAACATTCATAAGAATAGTTTCATTAAATATCAATGTCTAGAGTCAACTAGAAACATTCTTAAATATTTTCTAGATTAATGAATGTGAAAAATAATAAATCATGGTAATAATTGTTTCTGAATTTACAATTTTTTTGTAAATCTATTCATTCCACTATCCACTAATTATTTTCTAGGAGTTTTTTGTCTGATATTCCTCTATCTGATCAGATCAGTGAGGTAATCTTAGGTTTTCATGTTCTGGTACTATTCACATGTTTCATCTATTGATGAGTTTTCATATCTTTATGAGCTCATACCATGATTGATCAATCTTTTCACAAAAACACTATCCACTAAAATAATCTTGTGAAACCTCGTGTAATCACATATTTGATGATCCATTAAGATTCAACATGTTGGAACTCTATTTGTATAAATTACCCCCCTCTTCATTGGTTGTAATTTATACATCTCCATCTGCTAGACTGATAGACTCTTCTTCTTCTTCTGGAGATACATATTATATGTATGATCATTATCTGTCTAATGGAATCAATTGGGTAGCCTCTAAACAATAAGAATATTCATCACATAAAATCATCAAACACATAAATCAATTAACAAAATCATTTTTATAACTTCAAATTTTCACAACCAAATTATGTTCATTAAGCATATTCGATTATAGTATGTCTTCTAGAATTTATTGTTCTCCATACAATGTTTTTCTACAAATTCGTCAATTCCTTCACTGAAATTTATACATCCACAACGTGAACATTGTAACCTTGAAAGGTATATAGACATCATATAATGATATTTGTATAGTTTTCTTTATCTAAAAACATTATCTTGAACCATGAAAACCATTTAGTAATGAAGATAACATAAAAATATAGAATAAAATATGTATAATTTGAAATCATAATAAAAGTATCACAAGCTTTATTTTTATGAGAAATAATTTAATTTCACCTAAAACACAAAACATTCAAATATATGATATTGACAGAAAATACAACATTCATTACAAAATAAACCCAAAGGTTATTTATATGAGTTATTTATGATGTGATGAATGGAATCCATTTTCTTTCACATGGTTATTCATGCCCTATTTAATTTTTGATGTCCTATGGAACACATATGTATTAATGAGATCAGGTGGAATCCAATATCACCATATATTTCATTAATTAAGGTTTTATACAACATGAGGTAGTGCATTGAGTGTGATTAAGATAAAAAATTTCTATATTCATAGGATTAAGTGTGAACATGATTAATATTAGATATATTCACAATATTTTAGTGTCAAAACTCAGTGTATTAGGTACATTTACAAGATTGAGTGTCAACACATTTAGGATTAGTCCTACTCTAAAGATTGAGTATAAACTTGATGCATTTAGATATCTTAAAAATGTCATGAATACCTATTCTTATACCTTTTCATTAATTTTATTTTATATTCATATCATATTTTCAATAGATCATGTTCATTATATATATTTCATGTACTGTTTTATCCTTGTATATGTTGTTCTTTTATGACTGCATGCCCTAAAATCACGACTTTTTGAAAACTCTTATTTTTCCATGATATTTTCAATAATATATTTCTCTTGTGGTCATGTTTTCCTTAATTATCGTCATATAACCCTTGAGGTCTTATTGATGAGTTTTTTCTTTACTAAGCGTTCAAAACTCACCCAATACTTAGGTATCCATTCTCTATGTTATAATGATGAATATAAACTATATAAAGTCTAGAATAGATTATAGTATAGATAAATTATGGAGAATTTATAAAATGTATCATAAAATAATTTGATTATGATGTTGATCCTTAAGGACACTAAAACATCCATTCATGGGATTGAGATCTTTTTTTCTGAGTTGAAATGTTTATCTTATGTTTTTTTAATATTTTTTTCTTGTCTCTCTTCATAGTTGGGGTGAGTAATGTGGATTTTTGGTCATCGATTATGAGAATTTGTTTTTTATCTTATAGGAAGAAAATTATGTTGTTGATGTGCACCATTAAAGACAAAAAATATCTTATGGGTGGTTATGTATGTTGATCAGGTGAAATTATTTTGGAATATCTTTTGGGTAGACAATATCTATCATGGATCATCATGTTTATATAACTTGGGATCAAATTCTATCTAGACAATGAGATAATCATGTATATGTCTGATTCGGTCTTCATTGTTAGGAACATACCCACCAAGGCCCACCATGATTGCAGAAGGCCGAGCCACAACAACCCCCAAGCATGCCTCTATAGGCTAGGGGAGGGCGACCAGCTCCAAATTGCATAACTAATATGGGAATACTTTTACTAATGTACCTGTATGCATGCACCCAACTATCTTCATACATAAATAAAGAGGAATAAATATATAAGACATCAACATATAGGGTAATATCCACACATGTAATAACCCCTAGAAAATAAAAAAGTATGACATCATAGTTATAAAATTAAAGGGAAACATTACATACCCAACCAGAATAATGTACCAATATGAAAATACCGGGAATTGTAAATGTTACGAGAGACTAGCTCCAGGTCTCCCAGCCCTGACCACTATATGTGGTACAATTCACCAGGGTATCACACTACATCTCTGAGATTTCCAGTGATGCATCACTCATCATCATAAGAAATGACATGTCAGAAAATCCAATGTAGAGGTGATTATATACATACCCAAAATAGTGTCCAATAAACAAATGGTGGAGCATTGAGAGACCTAATAGAAGTAAACAGATCAACCCATTGAAAGGGATAAACGAAATCCAAAAAAAAATTATATATATATATAAATTTATATATATATATTTGTGTGTGTGTGTGATAATAAAAGAAACCAACATGAGAGAGAAAGTTTATCTTTATCTCTCAACTCAGATGAGGAAAAGAGTCTTCTAATAGCTCCATTGGACTCTATCAATGATTCCCAGCATCTCACGTGTCTAACCGAAGATGTATCTGTGTATAGCCAAAAATAGGTATTGTTCCCCATATTCAAGGGGACATAATATATTAATAGAATACCAAATACCTATCCCAACAAGAGGTATCCACTATGTGAATAGTGTACATGTTTCGTGTTATGATTGGAGGGTTCCACTAAGTAGATGGATAGAGGACCCACACCCTAGTCCAACAGGGGGTTCCACTCTATGGATAGAGGACCTATGATCTTTTTTGATAAAATGGGTTAACTATATGGATAGATAGAGGAACTAGGCCCCTATACATTTGGGGGTTCCACTCTATGGATAGAGGTCCCATGCCCTATCAATGTAGGTGGATTAAGATCTGTGGATAATTAGAGGACCCAATTCATATCCAGTTGGGGGTTTCCACACTATAGACAGGGGACCCATTCCATTTCCTAATATAAGGTTTCTACTATGTTTATATATTGAGGTCTTACACCCTAATCTATCTTGGGGATTCTAATCTATAGATAGAGGACCCACTCTCTACCCCAATGGGAGAGTTACACTATATTGATAGATCGAGGAAAAATTATATAGTCTATCAAGTTGTATCCACTATGTGGAAGGAGGACTCATTATTTATCCTAGTGTGAGGTTTCCACTCTATGAATAGATAGAGAACCCTTTACTTATTCTATCAAGGGGGAAACTCTATTGATAGAGTTCCCATTCACTATTTTACGAAGAAGGTTCCACTGTGTAATGATCCTTCCTAGTCACTACCATCATTGTGTGCCACCTAATAAATCCTCACACTCGGATCATATCCTATTATATGTAATAATCCAATACAAAGGCTAAAAATTTATTCTATATAGTAAAAAACTCAGTATTGGAAATGTGAAGGATAAGATTTGAGTAAAAATGTAAATACAATAGGTAGAGGATTCCTCAAATGTAAGTACATGAATTCTAAGGGGTTCTACAAAATGTTTTCCCAAACTCCTCTGTATAGCTATGTTCTCACTAGAAAATGGATCACTAGAGATGTTGTTATCCACGGTTTTTAAGGGTACTACATGGGGTGTTCTAACCACCGGGGGCCAAGACATGTTCTCCTTATCATTCCTATGTACACTAGCCATATATCAATACACAACAAGTGTCTGTCCATGATTGTTTATTCCTAGAGTACATGTTAGGTCACTAGTACTGAGTCATATAGTGTGTGGGAGTCCCACATTGTGTGTGATATTTAAATCACCAAGAAACCCTATCCATCATAGCTATGTCACCACACATCATGTGTTTTTTCTAATATAAATTTTGTAGTCATGATTTTCAAAGAATGTCATATCTACTTCACATGTTCCATATCCATAGATCCCACCAATGAATATGAATCATTCAACCATAAATGCTTTCCAAATACTAGATATTCATGTTGTTCTTCGGTTTCCTGACCACTAGTGTCTGGAAATTGGAATTCTGTTCCCCTGATCAATGTTAGAACATTCCCCATTTTCCTCCCTTACAACAATTATATCACTCACAGATCCTAGATCCATTGGTGTCATCACCCTCATCCCACAATAATCCAAATCCATTATTACATTTTCAGTCCATTCATCACATTTTAATCTTCTATTAATTTGGGGTTTTTATCATGCTCCACCAAACCAAGAAATTTATAACTATGGACACATAGGCCAATAGTGAACAATCACAAAGAATGATATGGTAAAGGCATAATTAAAAGATTGAAACAATCATTAGAAAGGCATTATTGGTCCGAAAATAAATATTGGGAATATATGGGGTGGGAAACATGATATAACATGTATAAATTAAAAAAAAGTAAATCTAATCCATGATCTCAGGAAAAATAATTCATTAAACGTAGATCAATAAATAATTTTTTGATCATGCTAAATATTTTAATCATAAGTTTGTAATCAAAAAATGAAAATTCTTGCCTTGATATTTGACTGATCATTGTGGAAGAACATGCTTAGAAATAATGGGGGATTGTCTGTTTCATTAGTTGTTCTTTGATTCACCTATATCCAAAAGCTCATCACAGTCTGATCTAAATCTGAAAATGAAGAATAGTTAAATGCTCCTCTTAATGGTCTTAGGGTTACGTTGCTAACTACAGAGATTCAACATAATATTATATTTATAGAGGAAACCAATTAAGGTCATTTAATGAATGAATTTAAATTAATTAATTAACTCACTTAATGTACCAGCCAATAAATTCATTATCCAAACATCTAGTGTCAACCCAAAAAATATTCCACCAAAGGTTTACTGCATCCTCTAGATTCTATTATGGTCTCACATTTCAATTTTAGGACACCATTTAGGAGATATCCCATTATTTATGAAAAACGGTGAATGAATGATATAAAATATATTCAATACTTTAAAAAATTTAATTCCATTCTCACCAAGACTCAAAATCGCACTCCGTCTCCGTACTTGGAATTGAAAATATTCCCTGATTTTTTTCAAAGTCTTAAATGTGAAAAATGGTTCTTATAGCATCCCGCATTTTTATAACATAACTTTTCATTATATTTTACAAAACCAAGGATCTTTAATGTTTGTTGTCTTGGAAACCAAGAATATAATACATGATGACATAAAACATTCTTCTAATCCACTTTTAAGGATTCTTCATTGTTCATCCTAACTTCATTATAGCATCCCATAACCTAGGAGCATACATCAAAGGAAAGGGTGAGCAGAATGCCCAGTAAGGGAAACAAGAGAAACTTTTTACATGTGAACTTGAGATACATGAATAAAGTCAAGATAAATAACATTAAGGCATGAGAAAGAGATCATGAGGAATATCATAATAAAAATAACATGTTTCATAACTTGAAAATGTGGCTACAACATTTAACTTAGACAATCATTTATGTTTCACGGAGGTCCATCCCCAAGGTGTCATTAAAAAAATTACCAAGGTTATTCACCAAGGTATCGTTAAAATTATAATCTCTAGAGATTATATCATTACCCAATTCATTGGAGCGCTATCAGAGCCCACCCATAAATTTTTATTTATCTTCACGTGATCCACATATATAATCATAAAACATTTCATAAACAACCCATATATCATAAAATGAATGGGTTTCATTTCATAATCATAACATTTTAAAAACTTCTTTTAAGACATGTTATTTCTGTCACTTTAAACCCACTAAAAAAGGAAAGTAGGTTTCATGAATGTAAATCCCATTATTAAAATAGAACATTTTTATATACATGTGAATACCCCTATAGGAGAAAGATCTTTGAGTATTCACTTAATAAAAAAATTTGAGAGAAATAGAGAGACATTTTGAGACCAAAATTCTGCAGCATAACGGCTATGTTATAGGGTTTTAGAAAATATGTGAAAGAGAGGGGACATGGGTAACACACTCATAAATGATACATAAAAGAGTAGAGGGACATAATATAAGGATATAATAACATGTTAATAAAATTTTAATTACATACCATATGAAATAAAAAAACATGAAAGGAAGACAAAAATATGATTTCTCTTATGAAAATTCGGCAGCCTAACGACCTCACTTAAAACTTCAAAAAATGAATTGATGCAATCAAATCTATTCTCTAATCATATTAAAATAAAATAATAGTATTATGGATATAGATATAATACTTTAACATAATAAAAAGGAACTTGAAATACTTGACTTGAAAATAGAACTTGAAAATGAGAAGGGTGAAAGAATCCCTTACAAAAATCCGGCAGCCTAACGACACCACTTAAACATTCTTAAAATGAATTTATGAGAGCAAGAGGGGGTATCTAATAATATGAAAATAAAAAGGACAGTAGTTTGAATATAAAATATCATCCCCCCAACATAAGAACATGGATCTTAAAATAAATGACATAAAGGAGAATACATGAAAAGAAAGAGAGAGGTAGGATACCTTACCTTGAAGAGTAAATTCAAAAGCTTGAGGTCGGGACATTGGGAGGCTTGAGGGAACATTGGGAGGACTCCTTGGGAAGAAAAGAGACCAGAAATTCGTTGGGGAGGATTTGGAAATGAAATGAATAATGTAAAGTCTTGGTATTTATAGGAGAAGTGAGGGGACAAAGCATTAATTGCCAAGGGACACCTCATCAGTGGTATTGGCAAAACCATGGGCTTGCCCATGGTATTTTCCCATCGTATTGGCCACTTGGGACACCTCATAACTAATATTACTATTCATATTTTGACCAGAATTATTAAATAATTAATACTTCCTTAATGATGTCATTAAACACCCGAAACTCAAAAACTCTATTTTCACTCTTCACCGAAAAATCAAATTTCTCATAAAAAATCCAAAATTTCACCTTAAGAAAATATTGGTGCTCTGATTTCAAAAATGAACTCTATTTTATAACAATAATTTTCTATATATTTTTAATTTAATTTTTAAATAAAAACACAATTCACTGATAATTCAACTATTTCAGAAAAATCCCAAAAATTCACCATAACCATATATCGATGCTCTGATTTCAAAAATTAACCCCATTTTATGGAAATAATTTTCAAAATATTTTTAATTTGAATTTTAAATAAAAAACACTATTCACCCAAAAAAACTAATACTTAACCTATAATTTCTGAAAAATTTATTTACCTATTTTATTGAATAACATTACTTAATCAAGGTGCCTAAATTATATTAATATTTTCTTTAGGTGATATTACTAATCCATTTGGTCACATTAACAATCGTAAGCGTAAAATCACTATTCATAAATTACTATTCATCAAAAATTATGTCGATCTTATTAGACTCTAAATTTCATACTAAACACACCTCTAGAAAACCATTTTTTGAAAATCATTACACATTTTTAATTATTTAAGGTTTATATAAATATTTTTAAAATATATTTTTTCTAAAATTCATCAATAATATGAATACTGTATTTATCCGGACACTTGAGATTGAAAAAATTCACCATGGGAAGAAATCACAATTTTTATTTAAATCAAAGGATTACACAAGGATGTTACATTCTCATTACATAGCCCCTTATAACACCAGCATAGGACCTAAGAGTAAGGTGTGCTAGGGTGATAGAATCTTGGGGCAGATCGGACAACATTTCCCGAGTAGTGATTTCTATCAGCTTGAACTTCTCGTGAAGGCGATTCTGTTCCAACTTCACATGATGAAGTTCGGCTTGGGTTTGGTCCAGAGCAAAGCCCAAAGGTGCTACCTCATTCCTGAGTTCCGTCAGATGGGCTTTGATCGGCCCCAGACTATTCGATAGGGCCATCGAATCATCTTTCTATATTAATTAATCAAGATCACTTGTATTTATAGAAAATAATTTTAACATTTAGTTTCCAATGGTCATTTTGACCAACTGTCATATAACAGTTGAAACCCAATGATCTCATTTTAATTATACTAATATTATTAAATGAAAAATAAAATAACCCACCAAAAATACGGTACAAAATTTACTCAAAAATTTCGGGTTGTTACAATCATCCCCCTTTATGAAATTTATTCCTCGCAATTTCTTAATTGGGATTCGAAATTTCATTGAAAGTCCCACATCGTAAAAAGAGTCAGTAAAACTATTACTCTAAAAGAAAGAAAGGGAAGTACAAATGTCATTCGAGTTAACCCATACTAGGATTCCATGTATGAAGACATGGATATGGAAGAGAAAACCAAGGGTACAGTTCTGATGGAGGGTGATATAAAACATGATTAGGAGAAAATTAACCACAATAAGATCACAATCTTATGATGTGTTAAACGGTCTTTGATTACCCAGTAGGAAACATAATCTAAGAAAATTTTTATTTTATATTCCTTTTCATAATTTTGAGGAATTCATTTACTAGATAGAATAAAAACATAAGGAAATATATTTACCTTCATGTAGAGTTTCATCCCTTAATAAGTTTCCACCATGACTAATCTTTTCTCCAAACAATGAGTATTCAAAAGGACTTTGTCTCATCAAAATCACTAGAATCATCTTCTAGAGAATCACATATTCCACAAAAGAATAATTATATTTTTCCCTTGTCTTTAGTCATCAACTAAAACTAAATAGGTTACTACAAGATCATATAATCCCCAAAAAGGATAATCCTTTATAAAAATAAATATGACTATTAATCACCAAAAGTCAACAAAAGTACCCAAAGTTCTAGAAAGACCATTCAATACACAACCATCCTTAAAATTCTTCAAAATAATCCAAACTAAGATTGGAACCCAAAACTCATAAGTATTTAATCACATAGTCTTCCCAAATAAATCTTAGCATTTATCTCCAAATAACATCGATTACTATTAAAGTCTCTTACTAAAGTGTAATTAACCTATTCATATATTCACTATGATAGGTTCATTATTTTCCAGAAATAACCCAAACCACTATATGTCCACAGTAGTTACATAAATTCTAAAAAAACATCCATTCCTCCACAATTTAAATCATGTATTATTTTATTTCCCTTAGGTATATTGTAATCCAAAAGTGAAGACATCGTCCAAAATAACCTTTCTCATTTAATCACCAAATAATTTTCTTATACAAAGGATATCCATTTGATAAAACATAAGTGTCCAAAATCAACTTCTTCTTGATACATAAAAATAGAAGGTGCATTAGTCAGTCTGAAGGGCATAACAACAAACTCATAATGCTCATATCTTGATTGGAAGGTAGTTTTTGGAATATCATCATTATTTACCCTCAATTCATGATAACCAGAATGAAGATCAATCTTAGATAAGAATTGAGTCCAATGAAGTTGGTAAAATAAATCATCGATTCTTGTAAGAGAGTATTTGTTCTTCACTATGATCCCAATCAGTTCTCTAAAATAAATACATAGCTGGATTGATCCATCCTTCTTCTTTACAAAGAGAACGGGTTCTCCCTAAGGAGACACACTTGGTCGGATAAACCCATTCACCAAAAGATCTTGGAGTTGTTTATTTAATTCCTCTAGCTCCACATTTTCCATCCTATATGGGGTATTTGACATCAGATGAGATCCCATTATGAGTTCAATGGATAACTCTACCTCTCTTTCTAGGGGAGGTCCAGGTAACTCCTCAAGAAATACGTCAATATATTCCTAGACGATGGGGATATTTTCTAAATGAATAAATCCTTCGTGAGAAACTTATTTCATTTACGAATCTTTTCACGAAAAAAGATTTTATTTCTTAAAACTTCATTCTTAGACAATTACATTTTTCTATAATTCCATCATAATGATTCATAAAACGCTTGAGATTAACCAAACATATCCCTCGGGAGTGTCGTAACCAAGAGTGAAAAAAGGCTTGTTGTCATGTACCAGTTCATGTTTGAGTCTAGCTCAAAGCGGTGTTTTCAGGTTTTACCCCTATGCACATATGTGCCAGAGCCACCTCTACCTTCTCGTTTCCAGACAGGGATGCATTTTCCTAATAAACCACTTACTCAATACTCACCAAAATACAATGAAGATTTCCAATATTTAATCTTTTATATATGGTTCTTCCTAATTTTTTCATATCTTAATTGCCATAAATAATTAAACCGTCCTTTCATACCAACTATAGCATCCCGCCTTTTTATAACCTAACTTTTCATTACATTTTACAAAACTGACGATCTTTAAGGTTTAGTGTCTTGGAAACCATGAACTTAATACATGATGACATATAACATTCTTCTAAAAACTTTTAAGGCTTATTCATTGTTCAACCTAAGTTCATTACAGAATCTCATAACCTGTGATAATACATTATTGGAAAGGGTGAGAAGAAGACCCACTAAGGGAAACCAGAGAAACATTTTACATGTGAACATGAGATACATCAATAAAATCATGATAAATAACTTTAAGGAATGAGAAAGAGATCATGAGGAATATCATAATAAAAATAACATCTTTCATTACGTAAAAATGTGGCTACAACATTTAACTTAGATAATAATTTTTGTTTCACTAAGGTCCATCCCCATGGTGTCATTAAAAAAATTACCAAGGTTATTCACCAAGGTATCGTTAAAATTGTAATCCCTAGAGATTACATCATTACACAATTCATTGGAGTGATATCAGGGAACACACATAAATTTGTCTTTATCATCATGTGATCCACATATATCATCATTAAAAATTTCATAAATAACTCATATAGCATAAAATAAATGGGTTTCATTTCATAATTATAACGTTAAAAAAACTGCTTTAAAGACATGATCTTTATGTCACTTTAAACCCACTGAAAAATGAAAGCGTGTTTCATTTATGTAAATCCTATAATTAAAATATATCATTTTGATATATATGAGAATACCCCTATAGAATAAATATCTTTGAGTATTCAATTAATAAAAAAAATAATTTGAGAAAATGAGAGAGACATTTTGAGATGAAAATTCTGCAGCATAACGGCTATGTTACAGAGTTTTAGAAAATATTGAAAAGAGAGAGTACATGGGTCACCCACTCATTAATTATCCATAAAAAAATTATAGGAACAGAATATAAAAGATATAAAAACATGGTAACTAAATTTTAAAGACATACAATATGAAATGAAAAACATGGAAGGAAGAAAAAAAATAAGATTTCTCTTATGAAAATTCGGCAGCCTAACGACATCACTTAAAACATCAATAAATGAATTGATGAGATCAAATAGGTTATTTCAACATAAGAAAATAAAATAACATTATTATGGTTATAGAGATAATACCCCAACATAATAAAAAGAAACTTGCAAGACTTGACATTAAAATAGAACATGAAAATGAGAAGGGTGAAAGAATCCCTTACAAAAATTCGGCAGCCTAACGACGCCACTTAAACATTCATAAAATTAATTGATGAGTGAGAGTGGGGTTCTATCATCATATGAAAAGGAAAAGGAAATTATTATGAATATAAAATAACATCCACCCAATATAATAACATGGATCTTAAAATAAATGACATAAAGGAGAATATATGAAAAGAAAGAGAGAGGTAGGATCCCTTACCTTGTAGAGTAACTTCAAAAGAATGAGGTCGGGACCTTGGGAGGATGGAGGGCACCTTGGGAGGACTCCTTGGAGTAAAAGAGACCATAACTTCGTTGCGGAGGATTTGGAAATGAAATTAATGAGGTAAAGGTGTGGTATTTATAGGATAAGTGAGGAGACAAAGCATTAATTGCCATGGGACACCTCATCAGTGGTATTGGAAAAACCATGGGCTTTCCCATGGTATTTTCCAATGGTATTGGCCACTTGAGACACATCATACATTATCTTACTATTCATAAGTCTACCAGAATTATGGAATAATTAATACATCCTTAATGATGTCATTAAACACCCGAAACTCAAAAACTGTATTTTCACTATTCACCAAAATTTCAAATTTCTCAGAAAAAATCCAAAATTTCACCTTAGCCAAATATCGATGCTCTGATTTCAAAAATGAACTCAATTTTATGAAAATAATTTCCTAAATATTTTTAATTTAATTTTTAACTAAAAACACTATTCACTGATAATTCAACTGTTTCAGAGAAATCCTAAAAATTCACCTTAACCAAATATCGATGCTCTGATTTCAAAAATGAACTCCATTTTATGAAAATAATTTTCTAAATATTGTTAATTTTATTTTTAAATAAAAAACACTATTCCCCCAAAAAAACTAATACTTAACCAATAATTTCCGAAACAGTTATTTAACTATTTTACTGAATCACATTACATAATCAAGGTCCCTAAATTTTATTAATACTTTCTTTAAGTGAGATTACAAATCAATTTGGTCACATTAATAATCCTAAGCGTAAAATCACTATTCATAAATTATTATTCATAAAAAATTAAGTTTATCTTATTAGACTCTAAATTTCATACTGAACACAACTGTAAAAGACCATTTTGTTAAAATAATTACACATTTTTAATTATTTAAGTTTTATAGAAATATTTTTAAAATATCTTTTTTCTAAAATTCATCAATAATATGCATACTATATTTATCCGGACAGTCGAGATTCAAAAAAATCACCATAAGAAGAAATCACAATTTTTATTTAAATCAAATGATTACACAAGGCAGTTACAGTCTCGTTACATAGCCTCTTATAAAACCAGTATAGGATCTAAAAGTAAGGTGTGATGGGGTTATAAAATCTTGGTGCGGCTCGGCCAACATTGCCTGAGTAGTGATTTCTATCAGCTTTAACTTCTCATGAAGGCGATTCTATTCCAACTTCACATGATGAAGTTCGTCATGGGTTTGGTCCAGATCAAATCCCAAAGGTGCTACCTCCTTCCCAAGTTCCATCATATGGGCTTAGATCGGCCTGAGACGATTGGATGGGGCCATCAAATTTTCTTTCTATATTCATTAATCAAGATCACTTGTATTTATAGAAACTAATTGTAACATTTAGTTTCCAATGGTCATATTGACCAACGGTCACATTGACCAACGGTCATATAAAAGTTGAAACCCAACGGTCTCATTTTAATTATACTCATTTTATTAAATGAAAAATAAAATGACCCACCAATTATAGGGAACAAATTTCACTCAAAAATTTTGGGTTGTTATAGTTCTCTACCCGAATCCATCGTTCAAGAATCTCAACCAAAAAATGTAAAAAGGGATACAGATCTTTCATCTTCCTCTCACACTACTATGATATCTCTTTCATTCTACCATGAATCCATGAAATCCAAACGAAAGGAATAGTCCATCCTCATAGAATCCTCTCTTACTGATCCTTGATCTCCACCAGGTGCTCGGTGAATATGAAACCATCATTGATGTCAATATCTCCCCATTAATTAATGTTCATTGGAACAAGGTTTTATATCCTCATTCACAAAAAAATGCAATATTTCAACCACACACTCCAAATATGGGTATAATGCTTGGTGGTAGGCAACCCCACTACCCTTTATAAGATTTTGAAATGGTAGATGAACCTCATGGAAATCATTCCTCTCTAACCAAATATCTTCAATCCTCATCATGGAGAGACTCTCAAGAAAACAAAATCTCCCTACTTTAACTCTAAGGGCCTATAATGTTGATCTGGATAATATTTCTTCCATATCTTAGCAATCATCACCCACTTTTTGATCTCCTAGACATTTTATGTTGTCTCTTGCAAAATATTTTCCCCAAGAATATATTCCTAACCAATATTTGTCTATCATAAGGGTGACCTATAGGGTATTCTATATAGGGCCTCGAATAGTTTCATGTCTATAGTATATTGATTAAAATTATTATGAGAAGACTCCATTACTGGTATGTTACCCTACCAGCTCCAGCCAAAATCTAACATGCTACCACTCAGTATATCCTCCCTCACCTGTATTGTGTCCTCAGTCTTCACACCCATCTTGATGTCAATAGTTGTACTCATCCACTTCGGTGTCTTGATTGCATCCTATAGTTCTCTCTACAACCATGACATGAACCAGTTATCAAGGTTGGAGAAAATCATCGAGGGTACCTCATAAAGGCATACGATCCCTATATGTACAACAAACCCAAACAATTCATCGAAAACATATCCCAAATAGTAATGAAGTGTGTTGACATTTAATGTCGGTCAACTATCACCCAAAGGTAATCATGGACTATCATTTTCTATAGTGGTATGGTTGTGATGTACATGGATAAGATATAATATTTCCACTACATGATCTCAACATACTATAAAAGGCTTAAATGTACCTAGTGAATGAACTTCACCTTCTAACTTGTGAGACACTGAAAAAAAAAACTCGACCATTCTCCACCTAATGTCAACCCACCAAAACTACCACTAAAGGTCTATGTAAATCTCTCAAAAACTGGTATGTACAACCATAGGAGAAGTTTGAAACTACCACATCACCTCCTCATGCATCATTAATGGGACCACCATCCACCCCTTGAATAGGATGATTTTATTGTCTCTTTCATAAAATAGATAGAGTAAATCTCATAAAGATATTTGTTCATGTAGTACCTCACAATCAATGTCTCCCAAATGAGCCTCCCACACACACTAATGATAACCAAGAGTTAATAATATATACTAAATAATAGACCATCCTCAACCTCTACCAATGTTTGTTATTATGAAAACAACTTCTTAGATGCCTCTTACACCAAGAGATTTGTGGACTTCCACCTAAGGGAATCATCCACCTCATTTCCCTCTACAAGATTATAAACTATCTCAAATTCATAATCCTATAAGAACACAACTAGTGCATATATATTAGTTATAGGTATATCTATATTAATATATACATGACACTCTAATGGTCTTAGTAAAGTAAAAATTATCCCCTATAATAAAATATCTTCACATCATTAGAGGGAAGACCACAACATCCATCTATAGGTCAGGAGTCACATAATTGTTCTCTTGGGGTCATATATTCCATGAACAATATGAGATTACTACTTACCTACGCATAAAATAACAATCAAATCCAACTCTATGGGAATTGAAATATTTTATTTAATTCACACCCTTCTCCAGTAGTCTCAAAATAGGAGCACTCATCAGCCTCAAACTCAACTCCATAATGTCTCTCTTTCATTTCTCAGTCTTGGTAAATGGATTCCCATTCCAAATAAAGTCAGTAAAAGGGGATAAAATAATATAAAATCCTTCCACAACCCAATTTTATCCCCCCCCCATTCTAAGTAAAAATTTCTCCAATGAAACATTCTTGGGTGGGTCCCATGAAAAAACAGCATCAATCCTTTCTAGGACCACAACTAATCCATGTTCAAAAATCACATCGAATAGAATGTGAGTCTTGGTGATCTAGAAATATCACATTGAGAGTTTACCATAAAGTGGGTGTTACCAAAGAAAGTCTATGGCCATCCTCAATTTCTCAAAAAGATCATCCTTTCACATAATCTAAATGAGTATGTCAACGATGAAGATAATAACAATTAGGTCCAAGTATGGCTAGATGATATGGATCAAAAAAATCTGTAAACACAGTGGTGGAATTAATCACAATGAAAGGAATCACCTGAAACTCATTGTGTTTATAGGGACATAAAAATTCCATCTTCAGAATATCAACCTTGGTATTTACCATCTACTTGTAGTTAGATCTGATATTGGACTTTGAGAACCATATCAGGCCGCAAAGATGATCAAAGAGGTCATAAATCCTCAACAAGGGTTATTTTCTTTTATCATGGCCTTGTTTAGGTAAAGATAATCCAAAAAAATCTACATGCACCAATCAATAATTTTCAAAAAAAAGAATGAATCTTCCCATAGGGACACATTGGGTCTGATAAAACCCCTATCACAAAGGTCCTCTAACTATATCATCATATCCCCAATCTCAATTGGGTCTATTTGATATTTTCCATAGATATCAAAGCATCCACAAGGTGAAAGTTAAAGAAAAACTCCCTCTCCCACCACATAGCTATTCACATAATGTCCCCAAGAAAATATCAATGTAGTTTAAAAATATTGAGGGAATCCAATTGCCTAATGAGCTAGATGACTCAAAGTCCAAATATTATAACTGATAGGTGACTACTTGCATCGTCTTGCTCGCAAGACCCACTCACTCCTCCATGAGATATATCCCACCCATAAAAGAGAATCACATACCATAAATATGGAGACATCTGAATCATCTATGGAGAAATTCGATTTAGAATCAGACCATGGAAAACAATTCTATACCTAATTTGTAAAATGAAAAAAAAAATTAAAATATGAACATCATATTCTATAGAATGTATGACACGAAACACCAAGAATAGAAAGGAATATCAAATCCTTAAATGTGAGATATATTTATAATTTTAAATAAATTCAATCTATTATATACCTTTAAATTCACATAATACTGAATGAGATTACATTATATGTAACAATGAGTTTCTTTGGATGTTTTCAATACATACATGACCATGTTTTACCGAACAGCAATATACTATTAATATTATTATTTAATATTATAGTTTTCTCCGAGTCATTGTAATAACAGGTATGAATATAATTAAATAACTTATAAAAATTTATATTTTACACTTGTTTATTGGATATCTATTGATTATAAAAAAAATAACAATAACTTAAAATAAAAAGTTGTTTTTACTGAAAAAAATTATTGGTTTCTAAAAGACACTATAATCGTGCCTGGAAAAAATAATTAAAAATGAAATTTTACCACATTTGGAAAATTTATTTGACAAAAAAATTATTTTTTAATGTGTAATCTCAAAATTATATTAGGTTGAATTTTATGGTCTTTTTTAATATGTTTTTTTCATTAATAGTGATAAAAGATGAATTTTAATTGAAAACTGACATTTTTTATAATTTATTTATAATGATAAATTATATTTTTAATTGGTAGTAAAGTAAAAGTAGTTTATTTACATAACATTTTATCCAATTTAGTTTGTTGGAATAATTTTTAAATTAAACTTAGATATAATAACATTGTAGCCTTTCAGACATTTTCACATTAAAAAACATGATTCCTCATTACATCTGTGGGAATAATTCAAAATTAAATTATTAAATTAGGTGAGTTTATTTTGGAAAAATGTGTTCTATATTTGGAATAATAATACATCATTTTATCAAAAAATATTATCATAATTTTTTACCATAATGATTACTAAAAATATTTAAATATAATTATATTCCTTAAGGTAAAAATCAGTTTACATAGTTGTTAAACATAGAATATAATGTGTAAAAGGACCTATGAATAATTCCAACTCACATTGGGTAAACATAGTTAGACCATTTACACCTTATAATAGATTTAAATGATCTATTTGGACATTATTCTATGAACTTTTCTTGTATAATATGTTAATTAATAAAATAGAAAAAAAGTACCTTCCTTTCCATTAATTTTTACAAATCATATATTCATTTATAAATAATATTTTGAAATATAAAAGATTTTTTTATCCTAATACTCAGTAATTATTTTTTATTGATGAGTTGGTTACTTAAAATTCTTAATGAATTCCAACCCATTAATTATATAATATATAATTAAATAAAATAAATGATACAATAAAATAAAATTGATGTAATATGAATTAATAATGGAGTTACATTAATTTTTTATATGATTAATACATGTTAAAATAGTGTGGGAATTATATTTTTTTAATTATATCATTCTATAGATATTTTAAATTCAGAATAAATAAATAATGTCAAAATTTAAAATAATGTCATTTTACAACAAATGGTATTTTATTAAACAATTTTAAATTACTGAATAACAATATTATCCCAAGTTACTTTTAAATGTTAATAAATACAAAATATATTTATTTATTTTATAAATTTATCTTCTGTAATTAACATAGTGACAATAAAATAGTAAAAATGTTAATAATGTTATTAGTGTTAAAGTAGTGTTTTTCGGTACTGCATGCACTTCTGTAAAAATTAATATTCAACACACATGGTATTTTAATATTAAAAATTGGATATCATATATAGGAATAAATGGTTCTAAATTTTATAATAATTCTCACTTTAATTTTTTCATATTGGATAAATTATAAAGGTTAGAAAACATGTTACTATAGTGTAAAAAATGGTTAACGAATTGAATGTTATAATTTAATGAAGAAAATTATAAAAATAAATTAATAATTTTGTGGAGGAGGTGTGGATTGACCACATAAACCATAAACTCCAATATTATTCAATTTTTCACCATTTGAAGTAGAGGAGACCTCCCAATAGTGAATTCTTTTTTGTATTTACAGGAATACCACTCCTCCACTATGAACGAGAACTCACTCCTCTAACTTATTCACACATATCAAGCCATTTGGATCGATATATATCATCCAAAATTACTCAAAAAATCCCATAAAATCATCATATAATACTTATATTGGTCATAAATCAACACGTTTTTGGTTTTAGGGAATACCCATGGAGGATAGTCGAAGAATAGATATTGTTCTACAAAAAGCATTACTATTTTATTTCCTTCTCTGCCTAATTAAATTACTACTATACCATGAATATATAATAAACACAGTATATTCCATATACTAACATTTTTTTCATTTTATGGGTAACAGATACTTCTTTACATGCTTCCATCAATTGGTTTTTGAAATCACTATTTGAATGTACGGTGAATTACTACCTCGCTGTCACGACCCCCTCCCACCAAATATGCCCCTCCTGAGCTGGAAATGGTGAAAGGGAGATAATGACCCCCCGAGTCCCGCCTCCAGTAGGCCCCGGTGTGGCGACTAGCACCAAGGGTATAAGTTTTCACAAATATGGGTGGCATTACCCTTTTTATTATTATTTAGGATCAGGAAATAGGACAAGTAAACCACCAAAAAGGAAAATAACCGGTGTATATAAATAAACCCAAAACAATCCCACATGCATGTTTAAATAATTTTATAACAAGGTACAAGTACAAGAAAGCTCAAAGTACAATACCAAAAGAAAACAAGGTACAACAACAACTCCAACTGTCAGACTAGTAGGGTCCCGCGCAGCACTGGTAGTCCTCCTGGAAACCAGAAAGTAAATGTAGGATGAGTATACAAGTATACTCAGTAGGGAAACCGAAAGCTCTCATGCACAAGTGGGGAGACATCCTAATGTCCCGTGAGAACAACAAAAGAAACCTAGCATGGAATTCTATCCACCCAACCTCACCAGCCACACTCACCAAAACACAAGCACAATAGGTAGTAGTATTTAAGAAACAAGAGTATTGGGTATGCCGCACCATTTCACTTTTGTTAGCTGCTCTTCCTAACAGAGAACGTCCTGACGCTGCCACTCTCTCCCCGCCCGCACACACCTGGGCCTCGCTACCATGTATCCCGCCCGCACACACCTGGGCCTCGCTACCACGTATCCCACCCGCACACACCTGGGGCTCACAACCATGTATCCCACCGGCACACACCTGGGCCTCACAACCATGTATCCCACCCGCACACACCTGGGCCTCACAACCACGTATCCTGCCCGCACACACCTGGGCCTCATCCCGAAGATTCTTGGGAAATAGTAGAACCAGCCCGAAGAGTATTGGGCTAAAACAACCCAAATCCAAACCTTCCCAAAGAGTCGTAGGTGTAAGGTCGCCTCAAGCCATCATAGCCTAGGGGAGAAGGAGCAGGAAGGAGCTAGTAACTAAGGGAAAAACACCATCTCCCATGAAATGGGAGTGTTCAGCACTAAGTGATCGACATGGGTTGGGTGCGATAAAACACAAAAGATACAAATATATATATTTACTAGCCACACAACCCAACCTATGGCTTCTAAACAGAGAAACTGAGCACGTGCCTTGGCACTTCTACTACGAAGCATGCATACAACAAACAATCCCAACCCCATTTAGGTTTTTATGTTTCAGCAGAATTTGTTTATTTAGTTCCTTAACTAATGTGCATCTATCCATAACCAACCACATCGATCGTTCGTAAAGCATAACCCTGCCATCCACAAATCAAGTTAGGAAAACAAAAGTAACACAACCAAGTCCACTTATTAACCAACCAACCCCATTGATTATTAAACCTGTTCCATTACCATGACCCACCATTCATTAACTCTTCCACTTTTTATTTAATAATTACAACCCATAGCCTGTTCACATTCAAACCCATCCCTGCAGCCCCACTGCCAACCACCATAACCACGACCACACCGAACCTGCACATCATCATCCCTTTAATACCATTTATCATAGCCCCACTGCCCACCCTATCCACAACAACACACAAAACACCCCCATAACATGCCACATAACCAAGCCAACACCCACATGTTCATTATTCCATTTTGATTAACCGGGGTGATCACACAAGGGTTCCATATTTTAAACATCCAACTTTAGGTGATTAACCAATTTCCACATTCCACAAAGTTCCATCCATAAGAATATCTAGAAGGATAGGGCAACATTTAATTGTATAAGCAAATTCCCCCAACGGCCGTGATTTTCCGTAGGCAGAAGCTCATTCAATTCACAACATAATATCATAGGATATAAAGTAACAGCAATCACAACTTCCCATCCCCATTCGTTAACCAGTTATTATATTTATTTAAAGTTTCAACTATTCCTCTTGAAAATAAGAGGATACCCACCCCGCATGATGCATAAATTAGAGAGACAAAGGTAAGATCCCTACCTCAACAGGTTCCTGATCGCAACGCTCCCCCGGATCAACCATAGAAGACGTCTGTCGGCGTCCATCACTTCTGTCGGGTCCCGGAAAAACCTCCTTGGTTGGAGGTCGGAAAGGAAAGGACAAAGGAAAGACAACAGATCCATGTTCAGATGCCCCGACTCGTCGTTACAATCCCATGGACGCTGACGGATCGTAAATCGGAGCTCAGACGAAGAAGTTATGGAAGGAAGAGCCTTCGAGTCTCTTAAGACAGCTCTGCTCAGAGGAGAGGGGAGGAAAGGTGTGTGTTGAAAAGGAGAAGGGGAACCCTCCTTTTATAGGCGTGAAAAGCAAAAGTACATGGAGTTTACTTTATGGTACACGGCGTGTACTCGATTCTTTCACACGGTCTCCACGCGGCTTCCAACACAGCTCTGCGGCCATTGACTGGTCAACACATGGTTTGAGGGTAACACATACGTGGGGAAGGACTACACGGCGTGTAGTTTGGACACATGGCGTGTACTCATTTATTGCACACGGCAAGGACACGGCTCCAACACAGCACACAGACATTGATTGGTCAATACATGGTTTGAGGGTAACGCATATGCGGGGAAGGACTACACGGCGTGTAGTTTGGACACACGGTGTGTACTCACTTATTTCACACAGCAACGACATGGATCCAACACGGAACACGACCGTTGGCTGGTAATGCGTAAGCAGGGAGGGACTACACGACGTGTAGAACTGGTCACACGGCGTGTACTCATTTATTGCACACGGCAAGGACACGGCTCCATCACGGGGTATACCTTGAAAGGGAGTACACGGTGTGTACTCAAACTACATGGCGTGTAGTTTCAAAATTCTGGAATGTGTGGGAAAGGTCCATCTTACCCTCTAGAACACTTCTTGACCTTCTTTTTGACAAAGGAAAGGGTCAAAGAGGTCTGGACCATTACATCAGATACCTCTTAAAACATTCTCGTCCCCGAGAATTCAAAAACCAACCCAGAGAAACCCAACAAGATGCCTCTTAGGGTTATCATTATGACAAGAACCCAACCAACAACCCTAATCATATGTGTTAGTAATTCCTTCTCCTATGTCGAGATATTATCCGCTTTAGGCGGCACTGACTTGCCTGCACGGGTTTAATCGCATCCTCATTAATGCATCTCGATTAAGAATTGGGTCTTATGACATTCATACATTATGATTTTTCATCTCGCACTAACCCCAACACCACACAACCAACACACTTCCCGAACACATGGGTTTGGGAAATTCCTTCACCTATGTAGAGATATTATCCGCTTTAGGCGGCACTGACTCGCCCACATGGGTTCAATCGCATCTGAATTAATGCGTCTCGATTAAGGGTCCAGTTTTTCCCTTTCCCACATATCCGGACATGTTACACATTTCCAGGGAACAAAGAAACAAAAGGTCTCACAACTGACAAGCCAAGCATTCCATATATCAAAGGTACAAAGTACAACATCAACACAATGCTCAGAAGAACAAGGGAAAAACACAAGTCAAAAAAACTCTGGGTACTGAGCGTGCATCTGAGTCTCCCGCTCCCAAGTGCTCTCCTCGAGGCCACCATGCCTCCACAATATAAGAACCAAGGGAATGGTTTGTCCACGAAGCACCTTCTCTTTATGATCTTCGATTATGACTGGTCGTTCCTTGAAGGTCGCGTCGTCTCCCATATCTAACTCTCCCCAGTCGATAACGTGGGAGTCGTCGTGTAAGTACTGATGAAGGTGGGAGACGTGGAAGACATCATGAACCTTCTCCAACTGAGGTGGCAGGGCCAGTTGATATGACACCTCGCCGACTCACCTCAGCACCTCAAAAGGTCCGATGAACCTAGGTGAGAGCTTGCTCCCTTTCCCAAACCTCTGCTGCCCCCGTCGAGGGGAAACCTTCAAGAACACATGATCTCCCACCTCGAACTCCAAGGGCCTCCTCCGACGATCAGCATAAGACTTCTGTCGGTCCTGATCCACTTTCATCCTCTCACGTACAAGCTGGACTTTCTCTATGGTGCTCTGCACTACCTTTGGCCAAAGAGCACCGGTCTCACCAACCTCTACCCAGCAAATGGGTGAACGACATGGCCTTCCATACAAATCCTCAAACAGTGCCATGCCAGTAGTAGAGTGGAAGTTGTTGTTGTAGGAAAACACTACTAAAGGCAATTTTCATACCCATGATCCTCCGAAATCCAGAACGCATGCTCACAGCATGTCCTCCAATGTCTGGATAGTCCGCTCCGTCTTCCCATCAGTCTGGGGGTGGAAAGCAGTGCTAAGGCATAGATGAGTGCCAAAAGCATGTTGTAACCCCCTACAGACTCATGAGGTAAAACGAGTATCCCGATCTGAGATGATAGTCTTCCGGACTCCATGAAAATGTACCACCTTGTCTACGTACCTCTATGATAAGGTACTCACCGGGCCTGACTCCTTAATTGCTAAGAAGTGAACCGATTTCGTCAGTCGATCCACCACCACCCAGATATAATCATAACCACCTAGAGCTCTAGGTAGTCCTGTGATGAAGTCCATTGAGATGTCATCCCACTTCCACTCAGGGACATCTAAAGGATTCAACAAACCACTGAGAACACAGTGTTCAACCTTCACTTGCTGACACACTAGGCATTTATCCACAAACTCTGCCACTGCATGTTCCCCTCGGGCCACCAAAACTGATCCCTCAGGCCTCTGTAAATTTTTTAAACTCATGGATGTACCACCAAGGCTGAGCTATGGAACTCACAGAGAACTCCCTCACACATCGCCTCCGGAACAAACGACCTTCCATGGAAAAGCATCCGATGTTGACTATCCTCTGACCGTCCTTCTGGAGAATTCCCCTAATCGACACGATCCCACATCACTTCCACCTCGGAGTCCCACCACCGAGACTCTTCCACCTGATGCAACAAGGAGGACTGCACTATCATCTGAAATAAATAGCCTATAACACCTTCTAGCCTTGCATCCAAGTGTAAGGCTGCCAACTCTCCCATCACCTTCCAAGCATCAGCGAATTCCTGAACTACTTCTTGATGTGACTTCCTGCTCAGAGAATTAGCCACAACGTTTCCCTTACCTTCATTGTAAGAGATCTCAAAGTCATAGTATTGGAGAAACTCAACCCATCTCTGCTGCCGTAAGTTCAGGTCACGCTGGGAGAAGATATAACGCAGGCTCTTGTGATCTGAGAAGACCACAAAGCGCTCCCCAAAGAGGTAATGTCGCCACTACTTCAGTGCGAACACTACTGCTGCAAGCTCCAGGTCATGGGTGGCATAGTTACTCTCGTGAGGGCGCAACTGCCTAGACCCATAACAAATCACTCCCTTCTTATGCATCAGCAAGCACCCTAGACCAAGGCCAGAAGCATCACAAAAAACCTCATACAACAACCCTTCCACTGGAAACCTGTGTACGAGAGAAATGACCAACTTCTCCTTCAGGTAGTGAAAAGATTTTTGGCACTGCTCGCTCCATAGGAAGACATGGTTCTTCCTCGTTAAAGATGTCAAAGGATCAGCAACTCGAGAGAAGTCCGAAACGAACCTCCAATAGTAACCTGCTAACCCTGGGAAACTACGAACTTCTGCCATGCTCTTGGGTGTTTCCCAAGAAACAATTGCCTCCACCTTCTACAGGTCCACTGATACTCCATGCTGAGACACCAAGTTCCCAAGGAAGTGTACTTCTTGAGACAATAACTTACACTTCGACAATTTCCTGTAAATCTGGTGGTGTCGAAGGACTTCCAAGACTGCCCTGAGATGCTCAAAGTGCTCCTCCTCTGACCTTGAGTATATCAGGATGTCATCGATAAACACACGATGAACTGGTCCATAAACTCTATGAATACAAGGTTCATAAGTCCCATGAACACAGATGGTGCATTCGTAACTCCAAACAACATCACTACAAACTCGAAGTGCCCATACCTGTACCTGAAAGCCGTCTTCAAGATGTCACTATCCTTTACCCTCAGCTGATGATATCCCGATCGCAGATCAATCTTAGAGAACCAACCTGCTCCCCTTACCTGGTCGAAGAGATCATCTATCCTTGGAAGGGGGTAGCGGTTCTTGACTGTTACCTGGTTCAACCTTCGTAGTCTATGCATAGCCTGAGACCACCATCTGCCTTATTCACGAACAAAACTAGAGCACCCCATGGCGACACGCTGGGTCGAACAAAACCCTTCTCCATCAGATCGTCAATCTGAATCTGCAACTCCTGCAACTCTGAAGGTTCCATCCGATAAGGGGCCATCGAAATCGGACGAGCACTAGGTTGTAAGTCTATCCCGAATTCAACGTCACGTCGGGGGGTATAGTCACAACCTCTATAGGAAAAACATTGAGGAACTCCCCAACAAATTCTGGGACATCCATCATCTCTATGTCAGCTGGAACCACTGATAACCCACCTAACAAGGAAAGGAGAGGATCCACACACCGGCTTCCCGCCTGATAGATCGTCTCGCCAACAAAAGATATGTGATTCCCATCCACGTCGGAGAACACGAGTCTTCTCCAGAAGCAGCAGAAAACAACCAGTCGATGCTTAGGATGACATCGTATGGCCGCATCTGTAACAGAAGAAGGTCCCCACTAGATCGATGTGGTCCCAACATCATCCCACATCCCTGAAAAACACAAGATACGCTGGTCTGGCCTCCAACTAGTGTACTCAGCAGCAGTGGTCTGGAAAGTCTCTCTACGTCTAGTCCCAAAGCATGGGCTAGACCAGGTGAAACAAAGGAGTGTGAGGCTCCTGAGTTGAACAAAGAAGAAACAAGAGTGTTGAACAAACAAATCCTACCTTGCACCACCTCTGGTCCTGCTGGAGTTGTAAACTCTACTGCATGCAACTGTCCACGCCCAGCTCCTCTGCCTCTCTGATGTCGTCCACCTCCCCGACCACGCCCTAGTCAAGGTCCCGGAGGAGATCCTTGAGGTCGGCCTCCTCCTGCAAAGTCTGCCCTCGGAGGAGCATGGTCCTTCTGCTGCTGGAAGGGCATCGCTGGCAACTGGTGCTGCTGAGGTGGGCGCTGAACCTACCCACCTCCACCGTACTGAGCTCGGGACGGGCACCGAATCTGAATGTGCCCAAAACCTCCACAAGAAAAACACTTCGGTCCCGGGCTCGTGAAAAAAGGACGAGGACCCAAAGATCTGGAATGGAACTGCTGGGGCCTGCTCCCCATTGGCCTGAACATGGAAGTTCCCATCACAGGAGACCTGCTGCTGACTGCCTTCCCCTTCGACGAACATGGCTGGATCACCTCTCGGGGTGCACCTCCCATCGAGTGCATCCTCTCTACAACCTCTGCCTTTTTTTGTATTTCCAAGTATGTCAGATAGGTGAAGGGGGTGACAGCATACTGGAGTGAAGGACGAAGTGCCTCCTCCAAAGGTCTCGCCCAAGACTCCTCATCCGGAAAGAGATCTAGAGCAAAGCGCAGAAGATCCTTGAACATGATCCCTATCTCTCGTACCAACATACTCCCCTGCTGAAGGGAGAGTAACTCCTGCCGCTTCTCCGCCTTGATCATGGAAGAAAGGAATTCCTCTCGGAATTCCTTCTAAAAGTCAGACCATGGAACCTCTACCTCTATCCTCTCTCTGAAGTAGAGCGTCCACCACTGTCACGCCACACCTCTCAGCTGACTGACTGCTAGGGGAACGCAGTACTCCCTCGGAGCACGGATCAAGGTAAAAGTGATCTCTAGGCCCTCAAGCCACCCCTCTGTCAATCCTCAACTAATCGACCGCCTGAATCTGCTGGGCCTTGGCCGTCTGAGCTACCCGGGGATGACGTCCAGGTGCCATAGCTGTACGGTAAGCAAGGATCGCCTAATCCCAAGTAGTAAGGAAAAACTCAAGGTTTCATTTTATCATTTTATTTCAATTTATTTCCCAGAACACCCAAATCAAGTAAAACACAATCATGATGATGCATGTACCTTCCATATGGTCTCTGCCCTGCAATCAATGTAGTCTCACGTGGTCGTTCGGTTGGCTCGGAGTCCTTGCATCGGATCTCGGGGGGCCCTAAAATCCCGTGTCCTAGCCGGTCTTCCCTAGCCTATGTCACACACCAAGATTAACTAACATTGTTTCCCTAAAATCCCATGCAATACTCACTATGCCTAACTCCAGACTCCGTCCTATATCTCAACTATCACCTATGATACCATTCTATCACGACCCCCTCCCACCAAAGATGCCCCTCCTGAGCTGGAAATGGTTAAAGGGAGATAATGACCCCCGATTCCCGCCTCCAGTAGGTCTCGGGGTAGCGACTAACACCAAGGGTATGAGTTTTCACAAATATGGGAGGAATTACCCTTTTTTTATTATTTAGTATCAAGAAATATAACAAGTCAACCACCAAAAAGGAAAAGAACCAGTGTATATAAATAAACCCAAACCAATCCCACATGCATGTTTAAATAATTTTAAAACAAGGTACAAGTACAAGAAAGCTCAAAGTACAATACCAAAAGAAAACAAGGTACAACAACAGCAACAACTCCAACTGTCCGACTAGTAGGGTCCCGCATGACCCTGGTAGTCCTCCTGTAAACCTGAAAGTAAACGTAGGGAGAGCATACAAGTATACCCAGTAGGGAAACCTAAAGCTCTCGTGGACAAGTGGGGAGACATCCTAATGCCCCGTGAGAACAATAGAAGAAACCTAGCAAGGAATTCTATCCACCCAACCTCACCAGACACACTCACCAAAAACACATGCACAATGGATAGTAGTATATAAGAAACAAGAGTATTGGGTACCCTGCACCATTTCCCTTTTGTTAGCTGCTCTTCCTAACGGCGAACGTCCTGACTTTGCCACACTCTCCCCGCCCGCACACACTTGGGCCTCACTACCACGTATCCCACCTGCACACACCTGGGCCTCACAACCACATATCCCACCTGCACACACCTGGGCCTCAGAACCATGTATCTCGCCCGCACACACCTGGGCCTCACAACCACGTATCCCGCCCGCACACTCCTAGGCCTCATCCCAAAGGTTCTTGGGAAACAGTAGAACCTGCCCGAAGAGTCTTGGGCTAAAACCACCCCAATCGAAACCTACCCGAAGAGTCTTAGGTGTAAGGTCACCTCAAGCCATCACAGCCTAGGGGAGAAGGAGAAGGAAGGAGCTAGTAACTAAGGGGAAAACACCCTCTCTCATGAAATGGGAGTGTTCGGCACTAAGTGCTCAGCATGGGTGGGGTGCGATAAAACACAAAAGATACAGATATATATATTTACCAACCACACAACCCAACCTATGGCTTCTAAACAGATAAACTGAGCACATGCCTTGGCACTGCTACTACGAAGCATGCATACAAAAAAAACCCCAACCCCATTTAGGTTTTCACGTTTCAATAGAATTAGTTTATTTAGTTCCTTAACTACTGGGAAACTATCCACAACCAACCACATCGATCGTTCGTAAAGCATAACCCTGCCATCCACAAATCAAGTTAGGAAAACACAAGCAACACAACCAAGTCCTCTTATTAACCAACCAACCCCATTGATTATTAAACCCATTCCATTACAATGACCCACCATTCATTAACTCTTCCACTTTTTATTTAATAATTACATCCCATAGCCTGTTCACATTCAAACCCATCCCTGAAGCCCCGCTACCAACCACAATAACCACGACCACGCCGAACCCCGACATAATCATCCCTTTAATACCATTTATCACAGCCCCACTGCCCACCCTATCCACAACAACCCACAAAACACCCCCATCATAATCTACGTAACCAAGCCAACACCCACATGTTCATTATTCCATTTTGTTTAATCGGGGTGATCACACAAGGGTTCCAGATTTTAAACATCCAACTTTACATGATTAACTAATTTCCACATTCCACAAAGTTCAATCCATAAGAAAATCTAGAAGGAGAGGGAAAAATTTAATTGCATAAGCAAAGGCCCCCGAAAACCGTGATTTTCCGTAGGCAGAAGCTCATTCAATTCACAACATAATATCATAGGATATAAAGTAACAGCAATCACAACTTCGCATCCCCGTTCTTTAACCAGTTATTATCTTTATTTAAAGGTTCAACTGTTCCTCATGAAAACAAGAGGATACCAACACCACATAATGGAAAAATTAGAGAGATGAAGGTAAGATCCCTACCTCAACAGGTTCCTGATAGCAATGCTCCCCCAGATCAACCTTAAAAGACGTATGTCGGCGTCCATCACTTCTGTTGGGTCCTGGTAAAACCTCCTTGGGTGGAGGTCAGAAAGGAAAGGCCGAAGGAAAGACAACGGATCCAAGCTCGGAAGCTCCGCCTCGTCGTTACGATCCCGTGGCCGCAGATGGATCGTAAATCGGAGCTCGGACGAAGAAGTTATGGAAGGAAGGGCCTTTGAGTCTCTCAAGAGAGATCTCCTCAGAGGAGAGGGGAGGAGAGGTGTGTGTTGAAAAGGAGGAGGGGACCCCTCCTTTTATAGGCGTGAAAATAAAAAGTACACGGTGTGTACTTTATGGTACACGGCGTGTACTCATTTCTTTCACACGGTCTCCACGCGGCTTCCAACAAGGCTCTGCGGCCATTGACTGGTCAACACACAGTTTGAGGGTAACGCATATGTGGGGAAGGACTACACGGCATGAATTTTGGACACACGGCGTGTACTCATTTATTGCACACGGCAAGGACACAACTCCAACACGGCACACGGCCGTTGACTGGTCAACACACAGTTTGAGGGTAACGCATACGCGGGGAACGACTACACGATGTTTATTTTGGACACACGGTGTGTACTCATTTATTTCACACGGCAAGGAAATGGCTCCAACACAGCACACGACCATTGACTAGTAACGCGTAGGCGGGGAGGGACTACACGATGTGTAGAACTGGTCACCCGGTGTGTACTCATTTATTGCACATGGCAAGGACACGACTCCAACATGGGGTATACCCGGAAAGGGAGTACACGGCGTGTACTCAAACTTCACGGCATGTAGTTTCAAAATACTAGAAAGTGTGGGAAAGGTCCATCTTACCCTCTAGTACACATCTTAACCTTCTTTTTGACAAAGGAAAGGGCCAGAGAGGTCTGGGAAATTACACTCGTGAACTGATATCATTCATTTTTTCCATTAAAAATTTTATTATTGGGAATAATTATCTATTTATAGTTTATTTAAAATATATATTATTTTTATAATTTCATTATTCTTTTCTAATTGTTATATCACACATACCTTCAAGTATTCCATTTTTTGGAATATGAAAACATCGCTCCTCTATATGACGGCCTCCCATCTCGTGAAGCGATGTGATTCATTCATGTTTTATTTAAATTGTAATAAGGAAGAGTTTAAAGAAAGGTGATATATGTGACATAAAATGATACTATAATGATGATATATATATAATTTACTTTTATTTCTCTCAATATGACATGAAAATGGAAATGGATATCATTTTTATGTACAATATACCTTCTCTATGAACGATGTAATTCATTTACTATCGTAACATTTAATAGATTTATATATACACATAAATAGAAAATATATATGATATTTATATCATGGTGTACATTATGGAGATGATTAAATCATGATTTAATTAATAATAACAAAAAACAAAAAATCATAACATATTTGAAAAACCATGCAATTTACACCACAAACTATGAAAATATTGGGAGGTTGTTAATGATCAATTAATGAGATGTATATCCCAATAACTCATGTTGTGATTGTTCCCTATAAAAAATTCCAAAACACGTCATACATTGTATATAAAAAATTAAAATTCTCACAACTATAATGTGAATTTATTTGGGAAAACTTTGTGACCTATTATATAGAAAATTAATGAATTCCATTTTTAGTCTTGTTCTTATTAAGTCAAAATGGATTTGAATTATTTTCCTATACCCTATAATATTTAATTATTATCAATATTCATATCTCAAAAATATCATCTAGCAAGTAAAAAAATTGCACTATATTTCAATCATCCATTCAAAAAAAATCAATATTTTCTTGGTATTTTTTTTGAAATTATAGTTACATTCCACCATTGTATTACATGTAAACCAAGGAAATACATAAAACCTATAATCATAGACATCGAAAAATTATTAATCAAATATTCAAAAATATTATTTATTTGAGGTTTATTTTATCCTCCAAATAATATTTCTTTAATATATACCTGGATTATCATCCTCCAAACATCCTTCGTCATGAAATATAATTTTTTATCAACTCTATGATAAAATACATGCTATGGCATCCAGCCTTTTTATTACATAACTTTTCATTACATTTTACAAATAGAGGATCTTTAATTTCTAGTGACTTGGAAATCAGGAACATAATACATGAAAACAACATTAAACATTCTTCTAAACAACTCATAAGGCTTCATCATAGGTTCATCCCATGTACAATTATTGTATCTCATATCCTGGAGACATACTTCAAAGAAAATGGTGAGCAGAAGGCTCAGTAAGGAAAACAAGTGAAACAGTTGACATGTGATCTTGAGAAATATAAATAAGAACATGATAAAAGTCATAAAGGCGTGAGAAATGGAAGAATAGGAATATCATAATAAAAATAACATGAATAATAACTTGAATATGTGGCTACAACATTTAATTTAGACATTCATGAACATATCCCCAAGGTTTATCCCAGAAGAGTCATCAAAATTACCAAGGTTATTCACCTAGGTATCGTGGAACTTGTCATCTATAGAGATTAATTTCGTTACCCAATGCATTATAGTGTTATATGGGCGCACCCTTAATATGTCTTTATTTTCAAGTGATCCACGTAGATCAAAATCAAACATTTTATAAATAACCCAAAGAGAGTAAAAGAAATGGGTTTCACTTAAACATTTTTATTTTTTACAAGTTCTTAAAAAATAAGATCATTTTTTCATTTATAACCCATGGAAAGGGGGTGAGGATTGCATGTATGTAAATTCCAGAATCAAATATATCATCTTTATGTATCTATGAACAATAATATACACAAAAAAGTATTCTTATTCACATAAATAAAACAATATAATTCTTTGAGAAAAAGAGAGAGAAATTTTGAGACGAAATTTCTACAGCATAACAGCTATATAACATGGTTTTAGAAAATAATATAAAGAGAGGGGAAAATGGTCTCCCCTTAATAAATGAATCATTTTACATTATAGGTAACAAATTAAAAAAATAAGATCATGGTGTGGATAATTGAATGACACACCACATGAAAAAGAAACTTGGAAGGAAAGAGAAAGTAATATATCTTTTAAGAAAATTTTGTAGCCTAACGGTGTCACATAAAAATTCAGAAAATCAATTGATGGGATCGAAAAGGGTCTCTCATAATTTGAAAATGAAATGTAAAATAGTAAGGGTATATAAGAACAATCCCCCTAATAATAAAATGGAACTATAAGACATAACACAAAGGATGTCATGAGTTAAAATAGGAGGGTGAAAGGATCCCTTACCTTGAAGAGTAATGTTGGAAGCTTGACGGTCGGGACCTTGGGAGGATTCTCTGGGAGGTAAGAAGACCATAACTTCATTGACAATGATTTTGGAATGAAATAAATGTGGGAAGTCGCTTGGTATTTATAGGAAAAGTGAGTGAATAAATTATTAATTTCCAAGGGACACCTCATCGGTGTTATTCGAAAAACCATGGGCTTTACCGTGGTATTTTCCCATGGTATTGGCCACTTGGGACACCTCATAGAATATATCACTATTCATAATTCAAACAGAGAACTTACATCATTATTACATCATTATTACATCATTGATGAGGTCATTAAACACCCAAAACTCAAAACTGCATTTTTTACTACTCACTAATAATTCAAATCTTTTAGAAAAAATCCCAAAAAATCACCCAAACCTAATATCGATTCTATAAATTCAAAAATGAAGTCCATTTTATGAAAATAATTTTCTATATATTTTTAGTTTAGTTATTAAAAATCATTATTTATTCCAAAAATACAACTTTAAAACAATAACTCATTTTGTAACACCTTAAAAAAGTAATCACGGTCCCATAAAAATATCGTATACCCATTAGACAATATAGTAAAAATTTATGATTATATTTTATAAAATACACTTCCATTTTAAATCATTAACTTAATTATAAAATTGTAAATAAAATATTTATGGCATACAAAAAAACCAAAACCTAAACTATGATAATTTTTTCACTTTTTAGATATCTAAAATGTATTTATACAATCACGGATGAAGTTTCTATTTTATGGAAAATGTACTATTTATTACTATTTATATGGGTATGTTACTATTCATACATAATATTCACTAAAAAACAAGTTGATCTTATTAGACTCTAAAATTCTCACTGATCACAACTGTAGAAGACCATTTATTGAAAATAATTTCACATTATTAATTATTTAAATAATATAAAAATATTTTAAAACAACCCTTTTTTCCTAAATTCATCAATAATGCACATCCTATATTTATTCAGATATTTGAAATACAAAAAATTTTCTGTAAGAAGAAATAAAAAATTTATTTATATAAAAGTATTACACAAAGTAGCTAAGTTCGCGTTACATAGCCCCTTATAACACCAGTATAGGACCTAAGTGTAAGGTGTGCTATGGTGATAGAATCTTGGGGTGGCTCGGACAATAATACATGAGTGGTGATTTCTATCAGCTTGAACTTCTCCCTTAGGTGATTCTGTTCAAGCATCATACGTTAAAGTTCGGCTTGGGTGTGGTTCAGAGAAAATCCTAGTGATGCTACCTCCTTCCCATGCTCCGACAGATGGGCTTCATATGGCTTGAGTCTACTGGATGAGGCCATTCAATCTTCGTTCTGTATTAATTAACCAGGATAACCGTATTTATATAAATAAAACATTAAAATTATAATTTCCAACTGTCAAATTGACCAATGGTCATATAACAGTTGAAACCCAATGGTCTCATTTTAAATATACCCACTTCTTTAATTAAATGATATTTTTTGGTGTGTATAAAAACATTACACAAAAAATTACAAAACAAATATAATTAAAAAGTTCTATTCATTACATTCTTCCCCCCTTAAGAAATTTCATCTGTGAAATCTTATCTTGTACCCTCTGATAGGAAAAGGTGAGGGTACTTCTGTCTCATGGACCCCTCCAGTTCCAACATGGCTTCTTTGTATTTTTGGTTCCTCCACAACACCATAACAAGTTGGGTAGTCTTGTTGTGTAGAACCTTGCCTCTATGATCCAAGATCTCTACCAGATGCTCCTCAAAATAGTGGTCAGCTTCCAGTTATACCACCTCTGGATTTAGTACATGTGAAGGGTTAGGAATTTACTTCCTCAAGAGGAATACGTGGAAGACATCCTGAACTTGTGCTAGATTGGGAGGAAGTGCAAGCTGATAGGCCACTGCTCCCACAAGATCAATGATTTCATAGGGGCCAATGTACCTAGGGATGAGCTTCCCACTCTTCCCAAACCTCATGAATCTCATCCAAGGTGAAATCTGAAGAAATACTTTTTCACCAACATCAAACTCTAAGTCCCTCTAACGGTTTTCGGCATATCTCTTTTTCCGACTCTGAGCAGCCTTAATGTCTTACTGGATGAAATGGACCTTTTTTGTCATCTCTTGCTCAAGATTATGCCCAAGAAGCTTTCTCTCACCAGCTTCAACCCAACAAGTTGGAGTTCTACACCGCTTCCCATATAGAGAATCATAGGGTTCAATTTGAATTCTCGATTGGAAGCTGTTGTTGTAAGAGAACACAACTAAATGAGAGATGTTGATCCCATCCACCTTTAAATTCCATTGAGCATGTTCTCAACATTTCCTTGAGTGTTTTAACATTCCTTTCATATTTTCCATTAGTTTGGGGGTGATATGCCATACTGATATTCAATTCAGTGCTCAGATCTTGTTGAAGACTTCTCCATAATTTTGATGAGAACCTTAGATCATGATCAAATACGATAGAACGTGGAACTCCATGGAGCCTTACCACTTCCTTCACATAAATAATAGAATGTTTATCAAGAGGGAAATCTTCCCGAATGGAGATAAAATGGGAAGTCTTGGTGAGACAGTCCACAATAACCCATATCGCACTGTTTACTTTGGATGTTCTCTGGAGATGAGTGACAAAGTGTATAGTGATATTGTCCCACTTCCATGCTGGTATGGGTAGTGGTTGCAATGCCCCTTTAGGAACTTGTCTCTCTTCCTTCACTTTCTGACATACCATACACCTTGAAGTGTAGTCAGCAATCTCCCCTTAGCATATAATCCCACCAATAATGATAACTAAGGACCCTATACATTTTTGTGATACCAAGATGTATTGAGAAAGTAGAGCTATGAGCTTTATCCATCAGCTCCTTCTTTATTTCGGTAATAGACGGAACACATAGTATTGTATGAAGTTTTAGTACACCATATTGATTAGTATTAAACTCCGGAAACATCCCATCCTTCACAGCCTCAAACTTCTTCTATAACAAAGGATCTTCTTTCCAAGCATTCTTGATATTCTCTAGTAATGATGGTTGAGAAATCATTTGGGTTAGGGTTGATGATGTCCCTTCCACTATAATTCCCATGTCAAGTTTTACTAGGTCATTGATCAATGGATTGATTTGCGTCCTCATAATGGACAAAATAAATTGGTCTTTCCTACTTAATGCACCATCGACTTTGTTTTCTCTTCCAGGATGATAATGATTTGAACAATCATAGTATTTAAGGAGTTCCAACCCTCTCCTTTGTCTCATTTTCAATTCCTTTTGTCTTAAAATATACTTCAAACTATGTATATATCACATTTCTCCCCATAAAGATAGTACCTCTATATCTTTAGAGAAAAAACGACTGTAGCCAGCTCCAAATCATGTGTAGGATAGTTCTTCTCTTGAGTCTTCAACAGTTGAGATACGTAAGAAATAACCTGGTCATATTTCATGAGGAAACACCAAATAACTTATAGAGATGCATCACTTAAAATCACAAATCTTTATCCACTTGAGGGTAGAGTTAACACGGGTTCAGTAACCAATATCTTCTTCACCTCTTGGAAACATTCCTCTCACTCTTTTATCCAGATGTACTTGACCCCTTTTTGAGTTAACTAGGTTAATCGATTAGAAAGTCATGAAACGTTTTTCACAATCCTCCTATAATATCCCTCTAATCCAAGGAAACTATGAATCTCAGTTATTGTTGTAGGTTGAGGCCACTCCTCTACATCATTTTTCTTTGAAGGCAAAACTATGATTCCTTCATTGGTAACAAAGTGACCTAATAAAGAAACTTGTTGTAACCGAGAATTCACATTTGTAGATCTTTCTAAAAACACTCTCCTTCTATAGAGTTTGCAAAATAACCCTTATATGATCCCCATTCTCCTCACAAGTTTTGGAATATATCAGAAAATCATCACTAAAAACTACCACAATGTTATCAAGGTATTCTTTAACGACTCTATTCATAAGATCCATATAATTAATAGGTGAATTAGTCAGCCCAAAAGGCATAAAAACAAACTCATAATTCACATATCCTGATCAGAAGACATTTTTTGGAATATCTTCTTTCTTCACCCTCAATTGATGATAAAGAGATCGAAGATGAATCTTAGAGAAGAATTGAGCCCTACAAAGTAGGTCAAATAAGTCATCAATTCTTAGAAAATGGTATTTTTTCATTAATGTGATCCAGTTCAATTCTGTATAATCAATTCATAGCTGCATCGATCCATCCTTCTTCTTCACAAAGAGAATAGGTGCTCCCCAAGGAGACAGACTCGGTTGGATAAACCCCTTCTCCAAAAGTCCTTGGATTTGTTTCCTTAATTCCTCCATCTCACCATTTTCCATCATATATGGGGTCTTTGATATTGGATGAGATCCTGGTATGAGTTCAATAGAGAACTCTACCTCTCATTCTGGGGGAGGTCCAGGAAACTCCTCTAGAAAGATTTCAATTTATTCCTAGACGATGGGTACATTTTCTATCCTCAAACTCTCATTTCCTTCTTCTTCGTTACCTATCAATTCCATAAATAAGGATATAGGAGGATCTTCTAGACAATGATCAGGTTGAGATATATCTATTTAAATGATAATTGTTGGTTATCCATTAAAGACTACTGAGATTTCATTACTTCTGCATTTGATCTTAGAATTATACATTGAGAGTCAGTCCATCCATAGTATAATGTTGATTTCTAGCATGGGAATGACTATTAGATTTTTGATAAGATTGTTCTCACAAAAGTAAATACTAGATTATCTAAACACTGGCGATGCTTAGATAATCCCACCAAGAGTCTTGACTGATAACCCTACTTTTAGAAAATCAGGGGATGATTCAAAATTCTTTGCAAACATGGAGGAAATAATGGAATGTGTAGAACCAGAATCAACCAAAGTACTTGATAGCTTTGAGAGAACACCAAGAGTACATGCTAACACGTCATTTGTATCTTCAACGTCAGCTATCATGATAGAAAAATAATTCCCTTTCTCCATTGGCCTTTACTGAGGCTGATGGTGGTTCCCCTGATCTGCCCTCAGATTTGGACAGTGATTGGAAAAGTGACCAAGTTTTCCACACATAAAGAACTGGACATTAGGTAGGCCCTACACCATCTTCCCCCTGTCATTATAGTTTGGAAGTTGAGGTTTCACCTCACTACATCAATTCCTTGCAATATGGCCATCTCTTCCGCACTTTTTTCATTTCCCACTCTTGAGTTGGCAGTTCCCCAAATGCTTTTTCCCAAATTTATTACACATGGGATGTTTCACTTTATTGTATCTTCTTCCTTTATTAAAGCTCCTCCATAAGCTTGGATCCATTGATTCCTTTTTGTCTTTGGATTTTTGAGACCACTTCATATCACTAAACTCCGGTTTGACTTTCATTGCATTTCACATGATCTCCTCATAGTTGTCAAAATCTCGGTTGGATAGATTCATCCGTAGATGTAGTGTTAGTCCAGCGAAGAATCTATCAACCTTTCCATTTGGATCCATGATAAAGCTAGAGGTGTAGCATGAAATCCTTATTAATTTCATCTCGTATCTTCCCATAGATTCTTTATCCTTTTGCTTCAGCTTGAGAAACTCCTTCTCTATTCTCTTTCTCATTTAACAAGGATAATACTTACTGAAGAAGATACGTCTAAACTCTACCCACTCTATAGCTTCAACCTCCACTCTTTGCCTCGTGTTATTAATCAGATCCCGCCTCTGATCAGCTTCTCCTTCTAAGTGATAGATAGCCAGGGTGACCTTCTCTTGCTCTGAACAGTAGAGAACAAAAAAGATCTTCTCGATAGAGTTGATCCACTACTCACCAATCAATGGGTCAGTAAATCCACTAAAGGTAGGTGGTCATTGATGCTTAAAGGACTCAACATAATGTTTTTACCTTCATGTTGATATTGTTCTCTCAGCTTGCTTCATATAATTTCCCATAACCTGAGTCAGTTGGTTCATCATTCGAATGAATGTTTCCATTCCGTATTCCATTGGAGGGCCATCAGCGCACTATCTTTTGCAGTCACCATTTGCACGGTTCCTCCTATTTCCCGCCATTTCTAAAATAATAAAACCTTAATGAGAAACTTATTTCATTTATCATCTTTTAACTAAAAAAGATTTATGTTATAAAACTTCTTTAAACAATTACGTTTCACCATAAATCCTTCATAATGATTTATAAAAAGCTTATGATTAATCAAACATATCCCCCTAAGATTTATGTAACCAAGAGTGCAGAAAAGCCCATTGTCATGTACTAGGATACCCTGGGTCAATCCTGAAACTCCATGTCAGAGTTTTCACTCCTTGGTACCTCTGTGCCATATCCGCCTCTACCTACTCGTATCCAGACATGGATGTATTTTCTTGATAAACCACTTACTTAAAACTCACCAAAATTCCAGGAAGTTTTCCTATATTTATACTTTTCTATAGGATTCTTCCTAAAAATTTCATAGAATAATTTCCATAAATAACTAAACTATCCTTTGATACCAACTATGGAATCCCACCTTTTTAGTACAAAACATTTCATTACCTTTTACAAAAATAGGATCTTTAAAGTCTAGCGTCTTGGAAATCAAGAACATAATACATGAAATCAACATATAAAATTCTTCTAAACCACTAGTAAGGCTTTATCATAGGTTCATCCTATGTAAAATTACTACATCTCATATCCTAGTGACATAAATCAAAGAAATGGGTTCATATGGATCAGTAAGGAAAACAAGTGAGTAGTTGACATGTGATCTTGAGCAATATTAATAAGAACTTTATAAAAGTCATAAAGGCATGAGAAATGGAAGAATAAGAATATCATAATAAATATAACTTGAATCATAAATTGAATATGTGGCTAAAACATTTCATTTAGACATTCATGAACATATCACTAAGGTTTATCCTCGATGTGTCATAAAAATTACCCAGGTTATTCACCATGGTATCATGAAACTTGTCATCTTTAAAGATTAATTTCTTTACCCAATGCATTAGAGCGCTATCAGGTCTCACCCTTAATATTTATTTATTTTTCTATGATGCACATATAACATAATCAAACATTTCAAAAATAACCCAAAGAGTGTAAAATAAATCGGTTTCACTTCGAAATCATGATGTTTTAAAAGTGCTTAAAAATATGATCGTTATGTCATTTATAACCCATGGAATGTGAGTGAGGGTTAAATGTATGTCAATTCCAGAATCAAATATATCATTTTTGTATCTATGAACACTCATAGAAATGAAATAGGTATGTGTATTCACATAAATAAAAAAAGAGAATCCTTTAAAAAAGAGAGAAATTCTGAGACTAAATTTCTACAGCATAACATCTATATAACATGGTTTTAGAAAATAATATAAAGAGAGGGGACAAGGGTCTCCCATAAAAAAATGAAGGATTTTCTAGTAGAGGTATAGAATAAAAATAAATAATATCATGTTGTGGATAATTGAAGGACACACCACATGAAAAGGAAACATGCAAGGAAAGAGAAAGCGTGATTTCCTTTACAAAAATTTTGCAGCCTAACGACGTCCCATAAAAATTCAGAAAATCAATAGACGAGATAGGAACAGGTCTCTAATCATTTGGAAATGAAATTTAAATTAGTAAAGATATATTTTAACAATACCCACCATAATAAAATTGAACTATAAGTCATAACATAAAGGAATTCATGACTTATAAGAGGAGGGTGAAAGTATCCCTTATGTTGAAGAGTAACTTCAAATGCATGAAGGTCAGGACCTTGGGAATCTTGAGGGAACCTTGGGAGGACTCCTTGGAAAGTAAAAAGACCTGAACTTCATTGAGGATGCTTTTGTAATGAATTGAATGAGTGAAATGTCTTGGTATTTATAGGAAAAGTGAGTAAATAAATTATTTATTTCCAAGGGATACCTCATCGGTGGTATTTTCAAAATCATGGGCATTCCCATGGTATTTTCACATGGTATTGGACAGTTGGGACACCTCATAGCATATCTCACTATTAATATCTTGGAAAGAAATATTAAATCATTATTACAGCAGTAATGATGTCATTAAACACCCAAATCTCAAAACTGCATTTTTACTATTCACTGGTATTTCAATTGTTTCAGAAAAATTCCCAAAAATTCACCCAGACCTAATATCGAAGATGTGAATTCAAAAATGAAATAAATTTTATGAAAATAATTTTCTATGTATTTTTAGTTAAATTTTCAAATAAAATCACTGTTTATTTGAAAAATAATGCTTTAAAACTATAACTCATTTTGTAACACCATAAAAAAGTAATCAAAGTCCCATAAAAATATCGTATACCCATAAGAAAATAAATTAACAATTTATGATTAAATTTTATGAAAATAAATTTCCTTTTTAAATTATTAAATTCATTATAAAATTGTAAATAAAATGTTTTGGGCGAATAAAAATAACCACAGATAAACTATGATCATTTTATCACTTTTATTATGTATAAAATGTATTTATACATTCATGGGTGAAGTATCTATTTTTTGGACAATTTACTATTCATTGTTATTCATTACTATTCATATGGGTATTTTACTATTCATACTTACTAATCACTAAAACCAGTTGATCGTATTAGAGTCTAAAATTCTCACTGATCACAACTATAGAAGACCATTTTTTGTAAATCAATTCACATGTATAATTATTTAAATAATACAAAAAATATTTTAAAATACCCTTTTTCCTAAATTCATCAATAATACACATTATATATTTATTCAGATATATTAAATTCACAAACTTATCCATAAGAAGAAATAAAAATTTTATTTATATAAAAGGATTACGCAAAGAAGCTAAGGTCACGTTATATATCCCCTTATAACACTAGCATAAGACCTATGTTTAAGGTGTGTTATGGTGATAGAATCGTGAGGTGGCTCAGAAAACATTGTCTGAGTGGTGATTTCTATCAGCTTGAACTTCTCCCTTAAGAGATTCTGTTCAAGCTTCATAGGATGAAATTTGGCATGGGCTGGGACCAGAGCAAATCCGAGTGATGCTACCTCCTTCCCAAGCTCCGACAGATGGGATTCATATTGCTCGAGTCTACTGGATGAGGCCATTCAATCTTTTTTCTGTATTAATTAACCATGATAACCGTATTTATAAAAACACAACATTATGATTATAGGTTCTAATGGTCATATTGAGGAATGGTCATATTACAGTCAAAACCCAACAGTCTCTTTTTAATCATACCAACTTCATTAATTAAATTATATAGTTTTGTTGAGTATAAAATTTCATAACACACAAAATTAGGAAACAAATATAATTAAAAAGTTCGGGTCGTTACATATTCTTTCTCAATAATTATTCTAGTCTACAGCAGCATGTTCCAAATGCTCGATCTAGCTCATTATGTACATTCATCAAGTTAAAAAACATGATCTATTATTCATGTATGTGATATAAATTTGGGTTTTGAAAGTATACTTCTTCTTTAAGGACACCATTGAGAAAATAAATTTTGATATGAATTTGGAAAACCATGAATTTATTTTAAACCAATATAAAAAAATTATATAATTTCTAATATATTATATGGAAAAAATTATCCCATATTAATTACTTTAATTTATGAATAGGATTTTTGCACTATTCTTACCATATTTTGATTGCATTTTCGTTCTCCATTCTGTTTCTTCTAGAAACACCACTTGGTTCCAATAAATTTTTTTATCATTTTTCCTTAGAAAAATATCCCATGAATTAATATTCTAAATTTAGTAAGATTGTCCATTAATATAATTGAACCAACTCTCATCGTTAATATCCAAATTAAAATTATATGAATTTATTTTTTGATATGAGCGATGTTTTTTGAAGAGACTTCATTCTCCTTTTCTCTCTAGAGAAATATAATCAACAATGATGTTTTGTTCCCCAATTGTATCCCAACATATTGAACCTATAGTAATTTATAATCCTATTTAAAATCCACATAATTTGTGTACTCATATAAATTAATATCATCCCCTTTTAATCCATTTAATCTACACAATTAAACAACTCTATCTTTTCATAATTTTCTAGTTGTTTGTTGAAAATCCACTATATCTCTAAAATAATGATATATTGGCCTTAAATAATTATTCAACACATATTTTAAAATATTATATATCATTATATTCAATAATTTTAAAGTAAATATTACTTTTTCAACATGAGATTGTATATTTTTGTGGTCTTTATCTTTATTTAAAATTCAATATATACATTGAGTGTTTAAAAAGTATCTCAGTGTTTGATTATTTCCACACCACATGTCGTTGGGTTTATTCTCCTCAATTAGACATAAAAAATATTTATTAGTGATATAGGAAAATATCAAGACATGTCCTTCATAAAATTCACATTAGGTTCTTTTCAATAATCATCATTCAATCTATGTTATTTATTATATGGTGTATCCTCCCAAGTCAACTATTTTTTTAATTATTTCTCCCTATAGAATCCTAATAACACATATCATGCTTATTAAAATACTCTTACACTTCTTATTAGGGAACTTCAAGCCATAATCAGTCTAGAATTGTTATATTTAATATATATATAACTTTTCCACAAAACATTGAAAATGAGGGATGTAATTATACAACATTGATTTTTGAGTAATCACCGTCATACATTACATTATGTTTTAGTCATAAAAAACACATAATACCTATTTTATTTAATATATATTGATTATATTAGCCCATAAAAATCAACATGCACCAATTTCATCATTCACATTGACTTCATAACATTGATCTTATACATCATCTAAATGATCTTAACATTTTGAAAAACCTCACAAATATGATAATAACCATGTGTAAGGTTATGCATATTATCTACACCTTCCTTATGTAAAAAAAATTTAAGGATGTTTTAGTAAGTGGGAAAGTCATTTATTCTCCAACTTTTTTTCATTTTCCCTATATAAAAATCATATATCTTCTACTTTACTAATGGGATATTTTTTTTTCAAATGTTTTCCTTTCATCACAATTTCCCCACCCATTACCATCAATATAAAATTATTCCTTATGAAATCAATTCTATGACCCAATTTACACAATTTACATACCCATATTTAACTATGACTAAGTCCTTATTCTACCAAGACATCAATTATACTCTTGTATTTCCCCCTAATTTTTACTATATGATGCTAATGTGTTTCTACAGTTCCACATTGGAAAACATTATTATATATTATTTTTCATATTTTATTCCCTTACCAAGATCCATTTTTACAATAATACATAATTTGTGTTTGTTATTAATAATTCTCCCTCTATTTTAGTTGATTTATATAATTTAAATCATTTTTATTACTACATTGTCTTCTCTTTTTGTCTTGATCCATGCGTATTTTTTCATATCCATTTGTGGTTGATATTATAATTAGGCATATATAATTGGTGGTAACTCCTAATCTTGTAACACCCTAAATAAATTTTTCATTTTTATCTTTATTTTTGATTTATTCTACTACCCACAACTACCACATTTATCCTCCCTTATCCTATTTAACTGTATAAATAACAAGAAATTCATGGATTTGTGTCCACAATTTTAACACCAAAATTAGTATCAAAAATAACATACATATTGTATTAGTTTCTGATCATCTATATATATTACTCATGTCCCTTAAAATTCAACCTCACATTATGGAACACACTTTTTATATGAACCATATTTCCACAACAATATCACATGATTTTGGGGTATTTATTTGTGTCTAAATTGAATCTCTAATATTATTTTTAGTTTTTCTCATGTCAATATTATTCCTCAATATGGGAGTTTGTGTCTTTTTATAAAAATTTATGGTTTTTTGATAAAAATCCCGAAAAATTTTATATTATTAATTGGATATTTTGTTATAGGAAGTCCTCCGACATTTTTTTAAAAAAAACTTAACCTTTACTATTTTCACTGTTCGTTTGATCCAACTTCTTATGTTATGCCAAAAATCATATGTTCTATTAAATAATCAATTTTTTCCGAATTTTTATGATTTATCATGAATTATTAATGATATATTTCACCATATCACTCACTAAGTCCGTTATAATATTAATTGTTTTGTGCTTCACTTCCACCTTGATCTTGAGATCAAAATAACTCTATACGATTTAAAAAAAATAGATTTGATCATGTAAAATTATACAATAAACATGAATTTATACTCTTTTTTCATATTTATATAAATCATCGAGTTACATACCATAACATTTCTTTATTCATTTTATTTCTCTAAATACATATTTCCCTAAGCGCAGCCATAAATCCAACTTTGTGGTCAATAATAATCTAAATTTTTGTTTCTTTTCCATTGTCTTTTTTTATAAATTTATGGGTTTTATATGATATTTATATGAAATTCTTCACAGATTTATTTGTAATCCTCAACCTTGTCCACATATGTTTCAAAAAATTTATTTTCCTCTTGTAAAAGGATTTTGTTTTTATTTATGAAATTATAAATTGAAATTTTGTTTCCCCTAAAATCATAGAAATATATAATAATGTGTACATAATTATCATCTTTATATAGGAAATTATTTGGAAACCTATTTAAATGGTTGCCAATAATTATACTACCAAATCATTGGAGTAAACTTCTACCTCTAAATAATCTTTTTCCAAATTTTATATTTGAGGAAAGAAATATCATCATATCTTCAACTATGTTTCCTTTGGGAACATCCAAAACTGAATTGTTCGTCATTTAAATGAATGTAATTTATCATGATTTATCATTTTCCAATTCATAATCCTCATTTTTACCTATCTAATATAAAATAATAATGATATTAAAACAATCAAATGATAAAACCTTTGGATATTTTCCTCAATCATTGAAATATTTAGATTAATATGAGTGTAAATCCTTCTAAATATTTTCATCGTTATTTTGATAAGATTATCTATTTTTTCATGTATATTGATGTCCTCAAAAGTCAATACCCCCTGATGAAGGAATTAATCAATAGATTTATTTCGTTTAAACCTCATGTTCTCATACCCATTCTATATAACATGAAACTTTAACTCTCTATCCATTGTTTCATATTTCATAAATGTTAAGATCCTTTTCCCACATGGTGTTTGAGGAACCACATGGAATAAACTTACTATTTATTGTATGGGATTATTATCCCATTTAAATTATAACTCCATTTCCGTATGAATATAACTCCATATGATCTATTTATGATAGATATTATTTTACAATATTGTTTATAATTTCATGTCATATTGTCATGACCACATCAATATATAATTATCCAAATAAGTGAAGTATATTATTATTCTATATATGAAAATTATTTCTATTCACTATTAGAATCTGATTATGATTAACTATTTCTACCATTTATTCTAAAGATAAAAAACACCATCACCCACAACCTTACACGCTAATAACACTTATTGGTATCAAAAAAGGAAATATCTCTAAGAGGTGGATTGAAGGGGGGATGAAAAATTAAAACATACCATTCTAATGAAAATATTTATCTAAAAATAAAACTATTACCTTATTACTAATATAGAAGATATAAATCATAATGTAATGTAAGATATTTTATAGGGTTCCCCATCACTAGGATATATCCAAGCATTATTTTCTCGATGATATTACAATGTTTCAAAATAAACTATAATCATAAAACTTATATATATGAATTTAGAGTGTACTTGATATCCTAATAGGTTTATAGTCTTTACAAGAATTCATAACTCACTTCTCTCACAGTCAGGAAGAAATCAAAACCCCTCTAAGGGGACGCCATGTTCTCTATGAATAAAAAGAAAAGATTAAACCATTATTGTTTCTAAAATATGGCCTATCATAATAAATATAATTACTATTATGAATTTATAACATTAAATATATCCTAGTTTACTCTCTCACAAACTATTATCAGTCCCTCATAGAATATATATTTTAGAATATCTCTTACATTATCTCTATTTTCCTTATTTTTTATAGAACAGGTTTCTCTATTTAGAAGAGAAAATGACTAAGGATACCTTTAAAAAATCAATATTTAATATGAATTTTGTGAAATGTTTCTAGTTATTTTATCAAAATCAAAGTAATGCACATCCAATTAAAATATTAAAACATCCTCCCAAAGTTGATAATTATTAATGTGATATTTATAAATAAATAGATATTCCATTGTTTAATGAACATCCATTATGGATTGATATCCATTAATAAAAACATTTACTATGAAAACCATTGGTATTCAACATGTTATTTAATTAAACATTACAATATTTAAATTTTGAATCTTAAAAATTTCACTATATCATGATGTAATGTTCCTAGAAACATTACAGGTCTTATTCCATTAAACATCAAAATAAAATTATCTTAAAAAATTAAAATAGTCTTCCACTACTCATTATTTTCCATTAAATCATGGAATTCATTATAGTTATTTGTTATCCCCAGAGATCATATATATTTTTCCTTATTCCTTTATAAACGAGGACGATTGAAAATACTTGCACATGATATGTTTATCTTTTTAAAAACCATAACACACACTATGTAAAAATTTAAATCATTACCTCATGTTTTTCCACACTTCATAGCACCTAATAGTCACGTATAGTATCCACCATATAATTATTAAATTGTGATCTCCATTTATATAACATTGAATATAACCATGATTACTTCATAAGAAATCCATTATTTTATTCAACCATGGTTAGAACCACGTTATAATTACATTTAAGCACAACGTGGCTTTTCTTATCTATTCAATGTTCAAGAAATGTCACTTCAATATTCATAAAATAATAACCAAACTCTATATGATGAATCATTAACAATTAAATACACCTTTTAGATAATTTCCCATTATTTTTATAAATAAACACAATCCAAAAAAACTTGTAAATAATTACTCTACAAATTTGTTATATGTTTTTAATAATGTTTTATTATATTTTTCAGTTAAATTTGTAGAATTATTTTAAATATATCCTCACCTTGGGAAACATATTCTGTGAAATAAATGAATTTTCCACATGGCATAAACAAAAATCTCTTGATCTCATATTATATTGTATGAAAAACCATTAACATATTATTTTATCTCATAAAAAAATACCACAAGGATAAAAATCAATTATTAGTTTATTTTTTTACTAAAACCCACTATAATTTAAAACATTTAAAAAATATATCTTATAAGATCTAACTCAATGGAACATTTTCACATGATAATATTAAAAAATTAAAAGTGTCTCAAATCCAATCCATTGAATCCCGCATCAATATATCCTATGTAGATCTATGCATCACCATTAAATAATTATGAAACCTTTCCTTTTCTTTCATTATGACCTATAATTTCCACATATCCAACGATGTACACATATACGAGGTGAGAATGAGATTATTAGGATTTCCCTATTAATGAAATGAAATATAAATTCATGATAATTCCTAATAGACATACATATAGAAGGGGAATATGAACTTACTATTCAATCATCATTCACCGTGAGATGTTTTTTTTGTTTTCTAAACTTTTCAAATATTAACCAAAACCCTATGATTTATTGTTTTAAGGAATGATTTTTCATCATTAATCCCTATCCATCCATATAATTTTTCACATTTTCATAAACCGTCTGACTCACTACATTACCATAGTGGAATATAATAGGTTTTAAAAAATGGACTCACCAAAATTATTTTTATGCATGTGGTCACACCATGTAATATCCAATAAGAAATATTAAAATCATTTATCAAAATTTTAATCAATCCCCAAGGTTTTTCATTAAATTAATGTTATGAGAACTCCAAATTTCAAAAAAATTATTGGTTTATCAAAATCAAGATACTAAAATCATTCATCATATAATCTATTAAAAACTAACAATTGGACTTGAAAACACATAAAATATATCAAAAAAGAGATGGGATATCCTTTATTTTTTAGAAATTATAAAATTAAAAATCCAATTAATGAAAATTTATATGTCCTATTATAAAAACCTCTAATCAATATCAAATAATGAATTAAAAGTCAAATACATCAATTTAAAATAGGATTATATGGTTTAAGCTATCTTAGAATGGAACATGTAATTCAAAAATAACCATGTGAATCTATATATACAAAACTACATGACCACAAATGGGTTTAATTTACACTAAGTTACTCAATACTATTAATGTTTTTAAGAAAGAGAGTTGGATTGAAAAAAGGACTGAAGAATGGTATTCCACCTCTACCTTTATCGAACAACATTCTACAAATGTCTAAAAGACCAATTTTAACAAAACATTTAATAGAATATAAAAAATAATGATCTAACATCATATCAACATCTTAATATACTTAAATTAAAAAAACATAATATATGAAAACGAATATTCTCTATACTTTATAATTCGGACCAATTGGACATCCCTCAATCATCTTCAATCAATTCCTCTATACAAAATTCCACCACCACCAAAAGAAGAAGAGAAGTAACCTAATTAAAAATAATGGAATATAAATCCATCATTTTTATTGAACATATTGTCACAATCCTCTATAAAGATAAATTAGAAATAATATTTAATGATTCAATATTCTATAATTCAAAATCTAAATTTCCTATGATATCATTCCATAACAACAATTTTTATTAATTTCTCCAAATTAAATCTTTCCTCTAACTCTCTATAATAATAAAAAGAAAATTTTATAACTTCAATTGTAAATTAAAAATTGTAATGTTAATATTTTATTGCACAAAATTCAATTTACCCGATCAACTAACTCTCTAATTGTCTAATTACTTTAAATTATACTTCAAGAATTCCCAAAAAAATTGGTGTTGATCTAAAATGTATAATAAAGTTTCCACATATCATGTTAAAGAAATGTTTAACCAAAATAATTCATTTAAATATTATAAATTAAAAACCCACCACCAATCTAATGAAAACAAAAGAGATAAATCCCAATTAATTATAAGTAATTAATCACATTACTAAGCGATCTATATTTTAAAAACTAAACTAAACATAGATACCATAAAATTATATGGAATTAAAATAATGTGAACTACACATTATCATGATCATATAAGTTTCATGAAAAATAATTCATAGTGTAACATTATCATTGAAAAAATTTTATTACATGTTACACCACCTAAATTTAAATGAACACAATTTTTTAGAAAGTATACAACACGCTACACTAATCATAAAAAATCCACGAAATATTATAATTTATATATAGATATTATAAAATATCTATATAATTTTAGGGTATTAATATCATTAACCATATTATTTAAATGTTTATAATTTTTTATATAATTTTTTTATTAATAATGAATAAGTAAATATTTTTTAGTAAAATCACTTTTTACATTGAAAATTCATTTTCTTCCAAAATGGTTTTATTTTTAATTTTTTATGATTGTATTATAATTAATTTATTTCTCATTTAGAATTTTTTTTAAAAATTAAATTAATTTTTTTTTCTTGTAATATATAATTTATCATAGTTTTAAATTTTGTGCTCTTTCTGAAAAGAATGATTTTTCGTGAAAAGTGAAAAATAACGAGTTTCGTTGAAAATTTTATTTCTGTTTTATGATTTTTTAAAAAATATTTTGTTTTAATATAATATTAGAGTAAAATTATTTATATTTTATTATTAATAATCCTATTATTTTTGTTAGAAACAACTTTATTTATTATGTTAAAATATAAACTATTTTATAAACAAAAATGAAGTTTTCTAAAAAACTATATTTACTACATTTTGTGTTTTAATCATCAATTCAAATTTGAACCGTATAGAAATTCAGCTCTTAAAAAATATCCCAATCATGGAATGAATATTTCCAAATTTTGTATGTAGATCCATTTTATATTTGTTTATTATGAATAGTAATCGTAGTAAATAATTATCAACCAGATAATGGTAAATTGAGTAATTAAGATTAAAAAATAATGATAAGGAAAATAGATGGCCATAAAACCGACATTATCATAATATATTAGTGGATTTTAGCCATTTTCATATTTGTTTCTCAAATATGCATACATGGTTCCTTTTTTTATTTTTACCTTTATGACATTTAAGTAGAAGATAAATCAAATTGTCACTTTCTTGCTTTTGATAACTATAATATTTTATAACATGTATAGGAATAAAATTTTTTTGTTATCAACATTTATCTTTGGGATACATTTTATTTTATCCTGTTAAATTATTTGAAATTATTATTGGATGAATAATTATATTAAATACTTACTCAATAACAACATATTATTTATTCAAATAATTGAAAAATAAAACAAATGATTTCATAAATAAAAATTTTAATAAAAATTGGATGAATTATTATGTTCCAGGAATTTTATAAGTACATATTACATTTTGGGTATGGTTTAAAATATTATATTCATATTTCATATTTCATTCATGTATTTAATGGAAAATTAATGAATTGACTGCAAAATGGCATTAATGATATTTTATAATAAATATTATTATATAATAAATAACATTTTATTAAAATATTTATATTTAATGAATATATTATCTTTCAAAAAAATGAATTGGACTTTCATTAAAATTCTACCCATGTTCTATTTATGATTTTTCCCTATTATGGTGAAATTATTGACCCTTCAATTATAGAAAACATTAATATTATGGTAATTGTCAAATAAAAAAATGAGTGGTTAAAAAATATGGTTGAAAACATGACAATAATCATCTCAGAAAAAACTATTATATGAGGTAATTTTGAATTATACTCATATTTTCATCAAATTATTAAAATTGGGATCCATTTTTTAAAAAATTTAATTTATATTTATTTAATACTTTAAAAAATATAATGAATGGTTCTCCCCTCACTTATAAATGGACAACGCTTATCTATTTTCATTACACCCCATTGAGTAAACTAAATCAAACCACCCCTTTACATTTCCCTTATAAACTTACTTAATCATTTTTTATACGTTATCTAACTTCTAAATATCCAACCCTATGTCCCTTAGGAGGAGATCTAAAGGAAGTATACTAAAGTAGAGCTAGTTGTATTTACCAACTCTTTGAATCTTATTTCTTATTATAATTCCTATTAATGTATTTTACACATCATAAAAATAAAAACATAATTATATTAAATAAAATATAATGTTATTATGATTATGGTATGACCATATTAAAACTCTTTTCCATCTTATAAAAAGTGAAAACATCACTCATACGTATGTATAACTTATTGTCTCGACAAAGCAGTGTCATTCAGTTTTCATCACCAAGTCACACGGATAGTTGTTAAGATGGAAATAATGAATATATTTTATATTTATGACATGAATATTCATATAGAATTTTAATATAATACTTACTTTCTTACCTTCCAATTTTATAGAAAACAATAACATCACTCATGTGTAAGTGTGGACTACAACATCCATCAAGTGATGTAATTAATTTTTCATTTTCACATTACATGGATTTTAATCAAGATTAATTTAATAAATATATAAGATATATAAGATTAAAAATTTATCATTTCATTGGGAATTATTATTTAACATTCTTTTGTTCCATCTGTCGAAATATGAAAACAACATTCATGCACATGTACATCCTACTTTCTCCATGAATGATGCAATTCATATTTTATATATACCTTTTTTAGATAACTATATATATGGACATTGAAAATATTTTATATTTATATAATTATTTACCTTATGGAGATAGTGTAACCATGATAATCCTTAAAGTACAAGAAGTACCAAACAAAAATAGACATGAAAAATGAAGCAGTTATCACCCAAAACATTGATATTAATAAATATTTTATAACAAATAGGTGATGAAAGATTATATGTAATTCATATATTGAATGATATATATGATTATATTTATATTACATTTGTATAATAAATCAATATTTATTATGCAGGAGGTTTGAACACATATAAAAAATGTCTTAACTCAAGAAAGGGTTTCCCTTTTAACATTTAGTTCTGTTAGTAATATTCCATATTCACTGATTATTTATTTTTTGTAGTGTATAAAGTAACCCTATGATATTATAAATTATGAATCTATTCATATTCACAGAATTGTAATATTAAATTGTAAATATTTCAACCTAAGGTATTTTACTAGAATGTTACCATGTGGTAAAGAGTTTCTTAACTCAATTTCTATTCATTTGGTTATACTTAAAATTTCATTGACTATATCATTCCATGATTGTTTGTGAAATTACCCCTTATTGTGTTATGTTTTATTTCAATTTATTTTTTTATTTACATTTATCCTACATAATAACTTCATTAATTATTTCTCACTTAAATGATAATATATTTTTATGTGATTTCATCTCACTTTTCAGTCATTAAGACATTTTTTATTACTATACATGTAATTTATTACATATGGTGTATATAACATCATTTTACCATTATACCAGGACTTATTAATAAATTTTTCTATTTTAAGTTTCAATTTAAATTAATCCATCCATTTGGACTTGACATGAATGTTACCAAGTGGTATGGGGTTACTTAACTAAATTTTCATTCACTGGGTTATACTTCTACTTCATCGACTATATTATTACATGATTATGAGTGAAATAAAAATTCATTGTATTGTTTTGTATATCTTCTTGTTTTTTGGATTTAAATTTTTTAAACATAATCAATTAATCTATTAATTCTCATTTTTTTCAAATGATATTTCTAAAGGATTTCCTCTCACTTTCCACTCCATTGAGGCATATTTTTACTATAACCATATTTACGTTTATGGGCTTTATATAATTACCCATTAATGTATTTAACATGAATATATATTAATTCGTGATGAATAATGATTCAATTCATGTTTATTATCTCAATGGATTATAATTTAAAAGTTACTAAAGATGTAATGATTTATTTTAACAATCTCATTTTTTGGTATATTATATTCTTTTGTTACAGAAATATTATCATATCACCATAAAAACAAAAAATGCATTCTTATCCACTAGATATTTATGTATTTTACATATTTCTATTATTTTTTATTCTCTTTTAAACTTTAATCAAGAAAATAAATATTAAAAATAATATTTTATCTTATTTTCCTATCTCATCACGTATATTTTTCTTCAATGCCAATATTTTTTAAATGTGTTTTTAAAAAAGTCATTTTATATTTTCAAATTATTTATCATGTTCATTTTACATTATCCTTTATTTTACAAATTCATTCAATTGAATCTTTTTTTCAAAAGGTTCATTTTCAAATTTCTCAATATAATGTAAAAACTAATTATTATGGTTAACTTATATGGCATTAACATATTTTTCCATCACTATAATTGATTTAGGACAGTTGTCTTATTCTCTAATATTTTAATTATTTTTAAAAGGAAACACTCTATTGAAACTTATTTTGGATAATTCATTTTAATTTTCTTTTTTCTTTGAAAGAAATTATTTTACTAGAAATATACTTTTCTGATGGTCAACTCTCATATCATGAATAATTTTTTGGTCATTAACTTTTAATTTAATCATTTACATTTTTTTGATCATTAGAAATTAAATTTCTCTTTAATATCTATATTCTTTGTAATGTTAATATGATTATTTTATTTTCCATATACCATTTCTACATATGGTATTTAAAATGTTATTTGATTGACATAGGAAATATTTATATTAGGTATTCTTTATTCAACAAATATATTTATTGATAAGTTATATTATTTATCAGTGAAATTGAACATTATATATATTATTAATGCATTGGATGTGAAGTGATGGGTGGGGAGTGGAATTATATATCCCCTTGATGGTTTGGGAGGTCTCATGAGATAAACCAATTAGTTAGCCTTATTATATGGGTTTTTGGTGTATGATTACCCCTAGTTTGAACTATCTTTTGACAAGTCCTTGAGGGTATGTTTCAAATGTCTGATATTATGAAATAAATATTCATGAAATCATTTTTTAATTTCCATGTTGTTATTTCAAATAATATCCATGGATAAAATTCATGTTCATGTAAATATTTTTACAGAATCATATGATATTCATTTAAAACTAACCTATTATTGTTCATAATTAGTTATTGTATCTACGTAATGTTTTCTCCTTTAACTAATTTCCCCACATGATTATTCCTTACTTATTCATTTTAGAATCCATTTTATGTATCCCTTACCAATGATCGGATATCACCCTTAGTTAATTTCCTTTCCAAATGATGTGATGAATGAATATTTTAATGAGTTCAATGATAAAAAATATTTACTTTCACAATGTTTTTCATTTTCTGTTTTGAAATAAAATGGGGGATTCATGTTTGTATCTAGTTTATCAAGACTACAAAGCTATTAGGTTATTGGGTATATGATTCCATGTATCTAGTGCAACTGTACTACAGTAACCACCAGCTCAAGGCACTACAAAAAAATGACGAGTACCAATATAAAATTACTAATAGATAATATGTCTGTTAGTAAAAATGAGTAAATACAATAGATATTAAATTCTTTTCGTACTAATTATAGTTTCCAAAAAGTGTTTTTAATAAAAAAATATATATGTTATTATTAGTACCTTATTACCATCAAATCTTTAACTGAAATTTTAATTTCATTCTATATCATATTAATACAAATAACTACTTTATCAACAACTGCATATGTTATTATTAAATGTTTTTATTAATATTTTATAATGTTAAAATATCTTTTCAATATATTATAAAGTAATATAAAATATTTTATTATAAACAAATCATTTGACATTAAAACATACAATTATATTATTAATTAACTTTTTTGTTGAAATGAAAATACACGCTCACACACATATGATATAAAATTATTGTTAAATGATTTTAAATTTTTTTTGCTGTTGTTTTCTTAATTTATAAATTCCAAAAAAAGAAAGTCACATGTATATATATTAGTTATATGTATATAATAACTTTTTATTTCAAAACTAATATATATTTAAAACATTATATATATTATTTTTCATAAATAATATTATTTCTAAATTTAACTAATAATCTATTACCAAGGGAAAAGTCCCCAATTCCCAAATCGATTACATTTTCCCATACTTCAATTTTTCCCATCCAATTCATTTACATGCCATCAGTGGTTCCCTAAAAACCAAAAAATCCACCCATTTTCATCTACATTAGTTCTTTGGCACTATTTCATCACAACCCATTTCATTAATGCTAATTCCCTTTTTTCCCATATATTTCATCGTCATCGACCCATGTTCACATTGAAATCATCTTTTTCTATATCTCGTGTTCCCCTCACTCTTCCTACTCCTCATTTCTCCTCATCGCATGCCCCTTCACTAATGACTCGCTACCTGCCCCCACGCATTTTTTTGTCATCATTGTTGTCATCCTCTCCCATACCAAATTCATCCTAGGGGATCGATATACATTTCCAGTGGTTTTTAAAACCATAGATAGATGGTACTCGAAGGTTTTCATGTTCATGGTGAATGATGTCAACCAACGATGATAGATGATGTTTGATGTTTCTGGTCCAAATCTAATGAATTAGATTTATCATTGTGCAATAGATGGTTCTTGAGAAAGAAGATTTTAAAAGGACTGTTGTTGTCTGGATTCAATGAACGAACCATGTCTGATCAGTCAGAGTGGTTTGTTTGGTTACCGTGATCATTGATGAAGTCTGGAGAAATTGAGCTTGGTTGATCTTCTACTGAGGAATATTCTAGAGATATTGTTGCCATCCATGTAAATAAAAAATAGTTGATCAGTAGGCATGTGGTTTGTTCATGGAACTTCAATCCTTTTGTGGATTGGTAGCATAGTTTTCATTTTAGAGAATGTATTAGCAGGTCTACTTCTCACATCTTTTTCTCTATTTGAGTAGGTAGTTTGTAGCAGTCATGTTGCAGTAGTGGCTTTCTCGATAGTGAAGTTCCAATAGAAAAAAAAGCACCTTATAAATATTTTCATGTTCTTACTTATTTCTCAGTCCTTGAAGTAGTATGTTTTCACCAACATGTTCTATAGTGTTATCATTTTTAGTAATAGTTCTAGTAATATTTTGTCATAGCTAACAGATTTGTTTTCATCATTTTAGTTGTTTCTCTCTCTTTCTCTCAATATCATGCTCTTTATATTTAGTAAGCTTTTTTATGTTATCTATATTTTTTCATGTAGACAAATAACAAATTCATATCCACTATCCACTAAGTATAATATGTTATCTTGAGGAATTCATATTCTCCATCCACTATATGTATAATCTGTTCTCCAATTTTAATTCAAAAAGTTCTCTATTGTCATCATTAATTTCATCACATTTTTGTATATATTTAATTCCATAGTTCACCTTTAAACTATTATCAGTCATATTATTTCAATATGTAACATGTCCACTGATCTTAATTCTGGAAGAATTACTTGATTTAGTGTATTATTAAAATATATTCAGCATTATACATTTGGATTAAGGAGATATTATTAAATTAAGTTGAAAACTGTGAGTTAAAGTTGTCTAACTCTAAATTATATGTGTAATAGTTTAGAATTTTGGTCATTTTGATTTCATAATTTTGATTTTTATTGATTTATTGATAAAACACTATTTTATTGAATATTTTATTGATATTAAATGAAATAATTTCCTCACATTGTGTTAAATATGTTTATTTATAAAATATTTGGGATTTGATCATTCATTTGAAAATTTGGTGAAAATTCCAGTTTTACCCTTAATAGTGCATTGTAGTATTTCGAGAATAAATATTTTTATATTTATTATTTGAAAATGAAATTTTGTAACAGTGTTCCTAACTTAATTATCTACAACTTTTATTCAGGACACTAGAGCTAAAGAGTTCAGTTGGATGTTAAAATTGGGCCATGAAGTCAAAGTTGGGCTGGGCTCGCCAGAATGGAGAAGCTTCTGTATTTCGGCCATAACTCCTTCAAATTGGCCTGTATTGAGCCCACATTTGGAGAGGAGATAGAAGCCACATATCCTCACATTTGATCCTTCTGGAAGGCCGGCCAATTCACGCGTTTCGGTGGTCAAATGGGCGGTGAAAGTTGGCATAAAATATTTGGCCGAATTTCCACATTCACACTTGAAACCACTTGTAACCTCTCCTCCCCTCCCCTATATAAATTGGAGTTTTTCTCATTTGGAGGGGTTGGGACGTGCATTGGGAAGTTGAGGGTAGAAGATAAGTGGATACACTCCAATTATCCAACCATTTCAATAAGGGTAGCTCTTGAAGCAAGGATCCCTTCGACGAAGCCATCTTCTTCTCCTTCATGTTGTAATGATATTGTTTATGTAATAGACTTCTTTGTTCTTATTTTATTTCTTCTATTTTCTTCTGTTTTGTTTAAATTTCTTCTTCTCTTAATCTTCCTAATTGGGCTGTAATTCTTGAGTATAAGCGTTATTGGGTTATACCCATTTTAAACCTTTGCACATGAAAAACGCTTCTACGATGATTACGCCACCCATGGAAGAGTAGTCTTTTAGTAATTGATCTATCTTCTACCCTCTTCATTTAATTATTTTGAATCAATGAGATATTTTAATTCACTTAATATGATCCATGAATTGTGTTTTTAAATTGTAAGAAACTAAGCAAGCAATTGAACAATGTACACAAAAACACGCGAGGTCGTGATTTTGTGTAAATTGTGAGAGCGCGATCTTAATCGGTAATACAAGACCACACGGGATAAATTTGTAGAGTTCAAATATAATCCCTAAACACAATTAATCCTCATTTTCAGAGTGGATATGTTCCTTAATTTACCACTGACCATAAGCTAATCTTAGAACATCAATCAAAGCAGGGTGCTGCGATTGCATGTTCCGAAGTTAGCCTAAGGTTAAATTCACTTCAATCTTCTTGGTAAAGTTAATTCTCGTAGGGTTCAGGATTTAAAAAATTAAGGGATCATAATTAAGTGAATATTAATTTAAATGATAATGATTAATAAATTATTGAAGAGGTAGAGTTAGATCGATTACGTCTTTTAAATATTGTCTAAACAAACATCTTTTTGTTGTGTCATTTTAATCAAACTTCATTTCAAAACTAAAAACAAAAAAAAATACAATCTTCTTCCAGAAAACTTCTTCTAGATTCATAAACTATAAACAAACACCCCTATCCTTTCAAGTAGTGTTTTTATTCTCTTTTATTTTACTTCTAGAATACCTCTAAAAATTGTTTTAATTCACTTCCTCCTTTGAGAGACGACCTTGGTCAGCCACTCTGCTGCACCTAAGTACCCCAAAATCATACTAATCATTTGAGGGCGCCCACGACAGCGCTCTTTCAAATTGGCGCCGTTGCCGGGGAGGCAAGTAATTATTTCAACCAATTAGAGGTATTTATTTTATTTTAAATTTTATTCTCTTCCTCTCTTCTTTCATTCTTCTTTACCCAATCTGAATTTTCTTCTTCTTATTTTATTTTCATCTACTTCTTTTTGGACCATCAACTCAAACTTTTCATTTTTATTTTACTATGGTCCACTTTCATTCTTTTCATTTTTATTTGATTGATGACACGAACTAATCCCGAAGATCTCTTAGATCTTGACCCTGAGATTGAACGTAGCCTTAGGGCACGAATCAGACATTCTCAATCTACGGGAAGTTTCAACATTCAACAAGTTGGAGAATTACTCCAATATCAGAACATTGAAATTGGAAGCAATTCAAATTCAACCATAAAACAAGAACCAATGGCTGGAAACAATGGAAATGAACTTAATAGAACCATTCGAGAATTGGCTGCACCTGATATTAACTATCAACCAAATTGCATTGCATACCCAAATCTTGAATCGGACTTCGAACTGAAAGCTGGGTTAATTCACTTACTTCCAAAGTTTCATGGCCTCTCTGGTGAGGATCCAAATAAACATTTGAAAGAATTTAATGTGGTTTTCTCAACCCTAAAACCTAGAAATGTCTCTGAAGATCAAATCAAACTAAGAGCATTCCCATTCTCACTTGATGGAGCTGTGAAAGATTGGATGTATTATTTACAACCCGAAGATGTAACTTGTTGGAACGATTTGAAACGTCTTTTCTTGCAGACATTTTTTCCAGCATCAAGGACCACATCCATTCGAAAGGAGATATCGGGGATCAAGCAAGCCCAAGGGGAGTCAATGTATGAGTACTGGGAGAGATTCAAGAAGTTGTGTGCAAGCTGCCCACATCACCAAATCAGTGAGCAACTCCTCATTCAATACTTCTACGAAGGACTCACACCCATGGAGAGGAGCATGGTAGATGCTGCGGCTGGAGGAGCATTGGTGGACAAGACACCAGTAGTTGCACGTGCATTGATCGACAAGATGGCCCAAAACTCCCAACAATTCTGTGATAGAGGTACACCACATGTTCGAGGAGTACATCAAGTAAGTCCTTCTTCTCTTGAAAGTCATTTGATTGATACTAAGTTAGAAGAATTGACAACTATGGTGAGGAAGATTTCATTGGCTCAAAAGACATCCCAACCCCCTCCTTCAAGACCTTGTGGTATTTGCACTGAGACAAGCCACCCAACTGACTGTTGCCCACAACTCCAAGAAACAGAAGATTGTGAAGCAGTGTTCCCTGGGAGACCATTTCAGTAGAAACAACAACAACCATATCCCCAAAAGAAGTTTGATCCAACATACAACCAAGGGTGGAAAGATCTAGCGGACATGAGGAATGGCTCTGGACAACAACAAAGGCCCCCTTTTCAACCAAACTTCCAGCAGCCTCCACCTTACCAACAGGGTTTCCAACAACCCCAAAGGAGATTCGAAGCTCAAACATCAACGAGTCAGTAACAAGGGAATATCCAACACAAGGTAGACTATAACACTGATGATCTTTTGAAACAAATTGTTCTTAATCAACAAAATGAGCTGAAGAGTCAAGGTTCAGAGCTGAGAGAGTTGATGACTCAAATGAGTCAGATTGCCACCGCCCTCCATGAACTTGTGAGTAAGAATTCTGGAAATCTACCTTCCCAACCCACTCCAAATCCAAAGGGGAATGTTAGTGCCATCACATTGAGAAGTGGGAAGCAAATGAACGATACATCTGCACCTACCATTCCACCAGGATTCACCTCAACTTCAGAGAAGCCGCATTCCATACCAACTGATGAGCAATCCAAGGAGAAAGATAAAGGTAAGAAAAAGATTGATGATGTTCCTCCTAAACCCCTTCCTTTTCCAAACAGGGTTGTTCAAACCAAGAAGATGGCTGAAGAAGCAATGCAAAAGGAGGTTTTGGACACATTCAAGCGTGTGGAGATCAACATTCCTCTACTTGAAGCCATTAAGAAAATTACAAGGTATGCGAAATTCTTAAAAGAACTTTGTACCAATCGAAGAGGGATCAAGGGGAATGAGAGGATCAACCTTGGAAGGAATGTCTCGGCACTCATTACACCAACTCTAGCAATGCCAACAAAGTGCAAGGATCCTGGGACATTCACCATCCCATGTACCATAGGGGAGTTGCACTTCTCTGATGCTCTTTGTTATTTAGGAGCTTCAATAAATGTGATGCCTCACTCTGTATTCTCTTCCTTACAGGTTGGTGAGTTGAAGCCAACAAGAGTAGTGGGGCAATTGGCGAATAGAGCTACGGCATATCCAGCGGGAGTTCTTGAGGATGTACTTGTCCGGGTAAGAGACATGATCTTTCCAGCAGACTTCTATGTGCTTAACATGGAGGATGATCAGGTAAGTTCTCATGCCCCCATTATCCTAGGTAGACCCTTCCTCAAAACTGCAAAAACTATCATAAATGTCAATGAGGGTACACTTTCCATGGAGTTTGGAGATGAAGTTGTGATATTTAATGTTATGGATTCCATGAAGTACCCCTCTGAGGACCATTCTGCTTTTGTTATCTCCCATTTTGAACCACCAAATAAAAACTCCATAGAATTTGATTGTCCTATGCTTAGGGAGATTATGAGTATTGGTTCTAGTTTGATGTCTAAGAATACTTCTACACCCATTTTTAAGGAACAAGACTCTCTAAGATTTGATTTTGAAATGGAATCATATTCTGATTTTGATCATGTGAACTCTGATTATGACATGGCTATTGAGTATGCTGATGGATTTGGTGATTTATTCTCTGATTGTGATGATTTTTATTCTGATACTGATGTTCATTGTGCAGATATGTCTGTTGCATCAATTTCTCCATCCATACATCACCCACCTACATTGGAACTCAAGCCATTGCCCCCAAATCTCAAATATGCATACTTGCTCAGTGGTGATAGATTACCAGTCATAATTGCTAACAATCTCTCTTTTGAACATGAAGAAAAACTTTTGAATCTTTTGAGAGATAACATTAGGGCAATTGGTTGGACATTAGCAGACATATCAGGTATTAGCCCCTCCATTTGTATGCATAGGATTCTCTTAGAGGATGGGGCTAAACCGGTGAGACAGCCACAAAGGAGACTTAATCCCACCCTCCTAGAAGTTGTTAAGAAAGAAGTTGAAAATTTACTTGAGGCGGGTATCATTTACCCTATTTCTGACTCACAATGGGTTAGCCCTGTTCAGGTTGTACCAAAGAAAACTGGTTTCACTGTTATAAAAAATGAAAATGATGAGTTAGTTCCTGTGAGAGTACAAAATAGTTGGCGAGTGTGTATCGATTATAGGAAACTAAATCAATCCACTCGTAAGGACCATTTCCCACTTCCATTCATTGACCAGATGCTTGAGAGACTAGTTGGGAAGACACACTATTGTTTCTTGGATGGATTTTCTGGCTATTTTCAGGTTCCCATTGCAGCAGAGGACCAGGAGAAGACAACATTCACCTGCCCATTCGGTACCTTTGCTTACCGGAGGATGCCATTTGGACTTTGCAACACCCCAGGTACCTTCCAGAGATGCATGGTGAGTATTTTCTCAGATTTCATTGAGACCTGTATGGAGGTATTTATGGATGATTTTACAGTTTATGGGTCCTCATTTGATGAATGTCTCTCTAGTTTGGGTGATGTGTTGCACCGTTGTATTGAGAAGAATCTGGTCTTAAATTTTGAAAAATGTCATTTCATGGTCGAAAAGGGAATTGTCTTAGGTCATATAGTCTCACAACATGGAATTGAAGTTGATAAATCTAAGGTAGACATTATTTCATCCCTCCCATATCCTACATGTGTGCGTGATGTTCGATCATTCCTTGGGCATGTTGGATTTTATCGACGCTTCATCAGAGATTTTAGTAAGATCGCTCTACCTTTATCTCGATTGCTTCAAAAAGATATTGAATTCAATTTTGATGATTCATGCAGGGTATCATTTGATGAGCTGAAGAAGTGTCTGACCACTCCACCAATCATACAGCCCCCACAGTGGGACCTTCCATTTGAGCTTATGTGTGACGCCTCCAACTTCGCGGTTGGAGCTGTCTTATCTCAGAGGGTGGAGGGACGTTCACATGTGATCGCCTATGCATCGAGGACGCTAGATTCAGCCCAATCAAACTACACTACCACATAAAAGGAGTTTCTTGCTGTCATATTTGCTTTAGATAAATTCCGTTCATATTTATTGGGCTCTAAAGTAGTTGTTTTTTCTAACCATGCAGCTTTGAGGTACCTCCTAAAGAAGCCAGATGCAAAGCCACGACTTATCCGTTGGATGCTCCTTCTTCAAGAATTTGATATTGAGATAATGGACAAGAAGGGATCAAAGAATTTGGTGGCAGACCACATGAGTAGGCTTACTCGCACACTAGAGGATGACACCTTGGATCAGGTACCACTTCGGGACACTTTCCCCGATGAGCATCTCTATACCATCTCAGGTAAGCATCCTTGGTATGCTGATTTAGTTAATTACATTGTTGGCTCTGAAATCCCAGTAAATTTGAAGAAGCATCAAGTCCAAAAATTAAAAAGTGAGTCTAGGTATTATGTGTGGGATGATCCGTACCTATGGCGCATGTGTAGTGACCAAGCCATTAGGAGGTGTATTCCTGATCATGAGTTTGAGTCTGTTTTGCAATTCTGTCATACACTTGCATGTGGTGGACACTTTGGACCCCAACGGACAGTTAGGAAAGTTTTGGACTCTGGATTATACTGGCCTAGATTATTCCATGATGCCCATGTGTTTTGTAAGTCATGCTCTCATTGCCAACACACTGGGAACATTTCTAGGAGACATGAGATGCCCCAACAACCCATACTATTTTGTGAGATTTTTGATGTATGGGGCATTGACGTTATGGGTCCTTTTCCTAGTTCATTTGGATTTTTGTATATTTTGGTTGCTGTTGATTATCTGAGTAAATGGGTGGAGGCCAAGGCCACCAGGACTGACGATTCTCATGTTGTTGTGGACTTTGTCAAAGCACATATTTTTTGCAGGTTTGGAGTACCAAAGGCCATCATCAGTGACCAAGGGACACACTTTTGCAATAGGAATTTTTCTTCCCTCCTTCAAAAGTATGGGGTGACACACAAAACATCAACACCATACCACCCCCAAACAAATGGCCAGGCTGAGGTTTCAAATCGTGAGTTGAAACAAATCTTGGAGAAAACCGTGCAGCCAAATAGGAAGGATTGGAGAAAGCGCTTGGATGATGCATTGTGGGCTTATAGAACAGCATACAAGACCCCCATTGGTATGTCCCTATTTCGGATTGTTTTTGGGAAAGCATGTCATCTCCCCGTGGAAGTCGAGCATCGGGCATATTGGGCTATAAAGAAATGTAACATGGATTTGGCCCAAGCTGGAATTCAAAGGAAGTTGAAAATTCAAGAGCTTTAGGAGATTCGACTGTCATCATATGAGAACTCAAGGCTCTACAAGGAAAGATCAAAAGCAGCTCATGACAAAATGATCCAACAAATGGAGTTTCATGTTGGAGAGAAAGTCCTTCTCTATAGTTCAAGACTGAAGTTGATGCCTGGTAAGTTGCGTTCCATATGGTTAGGTCCTTATATTGTGTCTAATGTTTTTCCTTATGGTGCAGTGGAGATCACACAAGAGGACACTGGAAGGATCTTTACAGTCAATGGGCAACGTTTGAAGAGATACATTGAGGGACATCCTACTGATGCAGTGGATTTTATCACACTGCATGACCCCATCATCACTTGATCACATCAGGCTGTTCCTAACCCTTTCACTTTTATATTATTTGTCCTATTTAAAAATTCTGCATTTCATGTGTATATATCATCTCATGGGTTCACATTGAGGACAATTCAATATTTTAAGTGTGGTGGAGGGAACCTTTTAGTTTAGTAATTTCGATTGTTTTCCTGTTTTAAAAAAAACCAAAAAAAAATTGTGTGTTTTTCAAATTTTGTGTGTTTATTTTACAATTTTCTGTGTGTTTTTGAAACTTTTGAGCTGAAATGATTCTCATCACCATTTTTAAATCCATATCAATAAGTGAAACAATTTACCCCTTGAAACTAAGCTTAAATGAATGCTGAAATGACTTTGTTTCAAGTTCAAATATTTAGTAATTTCATGAAAAGTACGCTGAATTTTGAATCCCATGCCACATCTCACTGTCTTTAAATTTGAAATCACTTTCCTGTGAGGCTTCTGAACCATTATTTTCATATTCTTTACATTCACCTCACTTCTTGAGAGAACCAAACCATACTTGATTTAACCAGAATTTGATCTATTCCTGTCAAAACTTGAGGGTTTGAGGTACTTGTGTTTAAATGATTGAGGAATTTGTTTGGTATTAAAACCCCTATTTCAAAGAATCCTTTTTTATAATGGCCTACCTTGAATATTTAATCCTTGTAGCCCTTAGAAGCCATGCACAACCGGTTAGGTTAAGCCACATTACAAGCCAATTTTCCCTATCCAACCAACTCTTGAAGTGAAATTGCATAATCTAGTTGAGCTTAAGTGTGGGGGAAGTTGTCTTGGGTTTTTCCACCACATTCTGTGATACTTTGGGTGGAAAATTAAATTCTGAAGAGATGTTTTTGCTGCTAAAGAAAGTTATTATATTGAAAGCTGTGCCTTTTCTGGAGCTTTCATGACAAGTGAAGCTGTGCCTTTTCTGGAGCTTCTAATTGAGGTGGAAAGCTGTGCCCATCTGGAGCTTTCAAGAAAATCATGTTTGAGAAGATTGACATTTTTTATGCTGAAATGATGAATGGTGTAAACCTTTCATGACTTTTCATGATGATGGAGCTGAATTGATACTATGGGGATTGATGAGAAGACCATATTTAAGTGAAAATTAGATTAATGCAATTTTGCTTCAAAAGAGTCAAGCCCTCCTTATTCAGCCTCAGAGTTTTTCACATCTTAATCCTACCAACCGAAAGCCACAGAAAAAACCTGAAAAGTCCTCATGATAAACATATGTCCTTAACTCACATCGGGTAGCGATGTAGGAATCTATCAAGCCTATGGTGACCCTTGTATGAGTTTGGATGAGAAAGACATTGCAAAAAAAAATTGATATTTGAGTGATGAGAGAAATTCAAGCGAGGTAAGTGTTTTGTGCATGGGTGGATAAATGAAGTGGAAATATATTGAATGATATAAATGGAGAATTTGAAATAAGGTTTTTTGTGAGGCATGATATCTTTTGATTCTTGGTGTGAAATTGATTGATCTTAAGGATATGTGTTTTAAAATTGGTTTTGATTTGATATTGATGTTTACTTGATATGAGGTTTTGCCCAGGTGTGAAAAAGGGTAAGTGTGGGGGAGTTGATAAAACACTATTTTATTGAATATTTTATTGATAGTAAATGAAATAATTTCCTCACATTGTGTTAAATATGTTTATTTATAAAATATTTGGTATTTGATCATTCATTTGAAAATTTGGTGAAAATTCTAGTTTTACCCTTAATAGTGCATTGTAGTATTTCGAGAATAAGTATTTTTATATTTATTATTTGAAAATGAAATTTTGTAACAGTGTTCCTAACTTAATTATCTACAACTTTTATTCAGGACACTAGAGCTAAAGAGATCAGTTGGCCGTTAAAATTGGGCCATGAAGTCAAAGTTGGGCTGGGCTCACCAGAATGGAGAAGCTTCTGTATTTCGGCCATAACTGCTTCATATCGGCCTGTATTGAGCCCAAAGTTGGAGAGGAAATAGAAGACACATATCCGCACATTTTATCCTTCTAGAAGGCCGGCCAATTCACGCGTTTGTGTGGTAAAATGTGCGGTGCAAGTTGGAATAAAATATTTGGCCGATTTTCCACATTCACACTTGAAACCACTTGTAACCTCTCCTCCCCTCCCCTCTATAAATTGGAGTTTTTCACATTTGGAGGGGTTGGGAAGTGCATTGGGAAGTTGAGGGTAGAAGAGAAGTGGATCCACTCAAATTCTCCAACCATTTCAATAAGGGTAGCTCTTGAAGCAAGGATCCCTTCGATGAAGCCTTCTTCTTCTCCTTCATGTTGTAATGATTTTGTTTATGTAATAAACTTCTTTGTTCTTCTTTTATTTCTTCTCTTTTCTTCTGTTTTGTTTAAATTTCTTCTTCTCTTAATCTTCCTAATTGGGCTGGAATTCTTGAGTAGAAGCGTTATTGGGTTATACCCATTTTAAACCTTTGCACATGCAAAACGCTTCTACGATGATTACGCCACCCAGGGAAGAGTAGTCTTTTAGTAATTGATCTATCTTCTACCCTCTTCATTTAATTATTTTGAATCAATGAGATACTGTAATTCACTTAATATGATCCATGAATTGTGTTTTTAAATTGTAAGAAACTAAGCAAGCAATTGAACAATGTACACAAAAACACGCGAGGTCGGGATTTTGTGTAAATTGTGAGAGCGCGATCTTAATCGGTAATACAAGACCACACGGGATAAATTTGTAGAGTTCAAATATAATCCCTAAACACAATTCATCATCATTTCCAGAGTGGATATGTGCCTTAATTTACCACTGACCATAAGCTAATCTTAGAACATCAATCAAAGCAGGGTGTTGCGATTGCATGTTCCGAAGTTAGCCTAAGGTTAAATTCACTTCAATCTTCGTGGTAAAGTTAATTCTCGTAGGGTTCGGGATTTAACAAATTAAGGGATCATAATTAAGTGAATATTAATTTAAATGATAATGATTAATAAATTATTGAAGAGGTAGAGTTAGATCGATTACGTCTTTTAAATATTTTCTAAACAAACATCTTTTTGTTGTGTCATTTTAATCAAACTTCATTTCAAAACTAAAAACAAAAAAAAATACAATCTTCTTCCAGCAAACTTCTTCTAGATTCATAAACTATAAACAAACACCCCCATCCTTTTAAGTAGTGTTTTTATTCTCTTTTATTTTACTTCTAGAATACCTCTAAAAATTGTTTTAATTCACTTCCTCCTTTGAGAGACGACCTTGGTCAGCCACTCTGCTGCACCAAAGTACCCCAAAATCATACTAATAATTTGAGGGAGCCCACGACAGCGCTCTTTTATTTATATATACATAGATCTTGATTAAAGTGATATTTTCAAATCATTAAAGGTGAATCAAAGGTTTTTCTTTCCAGATTAGTTTTATTTCATTTGTTATTTTTAAAATCTCATTTTTATGTGATTTACATTATTAAAACCATCAATCCACATAAAAAACTTAGCAAAAGTTAATAAATTAACTTCCTTGAGATTTTTTACACTATGAAAACTCCAATATTACATTATTAAGGTAGGGAAAACATTTTTTGTGTCATGTTGCATTTTTGGGCAAGATAAGACATGATTTTGACCACACTCACCAAACACAACATGTTCTTTGATAGAAAATAGATGATAGACCCTTTTCTCTGAGTTCCTGTAGATATTTTAGCATGTAATATAGCCACATTTAATCTTTAAAATAAATGAATAATGCATATAATAATGTATCTGGAAAACACATGTAGTTCAATATTCTTATAATTTATGATGTTATCTTTATAGGATTTTTCTTTCTTTCAATATTATTATATGATTGAAGGAATCCCACAATGCATTCTCTATAATTGGAATGCCTACACCACATACAGATAGATCTACAAATCAGGTTAAACAGATAGAAAAGTAATGGGGTAATTTTATTTTTCATTAATTCATTTTTTGTTACCTTTGTCTCTTTTTAGAATGGGAAACAACTCAAGGTTCATAAATGGGTATATAATTTATATGATTGCAAGTAATGTTTTTCATAATGATTTAACATTGCAACCTATATATAATCTCATATCTTTACCCAATCCCAATATAGTCATAAACCCAAAAAAAAATTAGAATTTACTGATTTTAGATTCAAATGTTTCCTTTTTATCATTCATGTCTATTTATTTGTTTTATCAATCCGTTATATTTATTAATTTTATCCTCAAATGTGTTTTTCCAATTTTTTTGTTGGATTTTTTTTCTCTCCCTTTCTTTAGCTCTCACTATGTTCAAAGGGTGTAAGGGTTTTATCGGAATGTTTCTAAGCTTATATGGGTAACTGATAGGACTTTCATTTAAGGTATAAAATTGATAATGTTTTCTAAATTCCTTGGAGCATGCATTTATTTATTCTTTGGAGGATACATTTTTTTTATTTTTGTTTGAATCATTGTATTAATTATATTAACATATTCCAGTTTCTGTAAAAATACATTGAATGTGATACTGCCTAAAAGTAAATAAAAAGGGAATTTCTTTAAACCTAGGGTCTTAAAATAAATTATTTCAATTAACATAATACAAATAAATGTATGTGATGTGAAACATCACACACATTTCTATGGTTCCATATTTCTTGAGAAGTCATATCATGTTTTTAATGATCATTACCGACCATGAAATATTTGGAATCATTGCATTTAGTTATTGTAAAGATATTCATGGTCATCAAAAGATAATGAAAATCAATGAACATAATAAATCATTATTTTTTTTAGTGCTTATGGTCCAAATGATGAAAATTATGTAGTCAATGATTTAATTCAAGGATGATGGAAAATTAAACTCAGATCTACAGGTTATTGTTTGTTGAAATGGTTAAGCAAATCCATTACAACATTGTCTATTCAACATGTAAGGTTCTTATGGTTTGGGCTGCATATTCATTTCTTTTGGGCATCACATTGATAGTTTGAAGAGTAAAAAATGAATAATTTTATGGTTTATGGTTCATGAATCCATAAAACTATTTGGATTTTTTATGGTTGGTATTTGATTTGGCTGTATGTTGAGTTTGAATTTTTCTATTGTAAATAAATAATGTCATTTGTGCTGTATATTGATAGTTTTAGGGATTCATTTTCTTTGATGGTTGGTTGATATTTTTTTGGGCTGCATATTCAATTAATTTATTTTAAATGAATTTTTGTTTCTTTGGACATCTTTGTTTGGTTTATAGGTGTATTCAGTGGTGTGTGTGTCTAGTTACATGATGCACAAGTGATAAGAGTGTTCCTTCTTCATTTGGTCATGTTTATGATAGGGGTGTGTTGTATTAACTCTTTATTTTTCTATTCTGATTACCTTCTTCTGTTACATAATGTATTTCTTCTTTATTTTACATTTATTTAATTATTCACGTCCTTTTATGATGGGGGTGTGTCATTTTTAGGGAAATGTATTATTTTAGTAGGGTTTAAATTCTTGGCTCTATGACCAGTTTATTATGAACATGTATAGAAGTTGCATAACTTGATCAACCTATTTCTTTATGGTTATGGTCTGGCCCTTTAGGAAAACATCATGTAACCCGACCCAACCCATCTTTTTAGCAGTCTTGTGTCCAAAATTACAAAAAATAAATAACCTGATGTGACACATAGACAACCCTAATCAGGCGTGTTCCATTTATTTGGGACAGTGCAATCTTAAATGTAAGGGTTCTTATGAAAAATATGATGACCTTTTATTTTATTTAGAAGACGGTAATTGTCATAGATCTATTCACATTATAATGCCATAATGATTTCAAATTAAACTAATTCCCATATAATAAATTATTGTTTTGGTGGAAATTTAGGGATGGTATGGTTACCAAATACCTCATACACATTAATTCAAGATTTATTAATTATTGGGTTGATTCATGTGTATTTTCTTATTTGTTGTCCCTTTGAACTTGTACGCACACAAAAATTTATTTTAGATATGATATTGTTGTTTTGAGGCTTATTCACATCTGGAAGGTATATGTGACCATGAATTATATTCTACTATGTTTTCTAAATTTCTAATTTTTTGTTAATAATAATAAGTAGACCTTTTTAATCGATTCTATCACAACTCAGTTAAGGTGGAAATGATATTTCAAGACAATATAACATTTGGGATCCAGTTGGCATCTTTTTAGGGAAATAATTTCTATATTTGATTCATTAATACCATTGATCCTTGATATGTCAATAGGGAAGATGAAAAATGGTCATTCTATATAGTTTTATAATAATTTTATTTGTTTGTATTATAGTTTCAATTCATGTAGATACTTCACACTGATTTGTGGGTATTCTTCTGGTTGTATGGTGTAGATCATGGAGATGAGAGGTGTGGCCTATTATCGATTGTAGGTTACACACTGATACTGGAGAAGACCTGATTTGAATATTATTTTGACCTACATGGTATGGTAGTGAAAGATATATTTGACATCGTTCTATCTTGAGTAACATTCTTCTACTATAGCGGAAAATGTTTGGGTGCTGGAGTATTGTAGTCAATAAGCATATTGAAGTATTGCGACATATCCTTTTTCATGTGGTGTTGGGGAGGAGAATGGATAAATCCTAGAGTTTTTTTTGTTTTATGATCCTTTTGGGTATCAACCAACTGGAACCATGTATTTATTCATATTGTATTAAATTTTATTATCAATATAATTAATCTTATTTTTTATTTTTACCTTTTGTGAAAATCATCTTCAGTTTATTAATTTAAAGAGGTGTATTATATTCGAGAGATCAATAAATATAATGTGAAATTTTATTAGCAATAAATATTTATATTTTTTATTTAAATTCAATTTATAAATATATATTATATATTTTTAATATTATTAAAAATAAAGAAATTTGTAACATGTATATGTTGCTAAACACTTTGTCCATCATATATATTTTCTGTTGGTATTATTATAATTGTAACAGAACTATTTTACCTCTCGTAATGAAATTTAGTGACAGAGTTTTTACCAATAGTATAGTGATAGGGGTATATGTTTTCATAAAAAAATTTTACTTACAAAAAATGTACTTTTAACAATAGAAACGTCCCTATTGGAAAAAGTGAAATATTTTGTACTGAGGTTACTATGTATGGGGCATTTATAGATCGTATCAGAGAAATTTTAGTAGAATACTAGTGAATGAGATTCAACAAAACATAGATTTGGGAATATAATCCTATGATTGAATTTGAGGATAAGTCAAATGTTATGATAAAATCATAATGGTTTTAAAGGTACATATTATGTGGTTTTCATAAAAATATATCTCAATATGGATACTACTAGTGGATGTGGTTTTTTCCGAGATGCATTTAGGGGTAATAACATAAAAGGATTTTTCTAAGTATATATTCTCCCTCATTCAAGTGCATGGTGAGTTTTTATTTACCATTAACCTAGTTTTATAGTTCCAAGTGGTATTATTGGCTTAATAATCATTGTCTTTATAGACTACTATAAATGATTTGAATAAATGATAACTAATGAAAACATAGCTTAAACCTAAGGTGTCAAAGAGTGAAAAGAAGGTGTCACGATTTAGACACCCTAACAATGATATTTCATGATTTCCCATTATTGGTATTTCATCTCATAATATTATTTTATTTATAGTCAATAGTTCTAACCCTAATGTGCTATGTTATTTTGAATGTGATGGAAATGGATATGATTATGAGAAAGCAAATGGTAACATGTATGGAATGAAAAATATTTTTATTTTTCCATGTTAGTTATCAGGATATATGATTAACAAATTTCACCTTAACCAACACCCAAACTCACAAAAGAATAGAAGTATGTATCTTTCTGAGATATCAACAAGTGAAGTAAATAAGGATTAATTTCCTTGATGTCCAAAATGTGGAAATAGTCACCCTGAGAAATGTTTACATTGAAAAAATGGTTTCAATAGAGAAATAAATGTCATAAAGAATGATTTAATCTAGATTTTAGTGCATTGTGTATGGATAACATTGGACTTATTTGATGTAGTTACCTAATACCAAGGGTTAACTTCTAGATGAAGGATGTAAATATGCCATCATAATCATTTAAGTTTGATGATCCAAGTACTTATATATTGGGATTTGAGGTTTATATTTTAGAAGTGTTATATCTAAGATAATTTGGTTATAAATATCATAAATCATATACAGGTTGATTTGTTTTATTTTTTCTTTAGGGATTTGAAATATTATATTAAATGGTAATGATGAATTTAGAAAGTATTTTAATTGTAGGTTGATATTTTTTGTCAAACACGTGATTTGGTGGAAGATTCCTCCTAATTTGTTCCTGATATTGATGTCATATTTTTATGTTAATATTGATATATAATTGAAATTGATGAAGTAAATTCTATATTATTGTTGACCTTAAAAATGATTAGTGATTTGATGAAGAATTATTTTAATATGTAATTTACATTTTATGGATTCATGGAATATATTTGTTTATATGAGATTTTAATTAAAAAATAAGCAAATATATTTTATTTTTTGAAGTAGTTATATTTTCATTGATGATTCATGGTGATCAAGGCATTAAAATATTTTTTAATTTAACATTATGATTTTATGTTGCCCAAGGTATTAAATTCACCTTTACTTTTTAAATTATGTGACCTTATTACAAAATTTTGGATTTTGAATTTAGTAACAAAAATCATGAAAGTTTTTATAGATAAATACTAAATATATGGATTATGATTAAATTAGGGTGTCACTGTTGTTGTTTTAAATATTAATGTACTATATTGGATAACATATGCTAACAATTTTTTTGATTTTTAAATACATAGAGGTGGATGGAAATATGTGATACTATTTTTTGTATATTATGGTAAATTAATAGTTAATTTATGTGCTTCATTCATGATAAATTATTCCTAAATACACATCATTTCTTGAAAGGATGATATTGTCGGGGAAGATTTCCTAATGGATTAAATTTTACTTTTTTATCAAATATTTTTCACATGAAATTCTTATATATAGTAACAAACTATTCATAAAGGATCATGAAAAAAAATTCTTATTATGAACATTTTTTATTAATTTATGGTCTTTTCACACGTTAAAAATTTATTATTTTGTGGTCATTGACCTTTTTCAAGACATTTTTCCTATCACTCCTTATTCATCGATAGATGTTTTTTCTTCTCCATGTCCATATTTTCACATACCATTTATTTGTTTTGTTTTCAAACATTCTTTTGTGTTATCATATATAAACTTGGTATTTCCCTTTCAATATTTTTTGGAAGTTGTTTTAAAAATAATTTTTATGGTTTGGGTTTTCCATAAAGTAAGTTTCAAATTTTATATTAATTAAATGTTAAAATATTAATGAAAAAATTTATTTTGTGGAAGACAATGTAACACCACATGATTTTTAAATAACACTATCTTTAATACCATATACAACTCACAACTCTAATCCAAAATGAACCATGATATATTATTATTTGAATATGACCATTATAACCTAGACATTAATTTTTGTGTTATGAATTTTTGTTACAAAATTATGTAGATAATTATAATGGTTTTATGTAATTTATTTATTATTAATAAATATGTACTTAATTTTTAGTAAAATCAATTAATACAACAAATAAACATTTTCTTCAAAATGGTTTTATTTTTCATATTTCCCATGGGAATTAAAATAAATTTCTATGAAATTTAGATATTGAATTTCATAAAATGAAAATTATTTTTAAAATCATAATACCAAAATTAACAAAGGGATAAATTTTGTGATTTTTTTGAAAAGATTTTCTTTATAGTGAATAGTGAAAAATAACAATTTTCATTGAAAACTTTATTTCCATTCCAATAAAGTAATAAGATTTGAATTGATTTAAAATTTATTCCTAGTAAAAAATTAATATTTTATTATAAATTATCCAATTAATATCATTTGAATCAATTTAATGGTTTCATTTTTTATAAAAACATTTTTATATATAAAATTAATTTTTTTCTGAAAAAACGGTTCTTCATTACATTTTTCACTTTAATATTAAATTAATTTCACAAAATAATAGAAATTTAGTCTTAAAAATTGCTTCCATGTTTAAAATAAGTAGTTTCAATGTTGGTAAATATTTTAAATCTATTATTGTACATTATGAATAGTGAACATAGTAATAATTGTCACCATGATAAGGTTAAATCGGGTAATTGTGGTAAAAAATAATATAAAAAGGACACATAATTTCTCAAAAACAAGGAATTATCCTATTGTATGATTGTGTTTCGTCTATTTACATCCATGTTTTGAACATATGGTAACTTGGTGTCATATTTTATTCATTTTGACATTTGAAATATTTTAGAAAAATACAATTTAACAAATGAAAATTCCATACTTTTAATAAATATAATATTTTGGGATAGGGATAAAAAACATTTTTTGCATACAAATAATTATTTTAGGGAAAATTTTGTTTTATCATGTAATTTTATTTAATGTTTTTTATTGATATATTAATTTTCTAAAAGGATTATGCGACACCGAAAAAATATTTATTCAATTAAAAGAAAAATATGAAAAATGATCTAAAAAATATTAAAAGTAATAAAAATTGGGTTAATTATTGTTTTACACGAGTTTTATAGAAACATATGATAGGTTAGAGATTTTTTTTATTTATAATATTCAGATTCCCTTTTTAAATTGATGTATTTTAAGTCAAATTAAATCAATAGTGTCAAAATTGTTGATAATAATATTTTTTAATAAATATTGTTTCATTACAGGCTTTAAAATTCATAAAATTTTTATTATATGAATATTCAATGGGATACGGTTTAAAATAATATCAATATCTCATTTTTTCTTTTATAGTGACATTATAGACCCTTAAATTACAGAATAAATTAATATTCTAGTAATACAAAAAAGGGATAACAAGTGGTTAAAACTAAAACAAAATATGAGAAAATCTAAAAAACCTGAAAAAATTTATTTTATGAGGATTTTTATAATCTAGCTCATATTATCATCAAATTAAATCAAATTGTTTTGTCATTTTTACATTAAGAATATTTTCTATTAATTTGCCAAATTATAAAATTCCATCAATGGCCCTCTCACCACGTATAAAAGGACACACATTTTCTATTTTATTTACACCACTTTGTGATACCATTCTAGACCATAACCATCCAAATTACCTTCAAAAAATCCTTATATAGAATATAGAGATTCATTCTCATTATAAATAAAAACCATTGGTCCCTTACTATCTACAGTTAATGATGTAATTCATTTTCCCACACCACTTTACATGGTTGGTTATAAAAATTGATGACATTAACATATATGATATTTATGAAATGAATATTATATTGAAATTATAATATGATTTCTACCTTATTTGCATAGAATTTATTGGTAAAGGATAACGTCACTCATGCATACATGTGAATACCCACCTTCATTAAGTGATGAGATTTTTATTTCATTTCCACTCTATATGGATGGTAATAAGTATAGATTTAATGAATATATAAGATATATATGAAATTCAAAATCATGTAAATGTGTTATAAAGTCATATTTTATTATGCGGCATCCATTGAAAAGTGAAAACAACTTTCATGCATACATATGGTCAACCTTTCCTGGAATAGTGTAATTCATTTTTCTATATATAAATTTTATTGATAAATCTATATATATAATGAATATATATAATATATATTTCATTATTAATATTTTTATGTATTTTAAACCATGATTAATGTATAAGGACAAAAACTATACATCCAAAACATACATGAAAAACAATGTAGATATCATCTGAAGAAGTGATTTTAGTAAATAATTGTCAATAAATTGGTGATGAAAGATAATAATTAATTAATATATGATATGGGATATATTAATATATATTTTTTATTTATTTATAATAAATTTTCATTTATTATAATAGAGGCATGGAAAAATATAATGGAATTCAGACCTAAGGTAAGGGTTTCTCAACCCACGTTTACTTCTATGAGACATATGTATTATTAATCACTTCATTTTTGTGGGGTATATACTTACCCTTTTATAGTTTAATTTCTTTAATAATTTTATATTCATGATATTTAATGGTTCAATTTAAATTATTTTATCCGAGGGGACTTCACTTGAATGTTACCAAGTGGTAATGGGTTTCTTGACTCAATTTTCATTCATTAGGTTATACACATATGTCCTTGACTATATAATGTCATGATTATGTGTTAAATTAATAATGCTTGAATTATATTTTATTGAGAAATATTTTGTGGGGATTACAATTTTTTACCTAAAATCAATTTATTTGTTAATTATCACTTCAATGACATGATTTTTGTAAGGGATTTTTTCTCAATTTTCCTTCCTTGAAGAATATTTTATTATTATGAACCTACATTATTTTTTATGGTGTATAAACAACCATTTTAAATTTATATCATGAATATATAAAAATTCATCATATTTTATGTTTAAATTAAGATTCTTTCTTCCAATTTTATTTGACTTGAAATTTTCCAAGTGCTAAGTGGATTCCTAAATAAATTTTCATTCATTGTGTTATAATTCTACTTCAATGAAGATGTTATGACATGATATTTTGGGAAATTAATTTTTATGGTAATATGTTTTATTTCCACTAGTTTTTTATGGATTTACATTTTATACACAATATATCTTCATTTATTAATTCACACTTCAATTATACTATATTTTTAAAGGATTCCATCTCAATTTCTAATCCATTGATATACATTTTTTATTGTGCATACTTTTTTATGTGGTGTATATACATCAACATTGATGTATATGACTTGAATATATATTTATTATTTATTACTAAATTATATATTCTAGTTTATTCTTTAAGGGGTTTACAAATTAAAATCTACCAAATAGGTATGGATTTATTTTAATTATCTCATTTTTAGGATTTAATTTACTTTCATTTACGTAATATTATAATATATATTTCATAAAATTCTTATATATTTTTATCCAATTAATATAAAGGGATTTTTCATTTTTTTAACATTTACTCTATTTCAAACTTGAATCAAGAAAAGTAATACTTATATTAAAATATAATGTTATTTCTCTTTTTGACCAAGTATATTTTTCTTTAATGTCCAACATTTTCCAAATTGTTTTACAAAACTGCTTTTTATTTACTAAAAGGATTATTAATGTTAGATTTTTTTATACTCACATTTTTAAAAAGATTGAATTTAATTTTCAACTATTTTTCAAAATGTTCATTATCAAATTTCATTCAAAAATTTGAAAAGAGTTTTTTAACATATATGGAAGTAATATATTTTCTCATCGCTATAGCCGCTTTATGCCTATTAGCTTCATTTATTAGATTTTAATTTTTTTCAAATAAAACTGTTTAAGAAAACATTTTTAAAATTTTTATTTTTTATTATATTCTACTCTTTAAAAGAATTTATTTAACTCTAAAATCCACTTCTTTTTATCTCATATCTCTTGATTAATCTTGTGGTCACTAAAATTTTATTGAAACATTAAATTTCTTGTGATTGTTGGAAATTACATTTATATTAAATATATATATTATTATTTTAATGGATATGATTATTCCCTAAACCATACACCATTTCTACCTATATTATTTTAGTTTTCAAGTTACTCAATTTACTGGGGAAATGTTGATATTATGTATTCATGATTCAATACGAACATTTATTGATAAAAAATATTATTGTGAACTAAATTGATCATTTAATGTATGGGGAACATATTGGATATTAATTGAAGGTTTGGGCCCATAACTATATATACCCTCATTGCATCAGTAGGTCTTATGATACAAACATGTTTTATGGACTTATTAAAAAGTTTTTTGGTGTAGTCATACTCAGAGTATTAATTGTCTTAGAAAAGGCATCGATAATTAGTTTTTGATTATCAGGATTAGGAATTAAATCATTTTAAAAGAAATTATTAATGTTCATAAATATGATTCAATATCATATAATTATTTATATAGGATCATTTAATCTTTATATTCTTTCATATTTTATTTCATACTGATGTTATTGATTAAATGAAATGGGTTTTTATTTATTTACAATTTCCTTATTGATTATTCCCTATTTACTCATGATATGTTGTACTGTATCAAAGACTTACTAATTATATAATCTCACCCTTATTTTGTTTCCTTACCACAAGTTATGAGGAAGGTATCATTGAATTTGTTCAAGGATGCGTAATATTTACTTTCACAATTATTTTTCTTTTATGTTTTCAAATATAATATAATACTCAAGTATGAATCTAGTTTACTAACATTGTTGAACTATTTGGACCTTCAGGATATGATTCCATATGACTAGTGGTAATATAATAAGTTTACCACTACATTTAGACTACTATATAATGATTATTTACATTACTGATGTTGTATAATAAATTCTCTTTCTGAAGCCTCCTCTCGTATCAACCAATCTTCCCATAAAACATTCAGAATAATGAACACTTTATCCAATAGTAATATTTCATCTCGAATACATAATTTGTTAAAATTATATCAATATAAGATAAATTAGGTTCTAAAAAACTAATTTTAAATGTTAAACTTTATAATTATAATAAAAATATTTCTATATTTGTGAATTATGGAAAATGTTATGATTTACAATATAGAACTATAGTAGTTCAAATGAATAATCAATCATGCTGATATATTTCATAGTCTCATGAGGAATCTCATACCTGGAAATTGATTTTCCTTTATTTCCCAACCTTTCATGACATAATTTGTTAGATACTTTCAAAAAAGTCATCCCTCACATAAATCATCAATTTTGACCATGATTGATCAATATAAGACATTCACTAACCCAAATATTAAATTATATGATTCCATATTAGTTTAACTTTTTTTCTTAAATATTATACGAAATAAGATACAATAAGATTCTTTATACTAATCTCAATCCAATTTAATGGTAAATTCAATAGTTTACGACATAACACATTAAATGGTTCCATTTTGATTAGTGAATGATAACTTTTATTTTAAACAATATCTAATAATGTTAAATGATTCTCTCAAGAATTTCTAATTTAGAGAACATGGTATCAAATAATATATTCTTTTATTTGAATATGTTATTAAATCTATACATCTTTCTAAGCCATGTAGGTCATACTAATCCTCAAATCAATCCCCAAATCATTCAAGAGCCTATTCTAGAACATATATATTAATATTAGATCTCTATTTGAGATAAATGAAATCACCACATCTTTGAAAATTAATTATTTTATTCAAAAAAATATAACAATATATTTTAAAAAAAAGTCTTCCACGAATAGAAATTAAATGCACTTATTTCATAGGCCAGTTCACTGTAACCCATACACTATCATATTTTTATATTGGTATTAGTAATGTAATAATTAAATCAAGGCAAATAACTTCCATTTCCTTATCAAAATATTTAAAGAAAATAATAACATTGTTGTTTGTTAATGGTCCTATTTTACCTGTTGAAAAGTCAAACATAATGAATCAAATTATGAAATAAAATGTATCTTTCCTAACTGACATAATTAATGTATTATATCTGGTATGTCATGATATCTTTGAGGATTACTACCAAAATTCAATGGTGTAAATATTTTGAACCTAATTTACGTAACTCCACAAGAATCATCACTTATTCTCTGAATGATGTACTAGATATAGAATAATATTTCATTCATCTATGGTCTCCCATAAGTATTTATACATATATATCATCCCTCATCTGATTATATTTATCATATAATAATGACTTCTCTTTTTTTATATTCCATGATAGCGATATTACATTAACACCATATAAAAACACACATTTCATCATTTCATACACTTCAATGTGGATGTTTTTTCAATAAAACCATCAATAAAAAATTGTCAATAGCGTCCTTTAAAACTTTATAAAGATTATTCATACTCATATCATCTAACACCAATTTTTCTTTCCCTAGTTTGTACATAAGTATGAAATTAAAAGTTGGAAGATATATTACCAACCTAAAAAATATTATTTTAATATCAAACTATGTGAAAATATATTTCAAACTATTATAATATTTACACATAATATTTATTCAAATAGGTAATTTATTAAGGACTTAAATGTATATAAAATATTTGTTAACTTCAGATCATGATTATGATAATTCATTTCTTGATGCCACAATTTCATAAACCCATAACATATGACCCTTCCTCCTTGCCTTAGAACACATCCCAAGAACAAAATAGATGCATAATAATACTACTTGTAACTAGGTGCAATTTTTGAAAGATTCAAAACCTGAAAAAAATTAAATAACTTCATTAATTCCTCAAATACTTCTTTGAAATTTTTATTTCAATCAATTTTTTCTCCCCTCCATGAAAATTATATCAAAAAATAATCTTGGAAATTCTTGAGTAAATATCTATAAAAATATTTTCCTAATCCTAAAAATACTATATCCCTACTAAATTCTTTGGTATTTCTAACGAATTCATTATTCTCACCATATTATATTCAACATAATTTACTTTACCATAAACAAGATGACTAATAAACAATACTTATTGAAATCAGATGTAACAATTCCAGAACATTCTCTATAACTTATTCTCATGTTATATTTATAACATAATTTTCATCTGTAACCTATTATATATATTCACTCTTTATAATATCAAAATATCATCTAAGAATACCACCATAATGTATTCAATTATATCACTAAGACTATACTCGTTAATTCAATCAAAATAGTAGGTTCAGCATGAACACCAAAAAGATATAATAAATACATAAAATAACAATAATATATTGAAATAATAATTTCAAAATTTCCTCTTCCATTAACTATAACCAAGGATATCTAGACTGATAGTCAACCATGAAAAATCAATAAGCTATATTTACCCCAACAAAGGGATTACCAATTTAGGTCCAGGGATATTAATTCTTTACTTTCATCTAGATTATCATTACATAATGAATATATTAATGAAATCAACCATATATCTTATTAGGAATAGAATATTTACTTCCCAAGGAGAAATAATTAATCAAATGAATCCCTTCTTCCCTAGATCATCTAAAAGCACATTTAATGATTTTAGTTTTTATAATATTGTGGGATATGAAGGTGATGAAATAAGGTTCACTCTAGTAAGTATACCAGTAGAAAACATCACATCCATTATTAGTAAAATAAAATAAAATTTACTAGCAAATACATCTGAATACTAATCCACTGTCACTTGAATTGAATTTTATTTCTAACCCTTCAATGATTTAAGTGTTGATATGGATATTTTACATGATATTGATTAAATATCACATTCTACTATACTAAACCTACTATAAAAATATCCCACTCTCATATTAATGTGTAGATAGTTATATCTGATTCATTTTTTACAACTCTTTATGTATTGTTTTTTATTTGATCCTTTAATCTACTCTTCTAATCATTCTTGATAATAAATCTATATAATTTCATCTCAAAACCTAAAATTCCCAGTAGATTTATATATTTTAAATCATTTTTGAGTATGATGTCCACTATAACACATTCTCTATACTCTCACATGATAGAGTTCTCATCCCTATAAAACATTGAATAAACTAAATGCATAACCCATTTTGAATAACAAATCATGTAATGATAACTGAATGTAATTATCTAGTGTACCAAATGTAGAGAAAATTTCTCATGTAATTATAATGGTACCTACCATTATGGATGGTCATTTATCAATGTTTGACTTATCTAATGCATGTACATCTAATAATATCATTCCCTAACTCATCTGAGGCATTAAAATTTATTTCTGATGTTGTCTCCTAACTATAATGGGAGTCACTAACATGGTTTACACCACTTCATACCCAAGAATAATATATCCCAATACGTTGTTAGGTTCTCCATTACTATTCTCATTTGATAATATCCCATGATAATCATTAATAGGACCAACCATCCCAGATAAGAATAATAAATTTGGTGGGATCAAAAAAATTTAATTCCAATATCCGAATTTTTCCCAATAGAAATACTCTAGTGAATTCTTAACCGGAGTGAAGTTTGAGGAAGAATTTCTAGGATTCCCAAGACATTATATCCTTTTTCTCTTCATATTTTAAACATTAAAAGAATTTTTTTCTAACAAATATTGGGATGCAAGGTACTCAATTTTGATTAATAAACTATATCCACCTCTATTTCACCTACATTAGTAACCATGTTTGGGTAAGAAGGTATCCTCAACAATATAATATTTGATTTTATCATCTATTACATCCCCTTATATACCCTTACATCATTTTTATTCTCTTTTATCACTTAATAAATCACTAATGTTCATAAGAAATTTTAGTTCAATCAATCTTTTTGAATTCGGTTTTTGGGATAAATTGTCAGGATTTTACAACCTAAACATGTTTTAATAGGTATAATTTAGTAACCAAATAAATGGAGTTGAATATATATCAAAACTAGATGATTAAAATGGAATTCAAGGATATTTTGAAACTTTTTCCATGGTGCATGCTACCAAAATGTCACCCAAGTCGATCACCCCAACCCCAAATGCCATGTAAAGCTTGAATACCAATACATAGCCTTATGTGCGGTCTCTGCTTGGTTTTTCATACTGTACAGAACCTCTAGAAAACCAAGGGGTGTGAAAGTTTGAAGTTAGAGGTTTACCAGACAACCTCCACATGGTTAACAAACTATTGTGACCATCGAAGGTACATGTGTGCCTCTGTTTCAGTGGAAAGAAACTTCCACATAGTCGACACTCTATATAACTAACTATGTATATTAACTGTGTGGATGTCAACAAGAGACCACCTAGCTTATATTTACCGATTCTACACAACATTTAACCTAGTATTCCTACCTCTAAAAACATTGGTATTGTGGGACGGGGTACATTAATGCTCCCTAGAGTCTTTTTGTGGGAGAGGATTATCTGGGAAAGACACATCTCGGTAGGGGGAGCTTAAAACCTAATCTATATAATTTTTTGTGGTTCTGTATTATAGATTCTTGGAGTCATTCAGTTTTGTATTAGTAGTAATGAACATTTTAGGTATTAATGTTATGTTTGATATCATTTATTGAATGTGTAGCTAATTACCCTTATGTTTTGGGGTTGTGGACATTGTTGGCCCATTTTTAATTAATTGTATTCTTGTGTCTGTTTTGTTACATATTTCTCTCAAAAATTCCCCCAAAAATTAACTATTATTTTTGTTAGACACTTGATATAAAACTAAGAAACGAGTTCATAGGGGACTCTAGATAATCTAAGACATGTAAACTAATGATCATTGGGTACACTTGTTGTCTCTGAATGGACTGTTTTAATAATTTTCATAGTAATAAATTTCCAGAAAAAGAAATTTCCAGCCATTAACTTAATAGAAACATACCAGACCAAGGAACAAAAGATAGATTTCAAAATAGATATGGGGGTTATTATGAATAACGCAACAAAATAAGAATATAAATTCACAACCACCTTCTAAAAAATCCACAACACTGTCGCAATACTCCTATTAATCAAAAAAACAAGTAATTGCATTTTTTTAATATTTTAAAGTAAACGATTCCTGAATTCGAAGATTTAATGACTCAATCATCATAAATAGCCTTAAAAAAATTAAAGCATTTACTCTAAATTCATAATAACATCACTTAATTAATAGGGATTCAATAAATAGAGAACATTAACCCTCCCTATGAAGAAAACCCATTCCTACACTAAACTTTTAGTAATAGGGGGTAATTAAATTTTGGATAGAGAATGTAATAAATTGGATAGAGAGACACAAAATTATGGTGTATATTCTGGGGAAAATATTAAAAGTGGATTTTTTTAATTTTAGTTTCTATCAATTATGTGAAAATAATAATCATAAATTCTAAATAATTCCATTCATAACCCAATTTCGTTTTTAGTTTATTTTTTATTTTTCCCTTTTAATCTTGGTGTTTTGTTTGGTGTTGTGTAGAACCATATATATAGGACACACTATATTATTCGTTCCAAAAGTGATGCATTTGCGAAAATTATTCCATTTGACCATGAAACCTATTGAACATTATCTAGGTGACGTTAGACAGTTATGAGATAACAGAACCAAAACTCTACCCGGGTGAATTTGGGGGATGAAGAAAGAGATGATGTCAAGGAGTTTGACTATATTTTTCAATTGACGGAAATCAGAACCAATAGATCCTCACTAATGGTGAACCAAACTCAAATCTGCTTCCCAACTATACAGAATTTGTTCGATGGAACCATCATAGGCTTCCAGCTCAAATTGTGTCATAATATATACAAAAAACCCCAGAAATACATTCCACCAGAGCATCTTCCATATATTCCTCTGACTAAATGGATATATTTTTCATAGGAGAAGCAGTACATCCCCCCACCACCTCAAGAACAAATTCCTCCACATCATTCCCATATAGAGTATGGGATACCCTCTATTCATGGGGGCATATACAAACATCTTTAGGCCACTAGTGCAGGACCAACACATCGAGATTAAAGCTTCCATTATTTAGCTTATCGGTAATACAATTCAATTTGAAGGTTTAACAATTAAGGACCTAAATAACCGTATTTATAATTTTCTCGGGATATGTGACATGTTCTTTTACCCAGGATAATCGAATGATGGAATTTATATCCATCTATTTCTATTCTCATTAAGGGACAAATCAAAATATTGGATTATAGGACTGTATTTGCCTTCCAACCTCACTTAGGAGAAATTGGCCCAATATTTTTTGTCGAAGTATTTTCTTCCCTCTAAGATAGGGATTTTGCGTAATGAAATTCACTATTTTCAGCAACTTGATTCTTTGTCCCTTTATGAATCATGGTAGTTCTACAAAGATATGTTGAGTAAATGTCCTCATCATTGAATTATATTGTGGATGTGATCCCAAAACATTAATGGGGTCTCAAAAAGAACACTAAATTAGTGGTGGATGCAGCTGCTGGAAGAGTGGTCATGATAAAATCTCATAAATAACATTATGATCTCCTAGATGACTTATCATCCAACAGTTTTCATATGCATTTTTATGGAGGAACTCAAAAGAGGTGTACAAATAGTATTGATGGTACTATGATTCTCACATCATAAATTGATGCCGTATGAATGAAAAATTATTCTTTGAATAGGAAAAAAACATCACAAGTTCATGAGGTGAATCATCCAGTATGCAGTGAATGTGGTGAAAACCACGTCATGGGTGAGTTTATGCGGTCATGGGTCATACCATAAAAAGTGAAATAAGTTATGTTTGTCATAACTGAGGGACAAACATGTACCCTAAATACCAGAACCAATCATAGAAAGATAATGTGAACATGGGTTGGGGACATTAACAACAATATCCTAAACCATTAACCCATAGGCCACCCCATTATGGTCAACAGTGGTATCAAAATCCATATCCAAGACATCAATAGCTAAATCAATATTATCAGAGATCTTATCAGCAGTAAGGGTATCATAACCCTCCTCTTGCAAAACATTTTGGACAGACAAAACATCAGAAATATGTAAAACAAAAACTGTTGGAAGATCATCTAAAAAATCTAGAAGATATTATGTCCAAACTCATTACAATAGGTGAGAAAATATTTTATAATCAAGATCCATCCATTCAGTGCCATAAGAATCAAATTGGATATCTTTCCAATCTATATTCATCAAGGAAACCCACCACATTACCGGGTAACATAGAAAATAACCCACAAGAGAAGGCTAATGTTTTCACTTCATGAAGTGGGAAGGAGATTTCTTATCATGTGAATACAATGCATGATGAAGATAAAATTAAAGGCAAACCCACACCTTCTTCTGATAATGAAGCTAATTTTGAGGACCCTTCTTCATCACATGAATAATCAAAAGAGAAAGGTGTTGACAGTGATAAGGGAAAAGAGGTGGTCAAACCCTATAAACCCACCTTGTTATTCCTAGAGTGCATAAAACAGAGGAAATTAGACCAGAAATTTTGTATATTTTGGAAGGTATATAAGAAACATCATATTATCATTCACTTAGAAGATTCATTAACTCTAATTCCATCAAATACAATGTTTATGAAGGAAATACGAACAAATAAATAAAATAAGTATTATTTAGAAGACATTACTCTTAATAATGAATTATCAATAGTGGTTCAACAATATATTCCTCCAATTCATCAAGATCCTATAAGTTTTACTATCCCGTGAATAATTTGATCTTATGATTTTGGAAAAGCTCTATGAGATTTGTGGGATAATATCAGTATTATGGAATTTTTAGTTTTTTAAAAGATGGGGATAAATGATCTAAAACTAAATAATGTAGAATTGAAACAAGTTGATCTCTCCATTAATTATCCATTGGGTCTCTTGGAGAATGTGTTTATCAAAGTGTGAGAGTTAATTATTTTGACAAATTTTATCACACTAACTATGAAGGAATATATAGAGACACCCTTGATTTTGGGAAGACTCTTTTTGGCCACTGGATAATTGTTGATAAATGTTCACCAATGTGAATAGATTTTTAATGTAAGGGATGAAAGAGTATATTACGATTCCCTAAAGGCTGTCAAGAAAGATTCATTATTGGAGAATTAGGAATGTTGTGCTTTAACTATGTTTTAAAAATATTCATACTACAGAGAGGGTGACTTGGGATGTCTATATACTTCTGATGAACTAGCCATAACATACATCTAACCTAAATAAGAACCAAATGAACTAATGTTAATTAAAGGCTAAGGAAGACAATATCGGAAGAGTGTGGTGGTTCCAGATATCTTGGTGATGGGTGAGGAAGAACAAATTTTTCCTTCAGTTCTTAAATCCCCACAACAAGAATTAAATACTCTCCAATATTCATACAAATATGGTCACTTTGGTGATAAGAACCTGATTACTTTAATCCATAATGCTTCACTTACACAATATCAAGAGAGTTCCCTTTTTCCGGTTCTAAGAAGAATAAAAATATCTATTTTTTGGAAGCTTACTAACTATAATTAAATCAGTCCAACCATCGGCACACACAAGGTGCTACATAAGGAAGGGGAAAATCCCTCTTAGAAACTGTAGTGATGGTTAAATCATCCAATGAAGGAGGCGGTGAAACATAAGTGATCATGATTTTGGATGAAGGTATTATTTACCCAATTTTGTATAGCCCATGGGTGAGTCCCATGCAATTAGTGCCTAAAAAGGGGGTAACATCCTTATTTTTGATGAAAATAATGAGCTGATCCCAACAATGACAGTTAAGGGAAGGAGGGTCTATGTGGATTATCAAAAGATGAACAATTATACATGGAAATATCAGTTAATACATCCATTAATTGATAAACTTTTGGAGGTCTTTTTGGGGTAAGAATTCTATTACTTTATATATGGTTACTCAAGGTATAACCTGATTTCTATTTCCCTTAAAGATCGGGGTAAAATCAACTTTTCATGTCAATATAGAACATTTTCTTATCAACATATGTATTTTGGCATGTCTACTTCTCCAAACACCTTCAAAATAGTAATGTTATCTATATTCCATGACATGGTGTATTAGATTCTAGGTGTTTTCATGGATAATTTCTTGGTCTATGGAATGTCATCCAACACATGTCTGAAGAATTCGGAATTACTCTTCAAATGGTGTGGGCACCCCAATATTGCATTGAATTGGGAGAATTGACATTTTATGGTGAGGAATGGAATTGTATTAATCCCTCATATCTCAAAGAAGGTAATTGAAGTAGACCCCCACAATGATTGAATTGATACCACACCTACCAATTGCAACGTTTTTCCAAGAAATACAGATATTTCTTGTACTTGCAGGCTTTTATAGATGATTTGTGCATTATTTATCAATGATATCCCAACCACTAGCCAATCCCAATTCAAGGGTTGTTATCATTGAATTTCATTAAACAATCATTATAGCCTTTAAACTCTTAATGCAGAGACTAGATAAAGCTACCTTCACAATTTCCCTAAACAGGGATGATCAATTTAAAATTATGTGGTATTCGAGCGACAATATTATCGATGAAGTCCTTAGAAAATAGCTGGATCACATCTTTAGGCCTATATACTATGAAATTAAAGCATTAAATGATGCCCAAATCAATGACACAACCATTGAGAAGGAGATATGGGTTATAGTTTTTTCCTTTGATAAATTCCTCACATATATCGTGTTATCAAAAGTCTTTATTTATACTTACCATGAAACAATCAAATACTTATTGAACACGAATTATTAAAATCCACTTTTCATTCTTTTATTGTTACTTCCCCAACAGTTTTATATGGAGATTTTTTAAAAGAGAGGGAGTGAAACCATTGATGTTGGTCATCTCAACCACCTATAATTACCCCACTTGGAAACAGTAGATGATACAAAATTCAGAGAATACTTTCTAGATGAGTGGATTTTTTAAGTGGTAGCTACACCCCTTCCATGGATTGATGCCACGTCCATTTATTTGGTTAAGGGAGTTCTCAATCGTGATATAACATCCCATCATAATAATCACATTGATCCAGAATTAAATATATATTTTTGGAAAGACCTGCTACTGTTCCTCTCATGTGGAAATGGGTAAATTCTTCTCTACATACTTTAGGATGAAGTCAATGGAATTCGTGAGTTTTTTCACTCATCACTAGATGGGGGCATCATGGGATAGACATCACTATCAATATGATTCTTCAATCTAGAATTTTTAACCCGCTATGCATAAGGATGATCGACACTATGTGTCATGTTGTGATAAACTCTAGTAGATATGTAACATTGGGCGTAGAGCTAAAATTCATCAACAATGCATCCTTTAGGTAAATGTCTTCGATGCATTGGTTATTGACTTCATGGGACCATTTCTTCCATCATATATGAATACATAAAATCTGGAATGTGTGGCTATGTGTCTAAATGGGTGGAACCTACTTCCACGACACAAAACATAGAAAAGTTAGTCATATCCATTTTGAAGAAGAATGTTTTTAGTTGGTTATGTGTTCCCTAAATTCATATTAGTGATAGGGGACACAATTTAATAATTCATTAATTATTACTGTTATAATGTAGTATGTGGTGATGTATAACACAAGGACACATTACCATCCTCAATTCAGTAGAAAATTAGAGGTCTCAAATCAAAAACATAAAAAAATCCTATAAAAGGTAGTGGGAGACTCAAAAAACATTTTTCCTCAAAGCTTGAAGAATCAATATGGGCATGCTAGACTGCTTTCAATACACTGTGGGCTATGTCCCTGTTTCATTTGGTCTATGGAAATCCACATCCCCTACCTATGTCTCTTGAGCACAAATCATAATAGGGTTTTAATGCTTTAAATTATTATTCATGGGTCACTTAAAAGAAACAAAAATTTCTATTGTTTGTGCTTAATGAGATCTAGTAATTGGAATATAAAAATTCCATGCTTAACAAAGATAATAAAAAGGTTGTTCATGACCGCATGATTACCTAAAAACAATTTCAGCCAAAAAACTTGGTATTATTGTTTAACTCTTGGTTACGATTTTTTCAATGAAAGTTGATTTCTTGGTGGTTATGACCATTCAATGTGGTCAATTTTTTCCACTATGGTACGGTGTAATTTTCAAGATAATATTTTTAATCATTTAATGGAAATGTTCAACATATAAAACCTTATTTTCAAATGACGGACATGATGGGCATGGTTTATACCATGGGATTTGGGTAACAAGAGGCCCATGTATGCTGATCTCAAGACATTAAACATAGAAATAATTGGGAGGTAACCCAAAATTTCAAAAACATTAAAAACATTAAGTATTTTTTGTTTGATTAGTGGAGCATGTTAGTGAGTTTTTCATTTGTGTTTTTTGTAGTCATAGGGTTAATGAAAAGTGATAGATATATTGTTGAATTCCTATTATGATCAAATTAAATATCCTTTTTAAATCTTAAATCATCTTTAAAAAATTATTCTGAAATATGTGTTTTCATTTTAAAAGGACGATTTTCATTTAAATGAGTGATACCTACCAAATATTTTCAAGAAAAAACCATACACACGGTTTTAACATGGCCAAATAAACTGTGCGCAATAACTGTGCATAATGAAGACCCATTTCAGTGGATTATATCTTGGGTATAACATGGAATTTCAACATATGGATACTCTAGAAACCTAAGTGGATACCACAATCCCTTCTAGTAGAAACCCACCATAGTTCCCTAACAGTTTGTTAAACATTGTTCTGAAATTGTGTGGCCCATTTAAATTACCAAAATTTTTAAAACATTACATTTTACCTCAATTCTAAAACCATAAAAATCATGTGAGACCCTTCTCCCTTGCTATGTGTAGTTCCTCCTTCTCCCTAACCTTCAACCAATATCCCTTTCTCTTTCCTCCTTCCACTGGATCTTTTTCCAAGGCATATTCTCTCCCCTCATCCTCTTCCTCTTCTGCTTATTTCTCCTTTCTTATCCTCTCTTTCTTGTCTAGAGTTTGGGTTTCATGATTTCCCCCTACCACTATTTCGAATTTCTATTTTCTTTTTAAATAATTCATATTGTTAGCCTTTTTCAAACCTGGAATTCAACTACCTTCACATCACACACATTCATAATTAATAATGTTTCAAAACCAAAAAATTTCAATGTATATTTTTTCTATATTTTTTTTATTTCCATAGGTTGTTTCATTTTTTCATAAGGTTTATTAATTTTTCCATCGATTATTTTTTGTAAATTGTTGAATATCTAGGTTTTTACTCAATTTTATAAAGGATCACCAACCCATAACATTGCGGCCTCATCAAAATGTGATCATTCTTATGACTCTTCCTCCCTCTTGGTCCACACCTATAAAATATCAAAAAATGGGAGAATACAATCTTTCAAATGTTGGTAACTCATGAGGTTAATACCCACTACTTCTTATCACAACAACAAATTTAAGTAATAAGTACTTCGAATGAGCTAAAGTGGTTGATTTCACTGATGCACCTCACCGTGGCACTTGTTTTGCATTGGCCCACATTCAGGGATCATTTATTTTGGAATTTAGTTCCACATTTTAGTGTTTTGAAAGATATGCTGATGGTAAGTAGGTATTCATGTTGGAGGGTGAAGGCGAAATAACATTCCACCTAATAAAGCATCACTTTAAATTCAACCTGGCCAAATTCTCAACATTTTTTTTGGATTTATGATCAATTATTTGTTCAATGTGTTGACTATATTGAACTAGCTTTTGAATGGAATTTTATGCCTACTAGAGTTTTTTGGTCTACCATTTCCTAGCCTAGAGATATTTATGTCCCGTAGACTGGGAAGGAAACCCGCCTCAACAAACCCATCCACCACCTATTACATATAATCAATATTACTTGTTTCACACATCGATATGATAGCAAAGGCAATGATAGCCTTGGGGGGTTTCATATTACACTCCATTATTACCAACACTATCGCCAAACGTTCCTTCATATTCACCCAATACCTTCGGCAGATGTTCCCCAGTCCAATAGGGGACATTTTTTGGGGGTCAGTCATCACTGTATTCATGTTGTGTCTTGGCATATATTTTGATGGGGATACATTCACATAGTTAAAATTGGACCTTCTATTGAACATAAGATGGTATATCACATGAGAATGATTGAATGTAATGTAATCCTTTACCAGTATAGGGGTCAACAAGTGGAAGACCCAATAGACCCTCAACCCACCTCCTTGCCACCTACTGCCTCTCACCAATCTTCTTTCCATGAGGATGAGTACCACCCCCAAACTATTCCCACCACTATGCCACCACCAAAATACTCATAATTTCCCACATATCATCCCTTGAAGGAAACCCCATATGGTGACCCAAATCTATTATTGATGTGCAAGAAATTGTTTATTCTATTTTATATTTTATTCTTGAGGCTACATGGAGAAAGGTAGAGGGAGTCAGCATGAACAGCATCCCGGAACTCGATCTTTACATTCCCCTTCTTATCTATCCTCCATATTATTACCTATATGGTGATTCTCCATTTTATCCAGATTGATTCTAGGGATCCTATTTTCTAATAGGTCCATTGGCAGCACCTCCCACCAAAGGATTGGATGCTGATCCAAAACTTGTAGATCCATCATGGGCTGAAGCAGCCCACACCTAGTTCTGTGATCACTATGACTTTGATCCATGCATCGGCTAGCGCTAATTTACTTTTATTTTCTTCAACATTTTCATAATGATCACTTATGACTGTATTTTCAAACATTATTATTTTTGACGATTTTAATTTCTCTCTCTAAAATGGGATGATCATATGATTGTATTCCATTCCAACAGCTACTATTATTGTAGCATTTCTTTACTATATATGGTTTCCTTGTTAAGACTGTAGGTGGATCTATTTTTACAGCATGAAGCAACTTTACCACTAAGTGGTCTCGTGCACACTAATTGGTTTCATATGTTCAACCTTTTTCTTGGTGAGTTCTTATATTCAATATTCCATTATCATTTCAATTTTTTTAACCCTTCCCTTTTATGTCTTTTGACTTCCCACACTTCTCCACCATACCCCATTCATGGGGGACTAGGATCGATTTTAAGTGTGGGGGATGACACCCATATATGGAACCCCATTTTTTCATTACCTTATCATTACATCGGATGACTTGTTTTTATTAGGGGGTTTCTAATGGATTTTTCTAGGTTCACACATGTATATCAACTAGAAAGAAAATTAATTTCAGGGAAATATGTTTGGAATTCCTCATATGTTCAGATTGATACAATAAAATGTGATATGAATAATCATTGAAACACTTGTGGAGAAACCTTTAGATATTTATTCCTAAAACATTTTTTTTAAATGAAAAATATTATTAAATATTTTAAATTTAGGAACCCCATAAAATGGAAATCAATTTATGCATAAAGGTAATGAGGTATGGAAATTTTTTATGCCACACAAGTGGTTACTACATCGTCATAATTTCATGAACTCAAGAATTGATCCCTAAATTCATCATCATTAGACACGAATAATTGGGCTCAATTTTAATGATTGTATCTCATACCAATGAAAATAATTTGAGATATGAAAATGCATGAACAAATTTTTTCATAACCTCTCATCATATTTCAATATCTGAAATTATAGGGGATTTTGTGACCTATAAAAGTGATATCCCTCCATTTTGTTACAAAAAAAATCAATACATAACCCACCTAAGTGAATTATCATATGGAAAATGATGTTGCTAGACTATCTAAATAAAAAATGATAATTTTATTTTAAAACAACAACAATTTAGGAATCAATATTTGGAGATTTTGAATTAAGATTTCAATGTTTTATAATTTAAAATTTTGGGGAGTAATGAAGAATTAATGTAAGAATTTTATTAATAATTAATTCAAAATACATATTCTTTTTTTTGATCTTGCCGGTTTCATTACTAATTATTTCATTGGTTACTACATTTGGATGATTTTGTAGAAATTTGTTTTAGGAAAATAAATCGATCAAGTGTGGGAGAGTTTGATTCATTTATGTGAATAAGGCATTTCTATTCATTTAAGCTTATTGAAATTGGTTTCATGGATAAATTGGAATGATTTTACAACCAAAACATATTTTTATTTGTATAATTTAATCACCAATGGGTGTTGAAGATATCGCACGACCGGGTAATTCATACATAGATTGGAGGCATTTGGACCCTTTTTTCCATGGAACATGATACTTCCATGTCACGAAAGCCCCGCTCCCCAACCCCAAAATCCATGTGTTGATTTTAATACCAAGAAAGATCCTATTTCATGGTCTCCACATGGTTTTTAAAACTGAATAGAACCTCTTATAAATCATACAAGGTGAGCATATTTGGAGGAAGAGGCCTACTACAAGGCCTATGCTTGGTTAAAAAATCATTCTAACCATCCTAGAAACCTGTGCACCTCTGCTTCAGTGTAAATAACCTTGGTCACAGTTGGCACACAATTTAACTGACAACAAACCATAACCATGCGAAAGTCAATATGCCACCACCTACCATCTATATAACTATATGACCCATCATTTGACCCATGATTCCAACATCTAACCTCTATAGGACAGTTAGGGATGTCCAATTAGTGCTCCCTATACTCTTTTGGTGGGATAAGATCATCTAGGAGAGACACATCATGGTAGGGGAGATCTTGAAACACATTATGAGAAGTTTTTTGAGGTTCTCTCTTATGATTTCTTGGGGTCCTTCATTTATATTTAATTTTTAATGAACATTTAATGTATTAATATTTTTTTTAACATTTATTCAATTTGTATCCAATTCACCTTGTGTGTTGGGGCTGTGGAAAATGTATTATTATTTTAAATTAATTTTCTTGTTTTCCTTATGTTGTTTCGTTTTCATATCATTATTCCCCCAAAAACGCTTTCTTAATATTTCTAGAAACACCATATCAGACCAAGAATATAGTTTCAAGGAAACTCTTGGGAATTTTTGACATGTAAACGCATGATCATTGGGTACACTTGTAATCTGTGAAGGGAATATTTTTAAAAAGTTTATTGGAATCAATTTCTAGACCATGAAATCGACCCCTGTTAACTTAATCGAAATTCATTACACCAAGGGAGTTAAGTTACATTTGAAACCCATATATGTGGGTTATCATAAAAAATACATCACAGTAGGTATATCAGTTATTGATTACATTCACAAACATCCACAGACCTGGATAATTCCTCCCATTAATCATAAAAAAACAGTTTCTATATTTTCCCTATTTTAAAACACACCATTCAGTGATATGAAGATTCAATCATTCAATCATTGGAAACATACTTCAAAAACCTTAAACTTTAACAATAAATTAATAAATCCTTCACATAATTAATTATAATTTAGGGAAAATATCACAATAATTCTCCCTAAGTATTGACCCCATATATACTCTATACTAGTAGGAAGAGTGCGTAATTAAATTTAGTCCACCAAAAGTAATACATCGGCTGGAACGACACCACTAAATTTAATGAAAACTACATACAGTCATAAAACATTTATGGATATTCTATCATTGATATATTACGTTACCTAAACTGAAGAAACTCTAATGCATTTAACAACATCAATTTCTCAATAAAATATTATCTTGGGAATATCATATACTCACTCTCCTAGTTAATATGGTTAGAATGTCAATCTTATTCCACTATTATCCACCATTTTTGAGTTGTCCCTTCCATTACATATGATAAAAAATCTACCATTGAGGTCTCTTGTATATGTTAGAAAATAATATTTGGTTGATATTTCTAAATAATAATTCTTCTATATTTGATCCAACATTACCTCAAAATAATGGTGGACTCTTATTCAGAAACTATAATTCCCAATCTTCATATATATTCAAATATAAGTAATCTTATCTACCTAATGCTCTGATATTTTACACAATCATTCTAACCAACTGATGATATATAAGATTAACTCCCATTTCCTCTTATCCTATTATACTAAAAACTCTCCATAGGGACATAGTTTTATAATTTATAAAATCGTTTAATAGAATTAAAAAAAATCATGAATTTATCATCGCCATAAAAATTCTATTCCACATTATGTCAAAGTGGGTTCTTAAAAATTACTTTCATTAAATACTGTTTTATATTTCTTTATAACGAAAATTCAAATATACAATAATAATAATTTTTCATAATAAAATATGGAATATTTTTAATCATTAAATAGTTGAAAATAGTTTTACATTCAATAAAACTCATTTCCTAAAAAACAATAGAAATGGGTTGAATTTAATTACCATGTTTATCATGATCCATGAAATCCTCCCAGTTCCAACCATTCCAAGGTTATCTTAGTGAAAATACCAAAATTCTATAAGGTCATTACCGATGTTTAAACAATAAAAACACCCTAAGAACTCTATTTTATATATGAATTTTATTTTTATACATTTTTACTTATATTTTGACTTAAAACCACCATGTTCACCATGCCTATAATATATCCAGAGACTAAAATTAACAAATATACTATGATTACTTTTTGTTAACCCTAAAAAATGGACCTAAATTTGAAGACATGTATAGAACACTAAATGGACTAAAATTTCCCATCCTTAAATGGAACACTGGGGAATAATTTTCTTTCAAGAAAATTAATCAAAATGATAAACAATCATGAAAAATGTAAACATATTTCTCAAAATATATTTGAAATTCATATCGGGAATGAGCAATTTTTTAAAAATTAAAACCCAAATGTATAGGTTCACATGTACACACCATGTAAATAAAAGTCCCTACAATAAAAGACAGTAAAAATTGTTGACAAATCTCCAAAGTAGATCTACAACACTATAATAACGAAGTATAAGTTATTTCCATATCGTGTATCACAAACAACCATTTCAACCCTTCTATATAAGTTGTCTTGATGTGGGTGGGAATTAACCCAGAGGTAATTCCCCAATGACTCCACTAAATGAACCTAAATAAATCTTCACAATACATACAATGAAAATAAACATTATAAAATTAAAACCAATTTTATCCAAAACATTAATTTATCAATGTATTCCTCATCCAATGATTAAAATCATTAGCATTCATTTTTATTGAAAGTATTATTTCATTAGAACACTATAAAATCTATAATTTACATAAATTTCATTCTTTAAAAATATTTCTTCAAAAAAAATACTTTTTGAAGACTCTTAAATCCCCAAAAGATCTAGTGAAAAATCAATATTTACTCAGAAATCAATAAAATCCCCTTATTTCGTAATAAACACATAAAAATTAATATTTCCTAAAATAATCTTTTTTATGCTATTATAGATCATAAATAATAAAAATTATATATTTATAACTATCCATTAATCAAAAATAAATTACCACTCAACCATCCGGAATCTAATCATCATTCACCATGCGCTTTTGTTTTAAATTCAATCATCACTCAATCCCACATTAACCCAAATTCCATTTCTTTACCATGAAAATAATTCATGATTTTAATTTTGAACATAGTCATCCCATCCATTACACTCTATAACAGATTCACTAAGAGTATATATTTTACCATTATAGAATCATAGAGGTTTTCTGAATATGTCCCACCAAAAATAGTATCACACATTTTATCTCACTAAGAAATATCTAATAAACTATGTTTGAAGCATTTATGGAAACACCAATCCCTTTATAGGGTATTTTTAAAAAATTAGCATTCCACAATTCCAAATTATTAAACAAAATATTGGTTTTATAAAATATATATATAACCAAAAAATTAAAAATGTAATCAATTAATTATGTTTAAATGGATTCCAAAACGTTGATAAAGTATCAAAGCCACCTACCTAGTTCATCATCCCTAAATTTTGCCCAAATTTTCATATAGATTATCCTTTTAATGAAAACCATAGAATATTTTCATAAAAATACTATACCAATTTAAATTCATGAATCCAAGGTCAGAAACCACCACATAAAAATGTTTTGTATCTTTTAAGTATAGTTTTCATAGATCTACCCATTTTGGAATGGGCCAGGTAACCACACTATATAAGAGTGAAAGACCTCCAGAAAGTTAAATCAACCCTATGAAAATTATTAGGCGATTTTCGTACCTTTTTGACCTTCATGTATATATGAATTATATTTTTAGTGGAAACAATCCAAATACAGGAGTATATGATATTTTTTTCTATTACCTATGAGAAACTACATAAAACTCTCATTTTAATGAATCATTCAAATGAGTATCAAGAATATGTGTTTTATAAATTAATTACAACTTTTTGATTTTTTTTATAAAAAAAAGTATAATTAAATATTTTACATACCTTAAACTTCAAACCAATTCATTGGCCTCTAACCCCCTTCCATCTATTCGGACTTCCAAAATCCTAATGTTACTAAAAGGATAAGATATGACTTTTAATGATAGATAATTTAATAAACATCCATCCTATTAATATAACATCTCATTTAATGCATCAATAAAAATTCCATGGAAATTCTCTTTAATGAACCATATTTATATTATTAAATATCTAAATTACCCATTTCATCATTCTAGAAAACTAATTTACATAAATTTATCCAAATTAATCCCATTACCTAACATTCTACCACATCCCCTGGTAAATTCTATTTCACTTACATAATAAATTTCAAATAGGACTATTAAAATAATTTGAAAAATAGTTTAATTTATATGGTCATCTAACCCTATAATTTTATAATTTATCTATATTGAATATAATAAATTAATTCTCTAGAATATTATTAACAAAAAAACTTTCATTAATATTATGATAATAAATGGATACATTGTAATAAAATATAAACATTTATTCACATTACTTATTCAAATATGTGACAGTAAATAAACTAATGTCATAAACCATATAATTAAATGATCTTAAAAACATAGGTATTATAATTATACTTTCATAGATTTTACATAGGAATATATGATTTATCTCTCAGTATATAAGTTATTTTTTCATCCATAGTAGATGAGTTCAAGAAATACAAGATAAAACTTTTTTTTTATTTTTAATGAGTGTTATACTCTCTAATTTATTTCTCATTAGAGAGAACAATTTTCTTACCAAATAAAAAATTCCACTATAAATTTATTTTTAATATATAAATAAATTATCCCATTAAACATTCATAAAAGAAAATAACATATAGAATTAATTTTAATCAAATAATGAAACATAATACATAATGAATTTAATGTATCTAAGGATAATGTTCACTTATTCCAAAAAAACTCTTATATTCTTCATTAAATTCATGACAGTGGTCACAATTCATTCCAGGTCAAGTTATCTTGGGAACTATAAAAATACATGATTGTCATATTTGGAAGTACTAGAATAAAATCCAAAACTATAATTTATGGTTTGTGTCCATGTTATCAAGGTCTTCCTTCAAATTTACAGAATAAAATATATTGTAATTCTTCATCACCAAAGATAAAAATAAAATGATTCATTTTGTAATAAAAATAGAATGGATGTGTAGATTAATTTAAAACTCATCCATTTCTCCATACATCGTATAGGGATCTTCTAAATTTCATTTTCATTACCTCCATATTTTACACATTTCTACATAATACCCATTATTATTTTTATCTAACATTTTATATGAGTTCCTCTATGGATGATATTAGGTTTTCCCAAGGAACATGGCCTTAGTGTTATAATTATTATTCCATGATTATCTATTGATAATCAAATTATAATTATATTATATATTTTATAATTATCTTGACCTCATCTCTTAGTTATTTCCATTTCTTTCAAAAAATGATGGGCACTTCTTCAAGTTGTTGGATCATTTTACTTTAAGGATTAATATCATTCATGAATATCATCCCTTGTGAAATTTCAAACATTAAAACACAGTAAATAACTTCTAATGTGTAAATTTTTTTTTATGTTCATATGATCCTTGGAATCCAGAAATATTCTTATTCTCTTGTTACAAATTTTTTTATCCATGACTGATTCTAAAATTTTTTATAGAGAGTTGGTCCTTATTGATTTTATAATTTGTAATTTAATTTTATTAATGGTTCATCTACTTATAACTATCTTGAAACTTATCCACTTTTGAAAATAACACCATCATTTTATTTAACATACAATCACTATTTTCCATTATATAAATATCCATTTCTACTAATATTTTATTTAATATTTTAAAACAATTTTTTAAATCATTAGTTCTGTAACATATAATAATTCAACCTCATTATCCTTTTTTATCTTTGTGTTCTTTTTTTATTTTTCTATAAGTATCTCCTCCAATAATTGGATCTCTTCCATTATAATGTTTTTTATATTTTAGTATCTTTATTGAATCATACATCATCGAAGAAAAATATATCCTCTAATAGTTAGGTAGCTTAGGTTAATGAATCAATATATTCACAATCATAATTATTCAACACATCCTTTTTAATGCTACTATAATATTTTATATGAATGGTTTATTCAATATAAATTATTATAAAAATGGGAATTCCATTAGATATTTACCTAATTTTCATACATTTTCCTTTTATATATTAATATGAATAATTATTAAGGGAAAATATCTATAAATCACAACTCCAAGAAACAACCAGAATAATAATGTTTGAATGAAATTCCAAAAAGAAAGATACATTCTTGTATAACACTTATTTAGAGTATAAATCATCTTTTGGGAGAGATAACATTATAGGGGGTTAAATCATTTTATGATAATTGTTCCAATTTAGACTGCTTAATCCCTAAACTCTTACTATTATAAATGAACATTACAACATTGTATGTAGGGTTTCCCTTCTATTATTTTATTTATAATGGTCAAATCTCTTTTACATTTACATTTTACATTAATCAACTGGATCAAAAATTTCTTAACCCACACAAACTAAGGTATCAAATTCCATAAAAATCACTTTCACTAGTGGTCATAGGTTGGGTAACTCCAAGACTAGGGTCACTCCATAGAAAATGATTTCTCCCATAGTCCTTTATCAGCACTCACTACTTCATGAATAGAATATATCATTTTGATTCAAGATAGTATAAGAAAAATAGCAATGTTGTTATTATAAAAAACCATGATAGAGGTATCATTATTTTAAATAATTTCTATAAGATAAACATTGAAATATATAAATAATCACATAATACAAATATTGAATGGTTTATAGTATTTGGGGAATAAATACATAAAAAGTTTATTTTAAAAAACTCATGAACAATAATCCATAATTAAACCACACTAGAGTCACTTCTAGACCTCTTATAAGGTATAATCATCTTCATAACCTAGAAATTGAAACATAATAAAAGAGGTGATATAAAAATATTAGTTTGGGAAAACATATCAGTTTTCCATCAAGGGATAAATCATATGCATTTGACAAAACATGTACAGGGAGAAATGTATTATTAAAAATTACATTTAACAATAATAGATGTCCATAAATAATGATTGTGCAGCTTAAAATATCAACTAAACAAACAGTTCATAATTAAAAAATGTGTGGAACCATTATATAATAAGCATGATCCCTATGGAAAATAACTGGAATATATCATTCAAATGTAACATCCCCTTGAATCATACCATAATAAAAAAACATTTGAATAAATATAAAATACAATTATAATTATATTGGAATAATATATAAGATTTAAAACACTTTACTTTGTGATAATATCAAATAAGGCTCACAGTTTAAATTATGATAATATCCATGATGTTCCATACTAAATTATCTCATGAGATATAGAACAATAAAAAAATGTATTATAATATTATTTAACACCCCAACCATGATAATTTATACATATGTGTTCTATAAGACATCAATCATTCAACATATTATGAAAACCCATTGGAAGAAAATGGGTTTTATATCCTTCTGAAATGTTATCACATAACATGATATCAAAAGTCAATCAATTAATACCAAAATTTTATTTACCCAAAATGCTTATCTCATTAAGTATAATATATATTTATTAAAATAATATAACATAGAAGGAGTTGGATCTTTATAGGATAAAATGAAATCAAAACCAAAAAATGATCTTCAAGAAAAAAATTATTAACATTTTTGGGTTGAGATGAAATTACAAATATCATTCAAAAATAATTTATAGGAATGTATCATGAAAAAGACAATAAAAATATATTAAAAAATTACAAATAATTAGTTCTTGAAAAGGGTATAAATTGTTTTCAACGTAATTGTGGAATTTGACATAAAATTATGAACTTGAATGGGACATATTTCTTAATGTTTTGAAAATACCTTTATTGAAAACCACAACATAAAGAGAGTGATAAATAATTAAATTTAAATTGGGTGAAGGAAAATTTTATGATTAACAAAATTAAATCGTATTAATAATTTATAATAAAAAATTATAATATTAGCAGGATTAATGAAAATGGGTTTATATGAAAAACTCCTCACTAATAAAAAATGATAATTTTTTATAACATCAACATTTTTTATATAGAATAAATTTTATAAATGTAATTACCAATAAACAATAACTAATGAAATTATAATTCCATAATATAAAAACAGTAAATCCTTATTTTAATAAGATTATTCAAAAGAAATAATTATCTCAAGAAAATAAGTCGAGTCAAGAAAACCCATTACCTTAAATCCTACATCGAAGAACAATGTCTAACCATAATTATAAAAAAATTATTAATAAGATATTTAAGATCCTTATTTATAACTATAACCATTTATAAAAATCACTAATAATAATTTATTTCAAATATAGTAGTCGGTTGTATTTAATTTCCATCATCAAATGTTATTATCTTTGATTATTTGTTTGGTACCAGTTTCTTAATATAAGTGTTGATTCAATTATATATATTCAAATTTCATAATTATGAGATCATTATAGGTACTTTTTTATATATTTTATAATAATATATAATCTTATAATTTTTTTAGCAAGTATTTTTTTATTTTTGATGATGAAGTTGGTAGCGAGTTTATTTTGTTAATTTTTACAAAAAACGAACTACAATAAAAATAAGTTTTATATGTATTATACTCTTATTAAAACCATAATCAAAAAACATTTTATCATTAATTTAAATTAATACAATAATTTCATTTTTATTTTTATTCATTACTGAAAATTATATTATTTTTTATATAGGTTGTCACAGCAAAACCAGACAAGAACAAGCTATAATATATGGGTGAGTGTGGTTAAAAACTGATGATTTTGTCATAATATCATTATTATTTAATAATGAAGATATTATTTATATATTTTAAATATTTTTAATCAAATTTTAGGTTATTTTTATAAATATTTAAAGACTATATCAAATATTCATTACATCACAATCCACGAAGCGGTCGTCCATATGTATGTAGAGGTGTCCCATTTGATTACATTGAACATAAATGAGGTATTGATTGATTTATGTTATCATAAAATTAATAATTTTTTTACAAATCATATATATTAATTAAACACCTTATTTTAACCAACCAAGTATTGAGTTTATGAAAAATTTCACATGTTTCTTATGAAGGCAGTAGTCTACACGTAACATAAGAAAACTTTTTATTCGTAGGATTGTTGGGTTTATGGTGGGAAAAGATATTATTATTTTTTAAATAAAATCTAAGAATATTAATAACAATTATGTTTCCATAATTAAATTTTTATATTAGTTATGTGTTGGTAGAATAATAAAAAATAGCAGATATAATTTGAGAACATTACCTCTCTCTTTAGATGGCCTCCCTTGAGTAACACCTTAATCACCCATAGCATTTCCTTTTATCATGGAAAAGGATTATAATAAGTGTGGATAGAGTAAAGGATAAAATATGTGTTGATTTTAGTATATATAAATATTTTTTATGTCTGAATAAATTTTGTGGAAGTGATCTCCATTTATAAGTGAAGAGACTTGATTTTTTTTAAAAACATGTTAATTATTAAATGATTTTATGAAACTATTCCCGGGACAGTGGAAAAAATATAAAAAATAATATATTTTTGTGTGAGATAAGGTTGAAAAATTATCCACCCTTATATTTAAAAAATTTTAAAAAAAATTTCTAGCTTATTTCTATAATATTTTTACATTTTTTGTTTTTTGTTTTCAACATGTTAACTAGTTCTACCCACATAAATTTTATCTTAAAAAAACATAAAAGGAAAACATACATACCAAATTTTGATGTTTTGAACATAAATATAATATCCTTATTATCTAATTAAATTTATAAATAATATAACCTTTACATTAAAATTAAAACATTAAATATATAGAAAAAATATTTTTTTTCAAAAATGTTTTTTCTCTTTTATGTGTTCTTAGTCTTTTGATAATTTAATTTGTAATTTAATAGTTAAAAATATATTAATATATATGATTAAAAATAATATAATAGTTAATATATAAAAGGATATAAATTTAATTTATTAAATAAATTCTTACACATCATTGGTAAAACAACTCATTTAAAAATACAATTTTACCATTATCATAGTCAATAATTTTAATCTTAGTAAACTGAATTTTAGTTTGAAAAAATTTATTGACCTAGTTAATTAATATAAACATGTTTATCTAAAATTTGAAATACATATTTTTATATTTAATTTCAACAAAGGATAAAAAATAATTTTTAATATAAGTGAATAAAATAGTGAATGGAGTAAAAAATTACTTATGTTTCCAAAAATGATAAGAAAGTGTTTAATAAGTTCAAAATAATATTTTAAAAAAATAAATTTAAAATTTCCATTTATATTTAATCTAAATAAATTCATATGATTTTATGTAATACATAATTCATTATAATGTTATAAACGTATTAATATTAGTAAAAATTGAATTTTTATAGAAAATAAAATATTTTTAACCCCAAAAAAATAATATTAAAAAAATATTGGAATTCTCAATCCAGATATTATGTTAAATGTTTCAAATTAATTTTTTTTCAAAAAAAATATTTAACTTTTAAATGAAATTATAAAAATATTTTAAAAAACAATTTTGTAGGAAAATATAAACTAATCTTACTCTTTTTTCCTATCAACTACTAATAATATTGGTGTTAATATTTTATTTATATAATCATTATATTTTATATATAAATATTTATTTTATTAAAATATTGATAATAATTATATATTTTTTGAAGAATTTATTCTTTTATCATAAAATGATCTTATAATTTATTTAGCTTAATTAATTGAATTTTATCAATGCATTTCTTTTGAAAATTTCTATTCATTTATTTCTATATGTATTCCATAATGAGGTTATCTCTATTCTCACTCATCAATTCAACAGATATGTTTTAACAATTACATAATGTCTCATGGTTCATTTTGATTCTGTGTGGCATATGAATCGAGCTATAGAACCAATTTGGTTTTAAAAGATTTAAATATAGTAATATTATTGGGAATTAAAATTAAATTGATGCAGTCAATGTAGATAGTTTCTTGTTGTTATTCATGTTCATTTCCTTTGAATGATAGTATTTAATACAACCATGAATGTATCTTCAGATTATATTAGAAGTCATAGAAACTCCACCTACCTTCATTGGTATGATATTAAATGTGTGTTAACAAATTCTTCTTCTTCTCTACACTTTCTATATAATTCAATTTTATATATAATATTTCAATATAGCAAAGTTTCAATCTCCATTTCATCATAAAAAACTCACTTATTTGTTTACAAATATACCTCCACAATTATAGAAAAATATCATGAAAATATTTCGCATATATTGAATATGGATATCATTAAGAATAATGGAAATATGACCACTTCCAATTCTTCCAATGTTCTTAGATTTTTCTACCTTAAAATTTCCATTGGTAATTTCACTGATTTTTTCCTCACAAATTTCTCCTCTTAAATGATTTATGAAATTACTCATTTAATTCAAATATATCATAGAATAATCCTCAATATCTCTACCATGTTTTGTGATCTAGAACATAAATCAGGATATATAAAAAGTTCTCTTTCAACATCATAAATATGGGAAAAAATATCACATGTATTATTTCTATAGTATCCTCTTTTTAATTCATCAAAAAATATATTCATGAATGGATTTAGTTAATGAAATATATAATTTGATTAATACCTCTATAAAAAATGATTCATCATCTCCCTAACATTCACTATGAAAATAATCCATGAAAAACATTCATTTCAGACAAAATAAAAAATCAAATTTAAATAATCATTAATTTCATTGTTTATTTCTTTGAATATTTCCTGAAATTATATTCACATGATATAGCTCCTTTGAAATCTTAAATTCATCATTTTGAGTAAATTGTTAAATCTTATATGCCCCCCAATGCAACTTCATGAGAATAATCTCATCCAAAAGAAAACAGGTTGATCTTATATAAAAAATATATAATCTTATGTATCACCTTGATATATACCAATATCTTACTCCCTCTATAAATATTTTACATTCCACTTTAAGGTTATCATTTATCATTATATATATTTATATCCTAGAGATCTTATATACTTTATTAATTTTTCCCTATATGATGTTAAGTATGTTGGAAAATCCATACATATCATTGGGAATATATAACCAATCACCATATAGATATTACATAGCACATCATGCATATATATATTTATAATTTTACGATGTGTGATATTATGTAATTTGTAATTTCCTTACACAACTCTAATATATCTCACGAAATTCCATTATGATAGATTTATAACATGGTGAATATTACAAAACTATTAAATACATCCTATGATGCTAGAAAATATTTTGTACCATAGAGTTTTTATTACAAGATTCCCTTATTGATAATTCTTCTTATGCTCTACAAAAATAAAGATATATTAATCATAATAAATATTTTTTTCTTATATAATTCCTTTATATATTATTGGAATTTCATTTATCAAACCTTTAGTGAATCACAAACATCATCTTACACATGTCATTTATTTTAAACTCTACCTCCACCATTCTTCACCTCATAACTAGTGGGTTCCACCATGAAACATTCAGACTTACATTGGAGTTACTATTTTATTTTAGGAAAATATATTTTTATTTTAAAAAAATATCATTATTTCCCTAAACCTCTAGTGTTCCATTCTTTATTTCTAGAAAACTACATAGTTGGTTACTTCTAGAACATATGAATCTAGTATTTCGGAACACCTCTTCTTCCAATTTTTGGGAGAGTTCTTGTATGTCCTATTTTAAAAAACATTATAGAACAAATTCATTTCATTGGTATAATAAAATCCAACACTTCATTACTATACTATATGTTAATAAAAATTATAGTATAATTGTTATCTCACAATTAGATATTAATATTATTCCCCTTTGGATTATTTAGAAATACATATCATGAATCCAAAATAATTATATTTCATTTATGTATACCAATGAAACCCCCTTGATACTTGAAATGATGTATTATACTCATTATTTTTTTATTACCCATTGAAATAAAATCTAAATAAAAGCCTCCATAAACATTTAAAAATATTGAAATAGTGAACACAGGGGAAAAAATTTTATTCTTATTTACATACATCACCCATTTTGTATATGTAAAAAAATTCAACCTCTAATATATTTATATCAATATTTGATTTAAAATATCATCCTTTATGAATTAATATCACATTTGTTATTTCAATACATCTCCACTTATTTTTCAAAATAGTTATTGCATCAATTTTTAAATTTATATTTACCATTTTATAGTACACATGAAGTCACTTTTAGTTTTTATATCAATATTAACTTTATTAAATGATTATAGTTAGTGTACATAAAACTTAACAAAGTTATATCTACATAAAAACTGAGGAATACTTGTTAGAAAATTTTGTAGGAAACAATATTTTATGTTAATAACATTATTGTTTTGAATTTCACTCAATTACATACACAAATACATGCAACTTAAAAATTAACATATAATAGGAATCTAATTATGTACTAAATTTCACATCAACAAACCCAATTGTGAATAGATATTGGCCACTAAAATTGTGATCCATACACAATTTAAATTTCAAGGATCATATCAAGGAAAAAAATTTATATATATATTTTTGAACATTTCAATTGGATTTTTTATTTGGTTAATGAGGGTAATATTAGTATGTTTGAAGCTCCATTATAAATTATCACCATAATGGCCAAACATGGAAATAATATTAATTTTAAGAGTCATAAAATTTTAGTGGCATACAATTCCCTTAATGTCAATTAGATTATACCAATTTTTACCCACACATATTTATTTTTATTCAATTCCAAGAAAACTGATTCTTAAATATTGAGTAGGAACACAAATAGGAATGAAACTATAATAGAAAATTAAAATACTTGTATAAATTTTGAACCATTAAAAACTAACCTTATCCAATTTAACCCATATTCCTTATAATTTCTTTAATAAATTAAAAGTTTACTCCACTTCCACTCTTCAAGAATGTTTACCATAAAAAGAGACACCATCTAGTACCAGTTCATGGTATAATCCACTATATTTATATTTCCCTTTTTAGTTCCGTGAATATAAATTAATTCATTAGGTTTAATACATTCCTCTTGCTCTTCAATGGAGAAAAACAGAATCATTATAGCATATATTTTGTATCTTCTATATTATGAAAAATTAATGATAAAATCATTTTCCCTCATATTATCCTTTGAGTGCATGAGAATTTCCATAGTCGTATTTGGATTCGGTTCATATACATTATTACTGTCTACACTCTGTCATTTTCATGTATAGAGTTGGCCTCTATATTCCCTTCAAACATAAAATTCATACAATAGATAACATTTTTTCTCACTAGCTTCCATAACTAATATTTATAACTCTTCGTATGATGTAATAGGGAAAACATTAATTTTACCCTTTTCTATTTATTGACCATATTTGGAGTGAATTATAAGTCATATTTATATCTCTATTGTGTATTCTCAACACTTTGATACCCACTTTTGGATTAGGAAAAATAAAAAATGTACATCTATATGAGTTTTATATCATGTCCAAAAAGTTTTATCATCCCTCTTTATGGCATGATACCAAATAAATAATATTTTTTCATGATATCTACACTTCAATTAAAACATCATACCAATGGTGATGACATTTATTCATCTAGTTCTACACATACATAGAATTCCATGTGTAGAAAGGCCGCACCTTCACCTCCCTATCATTATCTAGAACATCAAATCATTACAAGATTCCACTTGACATTTTCAATGAAAATTCACCCTCGATCATATCTACCACAAAACCTATAATACTTCAACAAAGGGTATATAATTTAATTATGTGGGGTGGGGGTATTTTCAGTTATCAATGAGTTGAAGAAGATAAAAATTCAATATGGGATTTCTGATTTTCCTTTTTAATTTATTATTCAATCCATATTGAGATATAAAATAATTTTTATAGAATCTGATCTTTATTTAATTTACATAATTATGTCCCTTTCCTCAAGGACTAATTCACAAGATTTTCCACTTTGGGTTTTTATTCAATCAAGATTCTATCCAATCATCACTAATTGAATATTCCATATCTAAATCATATTTTTTCCTTCTTTATAAGTACAGGTATCAATATATTTTAAAACATGTACCTTGTGTTGGGATTATTTTTCATGTGACAGTATTTTAGAATCCTTTAACATTCAAGAAACTTATTCTCGTCTATCCAAGACAATTTTTATTCAAAAATAATTTTAGAATGACTATTCAAACCACATTCAATATAATGATGTTATTTAGAAAGAAAATTAGGTAAAATTTCTGAAAAGATGAATTTTTTTTAATATATGTCAATTTTAATGCTTTATAAAAAATAAATTTATCATGAGATCCCCTGGGCATACTTCAACTTCTGCTAAGAATGAGACCTCTTCTCTTATTTTGGATATTAACCTTGTTAATAAGAAACCCAAACCAAGCCCCTCTCAAAAAGTTATAAGATCATAGAGGAATAAAATTTCAGGAAAAACTAAAAAAGGGCTCTAACCCAAAACACAAGTAAAAATGAATATTATCTTTTGGAATTGTCAGGGTATCGCTAATGATGAAACTTTAGTTGTTCTTAAGAGGATCTTAACCACTCATAAACCCAATATTTTCTCTATCTCAGAATCTAAAAGGAACTTCACTTCTATCTTCATGAACTTCTACTCTCTTAACTATGTTTTTTTAGGATCCTGCAAATATGGATCCTCTATAGAAACTCTATAGACATTTTATCACACTTCCCTACAAAAAGTGAATATTGTTTTATGTTCAGAGAAACATATACAATATGAATTCTATTAGCAAGGGAAACAATCCTTATCTAAAATGATTTATTCCAAAAATAGATATCAAGAAAGAAGAACCCTTTAGCATGATCTGTCTATGCTGAACCACAATATTCATGTCCGTTGGCTTATAATGGGTGACTTCAATTCCATTCTCACTTCCAATGAAAAAATCGATCCCACTCATCTGTAAATATCTTCAATGGAGTTTAGAGCTTTTATTGATGATAATAACCCTGTGTAAATCAACCTGACTGGTGCTAAGTATACTTGGTATATGAGGCATTATAATAAAGTTGTTTCCAGTAAACTAGATAGAGCTTTTGTTAATATGGACGCTCTGGATAAATTGGATAATATCTCCTGTATCACCCTACTGAGGTTGAATTCGGATCACCACCCAATTCTGGCCAATATTCACAGTAACAAACGTAAGCCTATTCTCCGTTTCAAATTTAGCAATGCTGGGTCTACAGATCATGAATGTGTGTATTTCATCAAAAAGGCTTGGGATACTATGATTCATCTTCAGGATGATTTTTCCTGCATGTTTAAACATAAAAAATTAAAACAGGCCTTAAATGGTTGGTGTAGAACTAAAAGTAAGAAAATTGACATTGATATCTCCTCTCTTGAAAAATAGTTGGATCAACTGAAAAATCATAATACCAACATGTATTTTAGCATCAATCCAAAAACTGAAATAAGCATATCTTTAAAACTCAATTCCCTAGTCACATTCAAAGATAATATGCACAAACAAATTTTCAAAACCAAATGGTTAACCGATGGTGATAGAAACACTAAATTCTATAATTCGTCCCACAGAATTAGAAAGGCCAGTAGACCTCTTACTAAACATTTACATAAGGATTTTATTATTGATTCTGAGGAAGCTATCTCCAACCATGTTGTTTCTTATTTTCATAAAATTTTTATTTCCTGAACATAAATATTGATCTTTGACATGATATCACCCCAAGGATGGTGGATGAAAATGATAATTCATCTCTCTTATGTATCCCTTTGGACCATGAAATTATAAAAAACTGATTTTAGTTTAAAATCAGAAAATGCTCTTAATCTGGATGGCTTTAATAACAAATTCTTTCCACAACATTGGGATGTTATTCATCTGGATGTCTGTAAACTTGTGAAGTCTTTCTTTCTCAATGGTTTTCTTCATCATGGTCTTAATTCTCAATATCTTAATTTAATCACCAAATTGGACAATGCATTGAAGATCCACCAATTTCGTCCTATTGCGCGGATACACACTATTTTCAAAATCTTTTCCAAAATTCTTGCTATTTGGATTTCCCCTATATGCAACAAAAAAGTTTCTTGGAATCAATTTGGCTTCATTAAGGGAAGTTCTATACAAGACTATATTTTCCATTCCTCTAAATGCACCAACAGTTTAAATAAAGTTACTAGAGGAATAAATGTTTCTATCAAACTTGACATTAGGAAGGCCTTTGATACTATTTGTTAGAGCTTTATTTTTAAGGTTCTAAAATGATTTTTCTTTAATGATACTTTTATCAAGACGATAAAAACATTGTTCAAATATGCATCTATATCCATCTTGGTCAATGGCACCCCCAGGGGCTTCTTTAAATGCACAAAAGGGGTCATACATGGTGACCCGCTCTCAGGAATTTTATTTGTAATTGCCAAAGATTACCTCTGCAGGCTCCTCACTCATTTGGTAAATCAAAACGAACTCAAACCTATACATGCGGCCAGAAATCTTAGAGTCCCTATTCATCTCTTATATGCTGATGACATCACCTTGTTTCTTCAAGGTGACCAAAAGAATATTCATGTTCTTCAATAGGCCCTTACTCACTATGAGAAAGTCTCAGATCAGGCCATTTATTGGCATAAATTGCACATTTTTTTGGTAAAAACATCTCCACATAGAGAAAAAACACTATTACCAATGATATTGGTATTTAAGAAGGTTGTTTCCCATTAACATATTTGGGCGTACCTATTTTTTGAGGATGACCTAAAACTATTTACTTTTCTAACATTGTGGATCAAATTATTAATAAACTCTCTAATTGGAAAGGCAAGTACCTCTCTATGGTTGGTAGAATCTGTTTGGTCAAATCAACCATTATCTCCAAAATGGTCTACTCCCTTATGATTTAAAAATGGCCTGCTGGTATTTTCAAAATTATTTACACCTACATTAAGAACATCATATGTACACGAAGTATCTTTAAAAAAAAAATGTGTAACCATTCCCTGGGAAACCTATTGCAAACCATCGGAAAAAGGGGGTATTGGTATTAAAAACTTAATGTTTTTTAATGATGCTCTTCAAGCTAGACTTACATGGTGACTTGTCAATACTGACTCGAATGCCATTGAATTCCTTAAACATAGATTCCACTCCAAACCTTGGAAGGGGAAATTTAATTATATCTCTTCATCGATGTAGCCTTCCATTAGGTACACTTATCATAAAAGCATGGAAAACTCTAGATGGATAGTGAGCGCTGACTCAAATATAAATTTATGGCTTGAAAATTGGACTGGTGTTCCACTGGCCTCGATGCTCTCCCCTGATTATACTCTGGTGGACACAAGTCACACTATTAAAGATGTTCTACATTCCCATAGGGATAATCACCCTAACAATGTTGCTCAGATCATTGATAATTATCCTTTTATTAACTGTGATGATTTTCTTTTCTGGGAACCCACTCCGAATGCTATTCTTGACTCAAAAATTTCCTATATGCACAACTTTCTTAGATCTGAATCTTGATTTCAATGGTTTTATTTTTTCAACAATACATGGATTAAGCCTACTAGAATCACTCTATTTTGGCGGATTTCTCATGACAGATTTCCCACTGAGGTCTGCCTTCAATCTTTTGGTATCCATCTATGCTCTAAATGTCACCTATGTAATCAACATAGGGAGAACACTAACCATCTATTGTTTTCGTGTGCCACAGCCTCTGCTCTTTGGAAATATATTTTTTATATTTTTGATTGTAGATGGCATACCCCCGACTCAATTCCCACTCTTATTAAATGTTATGTGCAGCACCAAGCCTCTCAGCAAATTAAGAACATTTTTCTAGCTGCTGTTTTTATGCTCCTACATGTGATCTGGTATGACAGAAATGATATTCTAAACAATAAATGTTCATTAAATCTTTGTGCAGGGAAAGAATAGATCCTCATTACCATTCGATAAGTTTCCTCGATTCAAAAATCTCACTGCGACAACTCAGTTGGTGACTGGGTGATTTTGTAGAGGATTCGGGTTGATTGTATATACCATCATCCTCTTCACACCTTTGAAGTTTTCTGGAAAATGTCAATGCTGGGATGGATCAGAGTCAACATTGATAGTGCCTCAAAGTGAAATCATGGACCTTCTAGCTACAGATCCATTTTCATAGATTTTAGTAGCAACTGTCATGGGCGTTTCTTTGGAAATTGCAGCATAGATTCGTCATTGGAGGCCGAAATGATTGGAGTAATTCATTCTGTCAAGTTTTCCATTCAAAAAAGGCTGGAGGAAATAATGGATTGAATGTGATTCTACCACCATTGTCCAGGAAATCTGGATTGGTGTGACTCACCATGCCTAGACATTGATCAATCATTGGATGCAGTTCCTGGACTCTCTGCATGATATAGACTACATTGCCACACATATTTTTAGAGAGGCTAACACTATTTCTGAAGCCCTTTCCAATAAGGGTGTTCATCAGACCATGTCTTGGATGGACACCCTCCCTTCGGATTTACATCAGCTATTTGATAATGATTGTAAGGAAATCCCTTCTTTCTATCTCTTGTAATCTTTTCGACTTTTTTATTGAATAAAATGTTCTTTGGTCTTTGAACAAGCCACCACATTATCTTAAAAAATATTGATATATGACCATGAATTTAATAGTACTTTTTTGGTATTGAACCTCTACCAAAAATATGACAAACGATACCATCAAAACATTCCATGGTATAATAAAGCTCTAAAATTTCCTTCATAATTAGAAACCTTGAGATTCTGATATACTAAAATATAAGAAGAAGATCCTCAACCTAATCACCTCCGAGAGTTAAACTACTCCCACACACTCAAACAAACATTCAAGAAAAAAAATAATCAAATTAAATAACATAGTGGGTTTTATTTATTCTTATATTAAGTCCTATATAAAATGGATAACACTAATGAGCTCCGAATTACAAACTACTTTTTAAAATAATTCTATAACTTATTTGAAATTATATCAAATTATATCATTAATCACCCATTATACCATAACATGTGTAAAATAGTCTAACTCCACCATTATAGTGGGACCTAGTTGGTCAAGTGGTTCCATCACCTTTAGAAACATGTAGGGGACCCACCATTTTCTTTAAAAAACATTTGACCACCTTTTACAATCTAAACATGACCACTAACATGTATGTAACTTATAAGTATCCCTTACATTTTAATAAGTTACACTTATATTCTATTAGATGACTCTTATATTCCGAAACTTCTAAAAAATGATTCGAGGAATTTCGTTTAGGTATCATTACTAGAATCCCCAATATATGATGTTTCTATAAATTTTAGTCAATATCATCGGAACAAGTATATAATCACAAACATCATCCATAACATGTACATATAGAATTTCATTATATTTTGGAATTCCACAACCCTTATCTTCATCAGGTTAAAAACATATTTTAGTGTTTTCCTCCATGTGAAATAGACGAAACTTGAAACAATAATTCACATTTCCTAGAATATCCAACATGGTGACTAAATTACGGTAACCATAAAAACCATTAATTCATAGACCAACAAATATTCCATCCAACATCCACAACAAAAATTGTTCCTATGTCACCTTATGATTACCCTAGTATAACTGAGGCATAATGTTGGTGAACATGTTAACAGTATTTTTTGTTTTTAATTTCTTCCATTTCATGAAAACATCTCCCGGTAGAAGTATTCTCATATAATGATATATCAAGTCAATGTGTTTATTTTGTGAGTGAAACACCTATTTTCTAGACAAATGGATTATATTCTAACTACCATAAAATATCAATCCATCATACTAGACCCTTAAGAGATTACCCAATATACACTTAACCCATATTTATTCATTCTTTTTTTCATGATGATATCATAATATTTTTTTTATATTTTTACAAATGGATTCATCATTGACATCTTTAAATATCTTGTTCCTATTAATGTGAACACATTGTCTGTTGTACTCATCCTAGTGACTAAATCTTCCATAATTTATGAATACCCATATTCCTAAAATTGATTAGCTCTTCCACATAATAAAGCTACAACTTTTGAAACTTTATGATATCATAGGATCCATTTCATGGGTTCATAACATTCATTCCCTATATTTTTACTGAAATGACTACTATCCCACACTAAAAATTAAATTTATTATTTTTTATATAATATGGAGTACATAATTCTTCCTAATATAGATAGATATTGAACAATAATCATATACTTGACCTCATCATCTTTTTTAATAATTTACCCTTTGAATAATTTGATGTTTCTGTCTAATGGGGTTCATACCGGCTAAGGTTTGAACATCCCAAATATTTTAATTATATTTTAAAGGTATTATATCTTAGTATAATCCTAGAATATTCTATTCTTATCCTTATTAATCCATATCCCTAATATTTTGTTGGTCCCCTTAAGATATTTCATCTCATATCATTATATCAAAAAATTATATATATTTAATTTTCTTATGTTTCATACCATCGAAGAGTATGTCATTGATATACAATATAATGATGATGAAACATACATCCCAAAACGTTTTTCAAAACAAATATTCAATGATGTTTCTCAAGATGAACCCATTCCCATACATTAAGTCATTGAAATATCAGTTTCATAGACTTGGTTCATGATTCAATCCATAAGGACTTCTCTTATGATTATACAATAATTCCATATTTCTGTAATCTGTGAATCCATATGGATGATTCATGTAGATTTTATCCTCCCAGTCACCTAAATGGACTTTTTTCCCATCCATCTACTCCAGAAACAATCTTTTGGGTGAAACAAGATTTGAAGCTATCTAGATGGTAGTGTGTTTAACTATGAATTAAAAATATCTAAAAAAAATGAACGCATTGTTTATAATAAAATAATTTAACCCAAAAAATTATTTATACCAATTCCAACATTTAGATTATTATTTAAAAAGGAATATTCATTTATTCTGATGCTCTTTATTCCACTATGGTAGTTACTTTAAATTTTAGGTTCCATTTTCAAAAAAATGAATCTGACTCTTAAGTCTTATATAAACCCACATTTTAGAATAATGGAGACTGGAAACTTCTTACAAGGTCTCAGGTTATCCTATATCCATTAGAAGTAAGTAGTGAAATTCAAATGGAAGCTTATATAATTATCATCTAATTGTGGTAGATCTATTCATTTTAACATTTTTCTCTTATTATTATTAATCCAAATATTTTTTAACATCGCCATTTGATAATCTAACCCAAGCCTCCAGAGTCCTCAATAACTTATGTATATATTTTGATATTATAAAATCATATCATTATGTCCCTAGTAAATGTTTTGGATGATGTGTCCATTCGAAACGTCCTTTAAAATTAAATTTTATTTAACCATCTGTTTCCTTTATATCACCATCATTTTTAGTTATCTTTTTTGCTTTCCATAGGACCTTCCCATTGAAGATAACATTTAAATCTATAATTATTTTTCCCTCATAATTATCCAAAATTCAAAAACCAATGAATTCATCACCATATACAATAAATAATCATCTATTGGAATTAGATTCTAGTTTTTACTAGTCCTTTGTATCAATATGGACATAGTTTATTCTTCTTGAAACATTAAGGTGGTTAAATTCTTTTGATTCTTTAAAAAAAAAAGTTGTTCAAGATTATCTTATCCCATTGGTGTTAAAGGTCCCCTAATATTTATGTACACCATGAAATTGAACCCATATAACCTAATATCATTTGATATTCTTGAATAAAGTGTCTACCTATATTCCTTCTATATTGAAAAATGATTTATGTAATCAGACACATCATTCAGGGTGTAATTTATAAAGATATTATTTAGGTTTCACACTATATTTATAACCATGAGACTACTCCCATGTAACAATGAATTTCAGTTTTCAAGGTACATTAGATTAAATAAGTATAGAAGATGGATTGACTAATTCTGTAGTATAACCACATTCCATGTATGAATTTTAGTAAAATGTACAACTACTCTGATACCCTTGGACTTGTCCACTCTAATTTCTCACTAATATCTCATTTTCACAACCTGACCTATCCTGGTTTCTCTTGAGGATTCTGTACTTGGATCATGGGTGATCTCATTTTTGTGGATATATTCAAGGTATGTTTCTATTTCACTAGATCTCCCCCATATTTTTAGATATTCTTTTGACCTCCCTTCCTCTTGGTATGCTGGAACCAAATTCGGTAACGATTTCTAGATTTATTGGGTTTGACAGTGAATTGAAGAAATTTCTTATGGATCTAGTCTTATGAGGAACCAATATCTTCAATTACAATTCCCATTTTTTAAGAGTAATAGTTTCTCTCTATTGAAGAGTTATTTTTTCTACATAATGTATCATTATAAAGATATTATTTTAGTATGTTATGATATCCTTTGGATTGGATTGTTAAATTCATGGATTTGAAATCATCGAGGGATATGTTTTTATATGAATCATTGGTGGATATTAAAAATGGTTTCGAAAGGGGTTTTCTTTAAAAAATATTTTAAAACATATTATGTTGGATCAAATTCCTCAAATATGGATTCACTCTGAAATTTATTTTCAATCATGGGAGTAGTGATGCTTCTGATGCACATATTTTTCATTATAATTTTTTTAAAAAATAAAATTTTAATTTTAATTTTTTGATTATTTTCAAAAGATATTTATTTATTTCTCAAAAGTGTATTTAAGCCCCATTTTAAATTTTATCTAGTGAAATGAGAGGAAATAATTAATTTGAAGAAATTATATAAATTTAATGTTTTTGTTTACCCTTAGACATACAATAAGTGTTGTGTATGTGTAAAATATCTTTAACTTTACATAGGAGTCTTTTTGAGAAGATATATAAAGGTTATCATGGTTTTCCATTGCTTCATAAGTGCATACCTCAGTTTTCAAATGACATGTAAAGGTCATCATTGTTGCATAAAGGTAGTGATACTTGTTTTGTATATGTAAAACATAGTTTTAAAAGGTTTCACAAAGGTGATTTACAACTATATAATCATAAATCCAAACTATGTAAAAGTAATTTATGTGCTATATAAGGGTACTCATAGTATTTAAGGAACCATCTAAGTGAATATATAGTGTTTTAAAGAATTTGTAAATGTAAAAATAGTGTTTCATAAAAGTAGTCATGTGATTTCAAATACAACTTGATGTTAATATATAGAAGTATAAATGTTAGGGGAGTCATGTGTAATGTTAACCCATGTTTTCCAATAGTTACTTTAGGGTACCGATGAATTATAAGAGTTGGGAAAAGGTATGTAAGGGGTAGTGTTAAGGTACCATGGGTTTTCAAAGGGATTTGAAAATGTAACAAAAGAGATATATATAGGTATCATGTGGTTTTCAAATGATCGATAAGCATGAACCAGTATTTTAAAGGAGATTACTAATGGAAAAAATATTATTCATAATGTCATGTATGGGTAATTATTGATTCCTATTGGTGAAAAATGGTTCTTTAGAGCAATCGAATAACATTATGACTAACACAATAAGAGACTGGTCCTGAGATAAAATTTCACCCTGAATCCTCATATCACTATGGATTTCCATTAATAATAAAAAAATACTTTGATGATGAATGAGTATTGTTTCAAGAATAATCCCACATTGCCCACATTTCCTATGGTTTAAAAAAATGATAACATTGGCTGCATGGGGAACATTGGCTACATGAAATCATTTGACAGGATTCATCAATGGGAGTCAAATATGTAAAAAAATGTCTCTGTGGATTAGGATTCCATGTGGAAAATTCTTCTATTAATGGTGGTTGGTGTTAAATTAAAATCCGATATACCCAAAGGAGATGATATAGGAAAATAGAAAAGTTAAAGACACATAATCTCTCTTTGATAGATAAAACAATGAGATCTTTACCTAGAAATTAAAAGACATTTTTCTTCATAACTTAAGGGGAGAAATATTTTTTCTTTTGAAGATAGATTTAGAAGATTAAAAAGGATAAGACCTTGGAATTTTAATGCATAAAAATACATGAGATAGAGAGGCACATAGAGGCAGAGGGTCATGGAATACATGGTTGGTTGCTTACTAAAATTCAATGTTTTTAATTCTATTTTATTTTTAAATGTCATTTAGTAATAAATTATAATTTGTTAAATATATAATTGATGGTTATAACTCTTCAGTGATTTGGTAAGGTTTTGAAAACCTTTTTTGATTAATGAGTTTCAACTATTTCAGTGAAATTATTTTTTCATTTTCACTATAAATTAGTTTCGATATATAATTAAGAATTCAATATTTAATGCAATGGAGTTTAATATTATTTTCATCATATTTTTCTATAACTTTGACAAGGATTAATCGTCACCCTCTATTTGATGATATATCTTCTCAATTGAATTATTGGAGCCTATGTAGTGAATTATTTATTGATTTTAGACAGGTGAGGTATTTATAATTATTATACATATTATATTGAGAATAGTGATAACTATTTGGGTATTGACTATAGAATTTTATGGTGATTCACAATATCGTTTATTCCTAGAAATGAGATTAGTCAAAAGCAAGGAAATTATTAATACTATTTTCATTATTATCAAACATAATCAATTGGGACATCGGAAAATGATTGCACAAAAATTAATTTATCAATTGATATAAAAATAAGGTTTAAATTTTAAAGAACATTATAGAATAGTAATTGGGAATCTAGGTCTAACCTGGTTACCTATCTTTCAATTTTTATTATAATTTATTTTTTCATTTTTAATTATTCCAAAAATTTATCATCAATTTTATTTTCTTTTTTCACCAATGAAAAATAGATTTACAGAGGTCCTCTCTAAATACTGCCTTGTTCACCACTAACACAATATTCTATAGTAAACTAATTAGCATTTACCAAACCCTAATGTAGTTTTACATAAAAACATATCACTATTTATAAAGAGGAAATACCAATCGGAATTTAGAAATTTTCTTAGTTAGAATTATAATAATAAATTATTGACTTTAGATCCTATAATAGAAAAAAAAATTAACTAGACTTGGGAACCGCAATCTATATAATGAATTTCATGACATTAATTGTAAGGTAAAAGGTGAAATTTATATTGTTCAATTTGAGCCTTTAATCATATGAATTTACCCAAATCAAACATTAATGGACTTGTGTGCCCCATAATATTCCAAAAAACAAGAATCAACATATTGTAACTACTGTAAAAATAAAATATCAACTATATTTCAATATATTTATGCTATGTCCAAAATTCATTATCCATGAAGGATAAGATTTAAAAAAGTATATTTATAAATTTTTCATTTTATTTTCAAACATCAATTTAAGCGGAGTTGGTGAAGATCAAGTCATGTAGATGGAATTATAATTTTCAATTTAAGGGGATAAAAAGTAGAGGTTTTATATCTTAAAACACAGATATGTCCATGAATGGGATAACCTATAATGAATCATTATTAAAATGTTATTCACAAGCTCTATAACAATAATGATAACAATGTAGATCAACACCATCTGAAAATAATTTGGAGAAAATATTTTTCAATTATTGGAATGATTCAAGAAGATACCTTCATAAATCTATGAAATAATATCTCTTTCTAGTCTTTATCTACAAAGGACTGCGGAAAAAAGATATGAGTCTCCTGTATGCATCATCTGAAGAGTATTTGATTGAAAAATATCAAAAAGATACTAGGATCTGGATCAGGAATATATAACAAAATTTCATTCAATTTGGTGTAAGATATATGGGTACAAGAGGGGTTCACAAGGTAATAACTTCTGATTCATCACATCTTTATAAAGACACTCATACAAACTAATATTTTTTATAATAAAAATAGTTGTGAATCTAGTGACTGTGAAAAAAGACCCACCATATGTATGTGGTTAATGATTATCACCCAAATACTTTACTGATCAATGTGCTAAAATAGATGGTTTGTATAGTTATATTGAGGAATTTCAACCAAGACAATTCCAACAAGAATCATGCATGGAAATAAGACCCACATTGTGAACCAGTGTTTCGGACCCATAAAATTCATGATTGATAATATTATCTAAACCAATACCCAAATCATCACTCATTAAAACAATTGTTCCAGAACCCACCGACATTCAAAGAACGTTAAAATAATACATATCAATAGAAAACATAATAAAAAATCCCCCTCTAAAATAATCCATGTCAAAATTGACAACTTGGATTAGAGGTTGAATGGATAAAAAACTCCAAAAATGAGAGTCTTATAAAACTAGGAAAAACTAGGAAAAATCTATATAAAATAATCCCAAATAAAAAAGGAGAGTCTTATAATCATTGTAACATAGAGTTTCAAGGAGATAAGGTCACAAAATAAATGAATTTAAAGATAATCCTGATGGAATTAAAGTTGGAAATGAAATAAAAATACATAAATATCAACCCATCCCACTAATATAAGAAAATGAGAAATAAAAATCAATGATAATATTTAAAAAGATAACACATGAAAAACCCTTGAAAAGGAATCAAATAGAAAATAAGGATATTCTCGTTACATTACGTTATAGATTTACTAATGAATGAATCATGAAGAATTAAAAAACACTAAGAGAGATTCAAAAAAAATATTAAAATGATGAAATTATCATTCCACTCTTTGAATCCATCCAACAAGTAATCATGTTTTACAAATTTGATAATGATATTTTCAATAAAAAGGAAGTTAATTTATTGTAACGAATGAATAATAATAGGGATGGGAATCATATCTATAATGAAACCTCAATTAAATATGATGTATCAAGATTTAAAGACATTTTCGATTCCCCAAAAAATTGTTTCTTTAATTTTTTTTGAAGATTTATGTGATCCTTGTGACTCCATAAATTTCATGTCCCACTCGTTTTTTTCATCTTTGAAAATAGGATAATTGAATATTATAAGATAGGTGGTCCAATAAGAAAGTAGATCTTGTATTTTTTTCTAATGGGAGATGTTGAACATGTTCTAGTTTGAGTTAGTAGATTTCTATTTCTAGGAAATTTATATGTTTTTACTATGGAAGAATAAAAATCACTAGGTCATTCATGCATCATTTTGGGAAGCAAATTCTACAACATTTCCATGAAAATTATAATGTTAATGAAGGAACCCTTACCATAGAGAATGATGATATCACAACACTCTTCAAAATTCTTAACGATATAAAAGACCGTTCAACCAATCATTCCCTACTTCCAATTTATCAGTAAGAATATACTAAACCCATTGATGATTTTGGTATGCTCTATGAATTCTTAGGCATACAATATAACTTCCCCAATGAAACTACTATGAAACATGTGAGTTCCATAAAATCTATAAATTCATATTTCCATTTATAATAATAGATAATAAATGACTTCTTTGATTATTTATTAAATGATTATTTGATTTCTTTTAAATAGTAAATTCATTATTTGTAAGTGGGAACCTTAATTTGATATAATTTATTAAACCACCACTGAATTTCGAATTCAAAACTCTCCTATGTGATTTAAAATATGTATACCTTATGGAAGGAGAAATATTATAAGTAATAATCTCTAATAACCTATCCAAAACTGACGAACAACCACTTATTGTCCTTCTTAAAAAGAAAAATTTGATCCATTAAGTGGATATTTGTAGATATACATAGAATTAAACCCCAAATCTTCTCAAATATAATCTTATAAGTGGGATATTATAAACATATTAGGAATACTCAAATGATATTACATCCCATAATAATGGAGAAATTTTGAAATTTATACAGATGTTTCTTGTATCTTACATAATATACCAAATTTATAACAGACAATGGAACATCTCTATACATGTTTCTCACAAGAAAACTTGTTTGACCATTCTTGAAAATGGGATTAATGAACATCCTCTCATGATATATTAGAATGTTTGAGAGTGTTAATTAATTATAAGAATTTGAACCAGGTAACATGCGAATCTTACTTTTTTATTCCATTAATTGACCAAATTATATAATTGTTTTTATGATTAAGGTTATATTGATTCGTTAAGTGGTTTTTAGAATGTTTTCAATTTCCAATTGGCCAAAAATTTCAAGGTAAGAAAACCATAAAATTTCCTTATAGTAATTTTTTATATAAAATGTTGCATTTTTTCTTATAAAATTCCCTATGTAAGTTTCCTTGGTGCTTGATAATTAGCTTCTCATGTATCATTATTGATGGGCAATAATTATATCTAGATAACTTTGCTACATTTTTTAATTTATTTTTCCTTTTCATGGGAACCAAGAATAATTCTTAAAAAATTCATTTAAAAGAATATCATTTTAATTATTTTTGAAATTTTTTATTTCAATGTAGAGAGAGATATCATTTCCCAAAAAATAATTGATGTATATTCATATAAACTGGTGCTGATAAATTCTTTTCCTTATACCAATTATGTGAATTATATCAGATGGTTCCAAGGACAAGTAGGATTCAGAATAATATTCCTCAAAGATTTTAGTAAGATTCCTATTATAATTTATGAACTATTTTTAAAAAGATTGAATTTAATTATAATGATTTCCATAACATATAATTTGATAGGAATAAACAATGGTTGACTACCATACCAAAAATGAAGCACATGGATTGTAAACATCCACTTGATCCTCTTTGGGATGCATCAAACCAAAATTTGGGAGCATCCCTCTCCTTGAGGATTGAATAAAAACCATAAGGAATAAATTTTTCATCATGTAAATTGGATGATACTGATCATAATGACATAAATACCAAAAATATTTTCTTTGCTGTTGTTTTTTTTATTTGATAAATTTTGATCTAAATTTTTTAGAACTAAATTAGTTTTCCTTTAAGATTTTGTATCCCATTCAAACGTGATTAGGAAGGGATATTTCAATTAATTGTTGGTTTGGTGGATATTACTTTTATATGAGTAAAAATAGGATATCAAGGGAAGATAGCTGAATATCAAGTGAAATATTAAATTTAATAACTTCCCAACAATGTTGAAGCAATAATTATAGATCTGGACTCACTGAATCATGACATGATAGGAGAAAAAATCTATATTATATAATATGATGTTCCCTAGTATTCTAAAATAGTCAATTATTTAGGGACATCTCACCTACCTCATTATCTAAAATACCATAAAAAATAAAAGTATTAATCTCAATCAAGATTTTATATTTGGGAGGCTCCATTCATTTGTAAAATTTTCAATTGTCATGTAATAAGAAGGTGCTTATCAGCAATAGAATCTTTAATATATTGTCCAAAATTATTTTAATATTCTCATGAATATTTTATGAAATATGAAAATTTCTTATCTTCTATAAATATTTCCACAAAAAGTAGATTATTCAAAAACCAATTATTTTATATTTTATTTTTTATGGGGTTTATTTTTTAGGACCCATTACCATTTTTTTGAATTATTAAATTACTTTTTATTTTTTATTAAAATATATGGATGCCAAGGCCACCAAAAATTATTATTCAAAAGTTTGGTATGATTAGGTCAGGTCCAATAAATTTTGAAGGATTTGAGTAACCAGAATAATAATAAGTGACCAAGTGACCCAATTTTTAAATAAAATAATATTGTCTAGACTTAAAACTTATGGAGTTCATCCCAAGGATACTTCACCCAACCATCCCCAAATAAATGCCCATGTTGAAGTGTCCAACTGGGAAATTAATTGAATTTTTTATAAAGTATTTAAGCCCAACATAAAGCATTGGAGCCGAAGGATTTAATATTAATTATGCTTATATAGTATAGTGTACAAGACACATACATGTATTTTCCACTACTGGTTAGATACTAAAAGAGTGTTCATATACTGGTGGAGTTAGACAACATAGAATATTGGGTTATAAAGAAGATAGACTAGGTCCTGAAAGGTTCTATTGAAGATACTATTTTACAAATTCAATGGTTGTAAGGAAATATAAAGTGGATTTCAAAAATACCCATATTTATTATGAGATGAATTTAGTATCACCTGGAAAAATAATTCTTCTAATGAAATTTTATACTGGAGACCATGTTCTTCTCTATAATTCCATATTGAAGTTAATGTCTTCTATCTGTCATTCTGGGAGGTAAAGGCCTTTTATTATTACTAATTTCTATAATTTTGTGGCAATTTAGATCAATAATGAAAAATATGGAATCCAAATCTCTTTTAATGTTTAAAGGTAAAAAGAGTTCCATGGAAATTTACCACAAGAACTGGTAGAGAATCCCACAATTATCTAACCTATTTGTTGATCATTGGTCTTAAGGTTAGGTCAATATAATGATAATAAATAAAAGTCCTTAAAGGAGGAAACCTGTGCTTTATTACATTAATATGATTAGTTAGATTAGGGTTTAGTCCCTTTAACCCTTTTAACATCAATGAATTGGTTCTTATAATTACATGAGTTATTTTTTTTATAGGAGCATCTGGAAAGGAAGTCATCGGATAGTCTAGTAACTTATAAAAGAGAAGGTGACAAGATAAAATTACCTTAAGATATATAATATATCAATTTTAAATTCCATAACATTTAACACCATTAAATGGTTCAAAATATTTACTATGTCTCTGAATAGAATCCACATACCCACAATTGAAATTTCTTCATTACTCAACTGAACCAGGAGACAAGAGTGTCTAAAGAATATTGTGATTCCATGTTTTAAAATTCTAAGACAATGAGATTGAATGAGAATGATAGATAATTTAATAACAAGTGTAAATCATAGGTGTTACTTTTAAGATTCATAATTTGAGGTAAACAGTTAATTCATGTAAAATAAATTTTCATTCCATTTTCTATGCTTTGAATTTATAAATTTTATATAGATTAATTATATATTATTATCCATTCTATTATTTATTTTCAAAAAAAATTATTTTTTATTTCCAATAGTATTTATAATGTTTTTTTATTTTAAATATATATTCATTATATGTCTTGAGTGATCTTGGTACATGAAACATAATATAACTTTCTTTGGAACTTTCCAGAGTTAGGAAAATGAAAATACACAATTAATATTTTTAAGGAATGTTTTTCATAATATTTTATCCTTAAGACTTCCTTTTAAATTTATAGTTGTTTATCCAAGAGAAGAAATGAATGAAATTTTTAGGAATGATTCATATTAGATTACATTTATATACATTATTACCCTACCCTATTCGTATTTCATGATATTTTAATGTTGATTTGTGTGGGTGAGGGATGTTATAGAAGAAGGAAATAATTGTATTATAAGTAATAAGTGTGGGGTGCCTTTATGGGTATTGGGAAATGTTTATGATTCATTAATTGTAATTTTATTGTTATTCCTTTTTACATAAGAAAAATAAAAAAGAATGAAATAAATTGATAAAAACATAATGGGTTTTGATTTGGAGGAATCCAAAATCACTATTACCATACTTTTGTTTGTTATACTATGGTATTTAAAGGTTAATGTGATACTTTTTAAAGCATAAAATTCATAAAACCAAAAATATATGTGAAAAATTAGTTTGAAAAAAATAGATAAAATTGAAGAAGGTTAAATTCATTTATTACACTTTCCTTGATCATGAACTAAATTTGTTCTTTTTAACTGGGATTTTTTACTTTGGTGTGGATATTTTTTTTAAAAAAATTGATTTTGATATCATGAACTATCCTTTAGAGATAATACTCCTCTTTGATAATTAATTTTTTGACCATCAATCCCTACCAACCTTAAACCCCAGAGTCATCAGAACATTGATTGAAATGTATGCATGAATTTATGTGATTTTTTCCTTAACAATATAGAGAGTATATATCATTTCCAGACATATATAATAGAGAATATACTCAATTTATGAGTATTAATCCATTTTATTTTTTTATCATGTGTAATGTGATAAAATAAATGAATGTTTGGCAAACCATTACATGGGGTGTTTAGTGTTAATTAATTAAGAATCTTGAAAGGGTGGGAGGATAATATCCATCATTTAGATTGGATAAATGTAAAATTATTTTTATGGGTTTTCTTTTGAAAAATGAAATGTTTAACTAGTATTTTATGTGGAACATGTAGAGTATAATATTTCCATTAATAACTATGTGTTTTAATTTCATTAAAATTTTAATATTTGTATTAGTGTAGTTCCTATTTAACATAATGTTTTCATTGCTTAAGGACAATCATAGTTAAATTGTGGGGGTAATTTATACATGCCTTTTTTAAGAAATATGTTGATGTTTTTTATAATTATTTTTAATGATTTTTAATTTCATTTCCAACGTAATTAATTAATTTATAAATATGTGGTAAATTACCATTTTATAAATAATTTGGGTAAAATGTGAGGAAATTATTAATTTAATGAACTTATAAATATTATGATTTTTTTACCCTTACACATGGATTAGGGGGTTTTTATGGGTAAAATATGATTTAACTTTTCTTGGGAGTATTTTTGAGAGGTTACATAAATGTAGGATAATATTTTCCAATGAAGCAAAAGGGTAACCCCGGATTGAAAAGGCTATGTAATGGTAAAAAGATCATTGTAAAGGTACTGCATGCCACTATGTAAAGGTAAATCATAGTTTACAATGTCTGTGTAAAGGTAAGTTTCCATTTTTTAAGAGTAGGGAAACACTACGTAAAGGTATTATATGTGTTACATAGGGGCACTCATAGGTTTTAGGACACTGTGTATGGGTAATTCATGTGTAATACAAGCCGAGTAAAGGTAAAAATAGTGGTTCATATAGGTAATCATGTTATTTAAATGATACATAAAGGAAATAAAAAGCTACATACTTGTAAGATAGGACATGCATAAGGTAACTAATGATTTTCAGTATTTCTGAAAGGTTGTCCATGAATTTCCAAAGTTGTGTAAAGGTAAAATATGGGTTTCATAAAGGCACCTCAGTATTTCAAAGGGGTATTTAAAGGTAAACAAAGAGATACATAAAGGTAACCTGGGGTTTTCAAATGATACATAAGGGTAAATTGGTATTTTAGAAGATAAGGTTAAAGGTGAATTTTTTTAGGTTAGAGAAGTGTAATGCCCTATTTCTATAGTTGATGAAGGATTTATAGCTTCATCCAAATAAAACCATAGCCAATGATATTAGAGCCCTAGATCTAGAAAAAATCCACCATGAAGCCTTATATAACCATGGATAGACATTGAATCTCAACATGAACCCATTTATGTCGAATGAATCCTTGTTATAGTGGAATGAAATACATCACATATAGCCTTGGGTTTTAAAATATGAGAACATATTCTTTGCATAGAACATTTGTTATGTTGAAAACATCATATATGTGGAGTTATTGTGTTGGATTCCAAAACATGAATCAACTACAACAAAACAAATAGATTCATCGATCAAGACGGCTCATTGAAAATTTATTTAATTAAAAAGTAGGATTAAGGAAAATAAATCATGATATATTGAAAGTGAATACTCTACCCAATTCTAGGGGAGAAAGATTAAAATATTTTAAGATGGATTTTTGAGGTTAAAAATGATTTTACATTGGGATTATGACACCAATAATTACTAGAAACATAATGAAAGAGGATAGTTCCATGGATTTCCATTTTATTTTATTCTATTTATTTTGATATCTCATCTACTCATTTATTATTTTCTATAACAACTATAAAGTATGGATAAAATTCATATGTTATTAGGGAATGTATGGTGAACCTTTTTGATGATTCAGTTTCACATATCTTAATGAAATTATTATTTACTTTTCACTATTGATTGTTTCTCATATTTAAATGAAATGTTAATCATAAATTCCATTGTTCTTATGATTATTTTTTCATATCATGTGATACCATGGAAAATATTTAATCGTATCCCTATTTATAGTCTTATATCATCTAGTTTTAATAATTTGGGGATATGCAGTGAAGTGTTTAGCGATTGCTGATATGTGAGAAAGTTTCAATTTTTATAATTTTTTACAGGGGACTAAAAATACATGACTACTTATTTCCTAAGGAAATTAAGGGAGATTCAATGTATCTTTCACACATAGAATGGAAGGTAATAAATTTTATGGTAATTATTATAACTGTTTTCACTGATATCAAAATTAATCAATGGTGAAAAAGGATAAATGATTATGGAACAATTCGTTTATCAATTAGCAAGTAATAAAGTGATTAATGTTCGAAGACCATGATAAAATCATAATGACGAAGCAATAAATGATCTAGTCACTTATCATTTAATATTAATTATATGGTATTTATACAATTTCTTCTAGTCCTAAAATCACCATCAATTTTTATCTCTTTCTCATGTTACCATTATATTTAGAGAAATATTATCCCACAAAAACCTAGGTTACCACTAACTCTAAATTTATATGGATATTAATTAAATTTTCCCATATCCCGTTATATGTGTGTTTACAATTTTCATTTGAAAAAGGTTTATAAAATGGTGATCATGGTATATGTGAATGTTTTGGAAAAGAAATGAACATTATGAATCTTGGGTGTGTTTTGTTGGATAGGTTCTCATTGAGAAGATATTCTAATGGGTTGTATGACACTAAAAAACTTTGTTATCCCTTGATATTATTAGGAATCAAATTATGTATGTATAGTATTATCTATATATCAAAGTTATATATTACCATTGTCAATATTACATTTGTTCACTCATACATGGTCTTATTTATGATGGTAACATTTCATAATGGAAGCATTTTGTGGTTGTATCCCATTGGGTGTTTTCCTCACACCCTTTATATGACTTTAGGCATAAGAGGATTTAATTTCATAGGATACAGATTAGTGGAATTAAATCACATATCTCACCAACTTCCCTTGGTTGATGTAATTTTGTAGTGAATTGGATTGGTGATGAAAAATAGTCACATGGAGACTTTTCCATATTCTTGGTTTTTTTCCTTTCAAGATTAACCTTTTAGATTGTGATTGTATGTGTCAAATTTGTAAAAATTCCCTTATATGATGTAATATACTTATTTATCTATCTTTTTTAACACCTAAGATATGTTATGCTTATTTTAGGAAGAAATCATTAACAATATTTTTTTGTGTTGAGACTAAGGTTCTTGTCACCAACACATGGTTATAGGGAATGTGGTGGAACAACATGGGTGACATTTTAGGCCAACCTAGGTCGATTCATTACCAAATGGTATTAGAAAAATGGTTCTTTATAATTTTATGGTAGACTATATTTGGACCTTCATAAATCAGGTAGTAAGTGGAGAAGGGTGACTGGCCAGTTTAATTACATATCTTATATCGAGTTAACTAGGATGGTTAAGGATTTTTCATCAAAATTGATCATGATTTTGGGTTATTTAAATAATCATTATTTTTCATTGTATTTATATAAATCTTTCCTTTTATTTTTTTCTAATGTTTTCATCTCTCATTTGTTATATCCTTTTTCCCTTAAATTATTTTGGTTTATGGGATTTAATATGCATTCTTAAAGTTCATCATTTCATTCGATGAAATTTTATTTTTTTATCACGTGCCACAATTTTTTTAATAAATATTTGATCTTATAATGTCTTTTTCAAATATAATAGACTAAGAAATGAGCCATGTTAAATAGATAAATCCTCCCATAGATCCCTCACTATTGGAATCAGTGATTTGGAAAACCCAAAAAATGGGTCAACTATGTATTGGAAGCCATGGACAGACAGTGGATCATGCATCTGAATTTACCTAGAAAACTTTACCTTTCTTTTATGCTAACAAAGGAACATAGAAATCCAATGAATTGATTTAATATTTTGAAATAATTTTCCCATTTATAAATACTCCCTAGGACTGAAATATTGGTTTTCCACAAATATACATAAGGACTGGGAAGGAAATTGTGGGACTCCATCATGAAAGCTAAGTTTCATCAGAAACATACCTACAAAACATTCAATAAGGTATTCATAAAACAGTGTTATCCAAAATAAATTAGTAGTAAAGACTCACGAATTTGTGACCTTTGATTAATGGGGATGTTTTTTTATCGAGTATGTTACTCATTTTTTCAGTTTAGTTCACTTTTAACCAAATTATATTTTCTATGACTACCATAAAGTAAATTAGTTTTAGATGTGTTTGAGGGATGATAATCAATCGATGTAGAGTCTCATTTTCCTACCATCATTTTCTATAGTGTTTTATAATGAATTTATTTCTATGTTAGACTTATTATTGAAGGATCTCAATTTTGTTTTGGATTTATAAAATGGTGGAAGATCTCATTCCATGCAATGGGGGATACATAAGAAATGAAGAAAGCACTGGAAAAGGATTTGTTCAAACCTCTTTATGTAGTAGAGTATACACTAAACGAATCTTTATTGGATCATGATATTCTGAGAAGTATATTTTTTGGATCTTCCTCAATGTTTTTTCTTTTAAAAGATATAGTTTAATTCGAATATATTATATTATCCTATTGAATTCATTTTTTGGGATTATGCTCATATCATTTTTCATTATGAGGAATATTTATACTCCCTCAAGAAAGAGGATTGAGAAGGATTTTAAATGTTATGATTTCCATGTTTGGATCATCGACAACAATGTCATGTGGGATTTCATAGACATTGATAATCATATCTTACACCTCTTTTTTACATGTATTTTATATTTGGAGTTAATGGATAGATCGATATCTATCATCATTGAGTTAAATTTCTATCGTCCAATAGGGTTACTCAAGTATTCTAAGGTGAGTTGGATCATAGATCTAGGATATTAAGGAATATTTTTCATGATTCTAGAATGATATAAGCCTAGATAATAGAGATTTTTCATAATTTCATTGACAAGCACTTAAGTGGTTGTATCCCTCCTATGGTGGGTGTGTTCTTCAAGGTTTTTTCAAATTATTTTCTAGGATTACAACCCTAGTGAGATTTTTTTCCTTTCCATAAGGGAATCTCAATGTTTGGCCTTTCCAAATCCTCCACACACGAGAAACCCCTCAATACAAAGGGATGACTCTTGAGAGAGACGCACTATGTAATGAGCTATTTCCATCTGATATGGAATATAATCCAGGAGGGAAACAACCTAAATAGTGATTTTTCAACACATCTATCAGTTAGCATGTGTGGGTTTCACATTATTTTCCCCTAGTTTGGAACAAGGTGACCCTAAAAGAAATTCCATAGAGATGTTGACTCTACTATTTATCAAACTTTTGGGATGATCCCTATATTCATTACTTCATATCATATGTAACGTGATGACATAATGGAACTTAAATTTTAAATTTTGGAAATTCTGACTAAAGTACTAGTTCGTCTAAGCATTTCACTCATAGATTTGCTGATTCTTTTTGAAAATAAGGCATATGGAAGCATTTGGAATTATGTTGATAACAAAAAATTTAGTCTAGTGTATAGTTAGAATAAATAGCCCTTTTATATGTTTAATGATATCTTTGAATAAATTCTGGGAGCTGAGTAGTTTAAAGAGATTAATCTTTGATCAAGATAACAACAGCTAAGATTCCAAGAGGAGAATATTAAAAAATGAAATTCTGGAAAATTTATGGAAACTATGATTATTTTGATAAGCCATTTTGTATTATTAAAATTATTTAGGTGTTTTTGGAATTGATAAATAATATATTTCAAAATTACTATACTATTTTATGTGAGTTTTTATAGATTTTATTTTTGGTGTATTCTAGGTTAGAGGAAGGGAATCAAATCATCTAAATATCAATCTAATAACACAAAAGAAACATTTTATATTTGTATGGTTTTATAAATTTTATTTTGGATCTATGAATTTATTTCCATATAACATGTTATATATAATATAGGAATATTAGTGGATCCTAAAAGGATTCAAGTAGTTATGACTTGGTAAAAAGCCAAAAATGTATTTGGGATCCTTATCTTCTTACGATTAGTTGTTTTTTATAGATGTTGTGTTCTGGATTTTTATAATATTGTGTACCCTATTTAAATTTAACTTGTAAGAGTTTTAATTTAAAATTAAATTAAAATTTTAGAAATTATTTGAGGAACCAAAGGTGAGGTTAAGTTGAACACCAGATCTGATTCTTCTAGAATGGGGTTTGGGTTGTGATTTTTCATGTGATGACTTAGGTATGAGGTTAGGATGTTTTTTCATTCAAGGAAAGTAATTGGAAGCTTATTCATATTGTAAACTATTTAATAATGATAAAATTTTACCTACTCAAGATCCTTAGTTGGAAGTAGTAATCCATACTCTCATAACGTGGTAGCCGTATTTTTTAGGTGATCGGTTTACAATTTGTTCTAATAATAATATCCAAATGAATTTTTTTACTCTGATAGAACTAAATTTATAGTATAGATAAAGGGTTGACTATCTTCATTTTTATGATTTTGATATTTCTTGTACCCATATAAAAGGTATTTTGGTTACTAATATGTTAGGAAGAAAGTTATCCACTCAAACAATGATAGATGTTGTGGAAGAGTGTTCATTGATGATTTTCTTCAGAGATATGTGCTATTATGTTAATGGGAATGATGGGTAGTTTTTTATACCTTCTTTAGAGGATCGTTTATCATTTAATGATCACATTTTTATTTTATAAAAAAAATACATTGGTTGTAAATTTTTTCATAAAATCCTTATTTGTGGGGAGATCTCATGTGATTTGTCTGAATCTCCTAATAGTTTTATTTTTTTTATGAATATTGATCATTCTGATTTCTATGATTCTGGAGATAATGGATATTGGGATTATTCTAGTTGGACTTTAAACCCTATGAATAAAAATATGTTTCATGATTTGATACATTGGTATTGGTGGTCGAGGATAAGGTGGTTAATTAAAGACATCATAGCAAAATGCATTGCTGACTAGAGGATTACATTGAAACACTAGATACCTACAGGTTTTTTTGTCCATTAGTCATTCTGGTACGGAATTTGGATGAGATATCCATGGAATTCACTATTTGGATTCAATGAAATCATAGTGGAAAGGATGTTATATTGGAGAAAGTTAGTTGACTTATGAAATTGGCTCATTTATTTCCTATTAATGATATAATGAAGGTATTATAACTCATCTGCCTGTTATCTGATAGATAGTAATGATCTTGGGCATTCCTTATACTTTTTTCTGGAAAGATATCCATTGTTTTCATATAATTTTTTGAAATATTTTCAAGGGTCTATGGGTACCCATTTGGAATTAATCAGGACGTATCACTCATTGAAAGGATGATAAATTGTGAGATTCATTCATGTTATTGAGTATATGAATCAGGCATGCATGATTGACTTCAGTAACTCATGGGAAAGTGAACTGACTATAGTCAAATTAACCAATAATTTTTTATCACCATTTTATTAAATTGGTTACCTTATAATAAGTGTATGGGAGGCCATGTAGATCTCTTTTATTTTGGAAAAATTGCTAGAGGGGTCATTGATTGGACTAACTATTGTGGAGGATCAAACGAAAATGGTATAGTTGATCCCAAATAGATTAGTGATATCTCAGAGTCATAAAGAATCATATAAGGACCATCATCATCACCCTTTATATTTTTCAGTAGGTGGTCTATTTTTTCTTATACTTTAACCTCACATTGGAAATTGTCATTTTAGTAATCTTGGAAAGTTGGCACTATGGTTTGTTATCCCATTGGAGATCACTAAACAACAGGGAAAGGTTTCTTATTGATTGGACTTATCACCTCTATTAAATTATATTCTTCATTATGTCCATGTTTCCCAATTGTGGAGGTATCCAATGGACCCTTCTCATGAGATTTAAGGGGATGATGTTGATCATTAGACCGACACATCATTGGTTGAGTAGCCAGTTTTGATTATGGATTTTGAGGATAAGGTGGTTCATTGTAAGTCGATACATTTAGTCTATGTACAATTATAGTGTTAATGAGATATTAAATATATGAGGAATTGGAAATCTTTGATTATATAGTTGTGTCCTTTTTTTGTGATCCGAGAATCTTGAGCTCCTATGGGGGACAAAATGTTTTTTGGTGGGATGAATTTTGACACCCTAGAGGTGACAGGTATGTTTCATTTTGGGTCTAGTTAATCTCTCATATAGTTCTAATGGATTCTAAGATAGGGGGTCATGAATTTAGATATTTGAGGAAAATAGTCTAGGCACACGATCTAGGCATATTTTGAAGTAATTTTCTGTTAACCATTTAGAATGTCTTAGTTGGTTCCAATAATGATTTTCGTAGTCTTGGCATGGTTTTTATAACCATGCGAGTCACTAGAAAAACCATTTAGGAATAATTATTTAGGCCGAGAGGATATTTTGTGGATTTTTCATGGTTTTTCAATCCATGAAATTACTCCTACGTAACTATGTACTATGGTTTTATATAACACTATTTTGTTGTGATTTTAGGATCTAAAAGGTTTGATGTTAAATTTATGACGTTTATTTTGGATCTGGTATTATAAGGACCTGATCTCTTTAATCTCAATCCTCTTTTCTTGAAGGTGACTAGTTTTTATCTATGTTGTGGTCCTTTTTTATGTATAATAAATCTTTCTAATGATATACCTTCTTGTTCTTATGCTATCATTAGTTTTTTCAGGTGTAATTGGATGATTTAAAATATATGAGGGCTATTTTTTGTAAATTCATTTTAGTAGGCTATGAAAAAGTGTTTATAAAATTATTTTCATTAAAAACAATTACAAGAATATTATGATAGATAAAATTCCCCAAAGATGGTTTTGAATCATTAATGGAGATCCTGGTATTAGATTTCTGAATATTTTCTTATAAAAATGTTCTAAAAAATTGTGATCATGGTTTACATGAATATTTTTTAAAAAAGAAAATTTGGAACCTTGGGTTGATTGGGATGGATGGTTTCTCATTAAGAAGTGATATCTAATGGGTACCCTAATACTAGAATACTATAGTAGGACTCGACATCTATTTGAATCACTTTATGTTAGCATGGTACCCCTTACACATCTTAGTTTTTTATTCCCTTAGTATATAGCTCATATCTTTCATTTATTCTTTGTTTTTTTCATGATAGTGAATTTTTATGTTATGAAACTCACTTGTTTAACATATTTTTTACCAAAGTAATTTTTGATTATTACCCACCATCCATCACATATAAAATTTATCATATTCTTGGTTTATTTGAATAGGATTTTTTAAAGAAAAATATGAATTGTTTTTTATGAATTGTTTTCCAAATTAAATAGAAATATAAAACATGTTTTGTTTTAAATAAAGAACTAATGGTTTCATAGTGAGATACATTGTATAGATTCATGTTGGTATCCTATTATGCGTTTTCCACACACCCTGTATATTCTTTTGGGTGTATGAATATTTTGTTTCGTTGGATATAGGTAAAAGGATGGGATTAATGTAGCTCAACATCTTATATTTGTTGATATTGTCTTCATAGTTAATCATATTGGTAGTGGTTTATGGTCATATATATAATTTTCTTTAGTCTTGGTTTATTTTGATTCTAGAATTATCATTGTGTATTTCGATTTCATGTCATGTGTTTTAACCCATTACCCCATGTTGTGATCTAATTTTTTTTCATTGTTTTTTTATAAATGAGATAGGTTTTGTTTTTATTTCATAATGAAATTAATCTAACTATTTTATTTTTTCATAAATAGACTATTGTATAATGCCTATGGTGATAAGAAATATGCTTCATGCCATATGGTGGGATAGAATGGGAGACATGTCAGCTTGACCTTTGTTGGTTCATTTCAAAATTCCCTTCTCACAAGCTTTGAAATATGAGATATCTCATTTCTTCCATTTATGTTCAACATTGAATTTATATAATTTCTAATTATAGAACTCAAAAAAAACGCCAAAATCCATTTGAAAAATATTTCATATACCATTTTTTCTATTACTAACATTTCCATCTCACTGAGGTGTATGAGATGACAGTTCCACAATTCCAAACATCCAGATGATGGTGCACTAAAAATGTATTTATATCTGATCTTCCAGTCATGAAAAATGTCACATCATTTTAACATTCTTTTTTGATCATGGAATCCTAAATTATTTCCCAAACTCCATTCATGATTCATTTTCCAAGTCCAAGTAAATCAAACTGATTAATGTAATTTTGATTATTTGGTAGATATGGTATCCATAAAAATCCCTTTAACTCCTGGTTATTTCCTTTCAATATTTGGATAGTAACATGAATATTCCCCATGACTTAAATAGATTCATCATCAGCCATTTAATCCTTACAAAATGTTCCAGATTCATAATTCACTGTACACCCCCTCCAATTCATTTAGTGAATTGAAACCCCAGAGTCACTGATTAATGATTCCAATTGAAAATTAACTGTCAGTTGTAAAATTATTATACATTTATATATTTAATTAGTAGAAGTGTAACTTTTAAAGTATTACTATGTGTAATTATTGTTTTTATCACTTATATCATTCTTAAAACATCTTATCTTCTCACAGTTCCAATATATAGTACTAAATATTTTCAATTTACAATGACTCATATCTCTGTACTTACCTTCAAATTTCATCAAACTTTATCAATGATGATAATCTACTCTAACTTTCACAATTCATAATTATTTGGGTTATTTCTTGTAAATCCATATATATTTTGTCTTTATTATGTACAATATTACTAATATCCTCAAACAAAAAAAATCCCATTATAATTTCTTATAGTAGTTACCAACATGTCCCATAACTCTAAAAGTGATGGTAATGTTTAAAATTACATCCAATCATCTTCAAGATTAACATTAACCAATTTAATTTGATTACGAATCATGTTAAATTCATTCACATGAAAAAACAGTAGGAATAATTCTAAATATATTGTGATTAATAAACCTTACAACATGAACACAGTATCTATAGTTGTTGGCTTCTCAAAGAAGTTTTCCAACGTGTCCATCAACTACATTTTGGTCATCTAATATTGAATGGAAATATATCTTTTTTTGTAGGTGGAATCTGTATCAACCCATGGTCCTTCTTATAAAACCATTCCCATTCCACTATTTCTATGATTAATAGTTTTAACCCCATTAATGGAACATCAATATATTTTTAAATCATATATCTTTCCATATACAACTTCTAGAAGTCAATTTTATAACCATAAAAATTATTTTTCCAAACCCTCTATTCTTCCAATTCTATCATTTCGATAAAAATAAATCCACATTGTATCTATATAATTTCACAATCATAAATGAGATACATGACTACCTACAATCAAGAGTAATGTTGATTCTTGAACCAATATTTGATATAAAATATTGGGGTTGAACCTCTACCACTAACCTACTAGAATATACATATAGAATATATAATGGTAAAAATGACATGGAACTTACCTGATCAGAATATACCTGAATCTAGAAAGTAAAACCTATCCTAAAAGAACCTCACAAAGCCAAACAGATCCCACACACTCAATGAAAAATTAAAAAAGAATTATAAATATACATATTCAATTTCTTTGGTTCATATTCTATGTCTTATTATTATACGATAAAATTTTCTTAATTTATATTATAATCATTAGTTACTATGATTACAAAATTTATCAGAAATCACAGCCATATAGACCACTAATATCTAAAGATTTTGTAATATGAGTATAATGGTACCACCAAACTTTTATATTTGGGACCAAATAGTCAACTCATGTCATATCCTTTTTATACTTATAGATGATCCAATATTTTCCTTGGTAACAGGATATTTCTTCAAGATATATACACTTGATTATTATTTTTTATGAAATTGTATTTTATGAATATGATGGAGTAAGTTACTATTTCATTCAATTTGATTACTCTTTCCTCATATCATTTTCCATAAACCACTATGGGGAAGGAATTTTATGTATCATCTTCAAAATCCCCAAAATATTCAATTTCTATAACTTTTACTCATCAACATCTGGAAAACTGTTCTCTTTCACAAAATATCTGGAACACGAACATCTTAATCAATTACCTCCATTGTTATTCTATTACAATTATCATCATTAGTCTTAGTCGTATCTTATAAAGTTTCCACTTATGGATAACTAATCGAAACATGAAACCGAGAATCTCATTTCAAAATAAATACACATGATTCTATACAATTTTATAAAAATCAATCCTTTTACCTTACATTTTATATGTGTATTTTCAAGAGTATTTTCAGTACCTCCATTATTTCACAATTTCATAGGGCCACCCAGATTTATTAAATATGAAAATTATAGTGATTCAATCATGGTTAATACATTTTTTCCGAATGGAATACGACCTTTATGATATAAGGATTCTTTAATAATTATTTTTAAATTTAATATAAATGGATTTCATATCATTATAAAATATTGAGGGAAAATAACATAAAACATGTATAGAATATTTTGGAATGGTATTACACTCATATTTTAGTTTTTTTTAGTTGCATTTTATCCAAGATAAACCTACATTCAAGTAGATTGAACTTCTGTATTCTTTGAGTGCTCATGTATTACAATATTATCATCAATTAATACATTTTTCTCTAATTCCTGGGAAATAATAAGTAGTGTGTCACAATCTACATTAATATTTCTATTCATAAGATCATTAATATCATTTAGGATCGCATTTTTTTCATCCTATGATTCTCCATAAACAATTATTCCATGTGTGAAGCATGTGAGTCCATATTTTCTATAAATGTTTTTGATTATTTGGATACAAGTCAATTCTCCTTCAAACCATCTCTATGATTCTCCAGTTGTGAAGAAATATTCCTTAAATCATCTCATATAGATTCATTCTTCTCCCTTATCTAAGTAACCATGTCATAACCCATTTTAATGTTTCTTGTTTCACGACTCCTAAATCCTTTCACCAATATTATAGGGTATGGAAACCAGCACTAACTAGACATATCAATAACATGAGAGGACTTAGCCTAAGTACCTGTACACACACACAAATCTCCAATCCCATAAAATTGTGAAATGTAAGAACAAATGAACAAATATTAATGTATATATATAAATCCTATAACCATAGTAGGATAATAAGTAAAGGAAAATAAATAGGGCCCAATGCAATCCCACCACAGAGTCTGAAAACAAGACAAACCTAAAAGTAAACTGTGGACTATTGTCATGATATCATAGGAACACACCTAAATCTATCTGTTCTCACAAATATCCACTAGGTCATTGTCCCTTAGGGAATCTATAGAAAGGTCTATCATTTACACAATATGTGATAGGTGTCTGAAAATCCTGTGCAGGGATGAGTATAACAATTCTCAATAGGAAACCCAAAAACCCCAAAGCATATAATAAAATATTATAAGTCATTTATACATAGGTATCTATCTAAATAACATATAATAAGAATTTCCATATATACTAAACAAATATAAAGTATCCAAAGGTAATGTCACAATAATAAATCCATCATATGATTCAAGCTCAAAATTTCCACAATGGACTCTTCCTGGAGAAGGAACTCCATGAGTTCTTTAGCACTAAGGGTGCATATCTAAGAGGAATTGATAATCAAGTCTCACCATAGGAAGTATACATTGTTAGTATGAATATATATAATACAATGATGAAGATCATCCCTAAGGCCATGGGGTATACAAATAACTCAATCTTGAATAAACCTCTAATTAAAGGATCGATGAATTCATAATGTTAGTAATGACGATATTAATAACTCCACATAAGGAAAGAGTATGATAGAGGATCTCACTATGGGCCTCATGGAAGGATTCCAAAAAACTCTATTCAAGAATTCCAGTTGAAGGGACAGTCCTTTTATGTGTATGAGGTTATTATATACAAACCCTGTAGGAATTGATATGGGGAATATACAATAACAAAACTTGTCAAAGATAAAGAGGAAAAGGGCCTCAAAAATTCTTTAATAGAGTACACCATGTGTTGTATGGGTGCACTCCCTTCCCACTCAACCATGGGTAATGCCCCTATAAATAGTCCATGTCTATTTCCATGTACAAGTACATTTCATCTTGCTTCCCATGAACATCATCTCTTGTCCCAATACACGACCATTCCTATGTATGTCGGGCCAAGATGTGTCCATGTAGATGTATATGAAATGCCTTTGTTTGTGCACTTGAATCAATGTGTGTGTGCCCTATGTGGTATATGTTGAGACATTGGTGAGGGCTCACATGATGTATTACCCAATCACACACAGCATGATACCTATCTATCTCACGAAACCCTAGTCACCACTGAGGGGGGCTCATATTCCATGTCACCCTAGATTTAATGTCTTATTTTATTGGATTTTCATAAATCCCATATTTGGAATTGTGTATTTTCTCATGTGCCTCTAGACACTGATCCAGTCACACCCTATGCATGTACCAAGGGGTACAGTTAGTTGGACCTTTCCATCATCGAAACACCAAAATTTATCCATCAATCCATTAGTAAGGAATTTGCGAACGTCATTCTTCATTTCACATAGATGAACCTGAAATTGGGTATCCAAAACCATATGTTCTTCCACATCTTCTAATATCGTTCCACCATGTCATTGTTCCATGTCTGGATCTATGAAATTGAATCATTTTACCATGAAATGATTGTGTAATTATTGATTCGTTAGTGTATTTCAACCCACAAGACAACAAAGAATGCTCATAATGAATGAAGAATCAAAGGAAGAAAAGAACAAGGAATGATCCTGATGAATGGACCTTAATTGATAATCATTTTAACCCTGATTTGATTCCATTAGATTGAGAAATGATGAGATAATCAAAACAATCAAAATGATATTCTCTCAATTCCTGAACAAAACTAACCCATCCCGTAAAATGCACAATTCGTTGTTCAATATGTTTGTTGAATGATTCTCATTCTTCAAAGGAACATAAAATAGGGAAATAATACAATCAATAAAACTACCCAACTAAGGTTTGAATTTTTCACAAATGAGTAACTAAGTGGAGTTATTATTGTTGGTGGAATTTTCTAATTTCATTGTATTTCAATTTTTGATCCACAATCTAATGGATGTTTGTATGTGAAATGTCCTCCGATGCCCTATCCAATGGCTCTAGGGTTATGCGAATAACCGTAAAAATCCATCGTAGGAACAAAATTATCTGTTGATTTAGTTATTTTCATCAAAGGATGAATTAAAATAATTATTTTTAATTATTTTATACAATTTTAGGGCCATGAAGACTTTTCCAAAAATTCCCTGCGTTGAAAAAGGTTAATTTGTGCCTATGGTAACCCCCAAATTCTGAACTAAATGGTTCCCTTGGATTTTTGATTTGGGCCACTATTTAGAGGCTACTAAAAAAATTTGTGAAGAATGTTTGTGTGTGATACTTAATGTATTTAATATATTTCAAACAATTATTATAGGAACACTATTACTTAAAATCTCATGCCAAATTAGTACCTTGTCTCAAATATAATCCATACAATATCCAAATACAATATAAGGAAAATTTGAGACATTAAATTATCCCCACCATGGATCATTTCATGCCCAAAAAAATAAAAATATGTGGCTACACAAATAGCTATGGGTAATGAGAATGAATCTGATCCTCTCACTCCCTGGTGTTGTCCCAGAAAACATCATGCCAAAATTAGACACTCACCAAAGGAATCACTCATCCAAAAAGGATCCACTCCTATAGATCATCAATATCGTCTGGGTACTCAGTGAAGGTATCTCCATCCTTGATGTCTAGATCTCCCCTGTTAATAACATGTGATGGTTCATGAATGTACCTCCACAAATGTGGCACGTCGAAGATGTCATGTACCTAGCCTAGATGGGGAGGGAGATCCATGTGGTACACCTCCTCACCAACTCTATTCAATATATAGAAAGGGCCAATAATCTCATAGATATATTGCCACCACATCCAAATATCATTAATCCATGCTGAGGTGAAATGCATAAGAAAACATGATCTCCATACTCGAACACAAAAGGCCTCTATTTTCAATTAGAATAAGACTTATAATGGCCCAATGTAGTTCCCATCCACTCCTGAATGATATGTAGCTTCTCAGTAGTAGGTCTCACCATCTCTGGGGCCCTAAATTATAACTCTCCTAAGTCATTATAGTAATGTGGTGACATTCAAAGATGCATATAAAAAAATTAATAGTTCCATACAAATGGTGAAATGGTAGTTGTTTTGTGAAAATTACAACAACGGTATTTTTACCTCCCAACAATGACCAAAGTCCAAAATGCAAGCTTACAATATGTCCTCCAAGACCAGAATGGTTTACTCTCTCTGGTCGTCATTCTAGGAGTGTAACATTTTTCTCAAGGATAACTGTGTCTTGAAACCCTATTATAATCCCTTCCATAACCAAGACATTAAGTAAGCATCATAATTATAACTCATTTTAGAGGTTACTCCCAAGATTCTATCTATCTCTTATTTGTAAAGGATCCCCAAGATCTCTACAAAACTCCGCTTCTTAACATCTTTGAATTGGGCCAACATGGAATTCATTCGATGATCACTTCTATGGAATTATGTCTACATTACATTAATGAAATGATCATCATGAATTAAATGGAAATCCCATCCCACTTCCACTCTATAACCTCAAGGGTTTCTCTAAATTTACTGGAACATTTTTCTCATCCTTCACTTGTAAATAAGGTATTGAGTTATAAACTATGAAAATACATTCTTCATCCATGGCCATAAAAAATGTTGTCTAAGCTCCCAGTACATATTTTCCAAAGATGGATGTACTGACAAAGGATATTTATGAAAATCTATTAGATCCTCCCACCATAATGACATAGGTGCCATCATGTGGTCTTTAAAAATAATGACTTGTTCTCCCAAATTATAAAATCAATCATGAGAATGTCTAATGGATATCTGTGTATGTAGGGTCTCATAATCAGTAACCAAAATCAATGCCTCCATGACTATCTAGATAATTAGAGGGGTAACAATAGTTGACTAGAGGTGAGCCTCTCCATCTACATACATAAAGGATAACGACAATGATGATATGTTCTTTAAAACCTAATTCAGTAATTATGAATATTATATCCTTCTGAGAGAATCTGCAACCACATTCACCTTCTGAGGATTATAAAAAATATCTATGTCATAATACTGTAGAAACTATATCCATTGCCTCTACCTCATGTTAATATCATTCATATAGTATATATAATTGTGAATAGTATGATCAGAATGGATGATAAAATTCTCACCCCTTAGGTAGTGTCACCACATCATTAGTGTGAATTCTACCACTTACTTCTCCAACACTATGGGTTCATCTCATGTGGTCTCACCTAAAGGGAGAGTTATGAAATCTCTGCTTACCTATGCATTAAAATGAAACAATATACAGTCCCGGATGAATCATAGGACACTTCATACATGGAATCCTCCTATAAAAATCTCAATATATGATTTCTCCTCAGTACCTATATCAACGCTTGAAAATTATTTGGGAATATATCTTTACACAAGAAATGATGCCCATTTGGGGTCAAATTTTCCATATATCCAGGATAATTAAGATATGGATCTCAACTAATAGTTTGCTAACCCAAGGAAGCTCTACACCTATGTCACTGTCTTAGGGACCTCCCAAGCTAACACCACCTCCTCCATGGATGGGTACATTGGAATACCATCTTCAGAGATAACATATACAATAAAGTGGACCTAGTGAATCCAAAATTGGTGCATTGTGGGCTTCTTGTAAGATGGTGCTCCAGAGCACATACGAAACCTTCCTCAAGTGTCTCACATTCTCCTCCTTAGACACCAATTCCACTAGGATATCATCGATGAATCCTACCAAGAACTGGTCTAATAAAGGATTAATGAATTTGTTCATGATTCCCATGGAAATTTTTGGGTATTCACCATGCCAAAGGGAATCACCATGTACTAGCAGTGACCATAGAGACATTTGAATTCTATTTTCATTATATCCACATCTTTTACTCACAAATGATGATAGCCTGATCTAATTTTAACCTTTATCAATAATCATTCACCACCTAGCAGATCAAAAATTTCTTTCGTCCTTGGTATGGAATAATTATTTTTCAAGGGAACCTCATTCAAGAACCATTCGTCCTTAGAAAATCTCATGCTTCCGTCCGCCTACATGGATAGAAATATTAGTGCTTCCCAGTGTAAAACATTGGGTTTATTAATGATATTCAAATACATTTCCTCTAACTGGAACCTTAGATTGTGAATCTATTTCGGATCCTTTTGATATGTTGGGGTAGATTTCAGTCTTTACCCAAGGTGAAAATTAATGATGATGTCTATCTCTCAACAGGGAGGTAAGTCTAGAACATCCTTAGGGAAGACGACTTCATACACCACCACCACTATTAGGAATTGAAACTCATAACATCCACAAAACTGAGGATCATCCTAGGAAATTAGTAAGTAATCGGATACACCCTCATATGCATGAGTATATCATGCACTGTCTAGGTTTCATTTTCTTTAACTAAGGAATACATAGTCCAATCATAACTGACACACTGAATCCTCCACCTAAAACAATATGTGAAAGAATTGCAGAAAACTAGTATATAAATAATATGAAATTGAAAGCCTCATCACTACTAAAAATATACCCAACATAAACTCTTACCTCCAACATTATAGTCAGAATATTGTAACAAGTCTGTCATCACTAATTCATCTCTAGTAGGAGTACCCATGAATGAAGGTCGAGCCAAGGGCTCAAACAAAATCTCAATGTATCGAACTAGATTTGTGGAAATAAAGTAATGATTCTCACCATTGTCTATAAATAGTATATATAAATTAAAAAAAGGAATAATCATACCTCGTATCATCCCAATATCCTTTGGGTTGTAAGCCTCAACCGCTTGTACCTACCCTCTCTAATTTCCTTATCTTCCATGAGCCAGGTGTCATCCCCCAAGGGGTGGAGGTGGTAATAGGACAAATCATATGGAACCTAAAGTTACTCCCCTAGATCTTTTCCAGGTATGCCCCCTTGTGGACTTATATTCACATTATAATTCCTTTTCATTAGTGTCATATCCAAGATATCCCTATCATCCATAAGTAGGGTCAGACAATCTCATCCAATATGTCCCCTACAATCATATTAGTAGCATCACCTCTCCCTAGGCTGACTGGACACATACTATGAGCCCTGACCACAAGAACCTATGTGTTATGACCTCCACCTGAAATATCGTGCACATCCAAATCCCTAAGACTGATCTAGGCTCCCTAATTTTTAGGTTTATGGTCCTAAATTCCAACTTCCAGCGACTACGAGTTTTGTCTTCTTAGCTGAGAAACTATCAACCAAAAAATTATTCTCTAGAACCCCAACATAGGTTGGAATTCATATAGGTATAACACTAGATAAAATGTCTCTACATAGTCCTTGATCAAAGGTTTTATCTCAGTGGAACTAATCCTGAACCATATTCATCAAGTACTTAGAGAGGTTTTAAATCCTTGAGGAATAATCATTTACTATCATGCAGCCATGCTAAATCTATGTATGCTCCTAGATTAAAAGAACTCTGATCCTAGAAAGAGAGAACTGGTCTCTCAAAAGGTACTCAATCTGTGACCATGATATATCTTCCTCATCATAATACTAGGTCACTAACACCAACTATCATCCTACTGAACCCTGGATAAGGATTACTACTATTACCACCATCAAATCTATTTTTGATCTGAAAAAATGGAAAAATTGCATCACCACCTCAAGATAGTCCTCAACCGCCTGTGGGTTGTGTTTGCCTCAGAACCTTATGGTTCACTAGTACTAAAACACATGATGTGAACTTAGTGTAAACACCTCATCAACTAGTATGTAAGGTATCATCTACGGGTCAATAAGGGGTTGTATAGCTGGTACAACACCTCGAGGTAACATCTCTAGAACTATTCCATATTTCGATTCCTCATCATTTAGGGGACCATCCTTGTTATCCTAAAGCTGAATCCAACCTAAAAATATTCATAGAGGAATCCAAAAATAGACAAGATATAGCATGGTTAATGAGTATATTAGGAAAGCTCACTCAAGAAGGAAATTGGAACTATAACACTATGAGATTTTGTGAAATATTTTTTCCAAATTAATTTAATCATTTAGATATTTTTTATTTCACACAATACTAAATATAGATTCTGTTATATAAAAAACACTTTGTTTTCATTGCATTATGTGAAACGAAAATTTGAGACTATAATACACACATCACTTATATTAGAGTTTGGTATACAGTACACTATTTTATTATTTTGATACCGAGTGACGGGTTAATTTGATAGCTTTCATTACACACAAAACCAAGTTTTTTAAAACAATAGCATATTATTAAAATATTATTTTTTAGTATAATATGATATAACCTATCCATTAAATTATAGGTTATAAATAGTATTATGTATCTTATGAAAATACAAGGTTTATAATATCAAATATTTACTCACTAATTAATTAAACATGAAAATATATTCTAACTGATTATAAAGAGAATAATTTTATTTTTATTTTCCCAAAAACGTTCTGTCTTAACAAATAAGTTAATTAATATTTTTGAATGATATTAAGGAAATATATATGTTACATATTCAATAAAATATTTTTTATATTAATCCATCAAATTTTATAGGAATAAGGCAAGAATTAACCCAATCTTATGCATAAAACCTACTTTTTTAAAAGTCTAATTTTATCCCCTTTTAATAATGAACCCATTTTTTATCCAATTCTAGAAAATATTAAATATTCTACTAGAAAAAATATACATATTATTTTAAATCAGAATATGAAAATTTTATTTGGTTTAATTTTCTATATTTTTCGGATAAGTTTCATATTTTGGTGAATTATAGAAAATTACAAAATTTTAATTGAAAAAACTTTTCTTATAAAAATAATTTATAGGGTTAAATTATATTTTTTATTGTTTTTAAAGTATAATTATAACAAATGCTTATTATTCAATATAATATATTTAATTTTAATTAATTTCAAATTGAATTTAGATATTAAAATGTTACAATCTTTTCTATGTTTTAACATTAATAACCTATTTTCTCACCCCTTTAATGAGATTAATTTCAAATAAATTAAAGCAACATATGTGTTTTTAATTTTGAATAATGGATTCTACATTTTGAATCAGAGGTTAAAAATTATGTAAACATGTTTCATTTATTATTGGGATTTAATAATAGTAACTTTATAAATTATTTATTAACATAGAAAAAGGTAAATTTGTGAATTATTGGTAAAAGTGATATTATATATAATATTAAATTATCCTAAAACATTTCCTAATTTCATTTTATGATTGTATTTGACCAAAATCATCCTTAGGATGAAATTATGACCTTATTATGTGACTTTTATGAGAGTAAGTCTTTTATGTTTTTTTTATTTTTTTAAATGTAAGTGATTTTATAGTCAAATTTTCATCAAATATATCATTTTTAATATAGGGTTATAGGTAAGATAAATTAGAATATAAATATTAATTTTAAATATAAAATGTATTTTATTTATTGTGGTAAATTTTCTTTAATTTTTTAAAAATATGTTTATACATTAAAGTCTTCTACAATGATGAGACATTAATTTTTTAATTAATGGAAATACAAAATAAATGATATTCCAAATATTAAAATAAATATAATTTAAAATAATTTATCTCAAAAAAGAAATTTATAGATTACTATAACATGTTAGGAAATATTTAATATAGTCTTTTTGAAGATATCATGATGTTATGATATTTTTAAAAAGATAAACATCGAACGGTATAAAAATTGTTAGTAATGGTATTTTTTAAAAATAATATTTTATTAAATTATCTCAAAATTATAAAATATATTAAATATGGAAAATAGGATGAGATATGATCTAAAATTTCATAAATGGTCCATTTTTTCTTCCAATTTAAACTTTATTTGTAAAAATTACATACTCTTAATATTAAAAACATTGTTAGAATAGTTAACATTAAAATAGGTTAACGAAGCGTTAATCAAATAGTTAGGGTATAAAATTACATAAAAACCTATATAACATTTATTGGATGTTAGGATTACAATATAATTTTATATAATATTCTAATCCATGTCATTTTGAGATATCTATATTGATATTCAATTTATTATAAATTCATAATTTGAGTGTTTCCAAAAGTTCCCCTCTTATCTCTTATAAAAGGGAACATCTCTGTCACATTTATTCAAACCTATAAATCTATTTGGATCATCCAACATCTGGAAGAGTTTCCTCCCAATAGCCATAACTTTATCCTAGAATCAGTCATTTGGGAATAAATCTTACCAAATAAGTCCTTTTCTGCAAATTAAAACGGGATACCAAAAAAATGTTAACGTTCAACAATGTTTTTATTTTATTTTTCCCATGAACCCCATAAATTATTTTTATTTAATGTTTATATAATAACATCAGTATCCTTAATATATTGATATGTTTTTATATTAATGGTATTACCTACACTTTCACCCACTTCCATCTAATGGGAAAAAACTTCTCTTTTGGGAGTACGTTGGATTATCGCCTTGCGAAAAGATGAAAGTTCATTATTCCATTACCACCTCTCAGAGTGGGAATTATGATGAAAACAATATTTTTATGATATATAAGATATTTATTAAATAATTATACATATTTAATTATTTTATCATATCTACCCTTTTACCATCTCATCTTTTGGTAAATGATAACGTCCTTCACGTATACGTATGACTTATCATCTCCATGATGCGATGTGATTCATTTTTCATATATATTTCATATTGATGGTAATAAGGATTAATTTTATGAATATATATGATATATATGACATAATAAATTAATATTTAATGAAAATATATCATATAATTTCCTTCCTATTAACTATATAGGAAAATGAAAACAATGCATATGCGTACGTATGACCAACCTTCTTCATTGTAACATCCCGACTTTTAAAAAGTTACATACTATTTATGTTTTCCATACAAATATTTAAATCAATCTATGTCATGCACCTGTGCACCATGTTGTTGGTCTCAGACAGCTATTAAAATTAATTAAATAATTACATAGGAATTTTGTAAAAAATTTATGACGCGTTGTAGCATTGTCTTCAGGCTAAAAATAATGTAAATGAGTTAAAAAGAAATAAAAAACATTATTGTAAGTTATTTGAATTTATAGAGGAATAAAAATATATAATAAAATAGAAATAGTTGGAGAGAAATTAAAAATAATTAAAATGGGGGAAACCAATTTTAATTAATTGTTTCATTTATTCCACCATTTTGTTTTTGTTTTGTTTTTGTTTTTTTTATTTCTTTTTAATGAATTTATTTTACTTTATGTTTTTTTCCATTATTTTATTTATTTATTTTCATTTTCGTTATTCTCTCTCTTCCTCCCCTCCCCCCACTCTTTGTGTGTTGTACCTCCCTCTGCTAGGTGTTGCTTACAACCTTCCACCCTCCTTCAGAATCCCACTACATCCTCGTTTCTCCTCCTATTTGAAAAATGTCTAGTATTCTGTAATTCTCTTAGTAAAGTTAACCACAAGCACAAGGAAGCATTTGATCTCGTTCTAAATCCATCACGAAATCTGTCACAGAAGGATTTTTCCCAAAATTTGGGTTTTTCAAAAATCTTCTGATTTATTCCTTTTTAGGTCAAATCATTGATCAATGTGGAGAGTAGAATCCTCTACAATTACAAGGTATGATTTATACTCTCTTTCCCATTGTTTTGTTTAATATTTTAAAACACATGTTATGCTACTTGTCAGTTCCTACCATCAATGTTCAATTTAACTAATTCTAATTTAATGTATTTCTTTGGCTTAGTTGTTTCACCCTTGTTTGAGATAAATTAGTTTGTTTAAATTTTTGCAACATCATTTGATTCCCCTTTGGATGTGCCAAAGTTCTTGGTCCCAATTTCTATTAGCCTTGAATAATTAAATTATTTAATAGCATGTGTTGTGTGACCACTTTTGTTTTGACCTTCAAATTGAATAAATTATTTGGGATTATTGTGAAGCATGAACCCAGAGTTTTGTTGGTTATAAATGCCTAATGATTTTTCTTCCTTGTTAAATTATTATCTTAGCATGCCAACATAATGTGATCTATGCATTTTTTCAACATATGTTGATAAATTGTATTGGTTGTAACAAATTAACTATAATGATCATTAATATGTGGATTTGAGTTTCTTATATTATTTTGTTGCAATAATAAATACATACCATGTGATATTGAATTTCTATAAAACTAATTAAATTTTGGGGGGTGAGAAAACATGGGTTCCATAAAAAGGACTACACAAGGACTCTCTGTTCTGGACCAATTACACATTATGCTTAGGAGACGATGTTATAGGCTAAACCATACATGGGTTTCCATAGATTTCAAAATACTCATGAGTGATACTGGTTACCAAAGGTACAGTTAGTGATGGACCTGTTGCAAAAGTGGCTACAAAATTCCTCAGATGATACATGACCCCTTATGTGTGATACCAGGATAAACTCATGATTAAGTCATGCATCGAGCGACACATGGTATTTCGAATGATTTTATTGGATGGAATCGGTGGTACTAGATTAATTGAAGGATGTACTGTAGCGATAGCTTTGGGATTAGTTTAGACTCCAACTCTCAGCATGAATATAATAATAATGATAAAATGTAAAGGGTTATTATTGATACTGTTTGAGTTCAGTGTGAATTGTGATACCTTATGGTTCTTCAATCACACTTTTTTGACACATAATTGTGAACCCAAGCTAAAGCACAAGGTTGGGGGTATTTTCTTTTTTGTCTACCTATTTATTTATAGCCTTTATATATATTTATATCTGTATTCATCTTATTAAAAGTACCATATTTTGATTCCAAGCTTAACACAAAGAAGTTTATGTGGGATGGGTACTGTTGAGGACCCGACGCAAAATATATTTATTTTATTATGTTTATTTTATTACTTACATTTATCATACCTTGGCACACTACTTTTTTTTACTGAATGAAATGGAATGATTTAGACACCCTGTGTGTCGGCCTACTAGTATTTTATCTCACTCACTACTTAGGCATTGTTTGGTACCCGAGCAGACTTTTTGCTCATAGGTAGGGATAATGGGAGCATGATTCTTTACGTTTTTTGAGTGTGTCTTGCTGCTTAGGATGGACCTTTTGGGTAGATGATTGAGTTTTTTCTCAAGATACAGTTGTTTCATTTTGTGTTTTTTCATTACAGCATTTATTTAATTCATTTATTCCTATTTTTTGTACTCTTACATTAGCACAGACTTCATAGCATGACAACATTATGTATCTGGTTTGTTTATCAGCTTTCAGCATTGGTTTACAATATCCAAACACACACATTTTTCCTTTTTATTGGACATTTTAATATCTTCTTTTTTTTCTATGAATTCATTATAATGGTGTGTGTTTGGATATTGTACACCAATTTCACTGTGACGTCTCCTTGTCATTATTTATTAGATTGGTGATGAGGACATTCGAGAGATGGTGGGTCCTGAACCACCAGAAGTGCCTCTTGTAGTTCCTCCTGTAGTGTTACTTAACATACCACCTATGGTTCCTCTTGTTGTACTACATCCAAGCAATTAATGGGTGGGCCCTGACCCTCAGTTTTGGGGTTTTCTCCTCACATTTATCCAGTTAGTGTTGAATGTTCCCAAACCTACCCCATATATGGAAGGTCTGACACATGAATTTCAACAGCAGCACCCTCCCACATTCTCTTAAAATGGATATCTATAAGGTCCCATCCTTAAACATTACATAATCTTGAATTATGATAATAATTAACATTGAGGATCTTTTCAGGTTTATATATTTAGATAATTGTGTCATAACTTATACAAAACAACTTGAATATTACATGTATACACTTCTACTCAGTATCCATTTTTTGATAAGATAAAAAACTCTAAAAAAGGCACATGTTTAGTTCCATGTTTGAAAAAGAATTAATTTTCCTTGATCCCTTACTTGAACCTATACCACTTTATGTCATGTGAAAATCATTTCAAAAACATGGTATGACCATAAAAATATCAGTAAGGGATACATAAAGATGGAAAACTGTTAGTTTTCAAAACTACATGTAAACAACAAAAACTTTATCATAAAGTATTAATTTTCACCTTAAAGAAGTCATAAATATTCTTCAAAAAATAAAATATCATTTCATACACATTTGTAACCAAAAAATTGCTATAAAACCCATAGAAATCATACATAACATATAAAAGGTAAACAAGGGACATAATCATACTTAAATAGAATAACCATATGTTCGACTTCCACAAATAATTATTACAAATGGAATAGTCATAGGACCGACTTACATACCCAATTAATTGGAGGTTATAGTATAGCCACCTTTCCTTAGTTTATCCTGGTACCAATCTTCATTTTTTTTATAACATAACCACACATTAAATGTCCAAGTATCATTATATAATCATCACACATAAAAGATTACAAATATCAACATTTCAAATATAATTTTTTTTCCAATCACCAAAAAAATCAAGATATTGAAATAGTGAATACACAATAAAATCCATTTTCAATACAAAAATATTTAAAAATGGTATATGGTATTTATTTTCCATTTAAAAAATCATGACTTGTTAAGGAAGCCAAATATCAAATAACTTTCATGGTGACGGAAAGGTCATTTTCATTACGTACGTTAAAAAGAAACATTACCTTTGTCATTTTGTAATAAGATACGTAGAAAAATATTCCCATTGAATGAAATTAAAATTCAAAGGGGTTTATACAATCTATATAATAACGTTGTGTATAAATCAAAATATGCCTCAAAGAAAGTAGATTGAGACAAAGTCCCTCACCTCGAGTCCGACATGTCTCATATATTACTTTTTATTATTAAATAATAAACATAAGTTAAATTAAACCATATTCTTAACATTTATAAAGATTATTATTCCTTTAATATAACTTATTACCTTGTTATAACAATTAGTTAATATTTGAGTTCATATCGGACATTTTGTCGATGTTTGGAACTTGAGTACAAAATGAACTTGTTATAATTACAAATTGTCCATCTAGTCAAAATTCCATTATCTCCCGAATGATATTCATGATTTGGATATCATATATATCATATATATCCAGTAAATATGTATTTAGAATATTTCATTTCATTTCGATATAAGAAATGAAATGCACCGTTCAGGGAGGCGGTAAGACATACCTACACATGAATGCTACTTTCATTTCTTATTCATATTTAATGGAATGAAAAATAAATGATAAAAATGTATATTATAATTCTAGTAAAATATATATGTAATATATGTTACATAAATTCATTAATTCCATCCTTTATACGTTCTTGGTGTAGCTTGAAAAAGTCATGTCACTTTGAGGGGTGGTAGACCGCACTTTCTCAAATGAAATTGTCATTTTTTTACAACATGAAAAGAATAATGGTATATTATGAATGAGAATTATAGAAGAAAATATAAAAAATAAATATCATAAATATCATATATAATTACATTTCCATCATAATTTCCATCATAAGAGGTTGTAGGAGAAGATTGAACAATCATCAGTTTGTGAGGTGTTAGTTCATCGTCCACAGAAACAGTATATTCAACACCCATTAAACGGAGGTTTGTGTATGTTTAGTTCAATTAAATCTCATGAAAACAACCTAGTATATTTAGGATACTGTTTTTGTTATAAAATAATTTAATAAAGATAGTTTATGGGGTAGGATAAGGGGAAATAAAATAAATAATCTTGAGAGAATACATTACCTCAAATCGGGTAACTCCTACTAATTTAATCTAAAAGGCCTTAATTAATTAACTTATTCCCAATTTATGGCTTCTAGAATGAATATAGGTATGTTGGGAGATTATTTGGGATGATTTTGGATGATCCAAGGGGGCTTTATATGTGTGAGCAAGGGTTAGATGTGGTGTCCTTCTATAAGAGGGGGGATGGGCACTTTAGGAAAGTTTGAAAGTATTATTTTATTATTAATTCATTTTCTAATAAAAATAGCCCCACAGTTATATATTTCAAAGTTACGAAGAGTATGGATATAAATCCTCTCATACAATGGGTTTTAGACAATTTTTGTTCATGAATGTAACCTTATCTTTAAGCTTTAACCCTTAGTAAACTTATTTATCTTTTATCATGTTTTCTTGTATATTCATAACATATGGTTACCATAGTTACTATAAAATGTCAAAGGACAAAAAAAATATTATTAAGGATATTTTTAACATCATTTATTCCATTTATCATAATAGTAGATTTTTAGAACTATTATATCATTTAATAAAATATTAATTGATTTAAAAACTCAATTATGTCAATTTCAATACTATTCATATCTTGTCTTTTTAAATATCATTAACAACTTTATTAATTGAAATATACTTCATTAATTAATATCTAAAAATTAATATACATACATAAAAAAAATATTTTATAAAATGTCTCTAAATAGATTTATTTTAATTTTTATTGTCTTATTTATTTTAAACATTCATTAATAAGGTAAACACAACATCATCATTTTGTCATAAGGAATTTATATATCGGATGTCTAAAAATTATAAATAAAATACCGTGATTTTGTAAATCTTTTTATCTTCCTAATTACTATTTATAGTCGAATATATAACCTATATAACCGCATATAAATATTGTTTTACTAAATGATACATGTTTTGGTTATATTTTCATTAACATGAAATTAAAAGTAATTAAATGTCATTTTCGCACACAAGTGGATCCATGGGGTCCTAAAATCAACCCAAGGATTTCCATGGTTGGAAATATATCATCCAATATGGTTAGGACATGTGTTAGGGTAATTTAATTATATAATAATATTATGTTTTTCCATTATTTAACATATTTTCAATTTAAAAATTGTAAATAAGAAATTTACTAAAGTTACTATTCCTGATATCTAAAAATAAAAGGTGTCTATTTACAGAATTTGGACCTCCTGATTCAAAATATTTAATCCATTTTTACCAATTCAAAACCCATAAGTTACATATATTAATTTAAAATCAATTCTCGTTGTCAAAAGAAAAAGTGTGTTATTAAGAAGTAAAAGCTACCAAAAGGTTTACATGTGTTTGTGTCCAATTTCAAAGTAAAATTACTTCCAATGACCTACATTGGATTAAATGATAAAAATATAATCTAATAAAACTTATAAAAAAATAAAAGTAAAATCTATTCATATAAATAAATTATATGAGATGACATTTTTGACTTAAAATGCAGTATATTTCATTATTCGTTACAAAATGAACATTATTAGAAAAATACAAAAAAAATACCCAAAGAGAATTTTGGTGTCTTGTTACTAAGGAAGAAGTTTACCTTTATAAATTAAACATATAAAAGTGAAAAAATTTATATTTGAATAGGGTTCTCCCTCAAAAAGTGATAAATAGACCTTTTAAGGAGTAATAGAGTATTTCATGCTTAAAATCAGATTTATTCTTATTATTTGCATCAAAAATTTATTGTATAAATGTATAGTCATTTAAAAAGAATGTGTAAAAATAATTTAGTTAGTTATGTTCATTCCTAGCAATAAAATAACTATGTGTTAACTACCATTTGAAATAATAATAATATTATATTATTTTTTGGTATAACTCAATGTTGGGTATAACATATGATTTCAATGAAACTCGTTGATGCGTGTTGGGTATGCTATCAGAAAAAGGGTCCCCTTTAATAAAAAAAATTATATTTTTCCTAAGAGTTAATAGAAATCAAAATGTTTTATTCTATAAATACCAGATTCATTACATCCTTCCCCCTTTGGGAAATTGTGTCCTCCCAATTTTAAAATTGGGCTCAGAAACTTCATTGAATGTCCCACATTGGAAAAAGAGTCAATAAAACTATCACATTAAAATATATAAAGAGAAGTATAAAGGTCACCTGAGATAACACATAATAGGATTCCATGAAAATGTGGATCTAAAAGTGAAAAATAACCATCATGTTCTGACAGAGAGTCATAGAAAATGTGATCAGGAGAAAGCTAACCACTAAAAACCCACAAACTTGAGATAGGTTAAATTGTCTTTGATTCCCTAGTAAGGAGAGTATACAAATTTTTTTTGTTTTATGTTCCCTTTAATAAATTTGGATAATTTATTTATGATATTGATAATGAATAGAAGGAAATATTCATACTTCTCAAGTAGTATTTCATCCTATAATATTTTTCTACCAAAAACTCATCTTTTCTCCAAACAATGAGTATTAAATATTTCTTGGTCACACCTGAAGAACTACAATCAAATTATATAGAATAACAAGATCCAAAAAATATGAACCACATATTTCCCCTATCTTTATACTATAACCAAAACCAAAATGGTTAGTATGAGAGCAGATAATCCCCAAAAGAATAATACTTTATAAAAAGAAATAGTACTCTTAATCTCTAAAATTTTACAAACAATACCCAAAGATCAACAAATACCATTAAATAAACAACTGTAGTTAAAATTATTTAATAAAATCCATAATAAGATTGAAACCCAAAACTCATAAGGATTTAATCACATATTCTTCAATAGTAAATCTTAACATTTATCTCTAAATAACATTGGTTACTCTTAAAGTCTCATAATGAATACTAGTTAATCTAATCACATATTCTCTATGATAGGTTAATCATTTGCATAAATAATCAAAATCATTATATGTCTATAAAAAAATCGTAGATTCTTCCAAAATAAAATTCCACCACTACTCCTCAATTGAAATCCCAAAGTATTCTCTTTTCCTTAGGCATATAGTGTTCCCAAAAGATGAAATGACTTCCAAAATTACCTTTATAACATAATCACTAAATAATTTTCCTATACTAAGGATATCCATTAGATAAATCATAAGATCCAAAATCAAATTATTCTTTATCAATAAAACCATTTAACTAAAAATAGTAAGTCATATTAACTTGGGACTTCACGTAGTCCAATGGTTGGAAATAAATCCCAGTTGGAATTTGGTTGAGGGTTCGATTCACATAGCTTTGTCCAACATGATTGGTTGTCGCACTGTCTGCATGTTGTCCTTTTTCAAAAACCATATAATTCTAATAACATTAATAAAATGAGATAAAATATTTAAAAATATCAAAAACATGTTTTAACCTCAAAGGTTATTTCATAACTCACATTTTTCATCTCAAAAACTAATAATCCATAATTTCCTCCAAACAAAAGATCACATGAACCCCCAATGTTATCCATTATGTCCACACAAGAGAAGATAATTCTTCCTTGAATAAAATTTTCACATATCAAACTTTACGGTTACACATACTAGAAAAATTAGTCCAATGTAATCATATCATTAATTCCTCTAAACATAGATTCATTCATAGATCCAACATAACTCTTCAATTCCTAAAGTGTAGATATCTTAATCATCGAACATTCTTGATGATCATTTATCTATTTTTTTCATCTTATTTTTTATACATATTTAATACAAAAATCATGAATAATGTCATAATATTATTTTAATGACAAAACATGAGGTAAGAAATAATCCATACCTTTCATAGGTCATTTTCATTTTCCTCATCTTCAATTGGTATGGCATTAGGAATTGGTTAATATATATTTGTATGATCCTACTGATCTCATTCCTAAACCTTCATAATTTTAAATATATCAGTATAATAACCATGAAAACCACATTTAGATCATCCAATTGATCCTTGTGAAAGAACTTATTTCCCTTTCATAGAGTCAACTGGATGCTTCCTTCTTACATGGTAGGTTATTGCTTTATAACCTTCATTACCACATCTGAAACATCTACCTGTCCATTTGAACCATTTTCCAAGGTGTTTCTTTCCACATCCTTGACACATAAGTTTTTAATATACTTGAATTTATGATTATTACCAAAAAATACATTGTGTAAAGACCTAGAATTTGCATTTAAATTTTTTTTAATTAAATGGGAATTTTATGAGTCTGTGAAAATTGACGGCGTGTTATTCTGAGGCCCTGTGTGCGAGGAATGAATTTCTGAACATTTTTTTTGGTACGTTCAGTGAACCTGTGAGCAAGATATTGTAACATTTGAACTTGTGCTCGGAATTGAAATCTGAGGGTATCGTTGAACTCACAGCATCAGTATTCGCTAAAAGGGACTTTCACCTTGACCGCAGTAGGTCGAGGGTGAAAGATAGAATTCTGGGTTTTTTTGTGGATACAGAAATAAAATAAAACCAACTTTTCTTTTATTTTATTTTTGTTGAAACCTCCAAAGTGTAAGGTTTAAGAGGTATGGACCACCAGAACTAAACCTCCCATGAGAGGTTATGGCGGTGGGGACCACCAGAACTAAACCTCCCATGAGAGATTATGGTAGTGGGGACCACCCGAGACTAAACCCCATCGAATTCCCTCTTAAATGTGGGGAAGCCTCTTAAACATCCCTCTATTTAATGGTTCCACCCCATTTAATTAATTATACCAACTCAATTAATTAATTAAATCAATTTGAAATTATGCCAATATATTGTATAATGTTGGATAATTCATTTTTGGGTGGTTTAGGGGAAGGTTTTTGGAAAATGAGAAGGAGAGAGATTTTGGGAGAATTACCCATCTCCAAAGAAGAATTTCATCCATGAAGAACGCTCCTCCAAAAAATAAAGTCGATGCATGACTTCGAATTCTTCCTCGGGATATCCTCCAACATGGGACATCTTCAATCAATGATCGTACTTCCCTCCTCATTGACGTCAACAAACAAACGAGGTAGGGGTGTGTTTTAATTTTATCAATGTGAATTTCCCACTCACATTGAATCATCTTCCATGAGCTGCATGCTACCGCCCTGACGCGGAGGGTATGGGCCAAACATGCATGGCCCAACCCCTCCGAAAATCTTGTGGATATTTTGTGTGATCTCCGCGATGGTGTCGGAGACTGGTGCTGGCTATTGGAACTGGTGGAACTCGAGAACCACGATGATGGCGATGAATGAAGGGAGCATGGTCAAGCTGACCATGGGAGAAAGCACACCGCCCCGCGACCTCCGCCGCCCCACGGCCTCCACGTCGCTGTGGCCTCGGCCACCTTGTGGCCTCCACGCCACCGCGGGCTCCTCCGCCCTGCGACCTTTGTGCCCCGGAGCGCTTCACCGCCCACCCCCTTCGCCACCCAGTGGCCTGTCGCGCCACACCGTGCCCTCACCGCCCCGGGGCCTCGCTGACCTACGGCCTGTCGCACAGCCCCACGGCCTTCTGCGTCGCCCCGTGGCCATGCCACCCTCCGTCCCCCCTCATAACATGCGTGGTTCTCGTGGCCCCTGCACCACCCGGAACTGCCCAGGCTGGGCCACCCAGTGCAGGCCGGGATGCCCAGCGTGGGTCGGGCCGCCCAACGCGGGTTGGGAAGGACCCAGTGGGTCGGGCCGGGTAGGTCTGACCGGGTCGAACTGGACCCGAACCCAATTTGACCTATGTCTAGTCCTCCTTAGCTACAGTACATATAGACATAGGTTCTAGTCATTCTTTTATTTCCACTACCCTCATTCGAAGCTCGCAGATTCTGACGGAGTCATTGACTCGATCTTTACGGAAAGAGACTCATACAAAAGTAGAATTGACGATTACGCACTGGTTCCATCAGTGTGAGATTACTATATCAGGCGAGATTTTTGGCTGGGATCTCCTAGTAGCAGCATTGAGGCTTTACAGCGTCATCTTGGGTATGTACTTGTTATCAACAGTCCATGTTCAGATTGACTGTATTATGCGCAAAGTGCAGTGTGTCCACACTGATTGGACAATGTTTACCTTAACTAAACAGAAAGGAGCTTTTAACACAGAATGGACTTACCCAGAGTAGAGTGCAGCTGATCACTCATCAGTTGGCTAGCCTTACCCTCAGAGAAGCTGATGTGGAGAGACCGAGTTATCCTATAGTGGTGGACCAATACATAGATGTCTTCCCTGATAATGTTTCGAGGCCACATCCTCATAGAGAAGTGGTCATTTACATTGACTTGTTCCCAGGGATGAAATCAATATCTACACCAGAATATCGGATGGCTCCCACGGAGCTTCGTTAGCTGTGGGTACAGTTGGAGGAATTACAGGGGAAAGGGTTCATTCAGACTAGTGTTTCTCCTTGGCCAGCTCCGATTTTGTTCCCCAAGAACGTGGATGGGAGCTCGAGACTTTGTGTTGACTATTGGTGCCTTAACTCGGTGACCATGAACAACAAGTACCCACTTCCGAGGATTGAAAACCTCTTTGATCAGATGAAGGGAGTACGGTGGTTCTCGAAGTTAGACCTCAGATCAAGCTACCACCAGATCAGAACACGAGGTGAGGATGTGTAGAAGATGGCTTTTAGATGTCGGTATGGCTGTTACGAGTTCTTGGTTATGCTATTTGGTGTAACCAATGTTCCAGAAGTGTTCATAGGATTCATGAATAGGATCTTTCAACCATAACTTGATTGCTTTGTAGCAGTCTTCATCGACAACATTCTGATCTAATTGACTTCTGAGGAGTAGCATGCATATCATTTTCAGGTAGTACTAGATACACTCTGAGAGAACCAGCTTCATGGTAAGCTCTCGAAGTTCCAGTTTTGGATCTGAGAGCTTCACGTTTTAGGAAATGTCATCCGAGAGGCTAGAGTTTTAGTGGATCCAGCGAAGATTGAGGTGGTACATACTTGAGAGCCACCTAGGAGTGTGACGAAGGTACAGAGTATCCTAGGTTTGGTGAGATAATACCGGAAGATTGTGCCATATTTATCTAGAGTTTCATCACCTCTATCAGTTTTAACAAAGATGGGGAAACCCTTCGTGTGGTCGGAGAGATGCCAGCATAATTTTCAGGAGCTGAGGCAGAGCCTGACTAGTGCTCCCATCATGAGCCTTACAGAGGAGAGAGTATGGTACGTAGTCTACTGTGATGCATCAAGGACCAGACTCGGATGTGTACTGATGCAGGATTAAGTAGTTATCGCATATGGTTCTCGACAGGTGAGACAACATGAACTGAACTACGCTACCCATGACTTGGATTTAGTAGTAGTGGTATTTTCCTTAAAGATGTGGCGATATTACATGATGGGAGAGTGTTTTACAGTCTACACTAATCATAATATTCTCATGTATATCTTCTCACCGAAGGAACTGAACCTGAGACAGTGATGATAGCTTGAGTTCCTCCTACACTATGACTTCAAGATAGCCTATACCCCTGTGAAGGGGAATGCTATTGTTGATGCACTCGGCCCGAGATCTGGTATACAACTTCAAGGTGAGGAGATGGAGCAGTTGGCTGCTTTGAAAATATCCTTCATGGAATGTGATGGAGCATCTTTCCTTTAGTCTCTTACAGTCACTCCTGCACTTCTTCAACGAGTTAGTGAGGTTTAACGTGAGGACACTGACTACGAGACACGACATGCACAAATATCCACAGGGTAGAAACCTAATGGATTTTCTAAAGGTGGGGAGCATGTCATCCTCTTAAGAGGACGTACCATGGTACCAGTGTCACGTTGGGAGGAAGTGTTGAGGGAGTTCCACACATCCTCTCTATAGGTACATCCCGCAGTGGCGAAGATGTACTTGGAACCCCGACGATAGCACTGGTGGCCGGGAATGAATAAAGCAGTTGCAGAGTATGTATCTCGGTGCCTCACTTGTTAATAAGTGAAGGTGGGGCATCAGGTACCAGCAGGCTTGGTTCAGCATTTGTATGTCCCAAAGTGGAAGTGGGATGTGTTATGTGTGGACTTCATGACAAGACTTCTACGTACATCATGGGGTCATGAATCGATTTGGGTGATCGTCGACCGACTCACTAAGTCAGACCATTACCTACCAATCAGTGAGTAGGGTTTAGTAGAGAGCTTGGGATGCCTCTATGTGCTTGCAATTGTGCAGTTACATAGAGTACCCCTCGACTATTGTATCCAATAATGATGAATGTTTTAATTCCCAGCTATAGAAGGGGTTGCAGGAGGCTTTCGGGATGCTGCTTCATTTGATCACCGCCTTCCATCCTCAGACAGATGGTCAGACTGAGCGGACACTACAGACCCTCGAGGACATACTACGTGCCTGTTTCCTCAACATTAGTTGGATATGAGAGGATCACTTTCCTTTGGTGGATTTTTCATACAACAAAAGCTATCACTCCACCATTGGGATGGCACCTTTTGAGGCATTGTACGGGCGACCATACAGATATCCTTTGTGCTGAACTGACCCTGGGGAGTCCGAAATCATGAGACCAGAGATGGTATATGCTACCATAAAGAAGGTGCAGATCATCTAGGAGTGGATGATGACTAAAATGAGAAGGCAGATGTTATATGCCGACAGGAGACGGAGACTTCTAGAGTTTGAGGATGGTGACCACTTCTTTCTATGGGTCTCACCTCGACGAGGATTGCAGAGATTTGGCCGAGGTGGCAAATTTTCTCTGATGTTCATTGGAACCTTTCATATCTTCAGTAGAGTTGACAAGGTGGCTTGTTTCTTAGCTCTTCGATCTTAGTTTCATCGGGTGCATGACCTCTTCCATGTATCCCAACTGAGGAGATACGTGCATGACCCTTCTCACACCATTGACTATGGTGAGCTAGGCTTCGACAATGGGGTGACTTTTACGGAGGTTCTAGTAAAGATTGAGGATCGACAAGAGCGATTCCTTCATTGGTGGTCGATACCTATGGTGATCATTCTTTGGTAGCACGGGAACCTCCAAGAGATCACATTGGAGAAGGATGCTCAGATTCATGCTCAGTACCCCATTTGTTCCCTTACTTTGAGTTGTGGATTACTAGGATGCAAATACCTGAGGTGGGGAGAATGTAAAGACCCAGAATTTCCATGTAAAGGTTTTTTAATTAAATGGGAATTTTATGAATCCGTGAAAATTGATGGTGCATGATTCTGAGGACCAGTGGGCCCGAAATGAATTTATAAACTTTTTTTCATGTACATTCTGTAAACGTGCATGTGGGTTTTTGTAAATTTTGAACTCGTGCTCAGAATTGAAATCTGAGGGCATCGTTGAACACACAGCACTGGTATTCACTTAAGTGGACCTTCACCTCGACCATAGTAGGTCGAGGGTGACAGATAAAATGTTGGGTTTTTTGTGGAAACCGAAATAAAATAAAACAATCTTTTATTTTTTTTTTCTTTTTGTTGAAACCTCCCATGTGGAAGGTTTAATAGGTGGGACCACTAGATCTAAACCTCCCATGAGATGTTTCGGAGGTGGGGACCACCAGAACTAAACCTCCCCTGACAGGTTATGGTGGTGGGGAACACCCAATACTAAAACCCCCTTGAACTCCCTCTTAAAAGTGGGTAATCCTCTTTAACTCCCCCCACTTTAATGGAGCCACCCCCTTTAATTAAATATATCAACTCAATTAATTAATTAAACCAAATTGAAATTATGCCAGCATATTCTATATTATGGGTAATTCATTTTTGGGTGGATTTGGGGATGTTTTTTGGCAAAGGAGAAAGAGATAGATTTTGGGAGAATTACACTTCTCCAACGAAGAACTTATTCCATGAAGAACACTACTCCAATGAAGAACGCCAACGCACGACTTCAACTTCTTCCTCAAGAAATCCTCCAATGTGGGACGTCTTTAATCTACGACCGTCCTTCCCTCATCATCAACGTTAATAAATGAATGAGGTAGGGGTGTGTTTTAATTTGATCAATGTTAATTTATCTCGAACAATGAATCATCATACTCGAGCTGTATGCTACCCCCCTAATGCGAAGGGTACATGCCAATGGAAAATGGCCCGACCCCTCCAAAAATCTTGTGGATCTTTTGTGGGATCTTCACAATGGTGTCAGCGACTGGTGTCGGTATTTGGAATGGGTGTAACTCGAGAACCATGATGAAGGTGACGAATGAAGGGCGGTCGGTCAAGCCGGCCGTCGGAGAAAGCACGACGACCCACCGCCCCGTAGCCTGCGCCGCCCCATGGACTCCGCTCCTCCGCGTCCTTCGCCGCCCCCCTAACTCCACATCATCGTGACCTCCACTATCCCATGGCCTCCACGCCCTATGGTGCTCCTCCTCCTACGGCCTTCTCCTCCACATGGCCTGGCCATCCCACGGCCTCACAGCCCCGTGGCCTCGCCACCACGCCTGTCGAGCCGCCCCGCGGCCTGCCGCACTGACCCACAGCCTTGCTAAACCATGGCTTGTTGCGCCGCCCCGAGGCCCCCCTCTCGGCCTCCGTGGTTGTTGCGGCCACCGCGCGGCCCCACACAGCCTAGCCCGGGCCGCCCAGCCCGGGCCCGACCGCCCAGTGCGGGCTGGGCCACCCAGCGAGGGTCGGACCACCCAACACAAGCCAGGCCACCCAGCGTGGGCCAGACCACCCAGCGCAGGCGAGGCTACACAGCGGTCCGTACCAACTGAAATCAGGTCCGTCCAAGTCGGTCCGACTGTGTCCGACCGAAACTGAACCCACTTCGACCCATTTATGGTCTTTTCTCTATAACTTTGGCGTCAAACATCCATTTGATGAACCGTCAGCGGCACTGGAAACCTTGGAGTGAGACAGTCCCTTTGAGTATACCCCACTGTTGATTTGGATAATGTTGGAGTATGGTCAGGTTGGATCGGGCACGAATCCAACCAGGACCTCGTGACTAAAAGGCTAATAACTCACAGATTGGGCGTCCGATTGACGCCCCTTATGTTGCATTGATAGCCCTATGATGTGGTTTTCCTTTGAGATACATCTTCATGAGACTTTGTGGTAGTTGTAGTATCGATTAGTGGCATGAAGAGAGGACCCTACTGGAGATGAGAAAGCCTAGTGCGGGAACCTATTAGTTGGCTGTGATGTGAAGAATGAAGAGCGGTCTTGTGTGGTTCAACACCTAGCGATCCTGTGTGGGTCAACACCGATCGATCTTGTGTGGGTCAGTACTGAGAGATCCTATGTGGGTGAAATAGCAGATAATCTTAATAGATTAATATGATTCCGTAGTTATATATGATCATCTCTACTATTGTACTTAAGTTATACCAAGTGTGAGCTGAGTTGGTACCTATGTGGTACTTTCTTTTGGGGTAATACCTTGGTGGTATTATTCTATATGGCATACCTATGTGGTATTTACCTTCATGGTATTCCTTCCTTTCTGGAGAAGTTGTGCTTTTGGATTTGATTTGGACATTGTGTTTTCCTCATGATTGAGATGGGTATACTTGATAACTTAGGTATATGTGTGGGCATATACCTATGTAGGGTTTTCAGTTCATTTTATTCCATGTGGTTTATCCTTGGTGGATTTTGTGAGACCTTGAGGGTCTCAGGGTCCCTAGTGAGTATCGTTATACTCACCCCTTCATGGGTTATGCCCGCACCATGTTGTGTTTGGTGCAGATGATGGACAGTACTGACAGATGACAAGAGTACCAGGACTGGAGGTAGCTCGGAGGTGGACGTTAGATGAGGTGAACTGCATAGACGGTTGTTCGTTAGTTGTACCTACCCTTCTAGTAGGATTCGTGGTGGAAGATCCAGGGGCGGATTTTCACTTATAAGTCGTCTTGTACTTTTAGTTTGTCTTGTAACTTTACTGTTGGTCTTGTATTCTAGCCACTTTTACATTCAGTACTCTTTTGTTATATAGATTACTTGTTGTACGTATTTTACTATGTGCGTGGTTGTCTGTGTTCATAGGTTATAAAGGAAATGCCTTCCCAGTTTTAGGAAAAATGATTTTCAGTGCTAGTCTCTAGCCCCTGGCCTATGGAAGGTGGGCTTGGGGTATTGATGGCACGGGCCCCGAGGGAAAGGTCGTGACACATTGGGATTTTTTTCTTGCATATATGATCCCTTAAAAAATCACCAAGGTTCAAGTGTTCAATCATGACCCCAAATAGTGGTTTAAGAATAAACATAATACTTTTCATTGCATCTCCCATTTCAATTGGTTTCTCACTCAAAAAAACCACAGTTTCCTTCACATCGATTGTTACTTTGGTTCCTGATAGATCTATCCATTTACTAAAACCAAAAAGGTCAGTGTGAGTATATGAGTAAAATCATCATATAATATTTTATGGGGAGGGAAAATACCAAGATATACTTATTCATGTTATTTTAAACTCATTCAATTTGTCCAAAGTAATTATGACTCTTTTTAATATGCTAACCATTATTGTTATGTCAATTATTCATAAAGAACACACTAACCTCTAAAGTAATCTAAACTGACCCCTGATACCAACTGTAAGTCCTCAACCATAAAAATTACATAATCATGAATTAATAAAAATATTCAAATTGAGGGTCTTTTTAGGTTTAGATATTTGTATAATTATTTCATAAATTAAACATAACATCTTGAATATTACATGTTGATACTTCTACTAAGTATCCATTTTTTCATAAGATAAAAAACTCTAAAAAGGAAACATGTTTAGTTCCATGTTTTAAATAGAATAAATTTTCTATGATCCCATCCTTGACACTATTCCAACTTATTTCATGTGAAAAACATTTCAAAACCTAGGGATGAGCATAAAAGGATCAAAAAGGTATACATAAAAAAGGAAAACTATTAGTTTTCAAACCAACATGTAAACATTGAATACATTATCATAAAGTAATACTTTTCACCTTAAAAAAGTAGTAAATAATCTTTACCGAATAAAATATCATTGCTTACCCTTTTGTAACGAATAGATTACCATAAAACCCATAGAAATCATACATAACATATAAAAGTTAAACATGGTACATAATAATACTTAAATGGAATAACCATATGGTCGACTTCAAAAAATCATTCTTACAAATGGAATAGCCATACGACCGACTTCCATACACAAGGAATTAGAGGTTATAAAATAACCACCCATCCTTGGTTTATCATAGAACCCCCCATCATTTGGTTTATCATGTAACCACCTATCAAATGTCTATGTTTCATTATAAAATCATCACAAATAAATGATTAAAAATATCAACATTTCATACATAAATTTTATTTGAAATCACAAGATATAATTTGATGGTATTGAAATAGTAAATCCACTTACAACCACATTTTAAATACCAAAATGTGTAAAAATGGTATATGGTATTTATTTTCCATTTTAAAACATCACATCTTGTCATGGAAGCCAAATATCAAATAATTCTCGCAGCGGCAGAAAGGTCATTCTCACCATGTATGTTAAAAAGAAATATTCCCATTGTCAATTAGTAAAATTATGCATAGAAAATTATTCTAATTTAATGAAATTAAATTTAAATTGGTTTTATACACCATATAAAATAAATTTGTGTATAAATTAAAATATGCCTCAAAGAAAGGAGATTGAGACAAAGTCTCTTACCTCAAGTCTGACTTGTCTCGTTTGTTCCTTGTTCTTCCCAAATAATAAACACAAGTTAATTTATACATTTTTTGTAACATTTTTCATGTTTATTATTCGTTTTATATCACTTATTACCTTTCTATAATAACTAGTTAATTTTTTGAGTTCATATCGGACATTTTGTCGATGTTCGGAACTGGAGTCAAAAATGAACTTGTAATAATTAAAAATTGCCCATGTGGTCAAAATTCTATTATCTATAGAATTATATTCCTGATTTAGATATCATATATATCAGATATAATGAGAATATATGTATTTATAATAGTCTATATCATTTGGATATAATAAATGAAATGCATCGTTCATGGAGATGGTAAGTTGTACGTATGCATGAACACTACTTTCATTTCTTATTCTTATATAAAGGAATGAAATATAAATAATACATAGGTATATTATAATTGTAGTATAATATCTATGTTATATATGTTACATAATTTCACTAATTCCATCCTTTATAGGATCCATTTATATCATGAATGTGTCATATCACTTTGAGGGGGCGGTAGTCCGCACTTCCTCAAATGAAATTATCATATTTATACAACCTGGAAAGCATAAAGGTATATATTATATGAGATTTAAAGAATAATGGAGATTAAATATATATAATATATATCATATATAATTTCAGTTCTATTATAATGGCCATCATAATAGGTAGTAGGATAATATTGAACAATCATCATTTCATGAGGCAGTTGTTCGTCGTCCACAGAAGTAGTATATTCTATTCCCATTAGACGAAGGTGTGTGTAATACTAGTTCAATTAGTTATCATAGAAAACCAAGTATATTTAATATACTGGTGTTTTTATAAAATAATTTAATAAATATATTTTAGGGGGTTGTAGGAGGAAAAATAAAATAATGAATCTTGAGAGAAGACATTACCTCAAATCGGGTAACTTCTTTTGATTTAAGCTAATAGGCCTTCTTTAATTGTCTTCTTCCCATGTAATAATTATATGATAAATATAGGGATGTTGGGATATTATTAGGGTAGAATATGGCTAAGAAAATATGGCTTTATAGGTGTGAGTATGTTTTTTAGGTGGTGTCTTTTTATTATAGGAATGACGGGCACTTTAGGAAAGATTGAATGTATTATTTTATTATTAATTGATTTCGAATTAAAATACCACAAAAGTGAAATATTTAGAATATCAGATGAGGATAGGTCGAAATACTCTCATCCTATGGGTTTTAGATAAGTTTAGGTCACAAAAGTAACCTTATATTTTATCTTTAACCCTTAGTAAACTTATTTAACTTTTACAATGTTTTATTGTATATTCATAATATATGGTTACCATGGTTACAATAAAATTCCAATAGACCAAAAAATGTATCAATAATTTTATTTGAAACATAGTACACATCATTTAGCCGAATCATATATTTTTAGGACTATTAGATCATTTAATAAAATATTAATTTATTTAAAAACTAATTTATGTCAATTTTTATACAATTCATATCATGACATTTTAAAAATCCATAAGAACTTGATTAATTAGAAAACCCGACATTAATTATAATATAAAAATTCATTCTCTTCCATAAAAAATTTATGGCATCAAATGTTTCAAAATAAATTTATTTTAATTTTTATAATCTCATTTATTTAAAACATTCATTAATAATGTAAACACTACATCACCATTATGTAATAAATTTATATACATATCTGATGTATAAAAATTATAAATAAAATACCACAATGTAGTAAATATTTATGTATTTATTGTCGAATAGATCACTTATATTACCCCATATAAAAATTGTTTTACTAAAAGATACATGCTTAGGTTATATTTTACTTGACATTAAATTAAAAGTTATTAAATGCTATTTTCACACCCATGTGGATCCATAGGGTCCTAAAATCGTCATAAGGATGCCCAGTGTCTGAAATATCTAATAAAATAGGGTTAGGACATGTTTTTGTGTAATTTAACATTATTATAATATTAGTTTTTACCCTTATTTACCATATTTACCCTCTAACCATGAAAAATAAAATATTTATTGAATTTACTATTCATAATATCTAAAATAGGTACCTATTTACACAATTGGACCTCCAGATTCCAAATATGGAATCCGTTTTTTCTAATTCAAAACAAATCTATTGCAAAAATTAATTTGAAATTAATTCTTTTTATCAAAACCAAAAAGCTTGTTTTATATAAGTAAAAACTACCAAAAGATTGACAAGCGTTTATATGCAATAACATAGTTAAATTAATTACAATGACAAAAATTAGATTAAATATTTAAAAATATAATCTAATTACACTTTAAACCCAATTAAAAGGAAAATCTAATCATACAAATATATTATATGAAAATATAGTTTTGAATTAAAATGCAATATTTTTCACTATTCATGAAAAAAATGAACTTTATGAAAAATAAACAAAAAAAATTACCATATGTAAATTTTTATGTCCTGCTACTAAATAAGAAGTTTACTTTGTGAAATGGAATATATAAAAGATAAAAAAATTAGATTTAAAAAGGGTTTTTGATCAAAAGGCATTAAATCGAACTGTTAATGAATATTAGAGTATTTCATGATAAAATCAGATTCATTTTTATTTTTAGCCTCTAAAATTTATTGGATAAATGTAAGTACATTTAAAAAAAATTTGTAATCATAATGTAGTTAGTTATTTTCATTCCGAGCAATACAATGGCTATGCGTTAATTGCCATTTGAAAAAAAATTATTATTTTTTGTTATACCACAATGTTGAATACAACATAAGATTTCAAATAAACCTATTGTTGTGTGTTGAGTATGTTATCATACAAAGGGACCCCTTTAACAAAAATAATAATAAATTATTCATAAGTATTAGTAGAAATCAAGAAGAATTTTTTTTTATAAATACCCAGGTCATTACACTGTCCTCCTGTTGTAGATTCATAGATAGAATCCATGATTTCTATTCTTGACCATATTGAGATGCATCCATAGCATATGGTGAAACTTGTAGTCTACATAGTTGGTTACTCTTGAATGTGTTGGTGGGATGTTATATCTATGGTGGAGCCCACAAGAGACATGGTTTGTCCTGACTTCCAAAAAGATTTCTACAATCACATCTTTACAAAGAATCTAAGAGATGATCATGCTAAGGAATAATTACATCATCTTCAGTGCTCTATTAAAATGTTATATTATTCTAATTTTTTCATAGGATTCATGGTTTTGACCCGTCTATGACTGGTGACACATAGACAACTGCCAGAAGCATTGAGGATGGACCGGAATATACCATCTGCTCATAGGTGAACATAATTGATTTGACCACTTGACCGAGTTAATATTTTCATAGTTATTAATATGTTATTAAATTATTTAATCCTTAAAAATTAATCAATGTGCGCTTATTTTTATTATTTATGATTTTTGTAGAGTTTTGAGCTTAAATGTCAGAAATGGATATTTTTGGACATTTACCACTATTCTATTGCATCTTTATTTCAAGAATAACTCCTACAATTGTTATACAATTCACATGATTCATTTTTTAAGGATTTAAATGTTGTTGGAAACATATTACTATTCTATAACAAGATCCAATTGGAACTCTCACATTCCCAGAGAATTAGGTCAACGTGAACACATAATCTGGTCTGCACAGTACACTATTCCACATTCAATGAGGCATATCTCTGGATACTGACCATAAAATGGGATTATTAGATTTGGGATCGAAATAAAACATGATGGGGAATTTACATATTAAATTTCATGAAGAAAATGATTCAATAAGGACACCCTTGATTCGGTCAAAGTGGGTTTGGTGGAATAGTAATTGGCAGCCAAAAAATGTCAGGTCTATTAATTCAGGCATAAATCATTAAAAACAACTCCAAATGAACTTAAATTTCAAGGGTATTTGGAAAGATCCATTTTTAACATATTATGAGATTTTAAATAAGCATGAATATGTGATTTGTATTAATAAGCCAATCCAACTTCTAGGAGATAGATTCCGGTGGATTGTTTTTCTGTTCTTTCTTTTCATTCATTTGTACTTATTAGTTTTGCAATGCCTTATTCATCCCACATCTTATCAATTACCCTTAACATGATAAGGTGAATATTATGAATTATTGGGGAATTATAGTTTTTATCTTTTGTAATGTTTGAGTTCACACACTTAATTGATAAAATACTCTCTCTATCTTCGGTGATGTTGGTTTCAAATTCTATAAACGGTTTTTATTATCTTGTGCGATTGTATTTGATATTATATTCCATTATTATTATTGATTTTTTAAATATTTATAATCTCCCCCCACTAGGTTCTTGTCTATATATTATGTAATAGATCTAGTCTTAGTGGTGAAGTACATTACGATCATCAGAACATGTTGTAGGGGTATTGATTTTTAATTGTTTTGGATAAACATGACCCCATCGTGAAATGCCCAACTCAATTGAGGGTATTTTCTAAATCTGTTTCAAATGTAGGAATCATAGTATACCTATATGAGATCTTGTTATGTTTAACTCTCTGAATCACCATTGAATAATGGTGTTAGAGAAATTTATTGTGAAATATCTCTTTAAAAAGTGATTGTTGTGTGCTCATCTCTGGAGAGAACCTACGTTAACAACTATACAGAATTTAAAAGTAGTAAATTATTGTTTTTGACACACCCCATGATAGAAATGTCTCAAAACATGGAGTCATTTATGGGGAGGCAGTGTCAATATTAAAATTGAAAATATTTGAATCTTTTCAAACTAAAAAAACCGTAAAAATATTTTTTTCATGATGTTTTCAAAGGATTATTTCTTTAATAAATGGAATGACTACCCACATGTGGGTCAATTAGATGAGGCTGGTTATGATATAGTTCAGATTCAAGAACATCAAACAAACATAGTACAAATTTAGATAAAAGTAGAACTAGAATTTGAATATGTTTTTGCATTTATGTAGTAATTAGATCTTAAGCATGAACATGAGGAGTCCATGATGGAATTTTTAACTACTGGGCTACATGTGGAAGATCAAAAAGATCTGGATGGATTCTAGACTGAGTTTGAATAACTACATGACCCCCCCCCCCCATTCCTTAAAAATTAGAAGATATAAAACCATTGGATTAAGACACCAACAAAGAGGTGGAATTTTCTGAAAATATAGAGGAGGCTGATTACCTTCCTTTATCTTGTAAAAGTCAACTATAAGATGCACCTCCTGCTGAAGAAGTAGTTGAATCTGAAAAAACCCAGAGAGGTAATCTTTTCTTATAATCTTTTCATTCAGATTTTATGAAATAAGAATTGTGTATTACCCTCCCTTGTTATAAATTTTCATACATGGCCAAAATATTTATTTTCTTAGTGGATGAGGAAGAAAAAGAAGATACACATCATAAGGAACTTATGGAGCTCCCTAAACATGATGAACACTTATTAGAGGTGTTTCAATAGGATATCCAAATGGGTTTTATTTTGGAATAAGAGATGAAAGATTCATACATTGAAATGGATGAATTTTATATTTATTAATCATGTTTTTATTTTATTCAAGTAGAATTACATTATGATTCTCCCATTGACTGTTCTTTTGATGCAGCATACCTTGAAAAACAATTGAAAAATGATGAAGATGTTTTGAAAGTGGAAACCAAGAAATTTGAGGACTCATTCTTTATCATAATCCTACTATAAAAGAATAATTCATTTTTATGGGGGTGTATTTCGAATACTATATCCATAGAGTTTTCATCACAAAGGATAAGTACAAAATGGAAGGAATATGTGTTGGTGGATCATATTAAAGAAACCCAACCCACCATCAAAATGGGGATAACAAACTGCAACTACCCATCTGAAGGAAGTCAAAACCTAAGGCACACTTGGGGGATTAAACCAATATATATCCTTCTATTCCAATTCTCATTCAATTTTTTTAAAATATTTCTAATATTTTCTATCTAATTTTTTGTTGTAGGTTTTTAGTGTGCATCACTTAGGAGCATAAGTCAACATTGCACTAAAAATAAGTTTGATTGTACATCTCGTTATTAATTGCCTAATTGTTGTGATTGAATTTAAAATATAGTCTACATGAAAGCATTTCATAAACTACACCACTTATGTGTGTGGGAGGGAACTATAGGGAACCTTTTTAGTTTTGTATTTTCAATTGTTTAATTTTCTATTTTTCAATATGTGTGTTTTTCAATTTTGGTGTGTTTTTAAAACATTTGAGCTGAAATGATTATAATTTTCATTTTGGGTACCCATGTCAATGAGTGAACCAATTTATCCCATGAAAATAAGCTAAAATGAATACTTAAAATGACTTTGTTTCAAGTTTTAATCTTTAGTAATCTCATGAAAAGTAATCTTATTTTTGAATTTCATGAAACATGTAACTTTTTTATCATTGAATTCACATTCCCATGAGGCTTCTAATCCTAATTTTCAAATTATTTTAATTCATCTCACTTCCTAAGAGAACCAACCCGTACTTCATTTAACCATAATTTGATTTATTCCTATCAATACTTGAGTATTTGAGGTACATGTGTGGCATTTATTTTGTTTTAAAGCCCAATTTTTCTAGTAATCATTTTTCTAATGGCTTAAATTGCACATTTAATCCTTTTATCCAAGAATACATGAACAAATTGTAAGGTTATCCATATTACAATCCGATTTTCCATATCCAGCCTGCTCTTGAAGTGAAATTCCATAATCAAGTGGAACTTATGTTTGGGGGAAGTTGTCTAGTGTTATGCTACCTCATTTGGTGATAATTTGGGATGAAAATAAAATTTTGAAGATATGCGTTTGAGATGAAATAAAAAACAAAAATAATTATATTGAAATTTGTCCCCTTTTTGTAGCTTTTATGAGAAGAGATGTTGTCCCTTTCTGGAGCTTCTAATGGCGAAAGAAAGATGATCATATCCAAATATTTCATGAAAAAGTATGTCTGAGAGCATTGGAGTTTTTTTACAGATGAATGGTGTAAAATTTAGTTGATTTTTCATTCTGATTGAGCTGATCATCTACTAAGGAGAGTGAGTATTAGTCCATACATGATTGAAAATTAGAAGATTGCAATTTTGATTAAAAAAGAGCCAAGCCCTCCTCATTTAGCCTTTGATTTTTTTACATCAAAATCCAACCAATATAAATCCACAAAATGACCCTAAAAATTCCTCATGATAAAAATATATCATTGACTCATGTCGAGTGGTGATGTAGGAATTTATCAAGCCTATGGTTACCCTTTTATGAGTTTGGATGATAAAGACACTCTAAATAAATTGACATTTGGGTGATAAGAGAAAATACAAGTGTAGTATGTGTTCTATGTGAATGGGAGCATAAATGAAGAGCAAATATATTTAATGATTTGTATTGAGAATTTGAAAAAAAAATATTGATGCATGATATCTTTGGTTTCATGGTGTGAAATTGTTTTATCTCCAGTAAATGTGTTTTAAATTTTCTTTGATATGATTTTGATATTTACTTATCCATGATTCCAAGTGCTAAGTCTGGGGAATTGATAGAGTTTATATTTTCATAATTATTTATATGTTTTTAAGTGATTTAATCCCAAAAAATTAATCAATTTGTGGTTATTTTTATCGTTTAATGATTTTTGGTGAGTTTTGATATTAAATATAAAAATTGGTAAATTATGGACATTTAGCAGTTTTTTATTGCATCTATATTTCTATCTTAACTCCTAAAATTTGGATCTAATTCTTGTAATTAATTATTTAAGGATTTATATGTTTGTGGGCTACAAATTATTCTTCTGGAATAAGATTCAATTCGAACTCCCACATGCCCAAATAATTAGGTCAATGTGAATGCTTAATTTGGTCGATAGAATGGACCATTACTCAATCAATGCAAAATATTTTAGGCTAACAACAATCAAATGGTATTATTCTAGCTGGGTTTGAAATCCAACTCAATGATGAAGTCCTAAATTAAATTTCATGAATAAAGGTTTTCACTAATGCCACCCTTGAACTATTCAAAGTGGGGTTAGTGGAATAGTTATTGGCGGCCAAAAATGTTAGGTATAGTAATTTGGATATAACTCATTAAAATGGATTCAAACGTTCTAAAATTTTGGGGGTAAATGACCAAATCAATTACTCAATGCATATGAGAAGGGACCTCAGACTGATTCCAAGATATGTGGGCAGAAATAAATTCATATTCTAGAAGACAGATTCTAGAGGATTTTTTTCTATTATTTCTTTTAATTCCTTTGTTCTTCTTAGTTTTTTAATGGATTATTCCTCCCCCTTCCTCTCAATAATTCTTACAATGGTGGGGAAAATCTTCTGAGTGATTGGGAAAGGTTAGGTATTATCTTATTTAATTTTTTATTTCACACACTTATTTGAATAAAAACTCATTCTCTTTTGCGATGTTGGTTACAAATTCTAAAAAAGGATTTTATTATCTTATGTGATTGTATTTGATTTAGATTACATTATTATAATTACTTTGGTAAATGTTTATAATCTCTCTCCACTAGGTTCTAGTATATATACAATAGAATTTATCCTGGAATAGTGGTGAAGTACTCGGCGATTGTCAGTAAGTGTAGTAGGGGTATTGAATATTCTTAATTGATTGGGATAAACAAGACCCAATTGAGAATTTCTTAACTCAATTAATGGTATTCGATAAAACTATTTCTCACCAAGGAAGGAGAGTAGACTGATCTAACATATTGGTAAGGTTTACTCTCACTGTAACCATTTACCATGGGAGTGATAGGAAGCAATCATAAAATATCACAGAACCATCTTAGCAAAAGAATATTGAATTAAATTGGAAATATGATAATATTGTAATTGAAATCCCAACCCCAACCCAACAACCGAATTATTTTCACTATTATAAATAACATTCTTTTTAATTTGTTTTAAATATTTTATTTATTTCTTTCATTTTATTTATCTATTTTTTTTTCAAAACCAAACTAATTCAAAAACAACTCATGTTATTTATCATTTTTAAAGTGAAAAACTTTATTATTATGTGCTCCTCTCTAAAGAAACCCTAGGTTAACCAATACAAAATATTTTAAAAAATAAAATAATTTTTCTCCATAGCCCATGATAGAAAAATTTCACCAATGAAAAAGAGATCATTAATCAATCCGTCATTTCCTAACAAAATTTCAAGTAAAATAAAAATGTGATCCATTGGGGATTAGTTCCAAAGTACGGTGATAGTTCTTAAAGAAATTAGGATCACCTTTTTAAAAATGCGCATGGAGGATATCATATCCAAGTATCATCTTTTGACAGTTATGTCACATGTCATTAGTGTAGAAGAGTTGGACACAAAAAGACTCAGTGCAAGAGAGACCTAATGGAGTGTCGAGCTTGTGGTAAGATGGGTCACCTTTAGCATTTCTTCCATTCATTATTATCAGAATCCAATGGTAGAGGATATGTACCAGGACCTCTATTAGGTATGGAATATATGAATCCAAATAAGTTGGAATTTATTCTTCCACAAGAAGATTAGGCCAAGGTAATGGTGGAGTCCATGGTCGAGGAAATCGAATCTTGAATTATTAGCATCAGTATAGTGGACCAACTCAGTCCAGTCATGCAGCACCAGATGGATATCGTTTAGGTATTATATTTGTAGTGCAAATAGAACCATATGAGTAGAGTGCATGACCTTCTATGTTTAGAGGTACTATTCTAGTGGCCTATACTTTAGTTTCATCCCTTTTTGATATCAATGCATCACATACCTTTTTATTTGTTGTTTTTGTTGAAAGTCTTGGTTTTACAATTTAGTACCTTTGCGGCATCATGTCTCTGGACACTCCTCTTGGGGTTAGAAAAAGAGGGAATGTTCCAGTGCCAAGAGTTCCCCATTGAGATAGGTGAGTACTATTTCTATTGGAATTTTTACATTCTCAATATGTCTCTCATCAACATAATTTGTGGCATGAATTGGATCGCTCCTTATCGTGCCCATGTGGATTGATATCATCATCAGGTGTCCTTCATATCCCCTAAGAGAGACACATATCTACACAATTGAAAATGGGATATATATGTAGATTGAGCTGGAAATAAATGTGAAGTATTAGGTAGACTGATAGCTCAATTAGCAAGACTCTTCATTAATGATCATGGAATGCCACTAGTGGATTTTCCTCCCATGGTGGATCATTTTAGGGATGTCTTACCTAATGATTTCTTTGGATTTCCCCCCATTAGAGATGTCATGTTCACTACTTAGCTAGTTCCAGGTGCAGCACCAGTGTCTATTTCACCTTATATAATAGAACATATAGTGCTACATGATATTAAAAATAATCCTATGACCTTGAGGCTAACGGTTTTATCATACCTAGCACATCATCATGGGTTTCACCAGTTCTTTTCACCAAGAAGGTAGACTGTGCAATTAAGTTGTGCATGGACTACCATCGGCTCAACCAGCTCATAAAAAAGAATCAATATTTGTTGCCTTTTATAAACAATCTCTTTGAAAATCTATGAGGATCAATTGTACTCTAAAACATTGTTCTGAGGTCGAGATATCACTAGGTGTGTGTGAGGCCATCTAACATACCACATATAGTGTCCCAGAATAGGTATGATTTGTACGATTATCTATTTGTTCCATTCGGCAGCATGAATACAGTGAGAATCTTCATGGCTCTAATGAATCGAGTTTTTACCCATACCTTGATTCGTTTTTTGTGGTTTTTTTGATGAAATATTAGTGTATTCTCATTCGAGACCCGACAAAGAAACTTGTCTTAACATCATCCAAGGTACACTAAGAGAGAACTAGATATATGCAAAGCTTAGTAAATGCCACTTTTTGATCGGTAAAGTTCACTTTTTGGGTCATATAATATCTGAGGTAGGTATGTTAGGTGACCCAGAAAATCTAATCATGTAGATATTGAAAGAAAACCGAATTTTTTTTCAACATATGAATTTCATGGGTCTTTCTGTCTATTAAAAAAGTTTCATCTAGGATTTCCCCCACATAGCAGCACCTCTTATGACCCTGACTAAGATGGTTTTGTAGTTTACTTGGTTAGATTCTTGTAAAAAATATTGTCCAGAGATTAAGAAAAGACTAACCTAAGCTCTAATCCTGGTTCTTCCTGATCCAGGTATAAGCTATACTATTTACTGTGATGCTTCAGGAATTAGACTAGGTACTATTTTGATGATGGGAGAATGAGTCATGGATTATGGATCCCAGTAGCTAAGACCGCAAGAGAATAAGTATCTTACAAATGACGTTGAGTTAATAGTTATGGTTAATGCTTTATGAAGATGTAGATACTCTTTGTTTGGTTAAAGGTTCATTTTTTACACGGATCATAAAACCTTGAACCATATATCCATATAGAGAGAAATGAATTTATCGAAGTTCGTGTGGGATAAATTCCTTCATTCATTCAATTACGATCTTGATTATACCTCTTGTAAGGGAAATTTCATGGCTGGCACTTTAATCCACAAGATTCAAAAACAAGCCATCCAGGCATCCATCAGTGAGTGGAAGATGACAGATTTTTTTTCTGAGATGCATCTAGAGGTTCATGAATAGAATTGGAAACATGTTCTAATATCTCCTATAATGATATACTCTCTTCTTTAGAGTTTCCATATGTGACAGTTATCTAATCTATAGGGGATCATTTTGAGGGAAAGAATCACATGAGAGAACCTCCCCAAGTTGGGATGTTGATGGTAGTGATACTCTGCTTTATCATGGTCGTGTATGGGTAACTTCTGATATATGAGAAAAGATAATGAAGGAATATAATACATTAGTTTGGGTAGTTCATCCTAGACTTACCAAGATGTACAAAACATATGAAGTTAGTATCGGTGGTCATGTATAAAGAATCGAATAACAGGTTTCATCATTCGGTGCTCCATCAATCAGTAGGTGAAGGTAGAGAACCAACTATCTACAAGACTTCAACAGCCTCCATTCATTCCTAAGTGGAAATGGAATTACATGTCTATGTATTTTGTTACAAGATTTCCATGATCTTCTTAAGGTAGTGATAAAGTATGGGTTATTTTTGATAGATTTAATAATGTCGCACACTTCATTTATATTGGGGATACCTTTTATATTGATGAGTTAGGAAGTTTGTACATTCTATAGATAGTTTAACATCATGGATTACCTCATTCTATTGTCTCTGATAGAGATAACTTCTTTACTTCAGCTTTCTAGAAAGGGTTAAAAAAATTAATGGGTTTGAAGGTACTCATGAGTACTACATATCACCCTTAGACAGATGGGAAGTCTGAGAAGACCATATGTGTGTTAAAGGATATTCTAAGATCTTCTATCCTTGATTTTAGAGGATCCAATGAAAAATATGTTACTCTTTTTGAGTTTACTTATTATAATATCTATTAAGAAATAATTAAAATGGCTCTGTATGAGGCCCTTGATGGTAAACCAAGTCCTTCACCATTATTCATGCTTCAAACAGGTGAGGCAGCTCTCTGGGGTCCTCATATCCATCAGGAAACATCTGGTAACGTTCATCTAATTCATATGCATATGACTACAGATCAGTACAGACTGAAATCTTATTTCGATCTTCATCTCAAACTTCTCGAGTTTGAGGTGGGATACCGAGTTTATCAATGTGTTTATTCCTGGTTGGGTCACAAGAGGATCAGTTGACAGGAGAAGTTATCATCGAGATATGTCAGGTCATTTGATATAATTAAAAGGGTCGGGATAGTGGCCTATTGATTATTGTTACCTCACAGTTACCATGAAATTCATGATATCTTCCATCTATCTCAACATCGATGGTATAATCTAGACCCGTCACACCCTTTTGACACTAACAACATTGATCTTGATGCGGATGCATCCTCTGAGGAGCGTCTGATCCATATCTTAAACCATAGAACAAAGCTTCTCCTAGGAAGGTCAGTTCCTTTGGTCAGTGTGTTATGTAAACATAGACATGTTTAGGAAATATCTCAGGGTGGGAGACTGATGTTCATGCATAGTGAAAGGAACTTTTCTCATAATACAATCCACTAACTTTGAAAGGTAAACACATGGATGATTTTTCTTAAGGAGGGGAGTTTATAGCATCCTCAATTTAAAAATTGTATGGACCATTTACATTTTTATTACAGATCATTAAAGTGACCCAGGTTTTTTTCCTGTGAACCCTATTATGGGGCCTGTAAAAGTACTAAAATTGATTAAATAATTTCTTTGGATATTTTTAAAAACATTATGTCGCACACTAGCGCTACCTTCAGGATAAAAATAATTTAAATGAGTTAAACTAGCATAAAAATAATTTAAAGGAAATTAATGATATTTAATGTGGGATTAAAATATATAATTACCTAGAAATGGTTGGCGATAAATTAAAAATAATTAAAATGGGGTAAACCCATTTATATTAATTATTTCATTTATTCCACAATTTTTATTTTATATATAATTTATTTATTTTCATTTTATTTATATTTACTTTCCTTTTTTATTCCCATTTCATTATGTTTTCTCTTTTTCTTTATTTTCTCTCTTCCTCCCCCCAAATCTTGTTGTTTCATACCTTTCCATGCAAGGTGGTGCACACCACCCTCCCCTCTTCTTCTAAAGCCTGCTGCAGTCTCATTTCTCCTCCGATTTCAACATCGTTTAGTGCACTGTGATGCTCTCTATAATGATAACCTCATGCACTATGAGTCATTTGTTCTTATTCTAAACCTGTGTGTACAATTTATCATGGAAGGATTTTACCAAAAAAATATTTCTAAAATTGTTTAATTTCTTTCGTTTTTGGCCAAATCAAAGATCTCCATAGAGTGTAGGATCCTCTACAAGTACAAGGTAGGGTGTCTAATCTCTTTCCCCAAATTTTGTTGTGAATTCTAAACCAATTGTTCTTCTTCTCGTCATTTCATGTAGGTGATTTTTAGTTTTACCAATTCTAATCTAATTAAATTTTTTGGCTTAGTTATTGCACCCAGGTTTGAGATAAATTATTTTTTTAAAATTGATGAAACATCACTTGATACACCTTTGGGTGTCCCAACATTCATGGTCTCATTTTTATTTAGCCCCAAAAAATTAAATTATTTTATTGCATGTGTTATGTCACCCCTTTAGCTTGAGCTTTAAAATATATAAATTTTATTTAATTATTGTGGACCATGATCCTTGAGTTTTTTTGGTTATATATGCCAAATTATTTTTTAACATTGTAAAATAATTATCCTATTGTGCCATCATAAAGTGTTATGATCATTTTTTCTCCATTATCTAATAAATTGCTTTGTCTTTAACTGCTTGACAAGAATAATCATTAATATGTGGCTTTGAGTTGCATATATAATTTTTTGTATATATAAATCCATACCCTGTGATATCTGGTTCCATGAAATCTAATTAATTTTTGGGCGGTGATACAACATGAGTTCTTTTTTAAGGACAACAGAAGGATTCACTATTCCTTCCTGGTTATACCAAAGAGACGATGTCTCGAGAATTTCCAAATGAGGGTTTCACTGGGTTTTCAAATAATTATGAGTGATAATGGTTCCCAAAGGTACATTCAGGGATGGAACCATTGTCCAATTGTCCATTCCATGCCTTAGGTGATACTTGACCCCTTATGTGAGATACTGAGAATGAATCATGATAAATCTATGCCTCAAGCGATATAAGGTCTTTCGAAATATTTATTTCGACAGGCTCAATGGTATTGGATTAATTGATGGATGTACCATAGTTATACCTTCTGGATAGGCTCAGACTCCAACTGTTAATTAGAATATAATAATTATGATAATACATGAAGGGTTATAATTTATACTGCTTGATTCTTGTGTGAATTGTGATACCTTTCGAGGCTTGAATCACACTTTGTTGACACATAATTTAGATCCCAAACTTAAGAACAAGCTTCGGCGTGTTTTATTTTTTATATGAATTTTTTATTTCTAGCCTTTTATTATATATATGTGAATCCTTCTTATTACATGTACCATATTCAGATTACTAACATATGCCTAAGTAAATGATATGGGATGGGTGTCATTGATGACCCAGACAATGATATATTTATTTTATTATGTTTATTTGATTACATATGTCATCATATGTTCGCACACTACTTTTATTACAGAATTAAATTGAATGGTTTTGACACTGTGAGTGTCGGTCTACTGGGATTTTATCTCACTCCCTGCTCAGGCATCGTTTGGTACTAGAGTATATTTTATGCTCGCAAGTAGGGATAATGGGATTCATGCTATATCTAGATCAATTGTGTGTTTTTCTATTTTTGTTGGAGCTCGAGGGTAGAATAACAAGATGTTTCTTGAGATGGAGTTATTACACATTGTGTCATTTTATTTACATCTTTGATTTCATGATTTTATTCCTATTTTCCATACTCTTACTTTATCACAGAAATCATTGAATAGAATTATTTTGCATCTAGTATATCTATCAGCTTCTACATTTATTATTTATTTATTTGGGGTCTTTTATTTTCTTCTACTATGGTTTGGTTATTTATATACTACCACTATTTAGTATAAACTGTTTTTATACTACTGTATATTACCTATTAACTATGAGGGCATAATATTCACCACAGACATGTTTAAAAGGCCCTCGCTACTAGTCATCAGCCTCTAGTGTTTTGGGAATATGGGATTGAGGTTATGTGGCCAACCCGGATCAGAGAACCTTTATAGTGGCTTCTGGAATGGGGATACTACATCCTTGAATGGTGTATTTATTTTCAATCTCCAACTATTAATTGTCACCATGAATATGTATAAAACAAATATGTATATATATATATTATTTATATAATTATTATAATTTTAGATATGATTAAATAATGATCCTCGTATAGGATATAGATTAAGAAGTCAAAACATGGATGGAAAACAAATTTTTTATTACCTAATTCATAACTTTAATTTAGAATTGTTAATAATATATTAACATAATGGACTTAGTAAATCATTTATGGTATTAAATATATGAATATGGTTCTGTGGAATATTTATAATAAAAATATATTTATTTTACATGATGTTTTAACATGTGAGATGGAAATCAGACTTATGGTACTAGAATTTTATCTAACTTTTTATTTTTGTGAGATATATGTCATATTCACAACTTGGTTCTTTTTTACATTTTATATACTGACCAATGACTTGTTATATCATTAATTTACTTTATTTAATGGTAATAAAATTTTTTATGTGATGTCAGTCTTACATGTGATCATGATTCGAAGGTTACTAATGTAGTAAAGAATTATGCCTCACTTTTACATATGTGGGACACATGCCGTATACACTACATGTTTCTTCTACATGGTGTATATACATCCCATGAATGTATTTTATGAGTCTTATGAGTAATATTTTGGTATTTTATTACCCATATATTTTTCTTCATTTCATTGGGAATACGCTTCTAGGGCTTATAATGTTATGATTAATTATTTTACAATCATGCCAATATTTGGGTGTGTTTCATATTATGTCTCCTTTGGGGAATATTTATCTTCGACATCCATGTTTTCTAGAAATGTTTTCAAAAATGTTTTTACTATTATCGTATGGATGTTTGAATTCACATTTTGTCATTCTAGAATTATTATTAAATAGTTTGAAAGGAATCTTTTGTAAGTTTTACAAATGAGATAATTTGTTACTTTTCTATAAAAATTAGGAAAGTAATGTTTTTAACCTATATATCTTGAATATAACTTTATGATGTCTTTATTCCATAATTCATTTTTGATTTCCATTCAATTATTCAATTCATTTTTCAAATAAAATTTTCTCTTTTAAAATTTTTCTGTATTTAATGAATAATAGTATTTTCCAAAAAGAAACCATGTTTTATTCAATAGTTATTTCAAGTTATTTTTTAAAATTATTTTCCATCTAATATATCATTAATTAATGTTAATTATGTTTTATTTGGTAAATGATTCAATTCGACCGTGTTTTTTCTTTCGATTAATGGTTTATGTTTATGATGGAATGATATTTATGAATCTCGTTTCTATTACACTAGTTATTTTATGATTTAATGATATTTGTGAATCCCATTTCATTAAATGGGCTCTAATATGATTAATAATTTATCTTATTGTGGAAAATATATGTATGGTTGTCATTATGTGATGGGTGGGACCTATATTACCATCCAATTCATTGGGTGAAGATTTATATCTCAATAGATAATGATGTAAGTCATGTCTAAGGGATTGATCCATGATGTAATATGGGGAAACCGAATCCTCTATTTGATGATTTAGAATCTGAGTCAGTTACAAGGGAAGGGATACTACTGTGGATGGCGGGGTATCTCGCCAAATAAGTGTATTCCCCATGAATTTATCTGTTATTTTTTTCAGTATCCCTTGACTTAAAGGGAATGATATTACTTGTTTTTGTGCCTTTCAATGAATTAATGTCTTATTCCAAGTAATGATTTCATGTATTATGCTCTTGATTTACATACGATTAATAACATATGAACTATAAATATTTATTCTATGATTCATGTTTATGATATTTGATATGTATGGTATTGTATTCCTATGTTTTGATCTCATTCTCTTGTTTCTGTGTTAATTTTTGTTCTTACATACAACCATTGTTTACCCTTTCTGAGAATTAATGATCAGCCTTTTTATTACGTTTTCTTATCTCATTGTTATAAAGAATGGTTTTAGGAAGGGTTAAAAAAAGGGGAATATATTTGTGGAAAACATAGAAGATATTTGTCCAAACTATAATTTTTTTTGTTTCCAATGGAAATAAACTAATATGATCTTTGGGAATCTGTTTGTTTAATGTGGTAAGTATTCCACGAAAATGATTTAATATCCATTTATGAAAATATAAGGTCATTATAATGGTATTATAAAAAAATTGAGTTATCCTTTCGGAATATGATGAGAATACCATAGTGATATCCCTTGGGATATTTATAAGGATATTTATGTGCTTGTGTCTGAGGATAAAACTATGGTTTCATAGGAAGGTGTCATAATTTAGAAATCGTATAAGTAATATTCCGTGACTATACTAGTTTCCACTATAATATGTGTTTCTCAAAAAATTATTTATTGTTTTAGTCAGTGGAGTGAATCACAAGGAATTGGGTAAACATTGAATCTGATGGAAAATCTGGAGACTACGAACAACAAAGTTTGGTAATGGCTAGAGAGGAAGATTTTTTGGTTATCATGAATCAACTATCAGGAAATAAGATTAAAAATTTGAATGTTAGTGGTATTCCTAATACATATAATAAAAAGACAATGGAATTTTATTAATGTTTACATGTGGAGGAACATATGATAAAGATGATCTGGCATCCTTCTAGTCAAGAAGAAGGGGAGAAGAACCTTGAGGATTAACTCAAATGGATTGAAATGTGTTATCTATATTGGAAAAAGGTTCATATAGGGGAAAACTATCATGGAGTTTAATGTATTATCTATGGATAACATGGCCATTACAAAACTCAATACCCTGAACTAATAACTTACATCTAAACCAAGGAAGGACCTATTCAATGCCAATAGTTTAAGATGACAGATTGAAGTGTTTTTGTATTTGAAATCCAGAATTATGAAATATATAAGGATTTTTCTGTAAGTGTTTTTTTATAAGGATTTAAAAGAATTTATTTAATGGTTCAAAAGGATTATATATGTGATTCAATGGCATGGTGAAATTTTAAATAAGGGAATATAACCCTTATTATTTTTCTGGTGTTGAGATAATTATGTTTGGATAAAGATATGTTGGATATGAATATGTAAATTTGATGGTACTGATTTCCTTGGAAATGATTAAGGGTTTTTTGAAAAGTGGTTTATGGTATCATGGATAAAGTTTAAAACTTTTTGGACATAATGAATATATGCAATAACCATTAGAATAAGGAAACATGCATGTTTTCAATATGGATGTATGGTAATTCAGGTAATTATAATGTTTCTGGAGAATACATGATGAAGGTATTAACATGACAGGAATGTGAAAAACATGTGATACCTTGTAATATATGGTAGATAAATTTTAATCTTATATAGTGCACTTCATTATAATTTGTAGGATTTTTATCTTTCATAGGGATTGTAGGATTATCCATTTATGGGACATTTAAGTTTGACATCAGATTAAATTTATGTTATTGAAGTATTATCTCACCACTTGTGGATTTATTAATATTTTATAACATGTTCTAACATTTTTTTGTGATGAATAAAGATGTAATTTCCATTAATTTTATTTTTGGATCTCATGATATTATAATGTTTTAGGAATGAAAAATTAAACATCATTTGATGGAATAATAGAGGAGTTGAAATTGATCAACAAACAAAAAGGGTGATGTTTTCCTGAAATCAATTATGTATATCTCCTTGTGAAAATTATTCCAATATAGGGTAATGATATTGAAATAACAGTTTTCCATATTGTCATCATTATTAATTATATCAATCGCCTCTTTCATACTTCTTTAGTTTATGTTTTTTGTTAACTTTATCTAGATTTTCCACTTTCATGTGATCCGTGATATTTATCACCTCTATCCTTATAAATGTTTTTCCACCATGCCCATATCTTCACCGATGTTCTAAAACAAATAAAACTAGTTATGATTTACATTGGGAAACCATTATATTGAAACATTTAATTTTTAAATGGATATTTTAGAATTCATTTCTACGATGTGGGTTTCTATGAAAGGAACATTATATTATTAAACCATTGATAACCAAGATTAATTTATAGGGACAAATTAATCTCAATGGGGTTTAATGTAACACCCTAAATTTTTATTAAAAATATATTTTGAATAAATTTAATCCCTTTAATTTTTTTCATTCCACACAATACTGAAAATAACTTTCATTATACGGAGAACACTATGATTGGATTGTGTTATATGCAACATCAAGTCAAGATTTTACTACACCCAATACATAGATTAGCTTATGGAATACACAACACTAATCTTTTCTTCTGTAATACAATGTTGAGTTCTTTTTATAACATTCATAAAATGTAATACTGAGTTTTACCGAGCATTTGTTTATTATTAAAATATTATCATTTAATACAATAATATATAACCTAGACATTAAATTAACGATTATGGATAGTATTAAAAAACTCATGAAAATATAGGATTTATAATATAAAATCATTGGTGAATAGTTAATTATAAATAAAAATATATATAAATTGATTTTAAAAAAAATTGTTTTATATTAATTTTCCCAATGCCATTTTTTCTTATTAATTAAATTAACTATTATTAGTGAATGATATTAATGAAATATTTATTCCAAATATTCAATAAAATATTTTTGATAATCATCCACTAAATTTTATTGGCATAAGATAAGAACCAACCCAATATTATGGATAACTACCGACATTTTACAAAATCAAAATTTTATCATCTTGAATTGGAGAAAAAAATTTAAATCTAATTTTTGACACTAATATATAATCAACTGGAAAAAATAATTTTCTTATTTTAAAGTGGAATATAAAAATTTAATTTGGTGTAATTATTTTAATTTTTTTGATAAGTCTCATGTTATGATGAATAATGAAAATATACAAAATTTTAATTAAAAACAAGATTTTTCATTAAAATAATTTATAGTGTTTAATTATATTTTTGATTCATTTAACATTATAATTAGATATAATTTTTCTTATTTAATATATTGTAGTTTCTTTTCATTAATTTTACTTTGTATTTAAATATAAAATTGTTTCAATCTTTTCCATGTCCTTACATTAATAACTCATTTTCTCACCCCCGCCAACGGGATTAACTAAAACTAATTACTCTAATTTCCATAATTTGAATTTTGAAAACATTGAATCCAAATTTTTAATAATAGTGTAAAAATTATGTGAATAGTTTTCTTCTCATTTTTTCATTATGAATAGTAACATTAGTAGATTTTTATTAACACGGTAAATGGAAAATCTTGTAATTAAGTGTAAAAAATAATACTATTCATAACATAATATTATAGAAAAACATGAAAAAATTTAATTTGATTAGTGTTTTAAAACAAAAAAAATACTTAGGATGAAATAATTATTTTTTAATCCACTTGGATGAGTGTAATATTTTTATAATATTTTATTTAATGGAAATTTAATGATGTCGTACTCATATTTTCAATAACTATATAATTTTTCATATTTGGATATATAGAAGTTAAATTTGACTATAAATAGTAATATAAAATTCCAAATATTGTTTCATTATCATGGTAAATTATTTTTAATTTTTTTAAAATAAATAAATACCATAAAGGATTCTATAATGACGATGCAATAATTGTTTAATTAATGTAAACACTAAATAAATAATATTGAAAATATTAAAATAATTATACATTCAAATAATTAATTTTAAACAATAATTTAATAGATTAATTTTACATTATAGGGATGATTTATAATAGTAGGTTCAAAGATATTAGTTTTTTATTATATTTTTAAAAAGGCAAATAATGGATAGTATCAAAACTGGTAGTAATGATATTTTATGAAACTAATATTTTATTAAATTATTTAAAAATTAAACAAATATTACATAAGGATGAGGGAATTGTATATGGTATAAAATTACAATAATATTCCATTAATTGACCAATCCCCACATAATATGTAAAAATTTCATTCTACTAACATAAATAACATTTTTAGAATAATTAAAATTAAAATAGGTTAACTAAGGGTTAAGAAAAAAATATAAGGTTTAAAATTACATAACACCTATATAAAACATATTAGTTGACTATAATAAAACATTATCTCATATTATATTCTAATACAATGACATATAAGGGTATTTGGAGTGATATTGAATATATTATTAATTAATAATTTGACAGTTTCCCAAATTTCCCTTCCCCTCTCTTATAAAAGGGCACATATCCTTCTATTTTATTGAAACCTATAAATTCCTTTGGATTTGACAAAATATTCCAAAGTATCCTCCCAAATTTCTTAACCTTATCCTAGAATCCTTCAGTTGGGAACAATTACAACCAAATAATTCCTTTTGTGAAAATCTAAAGGGGATACCCAAAGAATAGGTAACGTTCATCAACAAATGTTTTTGTTATATTTCTTCATTTAACCCCCTCAATTATTTTTATTTAATGATTATTTAATAATATAAATATACTAAATATTCTGAGTTATTTTTATATTAATGGTTATACCTACACTTTTTACACAATTCCATCTAACGGGTAATAAACTTATCGTTCATATGTATGGAGAATTTCCGACACGCGAAACGATGATTGTTCATTTTTCCTTTACCACCTCTCATGGTAGGAATTAGGATGGACACTCTATTTGGTAATAAGATATATGATATTTGTGACAAAATTATACTTCTTCAATGATAATATCATATATAACATTTTTGTGATCTAATCTTTTGGGAAATGATAATGTCCCTCATGCGTCTGTATGGCTTACCATCTCCACAATGGCTTATGATTATATTTTCATCTATATTTCATATGGAAGGTAATAATGATGAATTTTACGAATATATATGATATATATGACATAAAAATTATTGATAAATGATAATATATCAAATAAATTCTTTCCTTTGGACCTGAAAAGAATGATAATAGCATTCATGTGTATGTATGACGTATCGTGTCCCTGAATGTTATATTTTATTTTTTATATCCAACGAATATGAATCACCATAAATACATATATAATGTATATATATGTTATATTTATATAATATAGTCGTTATATATATGATAAAATCATTATCCATGTAAAAATATTATGGATAATAATTCAAAACATGAATGAAAAACATAGTGGTTATTACCCTAAGACATAACATTAACATGGAATTTTTTGTAATCCAATAATATAATTTCATAAGTAAATAATATATAGTATTAAATATATTAATATGGTTCATTTTTATATTTATAATAAATTTCTATTTATTATAAATTTTTTTATCATTTTCAAAGTAATTCCAGACTTAAAGTATGGGAATTTCATATCCTTTTTTATTTCTTTGAGATACCTATTATATTCACTGATCATTCTTTTCTATGGTCTATATACTAAGAAATTAAATGTTATATCATTAATTTCATTTAATTAATGATATAAAATTTTTTAAATTTATTTTAATCTTTCATGGGATTAGTAATTGAAAGTTACTCATGTACAAATGAACTACGCCTCACTTTTATATCTATGAGACACATACCATATACACTAATTGTTTCTACTACGTGGTTTATATAATACCCATGAATTTATTTTATGAGTATTATAAAGAATATTATGGTATTTTAGTATCCATATACTTTTATTACATTCATGGTTCATATGATTATACTTATTATAAAGTGACTAGTATTTATTTCCCCATCTCATAAATATTTTGGATTGATTGATTTTGAGTCACTATTGGGGAATATTTATCTACCATTACCATGTTTTCTGAAATTGATTTCAAAAATAATTTATTATTCTCCTATTTATTTTTAAATTCATGTTTACCCATTCTTTAATTTTAACTAAATTATTTGAAATGAATATTTTTTAATTTTTCCAAATGAGGTAATTTTTTAATTTTCTGAAAAAAAAAATATGAAAGAAATGTTTTGTTGAACTTATACAGCTTGAACGAAATTTTATACCATCATGATGACTTATTTATTTTATGATTCCCTTACAATATTAAAATTTAATTTTAAAAAAACAATATAATATTTCACATCATTTTATGAAAATAATGTGTTTTTCTAGAAGAAAAGGTATTTTTATTCTCAATTATTTCAAGTGATCATTAAAAATTAGTTTCTATTTAAGATAAAATTAATTGATTTTATTAATGTTTTATTGGGGATATGATTCAGTTATACCATGATATTTAATTCTACGTGTCATTTATGTTTATGATGGAATGTTATTTATGAAACTAATTTCTTTTCCATGGGTTATGTTATGATTGAATGATGTTTATGAAACCCATTTCATTCCATGTGTTCTAATATGGGGAATGATTTGTATTATTGTGGAACACATATGTATGGTTTTAATTATGTGTCAAGTGGGACCTTTATCTACCTCCAAATCATTGGGTAATGTTTTATATCTCATGAGATAATGATGGAATTCTAGTCGATGGGCTTGATCCACAATGGAAAATTGGGAAACCCAATCCTCAATGGGAAGATGTGGAAACCTAATCTCTTACAAGGAAAGGAATGCGAATGGGGATGGTTGTGTGGATAAACCTATAAATATACTACCCATGATGTTCCCTGTTAGGGTTTTCCAATGTTCCTTAACTTATAGTGAATGAAAATACATGTTTATGTGTCTTATAAAATTTCATGTCTTATTCCATGTCATTATTTCTAGGATTATTCTCTTGATTTTGTTACTATTCAAGGATTATTAACCACCAATATTTATTCCATGATTCATTTTTATGATATTTGATATTAGGGTTATGATCTTATAATGTTATAATCATGTTCTTTACCCCCTATCTTCATTTTCATGCTTACATTCCTATAAGGTTTACCCTTACTGAGCATCTGAAATCACCCTTTTTATTATGTTTTATTTTCCTAGGTTATAAAGAAATGTTTTATGTAGGGAAAAAAATGTGGATGATATTTGTGGGAGACATTGAAGTTCTTTATCTAGAATAGATGTTTTTCATCCAAGTTTTATATGGCACTAAACTAATATGGTCTTTGGGCATCTTCCTGTGTAATGTTGTTTATATTCTAGAAAAATGTTCTAATATCCATTTATGATAAGAATGTTTCATTATAGGAACCTCATACCATTTGTATATGATAAATGTATGATTTTTCCCTAAAACTAGGGTTATTATATACTGAGTCAAAAACAAGGTTATTTAAGTCATGTTGAATGGACACATTGATTTTCAAAAAAAAACTGGAGTCCCCGAACTGAAATAAGAACTAAAAAAACTTAAAATTATTTCCCTAAAATAAACTCCCAGACAAGGATACTAAGGTATAAATGACTAATCTAATTCCACTATATCTCAACAAATCCCAAACATTCCTAGTTCACGATTACCCAAGACAACCTTCTATAATCAATGGGATAGTGACTAGCATGGGGAAGGCATATTAATAACACTGTTGGAAATTGTCTATATTAAAATGGTTTTGGAAAAAGTTTTGGATATAGGTATTTTATGGGAACCTATACCCACGGTTTTGGAAAATGTGCATTGAGGTTTTTCTTTAGGACATATACTCATGGTTTTGCAGAAACTGAGGTTATATGGTTTTTTTATACTTATACCCACAATTTTTCTAAATATGTGGGTATAGGGCGTTTATTTGAAGACTTATACCAATGGGTTTTCAAAATAATGGGTATATATTTCTCTCCATATGGCACGAAAAAAATCCCTAGGGTAGAAAAAAATTCACAGGAACACCTATTCCCATAGATTACAAACTATTGCTACTGTTTATATATATATATATATATATATGTAAATATATATTTATATACCAATAAGATAATTAGGGTAGTATTTAGGTGTGAGAAGTATAAAGGGGTTGTCCAGGGATCGAATCCCATTGCCGCATATTTTTTCAAAGTTATACCCACAGTTTTAAAACTACAGGTATAGGTGAATGATATGGTGGAATGGTGAATGTCATGGTGGACATACCTAAACCCATATTTTCAAAAACTATTGGTATAACTCATGGGCTATACTGATGGCTAGATTTTTCATGGTCCCTTGAAACTATGGATATATCCTTTACCCATAGTTTCAAGGGCTATACCCAAGGTTTGAAACTGTCGATATAGGGAAAATTTTTTGTAGTGTAAAATGGGAGGGATTATCCTGTGTACATGTACACATGCACACATATCCATGCCCATACAATTTTGAAATTTAAATACAACTGAACAACCATGCATTCATATAGCTACGTCCTACAACAAGTGTATTATAGGAAGCAAATGAAAGCAAACAAGTACAAATACAAGTTATCCATAAAAATTCTGTAAATAAGACCATCCTAAAAGTATATTGGGGACTATTGTTAAGATCCCACAGGAAAACACATTGGTCTATCTGGTCTCACTAAGCACTAACAAGTCCAAGTCCCTCATGAACTCTTCCAAAATTTAGATTTTCTACACAATACATTTCATGTTTGGGAAAAGATTATGCAAGGGTGAGTATAATAGTACGCAATATGACACCCCAAAAACCAAAAAATAATCTAACAAAATAATACAATTCACATTTTATATTCATATATATACATAACATATAATAATAATATTCAAATATACATGATAAAGACACACAGTCTAAAAGTAATGTCACAACCATAAATCAAACATATGATTTTAGCTCGAAAGATCCACAAAGCTCCCATTTGCGAGAAAACACTTCATGAGTCTCAAAATAATGATGAATCACATTAATGATGTAGTTCTAATTGGGTCTCACCATTTGATGTAAATTAAAAATATCTAAAAAGATATTATTCAAAGATGAGGATCACACCCAATGCAACGGGGTATACCAAAAACACAATCTGGAATAACCTTCTATGTAGAGTATTGGTGCCTATATAGTTTTGGTAATGATGAATATAAGAATCTAGATAGTGAAAGAAAATGATAGACGATCTCACTCTAGGCCTCATGGAATGATTCCAACAACTCTATCCATGATATCTAACTGTATGGATATTTCTCATGTGTGTAGTTTGTGATTCCATAGTATCACACAAGGACTGGTTATGGGGAACATAACCTAATAAAAAATGTCTAATATATAGAGTACAAGTTCTCCGAAACAACTTTGCGGGAGTAAATTATGTGTATTATGGGTTCATGTCACGTCCCTTCAACCCTAGGTCCTACTCATGTTAAAGGATTACATTTGTCTCCATTTCTATGTCCATGTAAATGTACATGGAATGTTGTTTCCTGGGTAATTTTTTTGTGTCAAGGTAAATGATCATGACCATGTAAACATGGAAAAGTGGTGTCTTTATAAGAGTACACAACGTGTTTGTGTCCATGTACATCAAGTCATTTTTGAATACCCTCTGAAGGACATACTGATCTATTAGAGTGGGGTCACACATCATGTGACCCAATCACATTCCATGAGATACATATCGTTATCAAAAAACCATAGCCAACACTAAGGGGTTACCACAAGACCTATGACCCCATATTATATATTGTGTGTGATGAAATTTTCTAGAATCCTAGATCTAGAATTGTTCACCTGTTCCCATGGATCTGGCCTCTGATCTGGATGTAGCCCATCTAGAACTAGGGAGTATGGTTATCTGGTTCTTTCCATAAAAAGCATCAAAATTTATAAATAAATTCATTCAAAAAACAACCTAAAACATCATTATTTATTATTTTATGAAGAATACAAAATCTTGTATCCATAACCATCTAATCTTCCACCTCATTCGTTATTACACCACCATCATGTCATACCGAGCCTGGATGTACAATATAAAATCATTGTACCATGAAACAGGTTTGTGAAAATCATTTCATTATTTTATGTTGAACCATATGTCAATGAAGAATGCCCCTGGTGAACAGAGAATCAGGGGAAGAAAATCATGAGGAACAATCATGTGTGTTATGACAAAGATGAGTATGAAGGTGTTTTGTCTTCAACTTTTGTCTTTTGTAATCAATTTATGTTTTGTAGAAAGGAAATAACTTATCATTGTTTTGTGGAAACAATTGTTTTGGGAATGTTTTGAAATGAATCGGTCCCATGTTTTCTAAAATTGGACTCATGTATTAAGAATGTTTTTTCTCAGGATGAGAATGAGAATGAAAGAAAGAAACTTCAGTGTAGGGAATTTTATGATTCTTTTTTATGTTATTATGATGATGATTTATTGATTTTTATTTCATATAAATCATAATTTGGATTGAGAAATTTTAGTGCATGTTTGATGGAAGAAAGGGGGTGTGAAAGAGATGATTCCAAATAGAAAAAAAATCTTATTCATATTTATCATATCCGGATGAAAGATAGAAAGAAGCAGTACTAGTTGTTTTTCAAAAAAAATCATATCAAGATTGAATAGATGGTACCGATTGCTTTTATAAAAAATTGTATCCATATTGAAGAGGTGGTATCGATTGAAAAAGCCATACCAATAATAAGATAAAGTGACATCATCAATTTTCATTCAAAACAATTAGATACCGAGTAGAAGTAAAATATCTATTTTGATTTGTAATCAGGTGGTTCCAATGAAATGTTTCACTGAAGAAAGGTGGTTTCGATGAAATGTGGTGCCACTAGAATAGGTGATGCCAATAGAAAAATGGTGTCGATAGGAATGTGGTGCCGATAAAAAAGGGGTTTAGATAGTAGAGTAAGATAAAGTTATGATTATTTTTCATAATAGATCATATCTGTGTGAAAGGGAAGAGATGATACTGATCAAAAAGGATTTGTATTCAGAATGTAATTGATTGTATTCAGGGAGAAGAGAAGAAAAGGGACAGTGTTGATTAAGAAGGAATCGTTTTCATATTGTATTGTATCATATCTAGGAAGATCAATGTATTCATATTATATTGTATCATATCTGAGTAGATCATCATTTTCAGATTGTATTATATCTTATTCGTTAATATCACTGTTTTCATATTTTATTTGATCATAACTATAATGATCGTAAATAGAAATTAATGTATCCAAAATGATCATATCCAGAATGATCATAACCATAATGATCGTAACCAGAATGATCAAAACCAGAAATGATCGTATTTTGGATGATCATATCAAGACCATTTCTATTCAGAAAACATCAGGCTAGGGTTGAGATCAAATGAAGGAATAAGTAATGAATGTAAAGTTGAAATTCAATAAAATTGAAGTAAAATTATGCTAAATATTCTCCTTAATGAATCCAAATTCATGAAGGTATTCATTATTTGAGAACTATTTTTTGAATGAAGAATTGTTTCCCAAGTGGTTCAAGAGAAAATAAAATACAATAAGATTGTAGAATGATTTTTCAAGGGGGAGCTGAACCTTCAAATAAAAGATCATGATTCAAATCAGTTATTAGAATCTTATTCACCAATCATCTTGAGGAATCAGACTCAGTTGATTGGACCCATGTAATCCTAACCATTGAAATTCGTCTCAACAATTTAAATGGGAGTCTCAAGAAGAAGAGCTAAAGAATTTGGATGTTTTTAGATGAATCGAGAATCTTTGACGTAGTCAAAATTGCTCTGATATTTTAGGTGAAATTAAAATGTTGGTGAATTTGTGTGAGTGGGAAACTTTTTGGGATTCCAACATAAACTCATTTTTGTTCACCTGTAAAAGGGAAAAAATTATATTGTAATTTCTAGTGATGTATACTTTTCACCCCAAAAGAGAGAGAAGCTCTTATATTTCAGTGAGAGATAGTGATATTGTTTATGTTTTGTGTTGAATTCATTTCATATGGGATTGTATTCATATGGGTTTGGTATCAGGTTGAATTAATCAAAATAGTATTTTCTATACTATGTGTCATTGTATTAAAGATTTCCAGACTAAAGAAGTATTCTACTAATTTTTTTCATACTCAGAGATTAAAGTGGTTCATATTATACTCTATCGTATTCTATAAGAAAATCTAATTGGGAGTACTGTTTTGTAATAATTGAACTTAGATGAATCAGACTCAGAAATGATAGGACTTAGAGTTTCATAACAAATTCCAACTAGTTCTTACATTTCTTATGGGTAAGGAATTGGTGAATTTTATTACAATTTGAATACATTTATTGAATTGAAAAGAAGCGCAGGTAACAATATTTTCTACCAAATAATTTTATTACCCTACTGTGCGAAGAGGATTCCCACGCACTATTTGTATTATTTTATAGTGCTACACTAGTGAAAGCGTACATCCTACTCATTTTAATTCAAGGATTGATTTCTAGTGGATTTTATGGTATTTGATCATTTCCAAATCATACCAAGGACGTATTTATTCTAATTGAATGGTGAACCTTATAAATCATTTCGTTCCTTTGGTTGTGTGTTGATTTGTTTCTTAGCAGGGAATTGAAATCCTTAACATGAGGAGAAGGTTGTTTCAATTAAAAAGAAACATAAAATAAAAATAGTATAACTGATTCACCCCCTTCTCCTCTCAGTGATACAATACTTCAAGTATGCACTTTCAATTGGTATCAGAGATAGTTTACTTTACTACTCATTTTTGATGGAGAACTTGACCTGTGTGAATGGTAAAGGTTTTCTGGTCTTTGATGGAATGTACTATCATATCTACAAATAGATAATTAGGACACACCTTATCTCTATTAGTTATGATTTTCTTAAAGATGAAATAGTTTTGTTACCTCCCATTGATAACAGTGGTCCACTTAGACCTGTGGACTAGATGTTTCTTGAGAATTATGGAAGGGCCAAGAATGATATATCATCATTACTTTATGGAAGTGAATTATTGATATTAAAAGGTTTTGCAATAGCTAAAGGTATATCGGATAAATTGAAAAACATATACGAAGGAAATAAAAAAGAGAAAAAGGAAAATTAACAAATATAGAGTTGGAAGTATGAACATTTGAAGATGGGTGAGCTTGAATCTATTGGGGAATTCATTACTCGGGTGAATGACATTTTAATTACTATTAGATGTCTTCATGAAAATATGAATGACTCCTATAGTGGTTGAAAATATCTTGATAATCCTACCTGACAAATTCGATGAAAAATTTTCTACATTTGAAGATATAGATCCTCAAAACATTATCCCTTGATGATTTACATAGCACTCTTATAACTTATCAAATCAGAAGATAGAATTCTATGGAAAGAAAAAAAATGTTGATCTATAAATTTATTTCAAGGCTATGAAGAAATAAATGTCAAAGAAGATTATTATTGAATATGAAGCGTGTGATTCTGACTCTAAAAATGAGGTGTGTAAAAAACTCAATAAAATCCTATCCTAGTTTTCTAAAAATGTGGAAAGAGGTATTGATAAATACCAAGGGAAAAATACCTTGAAATTTTTAATATGGAGGTGTTGGTCACTTTATTTCTAATTTTTCTCAATGAATAAAAGAGGATAGTTATATTTAAGAAATAAGGACAAAAATATTGTGGAAGGAAAAGGGAGAGAAAGTAAAAGAAAAGAAATTATTCAAATAAAAAAGAAGAATTTTCTTTTCCAAATATGATGAATTAGAAGAGTCTGATGTTGAATTTAAAAAATCCATTGAGTATGGTAATGAAATTAATTTCCTTGAAATATTTAATGATGAATAATTCAGAAGTATTAGTTTTGAAGAATAAGAAACTCATCTTGAAATGAATTCTGAAGAAGAGTTGAACTAATGTCTGAGAAAGATTAGAAGACTTCAAAAGAAATCAAAAAGATGGAAAATGAATTCTCAAGCAACCAAAAATGTTTTACTGGTGAGAATGAAAAGCTAGTTAAGGAGATTACTGATTTGAAGAAGCATTTATAAGATGCAAAGAATTGTAATGTGCATTTTTATGTGAAGTTTAAAGAAAAATAAAAAATCTTGGAAATTGTCTAACAAAAACAATCTAAAGCTGAAATGAAAAGTCTAAGTATTCAAGACTCTATAATCGATTTTGGTGAATTTTCTTGTAATGAGAAACTTGAGAGGTTAACCAAAAGATACCTTCAAATTATGAGAATAAGAATTCTTGGAAAGTTTTTTAGGGGGTCAATGTGAATAATTTAGATGTTGCAAAACATCTAGAGTTTGAAAAGATTTTATCTGGATCTGGAAAAGATTAAAATACTTTTAATCCTATCAAGGCTCAAAATAATAAAATTAAACCAATTAAAATTGATAAGAATATTGTTGAGAAATGTTTTCACAATTCTGATCAGTATGAAGGTTTCATAGGTAATTTCATTTTCTATGGGTATTTTTGGTGTTGTGGGGGATTTTGGCATACATAAAGTATTTGTTGGATCAATAAACACCATTACTATTTTCCGATAGTTTATTAATGGAATATATTGAGGGAGATTCAATCTCCTCAATAAAGGATGAATGATAATGTTGTCATGAATAAATCTGAAATGAAGGAACTAAATATTGAAAATAGGTTCCAACACTTGGAAACTATTTTTCAGAGATGTGATCAAACTGGACACCTTAAAAAAGGATGTTTTGTTTTTTTTCTACATCAATAAAGTATTCTCAACTCTCAGTACTTGAAGGTGAAAAATGAAAATAATAGATAAATGGCACTTATTGTGGAAACTACATTGAAATTCAGGAAAGGGGAACGACCCTAGATACTTGATATTTAGTTTCCCTCCCACTTGATAGGAGACTTAAAATTGTTGAAATATGTGAATGATTTGAATGAACCCACAGTGACATTTGGAAATGATAAATCATTTAAAATCAAAGGGGTTAGGTCAACCATCATTGGAATATAAAAGATGAAATCTAAGATAACATTTTATTTTGATGGGCTGAAACACAACCTTTTCAGTGTCTCACAATTGTGTGATGGGGACAACAAGGTCATATTCAGGAAAGATGGATTTGTTGTAATTATTGATGAAGATGGAAAGATTGTTACAAGAGGTCAATGTAAAAACCTAAATTTGTTTAAGTATGGTGATTTAAAAAACTCTAGTTACATGAGTATAGTGAAGATAATTAGTTAGGGAAAAAGCCTTAGGAATATGTGTTTGAGAAACATGAGAAAGTTATCTAAATTAGATAGTTTTTGAGACATTCCTAATTTTCCATGAAGAAGATATTAGGGTTTAAATATCTATGAGAATGGAAAAATTACAAATGTTTTGCATAAGAAAGTTCATATTTATTAAAAAAAAACCCTGAGATGATCCATTCCTATATATGTGGAAAAATGAGAAATCAATAAACACATGGAGATAAATACTTCATTATGTTCATTGATGATTTACTCACATTACTCTTGTTATGTCCTTGAAACACAAATCAGATAATTTGAAAATGTTTAAAAGTTTCATAAGAAAAGATAAGAAAGAATGTCAGTATTTTATAAAGAAGTTGAGAACTGATAATAGTGGTGAATACATTAATGAAGAGTTTAAAGACTATTTTGAGAAGCAAGGAATTAGGAATGAGTATACCTCTCCAAAAAATCCCCAAAAAAATGGGGTTACTGAATGAAAGAATAGAAGCCCTGTGGAAATGGGGAGAATCATGTTACATGAACATGGCCTTTCTCATTAATTTTGCAGTCATTCCATGATTGATATTGTTTATATTCAGATCTTTTTTTTCTAAAAGCCTTAATAAGATATGAATCCCGATGATTTTTTTATGGAAAAACTCAAAGTTTGAGGCACTTTAGTGTTTTCAAGAGTCCTTGAATTATAAAGAAGAAAGGTGGAAACTATTGTATGTTTCATCAGAAAGGTAAGGATAGAATATTTCTCGGCTACTCTATGGACAGAATAGAATATAGATTCTACAACAAAGAAACAAAAAAAATTGTTGATTCAGTTGATGTAGAATTTATTGAAACATTTATGAAAGGGAAACATGTTCAGGCAAACAATGAAGTTATGAAAGTTAAAGAAAACAATTCTATTAAGGATACAGATAATTGTATTCTTTCTCAAGAAGAATAATCAGAAATAGACATTTAAAGTGATGAATATAAAAAAAACTCTTATCCAAGTCTAGGGAAACACGTGGAAGCACAAAATATAACTGCTGATTAACCTCTGAAGGTTCAAACAAGAAGAACAACCAACTCCATTACACATACTTATTTGTATTCAATAGTGGAACCAAATAATCTGAATGAATATTTTGAGAAACCTATATTGTATCAATCCATGAATGAATAATTGGATCATATTGAAAATAATAATAAATTGGAACCCATACCCATGCCTGAAAAAAATACCATCAGAAAAAAATAGGTTTTCCATGATAAGAAAATTGAAAAATGTGAAGTTATATGAAAAAAGGAACGATTAGTTTGCAAAGGGTATTCATAGATTGAGGGTATTGGTTTTTATGAAACCATTGATACATTGGAATGAATTTAAGAAATTAGAATATTTATTTCTATTTCCACACAACAAGGCTAAAGGATCTTTCAGATAGATATTAAATCTGCATTCCTAAATGGTGATCTTCAAGAATAGGTTCATGTTGGACAACATTGTTGATTTTTTTTTGGAAAGATGATGGTTTTTGTGTAAATTGATAATGGTATTGTATGGTCTAATACAAGATCTGAGGGTATGGTATTCCAAATTTGATACATGCTGAAGAAAGGTGAATTTTAACAGAGGAAGAGTGTGTATCAATCTTTACATCATATAAATCAAGAGTATTCCCTCATTTTAATTGTTTATAATAATGATATTATCTTTACTAGGAATTATTAAGGATGTTGTGAAAGAACTTCTGAATAAATGAATGATGTATTTGAAATGATCATGCTGGGAGAAAGGAAATACTTTCTTGGGTTACAAATCCATCACAAGAAAGAAAACATTTTCCTCTCCTAAAAAAATTATACAAAAGAACTTCTCATGAGCTTTGGTATAGAAATTTAAAAAATTATTTCCACACCAATTTAAGTGGGAACAAAAGCTGAGTAAATATGGAGGTGGAAACGAAGTAGATCAGAAAGAGTTTTGAAAGCTGAATGGAAGTCTATTGTATTTGGAATTCTCAAGACCCGGCATAGTTTATGTTGTTACCTTATGTGCATGATTTCATAGTGCTCCAAGAGAATCACATATTATTGCTGCAAAAAGATTTCTTAGATACACCGTAGGAACAATTGAATTAAGAATCAGGTATTGTAGCTCAAATAGTAGTTATTTATTTGGGTATTCTGATGCAGATTGGGCAGGAAATGATGATGACAGAAGATCCACTTCCTGTGGTGCATTCTTTTTGGGAAATAATTATGTTAGTTAGAAGATTTAATTGTTGATGTAAAGTTACCTTTTCTCCTAGGCTATGACAATCAATGTACAATCAATCTCACTAGAGATCATGTGTTACATTCTCATTCCAAACCCATTGATATCAAATATTATTTCATCAAAGTGCATGTGGAGAAAAATGAATAGAAGATGGAGTATGTTCCAACATCGGAACAAGTTACTGATATTTTCAAAAAACATTTATCAAAGGGACCATTCTTAAAAATGAGGTTGAACTTGGGTGTCCAACATATTTCTCATCATTGTTGAGGTATGTGTATGTGTCCCATATCTCCACTTATCTTTGGATTGTTTTTTCATGGTAGAGAGTTGTTCTGTTTTATAAATATATTGCTAAAAATAGAGAGTTCTGGGTAATCTATGAATTCAGCATTGTTTAGTATGAAAACTAAACAAACTACCTATTGGAGTGGTTGTAGGAAAAGAAATAGAATTTTTTTCTACGAAGAATTAAGAAAATAAAGAGAAAAGAATGTTGATGTCATAGTCATTTTTCTTATTTCATGGATTTTCAATTCATGGTTCTTCTTTCCTAAAATGAGTTAGCTCACATAGGCTTAGAATTATTGATATGTAATAAATTCCCTAAGGTTAAAAAGTTTTGTGATTTATGAAACTTGGTTGACAAAAAAAATCAAAATGGTGAGATTGTTAAGACCAAGCCGATGATGAAGGTGTTTTGTTTTCAAGTGTTGTCTTTAGTTGTCAAGGTCAGTTTTGTTGAAATTAATTCACTTCTATTTGTTTTGTGGAAACAATTGCCTCAGGTTTTTTTTTGAAAAGAATTAGACCCCTGTTTTTTGATTATTGGACATAAATATTCAAAAAGTTTGTTCATAGTATGATAATTAGAGGGATTGAAAGAAACATGAGTGTGTGGAATTTTATGATACTTTTTGATGTAATTGTCACGATTCTTTTCTAATTTGTATTTCAAATAAATCATAAGTTGGATTGGGAACTTGTCATGCATGCTTGATTGAAGAAAGGGGGAGTGAAAGAGTTGTTGTCAATTAAAAAATAATTGTATTCAGATTTATCTTATCTGGATGGGAGAGAGAAAGAATTGATTCTAATTGTTTTTCAAAACAATTGTATCCAAATTGAAGTGATGGTTCCAATTGAAAAGGTGGTACCAATAAGAAAGGAATGTGGTCGTATTGATTTTATTTCAAAAAAATTGGATACTGAGTTAAAGTAAAAGATATTATGCTAATTTATAATCATGTGGTGATGATTGAAAATTGTTGCTGAATGAAAAGGGGTGTTGATAGAAGAATAAGAGATGGTACTGGTTTTTTTAATAATTGATCAGATCTGAGTGAGAGAGAAGAGATGATACCGATCAAAATGTAATTGTATTCATAATGTAATTGATTGTATTTTGGTAGAAGAAAAGAAAATTGTCGATGTTGATCAATAAGGAATCATTTTCAGATTTTATTTTATTGTATATAGGTAGATCATCGTTTTCAGATTGTATTGTATCATATCTGAGCAGATCAGCATTTTCAAATTGTTTTGTACCATATCTGAGAAGATCATTTTTTTCATATTGTTTTTGATCGTAACAAGAATGACTGTGACTAGAAATGATCATATCGAGAATTATTTTATCCAAAATGAACATAGCCTGAACGATCGTAACTAGAATTATTTAAGCTAGAAATGATAATTTTTAGGATGATCGTATCCTGATCATTTTTATTCAGAAAATAGCATTCTTGGTTTGAGATTAAGAGAAATAATCAGTAATAAATGGAAATTTACAATACATTCCAATTAAATTCAGATAATGCTAAAGTTGATCCTCAATGAATTCAAAGTCCTGAACGTAGTCATGGTTCAATCACTAATTTTTGAATGATGTATTGTTTCTCAAGTTGTTCAAGAGAAATTAAAAGGGAATAAGATTTATGAATTATTTGTTGATGGTGAGCCAAACGTTCAAATATAAGATCTTGATTCATCTTAGTTCTGAGAATCATATTCAGAATTCTGCATGAGGAATTAGACTCAGTTCATCAGACCCATATATTCCTGACAATTGAAATGGGTCTCAGTAATTTAAATGGGAGTCTGAAGAAGAAGAGGTAAAGTTTTTCTATGTTTTTAGATGCATCAAGAAGCATTGACGAAGTTATAATTACTCAGAGATTTCAGGTGAAATTTAAATCTGGGTGAGTTTGTGTGAGTGGGAAATTTTTTGGGATTCCCTCTTAATCTCATTTTGGGTCTCCTATAAGAGGGCAACAAGTACATTGTACTTTCTTATGACCTATACTATTCAACACATAAGAGAGAGATACTCTGAGTTTTCAGTGAGAGAAATTGATGCCATTTTTTGTAATGAATACATTTCAATGGGTCTTGTATTCAGATGTGTTTTCTATCATGCTAAATTAATTAGAATGGGATTTTCTATACTATGTATCACCATATTAGAGATTTTTGGATTGAGGAAGTATCATACTGAGTTTCATCATACTAAGTGATTGATGTGGTGTTGATTATACTTTATTGTATTCTATCATAAAATTAGATTGGGAGTATTGTTTTGTAAGAATTGGACTTAGAGGAATCAGACTCAGAAATGATCAGACTCAGTGTTTCATAAGAATGTCCTTGTATATCTTACCTTTATTTTAGGTAACTAATGTGTTAATTGTATTTAATTTTGAATACATTTTTTGAATTAAAAATAAGAAGATGTAACATGAGTTGTTACAAAACAATTGCATTTACATATTGTGTTAAGTGGATTCACATGAACTAATTGAATCGTTTTATAGTTCTATACAAGTGAAAGGTTATATCCTACTCATTGTAATCCAAGGACTTATTTATAGTAGATTGTATGGTGTTGGATGATTTCCATACCATACCAAGGACGTAGATATTCTTATTTAATAGGTAACCTTGTAAATCTTTGTGTTCCTTTGGTTGTGTGTAGATTTACTTCTAAATAGGGAATTGAAACCCATAACAAGAGGTGAAGGTTAATTTAATTGAAAATAAGCATAAAAGGAAAAGAGTAACACTGATTCACCCCATCCAACTCTCAGTGATACAACACATTGACTTAGCACTTTCAATGTGGAATTGACTTTGGTTGATGGTCATGTTGGCCTAGATTTTCTTTGGTTAGAATGGAAATGAAGAGTTAATCAATATATCCACAAAAAAAATTTCCCAAATCCCTAAATAAAACAAACAAATCCGACAATACACATGATTCAAGGAACAATATATTTATTGAATGATTCATGTTCATCATAGGAATAGAAAATGGTGTCAGAATCCAAAGAAGACAACCACCCAACCTTGAATTGGATTGATTGATGAAAACGAACAAATAATCATTGATGTCATTAATGTGATCCACTGATTTCATTACATTATGGTCACTAATACACAATATAGTGGATGTTCATCTAGGAGAGATCCTCCAACATCCTCTCAAATTGATCTAGTGTAATCTAATAAACCTAGGAATTCCATCCTAACAACAAAATTTTATATGGAATTAGGTCACTACATCAACGGATGAATTAATATAATTATATTTAATTATTTTATTCAATTTTACCCCGAAAATGAATTTTCCACAAATTCCCATGCTGAAAAATTCTATGTCATGCCTATTGTAAAACCAAAGTTCATAACTCCATGGTGCCCCCAGATTTATGATCTATGCACCCATGTAATAATTGTTTTTGATTTTTATGAAAATAATGCATGTGTTCAATTTAATATATTTAATATATTTCAAAATATTATTCTGGGAACATAGTGCCTCAGGATCACACTCTATCAAAGAACATGGTCTTGATAATAATAAACAAAATATACAAAAATAAACATGGAAAATATATCTCATTACAACCCACTTAATCTGATATTACATTAATGATTTTAATATTTTCTATCTCAATATCTTATCCACCAATATAGGGCCCCAATAACCATATTCTCCTTTATCAATGTGATCTATTCTTGCAGTCCTAAATCTTTATCCTCTAATCAGTGGATAGATTTCATCATTAGATATATTGATATCTCATCGTCATCAATGAATCTAATATTATCCAATAAATTCTAATCACTTACTAGTCATATAGAATCATTAATGGATCAAAATATTAGTATTCATGATTATTTAGGCTATTATATTTTAATCTCGTAGAATTTTTCATCTCAGTCACACATTCAGTATAAAATGTTCTAGCCAATGGAATTTCATTGTATATAGTTTTTTGATATTATTTACCCTTTCTATAGTAATAAAATTATTTTTTTTCAAAAATATCAATAAAACTCAACTATAATAATTAATCGGATTAATTTATTGAGAAAACACTTTCAACTACAAATATTTATGCACTGATACTACTTTTAGGTCTACAAAGGACCTTTATTGGCATATTCTCATAGAGGGGTATTGAATAAATGTATGGAATTTCTTCAATATAAACCACTCAATCTTAAATCCATCACTTACCTAAATGATCTTGTCATAATTATTAGTAGGGTCACTCTTATTTTCTTCTTTTAACAATGATCAAATTAGTTTTTCTTTTATATTATCATATAATAATTTTTTATCTATTGTTTTTTAACCCAAACTAAAAAATTTATGTCTAATAAAAAAGAAAATATATCATAAACATAAGATATAGTAATTTTTACATTGTTAATCCATCCTATGAAAATCCATGAACCATATAATGGAAGGGTTTCAAAGAGCCAGGATCCACTAAATCATTTTTAGGGGTGGCTTTAAGATTGAGAACTCAAAGCTCTGGGACCCTCTACATGCATGTACTACTCCCTCAATCCTATATTTATACTCACTACTTTTAAAAATGAAAGAGGAATTTCCATTCAAGCCTAAGAATGTATAATATCAAAACTACTATGTTGATTCACCGAGTGTATATACATGCTCATAAATTCCAATGTTTTTATCCTTCAAAGTCCATTTGTGAATACACCCATGCAATAAGATTAATCATACATCATATGTCATGGAAAATACACCATATATATTTGAAAATATCTTTGATGTGTAATTACACGTTCTAATTCATCTCCTGATTTCTATATAAATCTATTTTCTTTTATATTTTTTAATATATCTCATTTTTCATATCTTTTTCACCACAAAAAAAATTATATTAATAAAGAATGATATCTCTACCATTCTAGTAATATTTCACTTAAATATTTCCTGTATTATAAATTTTTAAATTTATAAGAATAATTATTTTTTGTGTTACCCAATTCTTCTAAAAATAATAGCTTTTTGTTCAAAAAAATATAAATGTTAAAATTAAATTAGTTTATCTTCACTATTTTCCCCATTTAAATCATTACTAAAATTTTCCATTTAATTATATAGATATCATAAAAACCCCCCATAACATTTCATCCATGTATTCATGATCACACTCACAAATCAATATCCAAAAAAAATTCTCTTTCAACACTTTAAATATGGAAACAAATATTTAATAAATTATTTAAAATATATCCTATTTTTAATTAGTCAAAAAAATATCATCACATGAGTCTCCAAATATGAAAATAAATTTTTCAATTAAAATATTAATAAAAATAGTATTTCTATGAAAAAAACTCTATCAAACACTTTAGTTGAATTTATCAAGAAAATTACCATTTAATTATTCATTAATTTCTATAATTATTTCTTAAATAATTATAATAATTATATTTATATAAAACATCACCTATAAAATCCCTCTTTCATCATTTGGATAATATTGGTGAACCCTACATATCCTCCGGTATAACATTTTAGGAACTATCGCATCATAGAAAAAATAATGTGATCTTATATAAGAAATATTTAATATTATGTGTCACCAATATATAGTAAAATATCATAGGAATAACCATTAATACCTTATGTATCACTTGATAGATATGACATAATACATAGAAGATATTTTTTATGTGATTTACCTTCTTTAATTTTATAATTCCTCCTTATATGATCTAACATTTGGTTAAGATAAAGTTAGGTAACAATTAGCGTATATTTCCTATCACAATATATATTACATATTCTAATACACTTGTTTTTGTTCTCAATCCTTAATTATGTAATCTTAAATATATTTGAAATATTTTTTAACACTCTCGAATAAATTATGACACTCTATAATATCTTATACAACTCCAAAATGATATTACACAAATCTTAGATTTCTTCTTCAACTATGAAATATATTATATACTACATTGTTTTTCTTATAAAATTCTATTGGTGATTATTCCATTACAACATATCCAAAATGAAGATAAATATTACAAACCATAAATCTAGTCTTATGAAATATATTTATATTTTTTTATTCTTACACTACTCTAACGTTCAAAAAATATTAAACATATATTTAATCATGTTACATCCATCAGAAAATAAATATAAATTTAATTAATTATTATTTATATGGTTCCACCATACTACTTCTAGGCATCTTGGTTAGGGATTCATTTATTCCAGAAATATTTTTTTATTTCTGGAATATATCATGCTTCTTCTAAACTACCATGGTGGAAGTACTTACATCCATAAGAACATCTCTTATAGTTTCTACCAGAACATCTTCAACTCCTCTTCTAGAATAACATCTATAACACCACCACACGTGGTTTTGTTTGGAATATTTCTAGATAAAGTTTTAGAACAACATAATTATATTTCTTTTTAATAAATATTAAACTTCTTTACAACACTGTTGTAAATGAAACTAAATACACCAACATCAACTCCCAATTGTATGCCAACAAATTACAATTTACTATAATCAAATTTCATGATAGGTTCTAATCAGGATAATGAATTATTTTCAAATTTAATGATTTTTTTTTAATTTTTCCATTTTAATGTAAGTTTTTCTAAATTTTATTTGGAACTATGTGCTTAGATTAAATATTCAGGGTCAACCCATCAATCAAAATAATTACCTGGGGGCACATTGTTTACAAAGATTACCTTAAGCATTGATGATTGTCTAAAAAGTGGGATGAGTTATTTACTCCCATACTCAGATCAGTATCAATTGAGTTTCGTTACAAGTATCACAACCTAGTATAAGAAGACTCACTAATCTTATCACTTTTAAAAATAAAAAATAGCATAAAAATAGTGGTGTTAAAAAAATACATCCATTCTCAAATGGATATTGAGTATAAGACATGATCTTCTTAATAATATTCACATTCCTATAGTCTTTATAGAATGCACATCAATATCATAATTATATTTTTCTATATACTCCCTCATTATTTTTAGTGTCATAAACCCTTTGAAGTTTATTTTATTATACTTACATAGATATATATAAATTTTACACATAAAATAAGTCAGTAAACATCTTCATTAACTTCCAATTAATTCAAGATTTAAATTAACATGGATTATATTCTCAAATTCACTTTCAAAAGGATATTTTTCTTGTATTTTTTCCATTTAAATTCATTTAAGTGTCCTTTATATTCTATTTGAATTATTTATAAGATATTTAATAATAAAAATCTATCATTTATTATGGAAAAATAAAATATTTCTTTGATTCTAAATTAATCATAGGTGAATATTTTAGGCTCAAATTGACTTAAGGGAAACCATATTTTTAATGAAAAATTATTTAATCATTATTAAATATCTCTACATTTATTAATAAAATATGATCTAAAAATGTCCAACAATTTTTAAAGCCTAATTTTCAAATAACTCCCTAGAAGATAAATTCATCCCAAAAAAAACATGGTAGAACAATGATATTTTTAAATTATAAATAAGACTCTTAATTTCAAAAAAAATGCGAACTATTTATTTTCTAGAAACAACTCGAATTTTTCATTTAGTTTATTTATATAGTATTTTTTTCCTTTGTGAAATTATTTTATTAATAATTTTCCCAATTTTTTACATAGTTTATTATTATTTATTTGAATAATAACTTCAGAAAGATGCTACTAGACATAACTCAAATATACAGTTCCATTTTTATTATACACATATTAGTTATACAATGTAAATTCTGCTGGGAACAACACAATAAGACATTATTCCCATATATTCGACTCTAAGTAATTGACATGGTAATACTTAATGTGGTGAATCATAACTCTCAATTCAAAACATATTACCAATGTAATACTTATTTTAAGAAATTCTCAACATATACCTTATACATATATATTATCAAAATTATTTTTTACTCAATGTAGTTTAGGTATCTTCATTTCTACTCTATTCACTGAAATAAATATATTTTACTTTATGTAACAATATTGAATATAATAATAGTCAAAAATGATACCATATATACTTTATGAATATATTCATCACATAAAATTATTTTCTAGATTATTCTAGGTGTTTCCTTACATACATAATTATAAGGCATACAAAATTCTTATATAAAAACTAATACTTTATAATCCTGTAAAAACTACCAACTTTCTTCATAGAGTTCACATATATTTAAAAGTATTCAAATAATAAATTTTATCTCTCCAGTAATAAATATGAACTATTGCTAAAAAATATAATTCAAAATTCAAATTCGGATCCTATATAACTATTTTTAAAAATTAATATCAATTAATCTCACATTTTAATGATGTTTAATACACCATAACCCATGAAATTCTATTTTTAATTTATACATGTTTGGAATTGACTATTTTTATACATCATTTTTTTATGTATACATATAATTCATCTAGAAAACATTTAATTTTAATAAATATAATTGATATAAAACCATAATGAAACACAACTTAAATAAATTAAAATTCTAGGTTTTAGTCCTAGAAATTTATTGTAGTTATTTTTTCTAATAGTACTGTATACATAATATCTCTAGAGATAAAATATTATCCATGTCATTGGGGGTATTAAATATTCCTCAAACCTATCTCATTATATGTATTTAACTCTTGAAACACTATAATTTAATACATAGATTAGTTTGTAACATAAATCTATCTTAACATTAATTAATCCTCAAAGGTCATCCATTAATAAAAAAATTATTAGTTTGGTAAAACATAATAATATAATTAAATAATATATCAAATATTAATATTCAATAAAAAAGGTTTTCAAAATAAATGGAATCATGGATGATGAAAATATCATGGAAGGGTATTGGTCCAAATAATTCATTTAAAAGGATTCTGATGGAACATATGGATAAACCCTTTAAAGTAAAAATTCATGTATATATATATATATATATTAGCATTATGATATACAGAAATTATTTAAAATATTTTTCCTAGGATTTTCAGATACCCAATAGTATCTTATTTCAAATATTATGAGTACTCCCAAAGATCCTGAAAAGCGTTAAACCAAATATATTGCAGATCATATTCGAAAAAATCCTTCCTTTATAATTATAATATAAATGATACCATATATATATTAACAAAAATATTGGGATAAAAAAATTATATAATAAGTGTATATGGAAATTTAATATTAACTAATTTGAGAAGAAAATATCTTATAAAAATATTTCAATGAGAATAAGAGAGAGAAATTACATCCCAAATTATTTCTTCATGGATTTTGAGAAATAACTCATAAAATATTTATAAGATCATTTAAAATAAACTTAAGATACAACAGGAAGATAAATTATCCAAATATATTTTTAAAAAAATATAATGGGTGGAGAGTTATATTTTTATAGAGAATAATGGGTAATGGTTTAACATATTTATTTATTTCCATAAGATTATATTTTGAAAAATACACACATTCAAAGATCAGAAAAAATAATTCTCATAGGCGTTTTTTGCCAACACATGAAATTTGATTTTAGAACCATGATTTTTAACATTTAATCCACACCCAAAAAAATAATTACCCATCATATTTATCAATAATTCATAAATAATCAAAAATAGTTTTTAACAAGATAAAATATGTTTTATGATTTAAAAGTTTCCTTATTGTTCGAAATATTAATAAATAATTTTAAAATATATTTCTAATAATACGAAAAAAAAATTATTCTAAGTAATCAAATTATTTTTAAATAATTATTAATTCATAAAATATGTTATAGATATATATAATATGATAATAGTCATCCAAAATTTTATTTTATTTTTGAAATTTCAATAAAAATTACATTACATAATTTTTGTGTAATGATTAAAAGAATAGCTCATTTTCATAAAACCAAAACAATGAAATTTTTAATAATTAAATAAATACATTAAAAACATTGGGTATCATATATATTTTGAAAGGATTAATCATAATATATAAATAATTATTATTATTATTCATTAATTATCTAAATAATACCATCCCAATGATTACCTTTCCCAAAACAAATTACTTTCCATTTTATAAATTTATCAGAAACATCCCCCAAGAAACATATATCTCACATCAATGATTTTTTCTGTAGATATATTCTATAATTCATTTATCTAGTTACTAATATTTTTTCTTTATTTTTACAAAATAAAATTATTAATTATTCGTATGATAGATTATTTTCCAATAAATTTTTATATCCTGGTCATGAAATTTATTTTTATTAATTTTACACTTTTATTTTAGTATTTAGAGTGAATGTACATCATTGGTTTATATAATTATTTAGTCTAATAATAAAATAATATTTATTTTTATCTTGTTTAATTTAAATAAATTTCACTTCAACATAATAATAAATATGATTTTGTATTATTGGATCATGGTATTGAGAGGGTTATTTTGGAACTATTCATCCACTAACATTGGGTCATGTCATGGTAGGATAATCATTTTTTTAAGAGATATTATTTCACCAAAAGATAAATTATGGTTTTAGATTCTATAAATTCATATTGATATGCACAATTTTAAATTTTTTAGTTAATACTCCCAAGTAGATAATTCTAACCCTATACGTGTTTAGTCAATTTAGTTTTTATGTTTTCTCCAAAAAAACATAAATATATTTATTTTGTGAGTATCATGGTATGTGTAGATCCAAAATAGAGATTATATTTATTTAATGGAAGTATAAATGGATATAATTATAAGTTGAAATAGTATGACAAATATCTTTCTAGGGAATACATTGCAAGGTGGATCGAGAGTAGTTAGTGTTTCGATTTTACAAATCAAGATTTTGCAATATCAAATGGTAGGGTTTATTAAATATATGATTTTATAAAAAGGTCCCTCCATTAATTGAAAAGATTAATTGGTGGATATGTCTTGGGTAAAGTACAACCCTTTAGTATCATTTCACTTCCAAATCCTCTTATTTTTTACAGGTGTTATCTATTTTTGAGTTTTCTAAGGATATGGTGTCAAAAATTATAAACGTTTCATTTATATTAATGGGTTTTAATGTTTAATATTTCTATATTCCTTTCATAAAATCATTATATTATTAATTTCCTTATATTATTCAACTTTATGAATGACTATATAAGGTTGTATTTTTATTTATTGTGACAAATTATATATTGTTTATATATTTTTTCCATTGATTATTTTATGGATTCACACTTAATTATCGTTACGATATGGTTTAGTGTTCTCTTAGTTAAAATATTTATTAATATTTATAGGATTTATAAACCATAAATATATCATTTTCCATAGTTTGTGGAATTATAGATAAACAATAATTATTTATTTCAGTAATTGTAAAATAATTATTTTTATTATAAATTGGAAATCGAATCAAAATTTCAATGTTTCATTACTCCAAAAATAGAGTGGGGTTTTGGGAGATATTTTTATAAAACTGAAATATTGGTTGTTTTATATCTTTGAAATAGGCTAGACATTACTTCCATTAATAATAGATACATTCATATTTTTCTCCAGACTGATCTGATTTGAAGCCTAAATCACTTGAAAAAACCACATCCACTACTTCCTCTTGCAATATATATATATATATATATCCCCTCTCTATCCCACCTCCACATATCTTATAATTTGGGAAACATATTTATTAACAAAGAAAATGTGGATTGATTATTACAAACCTGAATTTTGGTTGGTTATTTAATCTCATATTGTAATTCATGATTTTAAAAAAGTTTTCCATATATACATTATGTGTGTAATCCTCCTAATATTTCATTTATACCCCAATGAGTTTTTTATTTATTTTTATCAAATATAATGTATTTTTGTTTAAGTTTTTTATAAGAAATATTAAAATATTAGACTTCCTTAATTCTTATTTAGGAACTCATCTTTTCCCTATCTATGAAATGAGTTTTCAGAAAATACTATTACCCTTTGATAAAATATTTTTTGATGATTTATTATAATAAATGAAACATTTTTTATAGAAAAACATGTGTTAAGGGTAATTGTTTCCTAAATTATACTTCTTTATTTTTCCATTAATTGGATATGAAGTTTTCTTGAGATAATAAATTCTTTATTTTTTTAATTTTAATTTCATAAAAATGGATAATCTTGATGGAATTAATTTATATAAAATTTCATAATCAAATTATTTTTTATCAGAAAAAAATGATTTATGAGGATCTTGAGTTTTATAATATGTTTCATAATTTTATTCAAATATTTATACTATTAACAACATAATTTGTTCTTTATTTTTATTGAATCTACTTTTGGAGAAACATGAAACTCATTGAAGAACCATTCTCTATGATTTATCGCATTATACATATTTTTTCTATAAATAAATTCTAATTATAACTAAATTTATTTTTAAATTATATTAATAGATTTTACCAATTATGTACATATACATTTTCTAAATAATTCATTAGGTGTTTGTATTTTTAAAAAATAGATACTCTTTAAAGTAATTATTTTGATGATCTATAATAATATATAAATCATTTCTCCCTCATGAGATATTATTTATTAATAAATTTATGTTTATACTAAGTTCTAAATTATTCAACATGATTTTATCTTTAGTTCTTTTCACATTTATTAACATATTTATTTCATTGAATTTTTTTTGAAATCATTATCTCACACTATTAATTATTTTTATTTTAATATCACAAACTAGGAAACTTTTTAATCAAAATATATATATTTATAACATTATTATCTCTATTTTAAGTCCATTACATTTCAATTGATTTGTACCAGTGTATTTTTTTAGTTTTTAACCATTTCTAGAATTTATACTTTTATATTTTTAAGCACAAAAAATATTGAAATATTTATTTTAAAATTATGTTCAAATATTAATATTTATATTAAAATATACAGAACCTTGAAATAGTTTTATATTTTTATATAAAATTGAAACATTGTAATTTTATAATAATTTTGGTTTTTATATAGTATCATATTCTCTTGTAAATATTTTTTTATCAAAAATTAGGAATAATGGATTTGAACCTAAATTTTATATTTGTTTAATTATTTTTAGTTTTTGATGTCAATACATAGTGGAATTAGGTTTTTAATTTTAACGATATGTCTTTAAATAAATAATAAAATAATGATTTTTTTTCAAATCTATGTATTTTCATTGTGTGGGTTCGAAGTAAACCCCAATGCCAATATGATAAAATCATCAAGTAATTCATCAATCACTAGAGTGTTTGGTATATCACTCTAATGATTCTAAATAAATAATGATGCCTCCATCTATTTTTTCACTACTATAATTATGATGGTTTATGACCACTTGGGGGGTAAACCCTTAAAATAGTAAATATAGGTGGTTTACCAATGTGATATTCCTATGAAGGTTAGATACACAATTTAGGGGATCATACATGCATATTTAGATACAACTATTTTTTCATCAAAATATTATTATCATTATAATTAAGTTTATAGGGGAATATAATTTCCTGAATAAAATCAATATAACATATAGTGTGTTATATATGGACTCTTTATGAATAGAAATTTGTATAATTATTTTTTGATAGTGTTTATAATTTTAATTAATTCGATCTGGTTTACATTGAATTTTTTGGTTTTCTTATTGAAATGTATATAAAAATGAACTAAAAAGTTTCTAAAAAAATATATAGATTTATTTTCAAAATAATTAAAGGATATATAAATGTTGGATAAGTGATTATTTGGTAAGGTAGAAAAGTATTATCCCATATGATACATACAAACCTATTTAACTGATTCATAAAAATGATAATATACTCCTAGTGCATAATAGATATGGGAGTTTCATTGAGTAACCCAATGATCTACCAGATTTAGTATATATAAATGTAAACTTATTATAGACTCTATGAGATGTCTATTTTTTAAAAAGTTAGGGTTAGGTAGAATTGAGATCGAATCTTTTGAATGCATCATATTAACTACCGAATGAAATTCTACTATATGAAACATGATATAAGACTATCTGATGAATTAATACTCATCCTAATGTATAACAAATTATAATTTAAATGTTTATATAAAAAATATGGGCTTTTGTAAACATATTACTAGATAGTGATAATATTCTTTAGAAACAAATTTCAATGTTTCTGGATACTACATTTTTTAAAATTTTGTCAATCTAAGACCTGAGGAGTTTATAAAATGATAAAAGAGTTAATAATATACTAAGGAAATTACATTTGGAGTCTAAAAAATGTATCTACATAAAATACAGTACATGTGAAGGTCTATTATAAATATAAATATTTTACACATCATTCTACCAAAAATTAGGTTTTCATGAATTCTACCAGAGGAATAGTCTGCACTAGATCCTACTTAACACACTACCTTGAAATCTATATAACACATCCCACGCCATTATTTTACATAACATTGTTTTACCTAAGGTATCTAATAAACCTACTGAATTTTTTATTAGTATTTGGGTTAATATATATTATTTTCTATAATTAAATCTTAATTTATTTGAGGATGTTTTCCTTAAATATGTGAAAGGCCACTCAATTAAAAATAAAAACAAAAATATGGAACACTATTATTAAAAAATGGAGTTTATAAATTTTTTTATTCAAGAATTTTGGTTTATATTTTTTATTTATTCATTCTAATGAATTTTATGATCCAAAATTAATGAGGGGAACATGGAACAAGTTTATCATTCACTAAAATATTTTCTCTCGTGTCATATAATGTTTACACTTATGATAACATGTCTTAAAAAAAGATAAGTATTAGATGTTGAAAATTATATGAGGTGATAAAGAGAATTTTACAATGTGTTTTCATTAAATATAATATTGATAAATTTATAAAACTTAATTACCTTTTTTTGTATCCTATTTTAGATGAATATTTAATTAAAAAATTAGAGAACATTAGTTTAATGATAAAAATCGTAACTCCCAGACTAGGGTCACTCTATAGTAACTGGATCGGAGTGACCATGGGCTATGGTAATGCTTCCACATACAAAAAAGGCTTAAAAATAGTATTGGGGGACTATATTCTAATAATGGGGAGACATATGTTCTTCTCATGACCTAGAGGGGAATTAGAGGTTGTGATTATGAGGTTAGTAGGCCACCGCTAATGGTTTATGAGAAAACAAAAATAAACAATAAGTAAAACTTAGTACATAACCTGACTACTCGATCTCAGCTTTCACTAAGTGAGACTTTTCCTTCCCTAATTGGGGAAAACGTAGAACAATACATCAATATTCATTCATACATGATTCTCCCTAATTATTAAAACCGATTAATTATCCCATGAAATCAATGTCCCATTGAAATCATGACACCCTAATAGTGCATTGAAAATTAAAATAACAAGTCTTGTGAACTTCCAAATTCTTTAACATCTCCTAGCTCAATCTACTGAATATACCTATGGAATGCCTACACCCACCATTAACCAAATATTTGTCTTAATCCAATACATGTGTAGAAACTATCCTACTCCCATACAATGATATCACACACCTCAAATTGTTTCCCTAATGTTGTTCCCATTATCCATATGAATGTTCAATATCATATATCTTATTTATCTTTAACTATAGTGGTTTCCACCCTTGATGATTGGATGAAACCAAATCATAAAACATTTCTTATCATCATATGAAATTAATGGCCTCAACACCAATAGTGAGTAGAAATCAATAATAACCTTGGATACATATCTATAACCCCATTTTCACAATCCATAATAAAGGTCAAATACATTTTCATCATACTAGTGAACCATGTTACCCAATTATCGATGTTTAATATAAACTAAATTCACATGGGTTACACTCAAAAAATTCCCATAGAATCATACCAATCATCAGAACTAAATAATAACTCATGAAAACATGTGTCACTAAGCCCAACATGACATTAACTCACAATAATGGGAAATATTTCCATACCCAATTATATCATTTTTCCACATGATACTTCCCATATGTATCATTATGTACAATGGATTCTACTAGTAGATCTATTATTTGTATTATATATAGAACCCTACAAGACCTATTTATCAATGATCATATGAACACCCATATAATAGAATAATAAATTAGGAAACTTCTACATGGAGTACGGTGGACTCCACTAACCAATAAATATTGATCAATATTGTTATAATGGAAATAGATCATAAAATATAAAAACACCATATTTTTAGGGAGCATAAAATTGGAATGTGATACATATAAATAATAACAAAATATAAATACCCTACTACAACTAACCATATAAATTTATACTCCCTATATTTACCAATTTTATTAACTAACAAGATTTATTAAAGAATCCTCCTGGAGATAAAGTGGACAATAAGAGAGAAATTTATAGACTAATCCAAAAATACTGGTTAAAAACAGATTTTTAAAATTTTATATTAATATTTCCCATTTAATATGTCATGTTTATTTATTTATTGAAATAGATAAAAAAATACATCACTTCACATTTTTATCAAAAAATGGAATTCCTAAAAAAGAATATATATTTTTTAGCCCTCGTGAAAGGTTTCCAGAATAAAGTTTAATACCACCATTAGAGAAAGAATCATAACAATACTATATATAAGACTTATGTGTCCTATGAATTGGTTTTCCCCCATGTATAAGGTTTTAAATATAGCTAAAATTTGATATATAAAATTTTTAACTTAAACAAAATATATCTTCTTCTAGGAATAATTTTTTCCTTGGCCAAGAACCTTTAAATGAAATATTCTTCCATACAAATAATATATATTTCTTATGTAATGATTTTTTATTTAACGAAAAAGTGTATGTAAAATATAAATTACATGTGTAACACACTTTCCTCCACATGTAGGATATTTTTTTCCTCTTATCATACATAAAAATATTACATATCCACTTTTTATATGCATTTCATTTCATTATAAGAATTATATTTTTTATAATCATATAAATTTCTTATGAAATATACCATAACTCTAAAAAATCACCAAAATTTTAATAAATTCAAAACAACCCTTCCAAACATGTACAGACCATAAAAATATAATCAAATTCATGTAGAAACACTTTCAACTTTTTGATAATTGTAGAATTTTATCCCCAAGTCCATAACAACTCTCGAGGCTCATTCCTCATTCTATATTAATTCCCCTAGACCTCAACCAGGTTTAAAATCATAATTTATATACAAGATAAAATTTATATCACTTTTCCAAATACTCATGTCCTTAGAGAGAGAAATAATGGTAATAATTAAGAATATTATTAAATAATTTTTAATAGTATTTTATTTTACTATTACTATATCATTAGTCTGTATTCCTCAAAAAGGCCTTACTTAATGTTTTAGTAAAAATTATATTCAATGATATTATAATTTATTCCAAAATATCAAGAATCACATTCAAATATGAGGGAGATAAATATTGAGTTTGGGATAAACTATATAAATATAGATCAATATAAGGAATTAACCTTAAACATTATATAATCATTAATTTCATGTCAAGAGTTCATTCATTTACATTTAAGGATCTTTTTAGGTTTATATTTTTTATAGAATTATACCATAACTCATACATAACATAACTATATAATACAATGTAGAAACATCTGATCAGTATCCATTTTTTTATAATATAAAATATTTAAGATAAAAAATGATTAATTTTCATGAATAATCTTCAAAAAATTCAACTTGACTTCATCCTTTAAATTACCCTTCCCTAAACCATGTGGAAATCATTTAAATATGTGTTATGTGCACAAAAATCTTAGTAAGGGATATAAAAATGAAGAAAACTGTTAGCCAGTGAAAACCTTAAAAACCTGAAATGTTTACCTTTATATCAATATTTATTAAGTGAAACAAAAAATTAATTTTTACTTGAAAACATAGTTTTTTCTCAAAGAAAATAATTAAATCATATGGAATTCATAGAAAAATCTTATAGGTATCTTGGAAATCATTATCCATTTCACTCAAAAAAATGTAATAACCATATGTTCTACTAAAATATCTAATTAATTAGATGGATATCATGGACACACTAATCCTTAGTTTATAACATAACCACCCATATAAGGTTTATAAAATAACCATCCATCAGTATAAATATTTTCCAAGAACTATATCACAATCACAACATAGAAAATCCTTCATCTTTTACATCACACTCAAAAAATATTCTCTTCACCCATAAGAAATAATTTTCATATATTAAAATATTATTCACATTTAAAACCACATTTTCAATACCAAATACCAGAAATATGGTAATGTGGGTATTTTTTGAAAAAAAACATGAAATATTTTATGGGAATCCAAATATCAAATAATAATTACAGTGGAGGAAAATTCAATATCACTTTATATTTTAAAATAGATTGTTTCTTTTGTTGTTTGTAAAGAAAGTAACACATTTTTTAAAGATATTATTTTTTAATCTAATTGATAAAAAGACAAAAATTAAATTTATAAAAATATCAATTACAAAATAAAAAAAATTTTAAAAACATTTACATGGATGAAATAGATAGTTTGAAGGAAAACATTAAAAGATATTTTTTTACAAAAAAACCTCATTTCACTTTAGGAATATTTGATTCATATTCCCCAAGAAATAATGACATTAATAAAAATGTAAAATTCCCTAAAAATAGATATAAGAGTTATTTAACATGTTAAAATGATAGTATATACACCTCATAAAAGAATATATGTCCATAATATCAAAATATTACTTAATGAAAGGATATTGAGATAATGTACCTTACGTTGAGCCCAACTCGTCACAAACATTCTTTAGCATCCTAAATAATAAACATGTGTTAATTTATTGATTGATTATTATACTTTTTAAAGTTTATTATTTTTTTTATTTCACTTACCTCCTTGTTATATGTGATTATGTCATCAATTAGGTTTATGTTTGATGATTTGACTATATTCAGTGTGTGTGTCAAAAATCACTTTGGTAGGAAGACTATGGTCAAAGTGATCATTATTTAAAGAGATCCATAATAATAATCATGAAATACATATACTATTTATAAATCAATTATACTTTCAATATTAATAATGAATAATGGTTTTGAGATATGATGTATGTTACCTTCATGGAGACGGTAGGTCGTATGTATGGACAAGAAAATATTCTATTTTTCATTGATTATTATAGAATGTAGGTAGGTAATATTTTTTATTTATTAAATGATAATAATATCATATATAAAATATTATTTATTTAAATATACTTACACATATATTCTGTGTGGTGTGGTAATGAAAAGAGAGTCAAATCACTTCGTGATAGCGGTAGCCCACACGTTTATGAATGATATTTTCATTTTTCAGGGTCTGAAAAGGTAATAAAAACATTTAGATTGTCTTTTAAGAATTATAAATATTTCATTAATATAAAAATTATGTCATTTATATCACATATATTCTATAACATTGTCTTTATTACCTTCCATGTAATGTGTTAGTGAAAAACAAATCACATCGCTTCATGATATGGTAGTCTGCCGTACAAATGAGAGATGTTAACGTATCCCACATGGAATATAAATGAAAAAAATTATGTATTATATAAGTAATAAATATATATAAATATTTTTTTTACATCATATATATACTTTATATCTCTCATCATACCCAACTGTGGGATTTTTTGATTGAAAACGTGTCACATCAATTTGTAATGTGATAGTCCGTCATACAAATAAGTGACATTATCATTTATAATTTTTTGGGAACATGATCCGGATATAGGAAATTAAATTAAAATAATAAAATATATGATTATATTGTAAACTTGTGTAATTATATAAACATAAAATAATTTTATTTTAAATAGGTGTAAGAAGAAATAAAAGAAAAACACATAGTTAAGAATGTAACATCTTCTCAGACAACCTCTTTTGGATTATTTCTAAAGTGCTCTTATAATTTCATTATGAACAAAAAATCGATTCTAGTATGAGGATAATTAATTTTGGATGTTATTTTGTTAGGTATTGGATGATACAAAAGTGGTTTACTATGTGAAGAAGATAAGATAGGGGTATCCATTTCTATGTAAGGTGAGTGGCAGACTCATAATTTTTGAAAAGAAAAATCTCTACCCACATTTTTCACTTTTCAAAAGGTTCCATAATGAAATATTATAGAAGAATGCTTTTATTTCATTTTAACCATTATATTTCTATTTTAACCCCCCCCCCCCCCCTGTCACGACCTGTCCTCGGGGCCCGTGTAGTGATTACCCCAAGTCCACCTTCCATAGGCCAGGGGCTGGCGAATAGCACCAAAGGTGTAAATACCTAAGCTGGGAAGGAATTTCATTTATGAAAGTAAAAAAACACAACAGAGTATGATATAATAAGTAAACACTAAGTAAAACTGAAAACAAAAGAGTGTGATGGAAAGTAAATGGGCCAGTATACAAACCCAACTGAACTACAAGTACAAGTATAGGGAAAAACAGCTGAAAGTAAAGAGCAGCTCTTAGATCATCCTCCGGAGATTCCTACTAGAAGGGTAGGTACAGATGGCCTCCTCAACACCCCCGTCTGTCAGTATCCACCGTGTGCCGACTCATCGCAAGGTCCACCTCCAAGTACCGTCCAGTCATGGCGCTCTCGGCCTCTATCACCGCTGTCTGTCATCTGCATCCAACACAATGAGGTGCGGGCATAGCCCATGCTGGGGTGAGTATGACGATACTCAGTAGGGACCCTGATACCCTCTTTGTCTAAAAATATCCACTAAGGATATAAAAAGAATAAAGATACAACCACAAAGTAACAACCAAACCTACTTAGGTATAGGCCCATACATATACCTAAGTTACCAGTCACAATCCGGCTTCAAATCATGAGTCCAAGCACAACTGAGTCCACAAAGGAAGTAAAGTCAAACACATAGATGATAATGATTGAAATTCAATACTCATATCACACAAGTATATAACTTATGAAGAAGGGTAGATATGATTAGATGTAGCCTCTGAATCATCTCCTCTGTTGAACCCACATAGGATCCTAGAACAAAATTTGTCTTTGTCGAACCCACGAAGGATCCTAGTATAGAAGTCATCAATGTAGAACCCATGGAGGATCTGAGTATAGAATTCATCATTGTCAAACCCATGTAGGATCCCAGTATAGAAGTCATCACTATCGAACCCACAGAGGATCCCAGTACAGAAGTCATCTCTGTCGAACCCACGGAGGATCATAGTACAGAAGTCATCGCTGTTGAACCCACAGAAGATCCCAGTACAGAAGTCATCGTTGTCGAACCCACAGAGGATCCTAGTACATAATTCATCACTGTCAAACACACAGAGGATCCCAGTACAGAATTCATCACAGTCGAACCCACGGAGGATCCCAGTACAAAAGTCATTGTTGTCGAACCCACTGAGGATCCTAGTACAGAAGTCATCACTGTCGAACCCAGGGAGGATCCTAGTACAGAAGTCATCGTTGTTGAACCCACGAAGGATCATAGTATAGAATTCATCGATGTCGAACCCACGGAGTATCCTAGTACAAAATCCATCGCTGTCGAACCCATGGAGGATGCTAGTACCGAATTCATCGCTGTCGCAGCCAGCTCTAGGGTTACGGCACACAGCATGCTCGATTCCGGGAGGGTCTTCTCATCGATCCAAGTTTCGATACATCAACTATCATGAAGTCTTGATTTGATGTATCTCGTAATTCTGTCTCACCAAAAGGAACCCAATGCGACAGACAACATGTCAATCGGACGCCCGGTCTAAGAGTTATTAGCATTTCCGTTCCAGGGGCCCGGTTGGAATTACACTCATTCCAAACATGGTCATTTTCCAAATTTTTCCAAAACTCACTTAGATTATCGAAAAAGGACCACCTCTTTGTGATTATCCCAGTGCCGTAGATGGCGCGTCAATCGGATGTGCAGTCTAGAAGATATTCGCATTTAAGCGAAAGGGGCCCGGCCCGTCAAGCCCAGTGGGCTAGCGGTTCGGCCCGACCCTATTTAGAGATTCCGACCCAGCTAGGGGTCGGCCAGTCCTGGTGTAGTACGGTCCACCTAGGGACTCGTCCCAGCGGGTTTGACCCGGTAGGGGGGTCGGCCAACCCACGGACCCGGCCAGGTTAGCGGGTCGGTTCGGCTCGCCCAGCGGCACCGAGCGGCACTGCCCCTCCTTGCTGCCCGGTTGGCCGAAGCCGGCTGGTTTTTTCCAGTGCAAGCAGCACACATAGCGGGCCACTATCTCCACCATGCGGCGTCAAGCGGCACCGTGGCCTTCAGCCCGGCTGGCAGAAGGCTGGTCGGTTCGCCCGCCGAGCGGCCCGCGGAAGCGGGCCCTGGTTCCTCCGCAGTGCGGTGCCAAGAGGTGCTGCAGTCCTCTGCACGGCCGGCCGAAGCCGACCGGTTCGTCCAGCAAGCGGTCCACGGTTTGCGGGCTACGGTCTACAGCGGTCCAGCTGGTTCTTCAGCTCGAGCGGCCTGTTGTTTTCTTCCATGCGACCGACACTCGGCTGTCATTGCCACTGCTGCGTCTGGTAGCCGCCGCCTCTTACATCACCGCCTCTGTCACCAACTCAATCAAGAATAAAAGGAGGGTCGTCGGCCCATGTTTGTTCGGCATGTGCCCTCCACGTTAGACGATAAAAAATGGCCAAATAACAAACCATAACATTCAACAAAAACCATGGTATAATTTTATTCAATTAAAAATTATACAAAACTCCCTACCTCGATTCAAGGTACGTTATCGTAGCCGCGGAAAACGACGTCGCGGAAGATGGTGTCGCATGAGACGGTGTCGCGGAAGACGGTTTCATCCCATCATCTTCGGAGGAAGATTCGTTTTCATTGGTGATGTTCCTCGCGGGCGGTGTCTTCTCCCTTGAATCAGAGGAATAAGAATGAAGAATAATATGATTAAGGACCTTGTGTTCTTCGTTGGAGAGGGTAATTTTTCTTCATGTTCTTCGTGGGAAGAAGGCCCTATCTATTCTCCCAGGCTCCACAAACACAACATATTCCCATCCAAAAATAATAGCTTAGGCTATTATTTTATCCTTGACATGAATTTAAAATTAATTCAAAAAGTTGAGCCAATTAATTAATTGATCATTAATTGAGAGTGTGTTGGCACATTCAAGAGAGGATCGTGGAATGTGGAGAGTTTAAATTAAAAGAGGAGAGTTTGAGAGTTTAAGAGTTAAAGGGGGGTTTCAATAAGTTAAAGGGGACTTTAAGGGTTAGATGAATGTGTTGTGTAACACCCCAAGCTTCCATGGTTCGCTTTCCATTGAATAATACAGTAGCGTGTGTTGTACGCAACTTAGAGTTCTAACACACACACACCACAACCAATCAAATTAGCCATTATGAATAGTAATACCCACTTTTTGAAATTTTATCAATTTTATCTTTCAAAATGGAATTCATTTTTGGATTCAGAATATCGAAATTAGCCTTGGGTGAAATTTTGGTATTTTTCTGAAAACCTTCAATTTTTGATGAATAGTGAAACCACAAAGTGGTAGTTAAAAAACTGAATTTTTCATAAAACATAATTTTACCTCTTCTGTGAGTGGAATTTTAAAAATCTGAGAGACATAGTTAATATCAAGGAGTAAAATGTGGTTCAATAAGATGAAAATAATTTTGGGTCAATAGTAACTTTTTACCTTTATTTACCACGGTTTAAAGTAAATAAGGTAATTCAGGGTAAAAATGATATTAATATTACCCTAACACATGTCCTAATTCTATTGGAAAAGTTTATATCGACCAAAAACAACCTCAGGAATAAAATCTTATCATTTAGGTCCACTTGGATTAGATTATGACATTTATTATTATTTAATTCAAAGAAGAGTTAAAAGAGTTAAAATCAACCTTTATTTACTAAAAAAAATTTAATATAAGGTTGTACATAATATAAATTCGATTGTAAATATTAATTAGAAATCTTAACAGATTTTCTAGATAATGGTATTTTATTTAAAATTTTTAGACATTAAATAATTTAATTTATTTATGACACAATGTTGATGTAGTAATTACCATAATAGTGAAAAATTAAAATAATTGAAATTATAAATACCCAAATAAATGTAATTTGAGACTTTTTATAAATTAAACTAATTTTATAGGTTAATATAACATGTTAGGATTGATTAAATTATCTTTTTCGAAGTAATCATTCTGTTATGATTTTCACAAAAATCAATTTTCCCAATAGTGTCAAAATTTACATAAAGGAGTTTTTAAAACAAATATTATATTATTGACTGATATTCAATTCCAAAAAATCTAAGGTTCGACCAAGAGACTTATATCAAGATAGGTGTATCCTTAATAAACAACTTGGGGGTCTCTTGGAGGTATATAGTAAGTTTATTAACTATATAATATAAAAATACAAAGTGACATGGTAAGTGTCAAACTAATTAACTAAGAGTTAAAACTAAAAGATAAGGATAATATAATAACCCAAACCTATCTAAATTCTATTGGATGAGTGTTTTTCGACCCATCCCCACCTTAAAACTTAAATAATCCACTTTTGATCCATTTTAAAGGTAATATGAATTTATTATAAAATAATATTTCTATCTTTTCCAAAGGTTCCCCTCACCCATCTTATAAAAGGGCACTCCCCCTTCTCACTAATTCAAATATTAAAAGCCTTTTTCTCATCCAAACCCTACCAAAATACTATCTAAACTTCCCTAAATTCAACCTAGTGGCCTTAGTTTGATTAGAAAGCCAACCTAAGGATCCTTTTTGATCAAATCAAAAGGAAGACCCCGAAGAAAAGGTAATTTTTTCACAACCCTCTTTCAAGTTCCTTTCTTCTTCAACTTCTTATTTATTTGTTATTACCATTCTAAAATAATAACCCCAGTATCTTATATATACTGTGATGTTATTATAAATATGGTACAACCATATTCATTATTTTATCCATCCTTTGAATTTCATGTCACCATATGTGCGTACGTAAGGCTTACCATCTCCACGTCGTGGTGTAATTGTTATTCAATAAATAATTATTTGGATGGGTATAATAATGATGTGTAATTCATGTAAATAATAAATATAACATGATAATGATTCTTTATATATGATATACCATCCAATTATATATTATTTTAATATCAAAAGAATGATATTGTCGCTCGTGCATACGTACGGACTACCATCTCCACGAATGCTATGAGATTCATTCTCCATCGTATCCATTCGAGTATAATTATCATTTGATTATTTAAAAATAATTTTTAAGGAATTGATATCATTCTGGATATGAATAAGATACAACATATCCATAAAAAACACGGCTTACGTAACAAAACATATACGAGTAAGTTAACACCTGAGATATTATTAACAAAGCAATGTTAAAAGATCATATATGATATTATATTAATGTATATGATTCTTGTATAATTTAATAACAATCATTTCACCATTTTACATGAGTTTAACCTACCCTCAACCAAGGAAAAGTACAAGTTAAGGGTTTATTTCACAATCTCTTCATTATCCGAGGTTGTTTATACGTAATTATCTTCTGGGACCTCTTTATCATCCACATCCATGTTTCTTAAAAATGTATTTCAAAACATTCTTACTATTTTATAGAATATGGTTTAAAGTCATTTATACCCTTGTTTTACTTTTTATAAGATGTTTATAAAGGAATATTTTCGTCGCTTTCCAAACATGGTCTTTTTAACCTTTTCGACAGAATTAAGGTAAGAATGTCTTTTTTTTAACTTATACGGAGGGTGCGGCTATTTTCTGCCATTATAAAATCTTCAAAGCTTTCCTTACAAGCTTATAAGTATATTTTCAAAGTAAATTTATTCTTTTATAATAATGTGACCTTTAAATAATTTCAAAAAAAGAGATATTTCTATCAAATAGTTTTGATTTCATCTATGTCAACATCCTTTGATGGATTTTAAGCTTATTTGAAGCTGATTTATTATGATAAAAAACATCCATATTGTATTGAAGGTTTCGTGATATGTTTTACTGTGGATGTGTTATTTTTATACCATTAATGGTTTATAGAGAAATTATTGACATTTCATATTCTAGTTTTAATACCAATGTTTATGTTATGTTTAAACCTGTTCATATAAGGAATGAATTGGACTTAATAAGTGACAGGTGGAGCCCGCTATAGCTCCTCGATGCATTGGTTGATCTCATGAGACAAACTAGTGTTTTGGAACGAGGCCTTGACAAAATCTTATTAGTAGTCTTGGAACGAGGCCTTGGCTACGTGGTTATGATAGTCTGGCATTATGCATTTTGTCATTATGAAAGTGGTTATTGATATTGCATGTGATTATTTTACTAGAAGAATATCCATGTGAATAAGTAATTGGAATTAATTCATTTTATATTTTCCACATTATGCTAAATTTAAAGTTTAAAAGACTTTTGTTTTAGTTATACATTGCCTTAAATGTTTATGTTTATTTATGAACGTTTCCGCTATATTGTTATCCTTACCGAGCATCTGAGCTCACCCTTTTCAATGTTTTATTTTTCCAAGGATGTGAAGAAGTAATTTATGAATGACCTGTAGGGATAGTATGTGGGGATATGAGTGTGGAATATAGATACTATGTTGTTATAGTTTTCATTTTTATGATGTAATGTAAGACTTATGAATGTATCTAGTGTTTCTAAGGCTACTAAACTAATCGGTCTTTCGAGATTTGATCTTTCTTGTGATCATGCAAATGCTATGTAATAATGCACTGACTCTGGGTAACTAGGGTCAAGGCGTTATAGTTGTAATCAGTGGAATTTATCAATAACCATGGAAACTAGATTTAGATGAACTCTGATTAGAGCACATAGCCCTAAGATAGACTTTGAGGATTAATATAGAAGAACTTCCTAAAATTTTGGTATTATAGAGATTTTGTGAGTTTTCTGAGCAATACATCCATGTCTGGATACGAGCAGGTAGAGGCGGCTCTGGGACAGATGTACCTAGGGTTAAAACCCAAAAACATCGCTTTGAGATAGACTCGAATGGGAACTGGTGCACGACAACGGGCATTGCTGCACTCTGGGTTACGACACTCCTGGGGGATATTCTTAAGATAACTCTCATTTTCTTTACAAATAATTATGAAGGGTTTATGAGTGTACACTTCCTCAAAGAAAACATTTTTATGATTATGGATTATATCCATAAATCGTTCAATTTATGTTAAGTGTTTTATAAGTATGGAATTATGTATTTTGATTCATAAACTGATCTAATTTATGCCATTGTTTAGAAATGGCACCTATTAGAAGAAATAGAAACTGTATCAATGCACACACTCCAAGTAGGGATTTCCCTCTTGCTCAAGATAATTATAGTGGAGCTGGTGATGCAACTGCTGCTGATCAACTAATCACCATAGTGGGAAAACTCACTCAGGTTATGAATAATAACCTTACCCGTATGGAGCACCATAATCCACAGCATGGAGGATCAATGTTAGATCGCTTCATGAGGCAACAAACACCAACATTCAATGGAAGTACAAATATATTGGTAGCTGAGCAATGAATAAGTTCCTTAGAAAAAATATTTCAGGATTTGGGAAGTAGTGAAAGGGAAAAAGTTATCATGGGAGTTTACCGCCTCACTGGAGATGATGATCAATGGTGGTCATTGATTAAAAACATGAAGTAAGATGATAAGTATCAAATATGGAATGGAGGGAGTTCAAAGATCTATTATTAGTAAAATACTTTCCTTGTGACCATCGAGCTGATATGGAAAGGCAATTTCTGAGTCTGAGACAAAAGAAGGATGAGAATGTCACAAAGTATGAGGCTAATTTTACAAGGTTAGTAAGGTATGATGGAGATTATATATGTAACCCAAGAAGTAATATTGGTCGTTTATTTGATGGGTTAAAACCATTTCTCCATCGAGGATTTTTCTCACAATCCTTCTCGTCGTACGAAGACATTGTCTCATGTGCTATCAAGACAAAAAAGGAATTCTCTAAGTCTTATGACTTTAAAGCAAAGAAAGAGAAGAAGAGATCTTCTGATCAATCTAAGAATGGAAATAAGGGGAAGAAGGGAAAAGTTTAATATCCATCCTATAGAAAATGTGTGAAGAAACACCCTGGTACTTGCTTGAAGGGAATCAGAGTCTGTTACAAGTGTGGTGAAAAGGCCACCAAGCTTGGGATTGCAAGGGGAATAAGGAAGCAACTGATTTCCAATGCTACAATTGCAGGGAGATGGGAAATTATGCAAATTAATTTCCTAAGAGTCAGGGGAACTTACCTCAAAAAAGGCCAAGGGATCAAGGCCAAGCTTATTCTATCACTATTGCAGAGTTAGAAGCTCCGAAAGACGTGGTTGCAGGTAATTTAATGGTTTCCTCAAGTTTAGAAAATGCATTATTAGATTCTGGATCATCACATTGTTTCATATCTTCCCAGTTTTCTAAGAAAATTAGATATTTCCAATTTGATTTAATAAAGGAGTTTTCAGTTAAAAATCCTAAGGTAAGTATCATTGCAACAATGTTTTGTGAATTAGTCCCCATTAGAGCACATAAATGTTCATTATCTACTGATCTCATCGTCATACCTTTGATTGAGTTTGATATAATACTTGGTATAGATTGGATTTCGGACCATGATGGGAATATTTATTGTAAGAAAAAGGAGGTTACAATTTTTTATGATGATGATAAGGAAGACCTTATCTTTAGAGCAGAATTGTCACCTTCTAATTCTTATCTAGATCCACCCCCAGTAGCTCAACTAAATTCAATAATTGGTAAGGAAGAGAATGAAATTATATTAGGTGAGGAAAGTAATGTTCAAATCGAGGATGTTCCTATTGTAAAAGAATATGTAGATGTGTTTCCGTTAGATTTACATGGACATCCTCCAGAACAAGAAGTTGAGTTTTTCATTGATTTAATTCCTGGATCAAGGCCTATATCGAAGACCCCTTATAGAATGGCCACTGTAGAATTAGTTGAACTAAAGAAACAACTAGAGTAATTGAGTAATAAGGGATTTATTCAACCTAGTGTTTCTCCATGGGGATCCCCTGTTCTTTATGTTAAAAAGAAAGATGGATCTATGAGGTTATGTATTTACTACAGAGAGATCAATGCTTTAACAATAAAGAAAAAGTATCCCATACCTCGCATTGATGATTTTTTTGACCAACTGCATGGAGCTCAATACTTTTCAAAGATTGACCTTCAATCTAGATACCATCAGTTGTGTGTGAAGAAGGAAGAAATTTCGAAGACAGCATTTCAAACCAGGTATGGGCATTACGAGTTTACAGTAATGCCTTTTGGATTGACTAATGCACCCTATGTATTCATGGATCTGATGAATAGAGTTTTCAAGGAATATCTCGATGAATTTGTGGTGGTATTTATTGATGATATCTTGGTATACTCCAAAATCTATGAAGATCATGAAAATGAATTTTTCATTATCCTGAAGACTCTGAGAAGTCATGAATTATATGGGAAGTTTAGCACGTGTGAATTCTGGCTTCAGGATATTTATTTTCTTGTCCATATTGTTTCTAAATATGGAATCTATGTTGATCCTTCTAAGACCAAGGTAATCCAAGAATGGCCTGCACCGATGATTATAACTGAGGTATGTAGTTTTATTAGTTTAGTAAGTTATTATTGATGTTTCGTCCAGAATTTTGCCCTGTTGGCTAACCCATTAACAAAGATCACACGTAAAGGGGTTAAATTTGTTTGGAAAAAATAGTGTGAATAATGTTTTGAAGAAATGAAGATAATATTAGTCAATTCTTTTATATTGACTCTACCATCGGGTAATGATGGGTTCGTTATTTATAGTGATGCATCGAAGAAAGGACTGGGTTGTGTCCTTATGAAGAGTGATAGGGTTATTGTCAATGCATCGTGATAGTTGAAAATTCATGATCAAAACTATCCTAATCATTATCTCAAGTTTGTATATGTGATCTTTTCTTTAAATATATGGAGGCACTACCTCTATGGTGAAAAATGTGAGATTTATACTGATCACAAGAGTTTGAAGTATATTTTCTCACAAAAAGAACTCAACATGAGGTAAAGGAGATGGCTTTAATTACTCAAGGATTATGATTGTACGATACACTACCACCCGGGGAAGGAAAATAAGTTGGCAGATGCTTTGAGCAGAAAAGATCATGGAGTTTTTAACACAATGAGAATTGAAAGGGATCCTATTTTCATGGATCTAGTGAAGATCGATATGGGAATTTCCATGGAAAGTGAGACATCGATACTTTTTCAAATGGTTTCCAAACCATATTTACTAGAAAGGATTAAGAGTTATCAGACCGATGATAAATAATTTCAAAAGAAGATTAAAGCTATGAATGATGGGAGATTTAGAGACTTTGTGTATGAAGAATGAATTTTGAAATTTGGGAAGAGGCTTTGTGGTCATGATATACCTTATCTAAAAAGGGAATTGCTGGATGATGCTCATAGTTCCAATTTCTCTATACACCCTGGGAGCACTAAAATGTATATAGATTTTAATGAATATTTTTGGTGGGACAACATGAAGAGGGAGATTTCTGATTTTGTGTCAAGATGTATGGTTTTTCAAAAAGAAAAATCTGGAAGGCAACAGCCTGGAGGAGTCATGTAGCCTCTTCCCATACTAGAGTGGAAATGGGACAATATCACGATGGACTTTTTCATGGGGCTACCAAAGAATCCTAGAAGGAATGATGAAATATGGGTTATTGTTGATCGTCTTACCAAGTCAACACATTTTCATGCTATAAGAGAAGATCTACCACTGGAATGTATAGAAAGGCTATATATTGATGAAGTTGTGAGACTTCATGGAGTACCCCTATCAATCGTTTCTGATCGTGATCTCTGTTTTACATCAAGATTCTGGAAAAGTCTTCAGAAATCCTTGGATACTGAACTTCATTTGAGCACTTTCTACCACCCTCAAATAGCTGGACAATCTGAACGGACTATTCAAACCTTAGAATACATGTTGAGATCCTGCTCACTTGACTTTCAGGGTATGTGGGATCAATATTTACCTCTGGTAGAATTTTCCTATAACAATAGCTTCCATTTGAGTATTCAGAAGGCACCATATGAAGTGTTATATGGAAAAAGATGTCGCACACCAACCTATTGGGATAACTTTGGTGAAAGAAAACTTGTAGGCCCAGAACTGGTGGAGGAAACGATGGAAAAGGTGAAGATAATCCAAAACCTTATCAAATAAGCTCAAAGTAGGTAGAAGAGCTATGCTGATAATCGAAGGTAGGATTTGGAATTTCAAGTCGGTGATCATGTTTTCCTGAAGGTATCTCCCTGGAAGGGAGTCATAGGTTTTGGTAAGAAAGGTAAATTGAGTCCCAGGTACATCGAACCTTTCGAAATTCTAGAATGAATTGGGGTTGTAGCTTACTATTTGGTAATGTCGCCAAGTCTCTCCAAAGTTCACAATGTGTTCCACATATCACTGTTGAGGAAATACATGCCTGACCCAACGCATGTACTCACCTATGAGGAATTAGAACTGGAACCCGATTTGTCTTATTATGAAGATCCCGTCAGGATTCTTGATATGAGAGAACAAGTAATGAGAAACCGGATGCCTCGTCTGGTAAAAGTTTTGTGGAGAAACCATAAGATGGAAGAGGCAACGTGGGAACCCGAGGAACTTATGTTGAAGAACCACCCGAGTCTTTTCATACGGTAGTATTCTAGAAATTTCGAGGACAAAATTATTTGAATGAGGGTAGAATGTAACACCCCAAGGTTCCACGATACTCTTTTCTTTTGAATAATATAGTAGTCTGAGTTGTACGCAACTTCGAGTTCTAACACACACACCACAACCAATCAAATTAGCCGTTATGAATAGTAATACCCACTTTTTAAAATTTTATAAATTTTATCTTTCAAAATGGACTTCATTTTTGGATTCGAAATATCGAAATTAGCCTAGGGTGAAATTTTCGTATTTTTCTAAAAACTTTCAATTTTTGATGAATAGTGAAACCACTAAGTGGTAGTTAAAAAACTGAATTTTTCGTAAAACATAATTTTACCGTTTCTATGAGTGGAATTTTAAAAATCCGAGAGACACGGTTAATATCAAAGAGTAAAATATGGTTCAATGAGAGGAAAATAATTTTTGGTGAACAGTAACTTTTTACCTTTATTTACCACGGTTAAAAGTAAATAGGGTAATTAAGGGTAAAAATGATATTAATATTACTCTAACACATGTCCTAATTCTATTGGACAAGTGTATCTCGACCAAAAAAAACCTTATAAATAAAATATTATCGTTTAGGTCCACTTGTATTAGATTAGGGCATTAATTATTATTTAATTCAAAGAAGAGTTAAAAGAGTTAAAATCAAAGTTTATTTACTAAAACATTTTTAATATAAGGTTATACATAAGATAAATTCTATTGTAAAATTTCATTATAAAGATAAAAAGATTTCCTACATAATGGTATTTTATTTATAATTTTTAGACATTACATAATTTATTTTATTTATGACACAATGGTGATGCAGTAATTATCATAATAGTGAAAAATTAAAATAATTGATATTATAGATACCCAAATAAATGTAATTTGAGACTTTTTATGAATTAAACTAATTTTATAGGTTAAAATGACATGTTAGGATTAATTTAATTAACTTTTTTGAAGTAATAATTCTTTTATGATTTTCACAAAAATCAATTTTCCAAATAGTGTCAAAATTGACATAAAAGAGTTTTTAAAACAGATATTATATTATTAATTGATATTCAATTCCTAAAAATCTAAGGTTCGGCCAAGAGAATTTTATCATGATATTTGTATCATTAATGGACCCATTGGGGGTCTCTTGGAGGTATATAGTAAGTTTATTAACTATATAATATAAAAATACAATGTGAAATGGTAAGTGTCAAACTAATTAACTAAGAGTTAAAACTAAAAGATAAGGTCAATATAATGACCCAAACCTGTCTAAATTCTATTGGTTGAGTGGTTTTAGAACCATCCCCACCTTAAACTTTAAATAATCAACTTTTGAGCCATTAGAAATGGAATATAAATTTATTATAAAATAATATTTCTAGCTTTTCCCAAGGTGCCGCTCACCCCTCTTATAAAAGGGAACTCCCCCTTCTCACTAATTCACACATTCAAAGCCTTTTGGCTCAGCCAACCCCTGCCCAAATAATCTCTCAACTTCCCTAAATTCAACCTAGAGGCCTTAGATTGATCAGAAAGCCAAACTGAGCATCCTTTTTTATCAAATCAAAAGGAAGACCCCGAATAAGAGGTAATGTTTTCACCACCCTCTTTCAAGTTCCTTTCTTCTTCAACTTCTTCTTTATTTGTTATTCCCATTCTAAAATAATAACTCCAGTATATTATATATACTGTGATGTTATTATAAATATGGTACAACCATATTCAGTATTCTATCCATCCTTTGGATGACATGTCACCATACTGCCTGCGTAGGGCTTACCGTCTACACATTGTGATGTAATTGTTATTCAATAAATTATTATTTGGATGGGTATAATAATGATGTGTAATTCATGTAAATAATAAATATAACATGATAATGATTCTGTATATATGATATAGCATTCAATTATATATTATTTTAATGTCAAAAGAATGATATTGTCGCTCGTGTGTAAGTACGGACTACCATCTCCACGAACGCGATGAGATTCATTCTCTATCGTATCAATTCAAGTATAATTATCATTTGATTATTTAAAAATAATGTTTAAGGACATGATATCATTCTGGATATGAATAAGATACAACCTATCCAGAACAAACACGGCTTATGTAACAAAGAATATACGAGTAAGTTAACACCCAAAACGACGATAATACTAAGATATTATTAATAAAGAAATGTTAAAAGATCAAATATAATATCATATTAATGTATATGATTCTTGTATAATTTAATAACAATTATTTCACCATTATACAGGAGGTTAACCTACCCTCAACCGAGGAAAAGTACAAGGTAAAGGTTTATTTCACAATCTCTTCATTATTTGAGGTTGTTTATACGTATTTATCTTTTGGGACCTCTTTATCATCCACATCCATATTTCTTAAAAATGTATTTCAAAACATTCTTACTATTTTACAGAATATGGGTTAAAGTCATGTATACCTTCTTTTGAATTTTTATAAGATGTTTATAAAGGAATCTTTCCATCATTTTCCAAATAAGGTCCTTTTAACCTTTTCTACAGAATTAAGTTAAGAATGTCTTTTTTTAACTTATATGGCGGGTGCGGCTATTTTCTGTCGTTATAAAATCTTCAAAGATTCCCTTACAATCTTATAAGAATATTTTCAAAGTAAATGTTTTCTTTTATAATTATGTTACTTTTAAATGATTTCAAAAAGGAGATATTTCTCTCAAATAGTTTTGATTTCATCTATGTCAACATCCTTTGATGGATTTTAAGCTTATTTGAAGTTGATTTATTATGATACAAAACATCTATATTGTATTGAAGGTTTCGTGATATGTTTTACTATGGATGTGTTATTTTTATACCATTCATGGTTTATAGAGAAATTATTTACATTTCGTATGCTAGTTTTAATACGAATGTTTATGTTATGTTTAAACCTGTTCATATGAGGAATGCATTGGATTTAATAAGTGATGGGTGGAGCCCTCTATAGCTCATCGATGCATCGATAGGTCTCATGAGACAAACTAATGTCTTGGAATAAGGCCTTGACAAAATCTTATTTTTATTCTTGGCACGAGGCCTTGTCTACATGGTTATGATAGTCTGGCATTATGCATTCCGTCATTATGAAAGTGGTTATTGATATTGCATGTGATTATTCGACTAGTAGAATATCCACGTGAATAAGTAAATGGAATTATTTAATTTTATCTTTGCCATATTATGCTGAATTTAAATTTTAAAGGGATTTTGTTTTAGTTATACATTTCCTTAAATGTTTATGTTTATTTATGAAAGTTTTTGCTATATTGTTATCCTTACTGAGCATCTGAGATCACCCTTTTCAATGTTTTATTTTTTCCAGGATGTGAAAAAGTAATATATGAATGACCTACAGGGATAGTACGTGGGGATATGAGTGTGGACTATAGACACTATGTTGTTGTAGTTTTCATTTTTATGATGTAATGTAAGACTTATGAATGTATCTACTGTTTCCAAGGCTACTAAACTAATCGGTCTTTCGAGATTTGATCTTTCTGATGATCATGCCAATGCTATGTAATAATTCACCGACTCTGGGTAACTAGGTTTGGGGCGTTACATGTGGGCCCCACACATATTATCCTCCCATGTGAGGTTATGTGGGAGTGGGCCCACCACCAACCTCCCTTTGGAGATAATAACCACCAACAAAATAAAATTGTGTTCTCACACATTTTTATTTAATTTTTAATTAGAAACCCTAATTTATAACTTCCCACCTATACAAAACACAACTGCGGTAAGGGTCCCCTTAAGAAAATACCGGTGCTACGAGTTCATCAGTGTCCTCATATTTCAATTCTGAGCACCAGTTCAAAAGATAGAAAATCCTGAACGTACGTTTACTGAACATACCCAAAAACAGTTCGGAAATTTATTATCAGTCACCCTTGAATCAGGTCGGTCAAGTTTATGCTCTTAATAGGTGAAACACGCCCCAAAGAACCCAATGGTAGTCTCAGATTTTCAATCCGTGTTACCATTTAGAAGTTATGAATTTTACAAAAAAATAATTTTCACTTAATTGTTTAATTTTCCTCCAAAAACTAAATTTTTCTGGTGGCCCGCGCCGGCCAATGTTAGTATATGTTTAAATAAATCATGCCCTCACCAATTCAGTGGTGGTCTTATATTTTTAATCGGAGCTACTGTTTGTGAGTTAAAACCATTTGAAAAATAAAATAATTTAATTAATTATTTTATTTACGATTATGCCATTTTTGGAATTTCTCACAGGTGGCCTCTGCCGACTAAACATAAGTCGCGACTAAGGTAAACTCGCCTACCTAAGTTCAATGGTGCCCTCAGATATCTGATTTGAGTAACCGTTTAAGATTTATTCCACTTTTTCTATAAAACTGCTTAAGTGCATTATTTTAAGCTTAACAAAACTTCAGAAAATTATTCCGGGCACACCGGGCCTCAGAATCAGGTTCCATCAGAAACTGTGAACTCGTAAAATTCCAAAAAAAAATATGAACAAAAATTTCCTTGAAATTTCCGGGTCTTTAAATTACCCCCAACTCAGGGCTTTACATCCCTGTAATTCTACAACACACACTAGGGAAACAAAATAGGGTACAGAGCATGCATCAGATCCTCCCACTCACATGTGCTCTCCTGGAGGTTCCCATGCTACTAGCGAATGCGCACCAGAGGAATCGACCGTCCACGTAGGACCCGCTCCTGTCGATCCTCAATCTCCACTAGTACCTCAATGAATTTCTCCCCGTCATCGATGTCTAGCACCCCATGGTCGATTATGTGGGATGGGTCATGAACATATCTCCTCAACTGAGATACGTGGAAGACGTCTTGCACCTGGTGAAACTGAGGTGGAAGTTCCAGGCGGTAAGCCACCTCGCCTACTCTGCTAAGGACCTAGAACGGCCTGATGAATCATGTAGATAACTTTTCGCCCCACCCAAATCCCCATAGAACTCATCGAGGTGATACCCCTAAGAAGACATGGTCGCCATCCTTGAACTCCAGTGGTCTCCGTCTTTTTTTAGCATAGGACTTCTGGCTACTCTATGCAGTCTTCATCGCTATAATGTTCCCCTTTCCAGGAGTATAGACTATCTCGTAGTCATAGTCCTAGAGGAACTCACGCCAACGCCACTATCTCTGGTCCAGGTCCTTCTACTAGAGGACACACCTGAGACTTTTGAGATTAGAGTAAACTGTAAACCGCTTACTCAACAAACTATGGGTTGGACTAGATAATTGTAAGGAACTTGACTACACCCTTCATCGCTTACGTCTTACAAGAGCTGCTAATATTTCTCCTTTTCCAAAAAGATAAATCTAGTCTCATCCCCTGGTTGAACCACATTCATTGCCTAATACTATCAATCCTATCACAAATGTTACTATTTCGTTCCATTAATGACATCGTAAGTCCTTGATTCCACTACCAAGAGATCCTACCATTACTCTCGCCTCCAAGGGTCTAGTCACACTATCGGCAGTAGTGTGTGGTCACTGTGTCTCCTTCGGTAGGAATCTTGAATGTGAGGGTCAAGTAAATGGTTTTTACCATAACCTCTCAGTATCAACCACACCAAAAAGGTAAGAAAGAAAACGTCACATGGAAAAGTGTATTTTATTACTACAGATCAAAGTACAAAGACACAAAGAAACCACAACAATGACATCAATGAAGCTAGAAGTATCATTAATAAAGGTCTCTATGCATCGAACTAGTCCTGCTCTGGTCCACCTGCTCCCGGAGCACTATGGTCGTAGGCCTCACCTGCCTGAAGCTGCTCTCTCGCCTGTCCACCCATTCCTTGCGGTCGGGGTGGACCTCCTGGTGGTGGTGGTGGTGGTAAGGCCTTGAAATGTCATCCACCACTTATTGTTCGGCCAGCTCCTCTGCCACATCTACCTGCTCCCGGTGGACCACCATGGTCGAACCTCTGCCTCTGCCTGGGAGGTCCCTCTACTGCCTGCTGCTCATCTACAGGGAGGGTTGGGAAGTCTCGAGCCATGTGACCCTGCCCACCGAATGCATAGAACTATCTGCTCCTCATATGTTTGGCTCTGTTTTGTGTGCCGCACACATCCAAACCAGTATCCTGAGGTCACCCACCTGATGGCCTGGTCTGGTTGGACATCTTTGTCAACTCTCTACTATCGGATGCAGAAAACATTGCTACGTGTCGTCCTGCAGTGGGTCTCACCACTGGTGACTACTCAGCAAGAAAACTCTCCACTAGAAGGGCTCCCTCTAGCACCCCAGCTTGTGTCGGGATATTGAGGTAGATCATTGAATCCCTAATCTCATGATTGAGTCCCCGCTCAAAGGTCCAGTCCCTAAATAATGGGTCCCATACCATATCTGTGGAGTAGTGCGAGAGGTCAGTGAACCTCGCAGAGTACTAAGCTACTGTCATGTTGCCCTGCTGTAGATGTAGTTACTCCTGAATCTGCACCACACGAAGGGTGGCTGGTACAAACTCTGCCCAGAACAGGCTCTCGAAGTTTGTCCAGAGTAGTGATGCCTTGTCATGCACCTGGAGTATTAGGCTCCACTATCTTCTTACTACTGCCTACAGAAGACTCATGAAAAGGATCACCATGAGGTCGGCTGGTATCCCTACCAATATGAAAAGTCTCACAACAGCCTCCAGCCGATCCTCAACTGCTTGTGGGTCCTTCTCTCCTCAGAACTTGGGCGGCCTCTGGCGTTGGAACTCGTGCAACTCACTCAGGTGGAATGCACTCTCTAATAATGGGGCTAGCAGTATCGGTGGCCCAGAGGGTAGTGGTACTGCTGGTGCCTCCGCTGTGAAGGGGCCCTGCATCGAGGCCTGGTCGCTCGGTGGGAAACCATATCATAAGAAACTCAGAACCAAAGATGGATGCCTTTGTGGGGCCATCCTAAAAAGAAACAGGTGTTCCACGGTTAAAATAATATACCTGGTGAGCTAGCACAAATTAATCACGAATAAAACTTTTTTAAATAAAACACACACACAATCAGTGTTTTCGTGCAATGAGTCAGAAATCAGAGGCCAGGGTCCTGGTGTATGGATACGTTATCCGCCGCACTAACACTAGACTCCCTAGTCTAAAAACCACACTAAATACTCTTAACACTATTGCTTCATAGAAAAGAATCACAGTCTATGTTCTTCGGTAGAACTGACTCCTCTGATACCAATTTGTCATGACCCGTCCTCAGGGCCCATGTTGTGACAACCCCAAGCCCACCTTCCATAGGCCAGGGGATGACGACTAGCACCAAAGGTGTAAATTGCTAAACTGGGAAGGCATTGCCTTTATGGAAGTAAACAAACACAACAGAGTACACAATAGGAAGTATACACTAAGTAAAACTGAAAAAAAAATAGTGTGCTGGAAAGTAAATGGGACAGTATAAAACCCAACTAAACAACAAGTACAAGTATAGGGACAAATAGTTGAAAGTAAAGAGCAGCTCTTGGATCGTCCTCTTGGGATTTCTACCTGATGGTTAGGTACAGATGGCCACCTGAGCACCCATGTCCATCAGTCTCCACCATATACCGACTCATCGTAATGTCCACCTCCGGGTATCGTCCAATCATGGCGCTCTCGACCTCCATCAGCGTTGTTCATCATCTGCATCCAACACAACGATGTAAGGGCATATCATGTCCAGGGGTGAGTATAACGATACTCAGTAGGGACCCCGTGACCCGAGTGGTCCCACAATATCCACTAAATATAGAAAAAGATTAAAAATAAAACAACAAATTAACAACAAACCCTACTTAAGTATATGCCCATACGTATGCCTAAGTTACCAGTCACAATCCGGCTTCAACTCACGAGTCCAAGAACAACTAAGTACATACAGGAAGTAAATTCAAACACATCAATGATAATGATTTAAGTTCAATACTCAGCTCACATAGGTATACAACTTATGAAGAGGGGTATAGATGATTAGATGTAGCCTCTGAATCATCTCTTCTGTCGAACCCAAGTAGGATCCTAGAACAAAATTTGTGTCTTTCGAAACCACTGAGGATCCTAGTACAGAATTCATCACTATATAACCCACAAAGTATCCGAGTACAGAAATCATCGTTGTCAAACCCAGGGAGGATCCTAGTACCGAAGTCATAAATGTCGAACCCATAGAGGATCCTAGTACAGAAGTCATCAATGTCGAACCCACGGAGGATCCCAGTACAAATTTCATCAGTGTCGAACTCCCTAAGGATCCCAGTACAGAAGTCATCGCTGTCGAACCCATGGAGTATCCGAGTACAGAAGTCATCACTGTCGAACCCACGAAGGATCCTAGTATAGAAGTAATCCCTATCGAACCCACGGAGGATCCCAGCACATAAGTTATCGTTGTCGAACCCACAGAGGATCCTAGTACAGAAGTGATCGCTGTCGAACCCATGGAGGATCCTAGTATATACGCCATCATTGTTAAACCCATGGAGGATCCTAGTACATAAGTTATCAATGTCAAACCCACGAAGGATCATATTACAGAAGTCATCGTTGTCGAACCCACGGAGGATCCTAGTACATAAGTCATCACTGTCACAGCCAGCTCTTGGGTTCCTGTACACAGTACGCTCGATTCCGGGAGGGTCCGCTCCTCGAGCCAAGTGTTGATACATCAACTATCAGGAAGTCCTGAGTTGATGTATCCTGTCGTTCCGTCTCATCAAAAGTTACCCAACGTGAAAGATGGCACCTCAATAGGACGCCCGGTCCGAATATTATCAGCATTTCCGTTCCAGGGACCCAGTTGGAATTACCCTAGTTTCAAACCTAGATGTTTTCCAAATTTTTCCAAAACTCACTTAGAGTTTCGCAAAAGGACCGCCTCGTCGCTAGGATCCTAGTGTCGTACACGGTTTGTCAATCATACGCGCGGTCTAGAAGACATTCGTGTTTAATCGAAACGGGCTCGGCCCATCAAGCACAGTGGGATGGTGGGTCAGTCAGGCCCGGTAGAGCACGGCCCACCCAGGGACCTAGCCCGGCGGGTCTAACTCGGATGGGGGGTCGGCCGACTCGTGGATCCGTCCCGGTTCGCGGGCCGGTTCGGATCGCCCGGTGGCACCTAGCGGCGCCGGCCCTCCTTACTGCCCAGCCAGCTGAAGCCAGCCAGTTTTGTCCAGAGCGAGCGGCCTGTGGGACGATGTCTCCCCCACCTAACGCCAAGCGACATCACAAACATCAACCCAGCTGGCAAGTGGCCGGCCGGTTCGCCCTCCGAGCGTCCCGCGGATACTCCACCATGCAGCGCCAAGAGTCATTGCAATCCTATGTCCAGCCGGCCGAAGCTGGCCGGTTCGTCCTGCAAGCGGCCCGAGTTTTGTAGTGGGACGGCCAGTTCTTCAGCCCGAGTAGCCCGCGGCTTTCCACAATGCGGCCGGCGCGCGGTCGTCTTTGCCACCGCCTCCTCTAGTCGTCGCCGCCTCTTATATCACTGCCTCCGTCTCCAACTTAATCAAGAATAAACGGAGGGTCTTCGGGCCGCGTTTGTTCGGCCCACGCCCTCCATGTTAGGCGATAACAAATGGATAAAAAACAAACGATAACATTCAACAAGAACGCGGGTATAATTTTATTCAATTAAAAATTATACAAAACTCCCTACCTCGATTCAAGGTACGTTATTGTAGTCGTGGAAAACGGCGTCGCAGAAGACGGTGTCGCGGGAGATGGTGTCACGGAAGATGGTGCCGTCCCGTCAATGTCGAAGAAAGAGTCATTATTGTTGGTGACGTTCCTCGTAGGCGGTGTCTTCTCTCTTCATTTGAAGAAAGAAGAAGGAAGAATAAGATGACCAAGGGCCTTGTGTTCTTCGTTGGAGAGGGTAATTGTTCTTCATGTTCTTCGTGGGAAGAAGGCCCTCTCTATTCTCCCAGGCTCCACCAACACAACATGTTCCAACCCAAAAATAATAGCTTGGGATATTATTTTATCCTTTACATGAATTTAAAGTTAATTCAAAATGTTGAACCAATTAATTAATTGATCATTAATTGAGAGTGTGTTGCTACATTCATGATAGGAGGGTGGAATGTGGAGAGTTTAAATTAAAAGAGGAGAGGTAGAGAGTTTATCAGTTAATGGGGGGGTTCAATAAATTAAAGGGGAGTTGAAGGGTTATATGCATGTGTGGTCCCCACCAAATATTATCTTCGCATGGGAGGTTATGTAGGAGTGAGCCCGACCACCAACCTCCCTTTGGAGATAATAACCACCAACAAAATAAAAATGTGTTCTCACAGCTTTTTTTTAATTAGAAACCCCAATTTATAACTTCCCTCCTGTACAAAACAAAATTGCGGTAAAGGTCCCCTTAAGTGAATATCGACACTGCGAGTTCATCGATGTCCTCGGATTTTAATTCCGAGCAACGGTTCAAAAGATAGAAAATCACGAACGTACATTTACTGAACGTACCCGAAATAAAGTTCAGAAAATTATTATCAGTCACCCTCGACTTGTGCCGGTTGAGGGTATACTCTACCTAGGAGAAATAAACCGCAACGAACCGAACGGTAATATCTTATTTTCAATCCAAGTTACTATTTTGACGTTAATAATTGTTCAATAAAATAATTGTCACTTAATTACTTTATTTGCAGCCAAAAAATAATTTTTTCTGGTGGCCCGCACTGGGAAAAGTTAGTATCTTTTAAATTAAGAATTCCCTCATGAGTTCAGTGGTGGTATCGTATTTTTAATCTGACCTACCGTTTATGATTTATATGAATTTAAAAAATAAAATAATTTATTTAATAATTTTATTTACGGTTATACCATTTTTGGAATTTCTCACAGGTGGCCCGCACCGACTAAACTTAAGTCATGCCTAGGGTAAACCCGTCATCCTGAGCACAACGGTGCCCTCAGATTTCTGTTCTGAGTAACCGTTCACGATTTATTCAACTTTTTCAGTAAAACTGCTTACGTGCATTAATTTAAGCTTAACAAAACATCGGAAAATTATTCCAGGTACATCGGGCCTCAGAATCAGGTGCTTCCAGAAACTACGGACTCCTAAAATTCCAAATAATTTATGAAAAAATAATTTCCTTGAAATTTCTTGGTCTTTACATCCCCCCCCCCAGTGAACCAATTTGTCATTAACCGTGGTAATTAATTTTTTCTTTTTTTACTATTAATTATGGCGAAATTTTAAGTTACAATTTTTAGAAAATAAAAATTATTCTAATTAAAAATATAGAATCCATTCGAAAAAATTAAACTCCAAAAATTGTAAAAAATAAATTTAAAAGAAAACCCACAGATGCAATCAAAAAGTGGGTTTTAAATAACTATAATTTTCAAGAAAAATATGATTTTATATTAAATCCATCATTAACAATAATAATAATTTTTGAATATAAATTGATAGATAATGAAAAATAATATATACATTTAATTTCAAACATTCTTCATTATGGATTATTTTCGTTATTTAAAATGGTGAAACATTTTTTATTTTAACATAGTTTTTAGAAAAATCATGCTTTTAAACCCAAAAACAAACTTATACTAAAATCTAACATAAATTGGAATAAAATAATATTAATTGGAATAAATATAACTAAATAATACTAATTTTACATGAAATACTATTCAAAATATGATTTTACATTTAAATTTCTTAATTTATTGAATAGAAAATAATTTTTTTTAAATTGTTATCTTTCACTATTCCCTGAAAAATCCATATTTTATAAAAAATCAAAAAAATCACCAAAAATAAATATTGATTAGATGATTCAAAAAAATTAAAATTATTTTTTCTAATTAAAATTCTAAATTTTTTTATTAAACATGAAAATAGTACCTCATATGAAAATTGTATAGTTAAAACTATTTTATTTTAGATTTATAAATTACTTAATATTTTATGATGTATAAAATCATGAATTTGATCTATTCTATTATTACATGGAATGTTAAATTCATTTCAATTTTATAATTTTAATCTTTTAAAATAATTTATTTTATTAAACTTGTTTTGATATGTTTACCCCATAATATTTTCATATTCCATAGTGGACTCTTCAACCATACTATTTTCTTTAAAACCATAACCTATTAAGTCACCTTATTTTGCAACACATGATCTCTACTATTAAGAATCTGAACTGGATATTACTCATAAGAAAGATTCTATTACAACTGAATGACTTGATAGCTAAAAACATGGGATGAATTCTACATATCTTTATTTAAATTGAAACCTGAAATACATTCTGTACCTGGGATAAGCTTGGAGAAATATCCACTCCACAGCCAACTGATCCAAAATTATCTATGATTTCATATGGTCCAATGAATCATGGACCAGGGAGGTCATTCCCTAATGTGGTGGTGGTGTTTCATCCTAATGAATGGTTTGTGAGGTTTTGTTGGGGTGTTTTGATTCAGTATGTCTGGGAAGTGTTCCTTGACCGATCCATTTTTTGGATTCTGGTTGTTGTTGTATTTTTTTATCCTTTTGGGAAGGTCTGGTTTTGGGTGTGGTTCCAATCCCATCCTACTTATGTTTCCTTTTGTGTGATTCATGGTTCTCAATTATCCTTAATGTGTTTTATAAAATAAAAAAAATAGTTGTTCATGTAACACTTTTCAATGGAAATACATTAAGAAAAACATGATCAACTTCTGAGAAATAAATATATTTCTTCTAGTTATTTTCTGATCTTTTCTTTATACTCTGAGTTGTCCTCATATGTTACTAAATCAACAAAATCTTCTCAAAAATTTCCTACACAATCATGGGTCCCATCAATTTCTATTCACTGTCTTCATCCAAAAAATATGGTTTTTGACATCAGTTTCTATATAAATCCTAAAAAGGTTCCATCTATATAATGAAATGAAAATTATAATTTTAAGAAGACATAAAAAAATGTTCTATTCCAAACATCCTTAGAAATAAATTGAAATAAAAATAAAGCACATCTTCAATGTTCAAAATTGTCTACTCAGACTAACCAATGATTTGGGGATGAAAATTTGTGCGGAAATTTAAATCATTACCCAAAAACTTATAAAGTTCATTCCTAAAATTAGATGTGAACCTATGATCACAATCTGGTATAATGGAGAGTAAAACACTATGTAACCTGACTATATCCTTTATATACAGTCATTAATGTTGATCTAAAGGAATTATATCATGAATAGGAAATATGTTCATATATTTATTCAATCGTTCAACATTTACCAAATCATGTTTTTACCTCAATGATTCTTCTGAAATCCCACAAAAAAATTCATAGATATATTTTCTAAATTATAAAATGATGCTATAAAAGGTTAAAGAATTATCTCTGTAATTTTCATTCTACTTAAACCTATTGACAATTCAAACACTACATGGTAAATTTAGAAAAAAAAATTCAAATCATCCCACTTATATTACTTTTTAAGGTCTCTATATATCTTATTATTTTCTAGATTAATTGAAAATAGAGAACTATGAGCCTCACTCATCAACTCTTTGTTCAACTAGTAATCATTGGGCACACAAAAACATTTTCCAAATCATAATACACAATATTCATTAACATGAGAATATAGATACTTACCCTTCATAATGGATTCTACCATTTCCTGCAATTATTGATCCTCTATTTGAGATTTCCTAATTCTTTCTAAAAAATAAAATTTCACTAAAACCTAAAAGAAAATATATTTTTTCCTTGAATCCAAAACATGTAGTCCAAAATTAATCAAATCATTAACCAAAGGGTCATGTTCCAAATAACACCTGGTTAATATATATTTATTTTTCCAACTCAAGAGGTCATTTACATTGTCTTATTTTCCAATATAGTAATGAATATTGTAATAAGAATCCTTGATTATATCCATCCATGTTCTCTATCTCATTTTGAATTCATTTAGAGTTAATATATAATTAATAATTTTTTAATGAATATATATTTCACATTATAACCTATAGAAATGATGCCTCTAAATTTTTAAAGTATAAATCCACATTATCTAATCCCAAATCATATGTATGGTAATTTATGTCCTCTAGTTTCAACTTTTGTAATGAATAAGAAATTACCAAATCATTCTTCAAAAGTACATAACCAATTCCATTCTAATAATCATTACCTGGGATAAATAAATCATTAATTCAGGGAGGAAGGGAAAAAATATGAGTATTAACAAATATTCTTTTTAGTTTCTAAAAAATCATCACATTAATTATTCCTAATGAATTTATCTCATTTTTGAGATAACTAATTCATTATGATGTAAAAGTAAGAAATTTTTTCAATAAATCACTAGTTGTAACTGATTAATCCAATAAAACTCTGGATATTTGTCATATTTGCGGGTCTTTTCCATTCTTCAATAATTGTTTATTCATGGTCAATAATTTTTCCATTTTTAGATAGAATATGTCCAAGGAATGTATTTTTTTTCTTCAACAAAAATTAACACTTACTAAATTACCCATATATTTTCTATACATATAAGGTTTAAAAAATTCCTAATTTCCCTTTCATGTTCCTCCAGAATTTTATAATACAAAAAAATAATCATTAAACACAACTAAAAAAATTCAATAAACACATGAAACCCTATATTAATAATGTTCATAGTATAAAAGGTGTATTAGACCACCCAAAGTGTATAACAAAAAAACTCGTAGTTCCAATATATGATTCAAAATGAATTATTTATAATATAATACTCCATAACCTATATCTAATGAACTAGAACATCAGGTTAACCTTCAAAAAATATTATTCATTATAGATATGATCAAACAAATAATCAATAAGAGTCAATGGATACTTTTTCTTAATAATAATTCTATAAAAGTATCTATAATCAATGAAAAGTCTAATAAAACCATTTTAATTTTTAACAAAAAAATAGGAACACCCCAAAGTGATTTCCTAGATCAAATGAATCCATTATCTAATAACTTTCTCATTTTCTATTTGTACTCTAAAATTTATTCTCGATCAGTTTGATAAGAGGGTTTTTGAAATTGACATAGAATCGTACACTAATTCAATTGTAAACTCAAACTCTCATTTAGGAATAACACCTGTAAAATCATCTAGAAATACATATATTTATTCATTAACTACTAGTATGACACAAATTTGAATAGTTTCATTATTTTCAACAATATGATCTTGGTATCTTTCACTTGAACCTCTAATAAATTTCTCATATTTTTGGTAAGTTATAAAATCCATAGAATCATCAAGCATAACATTATTATATCTTCAATATATCATATGATGATAAACTAAAATCCAGTCAACAACACGAATGATATCAAACAATATTATTGGCAGTTCAAAAAGATATATAGAAAGACCATCCCACTAATAACAATAAGATGATTCCTATAAATATTAGTTACTATAATATTTCAACATAAAGTTTTCACTAAATGTTATATCTCTTATTCAGGTCATGATATTCCCATTTTACATTCAAATTTCACATAAATGAAAGAATATGATTGTAGAGATTCAAATAAGGTATTTTCATAATTAAAAAAACCAATGAAATATCTTTCAACACATTATTTGATATCCCAACATTAACCGTAGTAGTATAAAAATATTTTTCCACACCCTTTTACTTTCAATAATTATGATTTCCACCTCAAGAAAACATATTTGGACACATGTTGGCAAAATTCATGAACTCACTAAAATTAAAATATCTTGTCATTGGATTTTCACTAATTTTATGACCATTTCACTTATATTCACAAGCCATATAACCAAAACTTCCACATCAAAAGTACTGTTTTGACTTGGTAATATATTCTCTGGGATTGTTTTTAATACAATTCCCTCAAGATATGACCTTTTCTTTATTCCTCTATACTTCTTTGATGAATTTATCCTCGTTGCTAAAAAATTGGACCACTTATTCTACTTTTTTATGGAATAAGTGACCTTTGAAAAACTCCATTTCTACCTTTGTAGAACATAAAAAAAGTTTGTAATAGAATTTGAATTCATAAGAATCCAATTCCATTTGATATCTTGTCTTCATTCCAGATAAAATCTGATTAATATTACATTAAAGATCCTGCAAAAAATTTGGGATGTACCTTTCCAATCATGTTATGTTTTCTTTATACACATCTACAAAATCTTCCTCATTTTGTTTGAATTCCATTAATTTTCCCCATCCTAATTCAAACAAACAGAGGAAAATATTTCTAAAGGAAAAATATTCTTAAATTCATCCCATTCTAAGGAAACAATCTCTTCCATTTCTCTAATGTTCTTAATCATTGGCCTTAATTCACTACAAAATAAACAGTGTTTAGCGGCGGTTTTGTGGCGGCGGTTCACAAAACCGCCGCTAAACGTTTTCCGAAATACGTTTCGCGGCGGTTTTTAATAAACTGCCGCTAAACCTTTGTTTTTTTTTAAAAACCCCGACCCTTCCCTACCCCGACCCCGTTTCCCTGCAACCCTCGCCCGCAGCCCCCTTCCTGCAACCCTCGCCCGCAGCCTCCCGCGACCCCCGGCGATCCCGCGACCTCCTCCGGCGACCCCGCAACCTCCTCCGGCGACCCCGCGACCTCCTCCGGCGGTGCCTGCGACCGGCAACCCGCGACCCCCTTCTCCCGAGGACCTTTCTTACTTCGACCTCAGCCCCAAAGTGAGTTTTATGGATGTTCATATGTTGTTTAACCATATTATGGGTGTTATTATCATGTAATTCTCATTTTTAGACGTTTATGCATTCTCACATCATGGTATGTTTAAAAGCTGATATGTTTTTTTTGGTTTTCATTCCTGATGCTAATGGTTTTAGTGTATCCTCTTAGAAAATGGAGGAAATAGTGAATGAAATTTTTTGAAATGGTCAGTGATGTTTTTGAATGACTTATATCTGGTTAGTTTGTAAAAAGTATCAGTGTTTTCTAGACAACACATCATTGAAATGACATACTGATTAATAAACTGCTAGATGAATTGAATGCTGAATTGGAACTCATTTGGTTATTCTTAATTAATTATATAATTCCCTAGTAGCGATGCATCGTGTTCAAACGAGACTATGTGTCAACTGTTGAAATTGAGCTTCTTTAAAAGTGTCAAAAATAGCTAGTTTGTTTGGTCTTAACATGCATGGTTGGGTGAAGTTGGTTATAATCAATATAGAGAACATCATCTTGTTCTTGGATGGGTTGTTTTAATGGCGAGAATCGATGTGTACTGGATTTAAAATATTTCCATGTTTGTATTGTGACATGAAAACATAAGTGAAATTTTTAGCTCGGGACATCACTAGAAGTTGGGTATGAGTTCCAGTGGATAACTTTGATGTAAAAATATTGTACCGGAGGAGGCGGCATCACATTTCTAGATGAAATGTGTTTTCTATTTATGATGAGTGTTTTTTTTTAAATTATCATATAGCTATGGATCAACATATTTCTTATCTCTTCATTAATTTCTATCATTGAGGAACTTTTTCATGGAACACTGTTAAGTTGAGGTGAGTAGAGTGTGAATCAACCATGTTTTTTTATAAAAAGTAGTATTAACAAATCTAAATGAGGTTGATTTGAAATAGACCATTACATATTTTATATAACCATGCCGAAGGCATATTTGTAATTCTAAAAGGGTTTGTTCATTAGAATGTTCTAATAGTAGAGATACTGTGAATCAGAATTGGAATTTAAATACTAGTTCTTATGTTAAGAAGAAACAAAGGTTGAATTATTAATAATAGTATTAAATGATCAAATCTTCCGTTTTAAATAATTGGTAATGCATAGTCTCTATGTTTCAGTTAGGAATACGAGATTTTTATTGATTTTTAATTTCTCATGTATCGTATGCCTAGGGTATTCTTTGTGGAGGGTTGTGCATCTGGATGTACAACATGCCTATTTGAATAACTATTTATCACATAAGTATGTAGGATTTTTTTTCCATCTATTCCTCAAGGATTCTCAGGGACCATAATTTTTAAGGCGGAGAGATTGTACCATCCTGTGTTTTTTACTAGTTCAAAATTTTCAAGAGTTTTTTATCATTTAATTTGGCAGGAAATACGTATCCTAAATTGAGATTCATAATGTAAATAAAAACCATTGAACACATAAAAATTCATTTTTTGAGGTTTATGTCTATTATAGTATAATATAATGAATCTAATTCCCTAATTTCATTTTCCATTGTATATTAAATTAGAATCATTGATGGTTTTAGGCCTCAAATTTTTACCACAACTTAAGTGTGCATTCCTTGAATTCTTTTATGTAACCAATTATTTTCTAAAAAAAATCATGCGGAGGTGTGCTATCTTATAAAATGAAAACATGCTGATTAATGAAATTTTAATGGGAATATCACTCCAATATGTTATTCCATAATGACCAAACAATCAATTAAGTGGGGTTTTAATACCTTTTATTGAAGGAACTAAATAATTTTTTGTGTCACGAATGATAGCATGGCCTAAATTATACAATGTTCATATAGTGTGTTTACTATTTATGAATGTTCACCTGGACCCTAATACTTTATTATGTACATGGAAATATAGGAAAGTGGAATGATATTGGAATGGAAATATAGGCAAGTGGAATGATATTGGAATGGAAATTTAATTTCCATTCACTATTATTAATATTATTCAAATTATTATAATTGAAATACTTAAGTACATTGACCTTATTATTTTATAATTGAAAAGTAACACGGAAATGGGCATCTAACATATGCATGACTTATGATGTGGAATGCTTTTAAACATGACAATTCTTATATTTGTTGGAATTAAATTATCAAATTAGTTATGTATTCCTTGAGATATACTTTGGTTCCATATATTGAACTCCATGAATGGACTCATAGGTTACTTGTTTTATGAATACCCCAATAGTAATACTTTGATTCTTTTATAAAATGCCCTATACTGGAAAATGAGGCATATTACATATCTACCATGGAGTGATCCTGATTCTCTGGATGAGTGACCTTCTTTAGGGATAGATTTTTATACCATTCCACAAGAGACAATCAGACCCCTACATGATATACATGGGAAGATCTCAAAAGTTCAGGCTTTACACCATGCCAAAAGTGATACAAAGGCTTCATCATATGGATCACCTTTGATGGACGCTTACAATGATGTGTATTTTTTGTTATCCTAGAAAGATAACTAGGATCCTTTTTATGGATCACATTATATGGGATCATGATTAAATGAATTATATTCTAAATTTTACTTAAATGTGGCCATTTAGATTTCCCTAGAACAATAAAACAAACATTACCCATTGTGAAAATGGTTTCAGTGAATGTAGTTAACTTGATTTAAAATGCATTATGATCAGTTTCGATCACACATCAAAGGGGTGTTGTTTGAGGCAACATAAATGTGTGATCGATGGTGTTATGATAAGTGTGTATCTCGATATTCTTATTGCTCCTAAATGAGGTGTTGATGTTGTCTCCTATGGACCAGACTTGTTCAGTTGGTCTGAAATGGTAAATGTGGTCAATGAATCATCTTTATTATATTATGCATACTTTATGGTCAATGGTTCATCTTTATTATATTATGTTTCTGTAATCTTACACTATCGTATATTTTGTGTAGGCACATTGTGATATACATGGATAAAAGCTGGATCACATTACCGAGGAACACATCTCAATATGTTAAGGGTTTGAATGGGTTTTTAGATTTTGCAATTTCTAATCGATCTGTTGAAGGGAGAATAAGATGTCCATGTCCTAAATGTAAATTTAGAACATGGTTGAAGAGAGATGAAGTTTATGAACATTTAATACTGAAGAAATTCCCTGAGCAATATTTGTGTTGGATTTGGCATGGAGAATCAAACAATACAGAAAGATTGAGGACTGATGTTAATCCACAGAATGAGGTCCCAAGTTCTTCGACAATGGAAAATGAAATGAAAAACCTCATAAATGATGCATTCGGCACTGCAAGACACCACTATGAGCATCAAAACATATCAGAACAACCAGAAGAGGGTGCTACAAATTGCAGCGTGACAAGTGATGTTTCTGAGACTGTAACACAAGCAGATCAAGATTGTAACATATCATTGGATCCTCTTGATTCTGTGGAGCCAAATGTAAGGGAAAACATCAGTGAGGAAAATGCATTTCATGATTTAGTTGACGATGGAAATCAAGAGTTGTATAGTGGGTGTTTGAAATATTCAAAGCTTTCATTTCTACTGAAGTTGTACCATATCAAATGTCTATGTGGAATTACAAATAAGGCAATGTCCATGTTATTGGAATTGATTCGTGATGCATTTCCTGAAGCAAAAATCCCAGAATCGTTTTATGATATGAAAAAAGTTGTTAACAAGCTTGGTCTGAATTATACAAAAATACATGCGTGTCCCAATGATTGTATGATTTACTGGGGAGAGGATTCAAGTAGACAGAATTGTAAGAAATGTTCTTCTTCTAGATGGCAGTCAAAGGGTGATGTTGGAAGTATGACTGAACATAATTTCACGGAGAAGAAGAAAAGGAACACACCTGCAAAAGTTTTGCGTTACTTTCCTTTGAAGCCTCGATTGCAAAGATTATTCAGGTCATCAAAAACCGCCGAACACATGAAGTGGCATGCTGTAGATAATAACAATGATGGGTTAATGAGACATCCACGGGATTCCCAATCGTGGAAGACATTTGATTCATTACATCCATATTTCTCAGCTGATCCTAGGAATGTTCGATTGGGATTGGCTGCCGATGGATTCAACCCATTTGGGACTTTGAGTACGAGTTATAGCATTTGGCCAGTTGTTTTGATCCCTTATAATCTGCCTCCGTGGATGTGTATGCAACAAACATCTTTTATCATTTCGATGATTATTCCTGGAAAACAAATGCCTGGAAATGATATTGATGTATACCTACAGCCTTTGATTGAAGAATTGCAGGAGTTATGGAGCAACGGTGTTGAGACATTTGATGTTTCTTCTAAAACAATGTTTAAAATGCATGCTGCTTTAATGTGGACCATTAGTGACTTCCCTGGGCTTGGGAATTTATCTGGTTGGAACACTTATACGGGTTTGGCTTGTCCCGTTTGTAACTTTGATTTCGAGCCCAAACGGCTACCTCACAGTAGAAAATGGTTCTTCTTGTGCCATCGAAGATTTCTTGATGCATCTCATAGATTTCGGCTGAACAAATCAAAATTTAATGGTTGCATTGATCGTAGACCACCTCCAAAGTTGTTAACCGGTTCTGAAATATTGACACAGCTTGAAAATGTTAAAACAGAATTTGGGAAGGTTCATCATTTGAATGATAGCGGAAAACGAGTGCGAAGTGCATCGTCAAGTGAAATCAGAACGCAACAATGGAAGAAAAAAAGTATATTCTTCAAACTTCCGTATTGGGAATTTAATTCTTTGCGCCACAATCTTGATGTGATGCATATTGAGAAGAATGTATGTGATAATTTGATTTTCACATTACTTAATGAGCATGAAAAGTCGAAGGATCATCTCAATGCTCGCAAAGACTTACAAGTAATGAACATAAAACGTGATCTCTGGCCAGATGAGAATGAAAAGTATGCTCCGGCCATTTTTTCATTGAAAAATAGGGATAAAGATACGTTCCTTCAAATTTTAAAGAATGTGAAGGTATCTGATGGGTATTCGAGTAACATCTCGAGGTGTGTTGACTTGAAGAATCGTAAGTTATATGGATTGAAAAGTCACGATTCACATGTTTTGTTACAACAGTTACTACCATTGGCATTGCGTACATTATTACCTGAAAAAGTTACTGCTGTTGTACTCCATTTCTGCACATTTTTTAGACAGTTATGTGAGAAAGCTCTACATCCATTTCAGCTTGACAACCTACATGAGAGGTTTGTATTGACCCTTTGTGCAATGGAGATGATCTTCCCTCCATCGTTTTTTACTGTCATGATGCATTTAACTGTGCATTTGGTTGACGAAGCTAAATTAGGAGGACCCGTTCATTATCGATGGATGTATACAATTGAGAGGTATTTTATTTATATGTTTCCAGTTAAGTAAACATTTTTTGGCATTTAAATAAATGCATAATATTATTATTTTTTTTCACAGATATCTTGGGCATTTGAAAGCATACGTGAGAAATAAAGCTCAACCAGAAGGCTCTATTGCTGAAGGCTATTTGGCCGAGGAGTGTCTCACCTTTTGTTCCAGATATTTGGATGATATTGAGACAAGATTTACTCGAGTTGGACGTGTTGACGACACATCAACTCAATCTCAAATGCATCAGAAATCAAAAATATTTCCTGCTATTGGCCGATCAGTTGGGAGGACCTCATACGCGACACTAACAGAATTGGAATTATTACAGGCACATAGATATGTGCTGCTGAATAGTGAAATTGCAGATCCATTTATTGAAGAGTTGAGGATACAAACAAAGAGACGAATGAGAAACCGAATACGAAATGAAAAAGATATAACGAAAGCTGTGAATAAAGAGCTGGTAGAATGGTTTGCACGACGTGTAAGTTTATAAATATTGCAATAAATACGAATATTACTTTGACACATACAATTTTCAAATCTATTAAATTATATATTTTTTTTCAGATCATGAATACTGATACTCGAGCTGACTTTTCAGAAGATTTAAAGTTTCTTGCTAGAGGTCCTATAAAACAAGTTAGAAAGTTCAACGCTTATAATGTGAATGGTTTTAGATTTCGTACAGTCGATCGAGAAGTGGGTTTGAAAACACAGAATAGTGGTATTTTTACATTTGCTGAAGTTGAATACTATGGAAAGCTGCATGATATTATTGAATTAAACTACCACGGGCATTTTTCTGTTGTTTTATTCAAATGCAAATGGGTCGATTTTATCAGAGGTGTTAAAAGAGATTCCTTGCAATTTACTTCTGTAAACTTCTCTCGCTTGATGGATGTTGGTGATCATGAACTGCATGATCCATATATCTTAGCATCGCAGGCAAAAATGGTATATTATGTGAATGATGTTGTGGATGAAGGGTGGAGTGTAGTTACTCACGTAATACAAAGAGATTTGTATGATATGGGTGATGAAGTGGAAGATTTGACCTCTGCAACTGAATTTCATCAACAACAGGAAGCAGAATTATTTGTCCATCATGATATTGAAAATATTGGTCTAGCAAGGATGAATGAAGTGGATGAAGCAATGGAGCAGGAAACCGACATGATTGAAGGGGAAAATGATTGTATGTACAATTATTTATTCATTCAGCAACTACTTGTTTCATTTCTGTAGTCATTCATTATCATTGTTATATATATTTTGTTTGTTAATACTGGGCATCTATTATCATTTTTAATTTTTTTTCTGCATAATTTTTTTGAAATATATATTCTGAACTTAATTTTATTTGATTAAATGACAGGAATGCCAAGGAAGAAGCGGTACACTATTCCTTCTTCTTCTGCGACAGATGACGATCCGTCTGTCCCCACGGAATCATCTCCCCCTGCACCATCTCTGACACCATCAGTGGATCCCTCATTAGAGGATGAGTCATCGCCTCCCCCTACAGGAGCTTCAGCAGCGGGGCAGCGACACGCCCCCTCCAGTTCATCACGGACATTCTGGAGGGTCGCAGTCATAGGTACAAATTTTAATTAAATAAATTTATTGCATTTTGTTTATAGTAATTGTTTGCTCATTGCAGATGAAGACAATGAAACCGTGGAAAGAGACATAAAAAGTTCTGATGTTTGGAACATGCATGGCAAGAAGATAGTGGTGCCATTTGATTCTTATGGGGTCCCGACGGATGACGCCGCAGGTTTACTTGGTCAGATTATAGGTCAGCTGGCAGCGGAGCCCGTTTCCCTGCCTATTTCGTATGATGATTGGAGGCATATGCCTCCAAACTGGAAAAATGAAGTTTATGATTCTCAGATAAAGGTAATTTTATTCCTTTATGGTTTAATTGAATGTCATTTTACTAATATATTCAAAATGAATTTCTGTATACAGATGTTCTTCCACTTTACCGTTGCTGATGTGATAGCACGGAAGTGGACATTGAAAAATCTTGGAAAAAAATGGAAAGATTTCAAATGGAGGTTGTGGTGTGATGTCAACGATTCTTCGTTGACCGTGCAGCAGATGTATGAGAAGATACCCAGTGGGGTACCGAAAGAACAGTGGAAGGTTTTTGTCGATAGACATCGTGATGAGAAGAGGATGGTATTGAAATATATATTATTATATTATCCTCATTTTACATTTATACATGTACGTGAAGAGAAGATAGACATTGAATACAATACTGTTAAATTGAATTTTATTTATTTCAGGATCTCTCAAGAACGAATGCTTCAAACCGGGCGAAGCAGGTAATCCCGCACACTGCGGGTTCAAAAATCTTTTCAAGAAGCCGAATGTCATTGGTAATCTTTTAATTAGTTTAAATATTTATAAGATAATATTATCTATTTAACATATTTGATTGATGATTTATCTTTTCTTAATGCAGTCACAGAGTTTAGGGCATGAAGCATCCCGAACAGAACTGTGGCTGGATGTTCATAAAAAAACAGATGGAAGTTTTGTTAATGAACCTGCCAGAGAAGTTGGGGTATGAAGTCAATTATTTATTATAATAACTTAATATCAGTTTTTACTGTGTTAATATATATTGATATTTGATTTATAGGTAAAAATTAAAGAAATATGGGATGCCAATCCTGGGCAATCCTACTCAGTCTCCCAGGATGACCCGATTGGTCAAGTCCTTGGGAAGGAGCATCCTGGTAGAGTGCGCGGGATGGGTTTGGGACCCATACCATCTGAGGTCTTTCGCATGCCATCAGGGATTTCGGCCTCATCTACTCCTGGTTATAGTCATTTCATACCTGAAGATGCTCAGAGGGAGATGTCTGCTCTACGAAACACAGTTCACCAGCAGGGGAATCAGATATCTGATTTGCAGAAAGAGTTGCTTGAAATACGTCAGCATATGAGCAGATATGCCCCCGGTGGTAGTGCATCGGGTAGTGGTGAGCAGGTAAATCACAAAAAAATCAAAATCATTTAGTTTGCAAACTTTTATTGGTTTTAATTTTTATTATAAATATGCAACAATATTTAATTTTCAATATAATGTTCTTACAGGTGGCAGCAGGTGGTGGAGATGAAGGTGGAGAGGGTGACGATGCAGCATCAGATGATGAGTAGTAGTATTGTTGATGTGTTGAACAAGTATGATAACAGTTGGTTTGTAGTAAAAGCATTTCATTTGCTGAAAATTATTTCTTTTTAGCACTCTAGTGTTGTTCTCTATGTATTAAGATGGTATTCTGAGACTATGTTTGGAGTAATTAATGTTTAATTATCATAAAATCAAGAATTATTACCCATTTTATCATCGAACCTCGGCGGTATGTCACCCTATTATGCCCCATGTTTGCGTTGAAGTTGATATTTCGAAACCCCCAACTGAGTGGCTATGGATCTTGGTTGGAGAAGAACTGAGATGGAAGCAGCGGGTGGTGTTTGATTCTTGGCCCGCGTTCTGTACCGATTGCAGCAAGATTGGCCATGACGTTTCAGGATGTCGCCGCGGGAGTTTTGACAGGTCCTCGAAGGTGTTGGTGGCTCTAGAGGCAGAGGACCAGTCATGCGCAAGAGTGGATCCGGGTGCGATTGGTGTGGCGCGCGGGGAGGATCCAGGGGCGACGGGGGTTCTCTTGAGTCCTGTCAGGATTGAGAAACCTGGGAAACTCAAGGAGGTTGGCCCGAGGGTTGCAGATGTTTTTTCTAGATTGAGGCATGATCTGGGTGTTAGGGGCGATGGTGTGGAGAGGTCCGTTGTGGATGTGGGGCTTCATCCTATATTACCCAGCCAAGCCGAGGAAGGTGAAGTCAGTGAGGCTCATGGGGCTGGAAGCTCTCCTGGGAGAGGTCGGGGTGACAACCATCATCTGCAATTCATGGGTCGGGGAAATGACCAACCCATGGGATCGGCCTTGGTTCCGGGGAAGTCGTTCTTGGCTGCTGTTACTTCTTCCAGAGAACAGGAGAAGTTGGCCAATGCCAATATCTTGAAGGCACTAGATCCTAACACCCTTGGGGATCATCCGAAGGTTGGGATTGGGGGGAAAGATAAGGTCATGAAGAAGAAGGTAGATCTGGAGCATTCACTTTTCAAGTCGAGCCCTCTCTGCGAAGGCATGCAGTTATCGTTGGGGAACCGCTTTGTTGGATTGGAAGTTCAGGATCCTATATTGTCTCCGTAGGATGATTTTTCAGGTGATGACAGTTATAGTACTCCTTCAATGGACAGCATGGATCGATGTAAAGGGAAAGGCCCTCATATCCCTCGGCGGAAGAAGGGGAAAAAAGTCTCTAGAGATTCTAGAAAATGTATTGTGGTCCAGGGGAAAAAGACTAAGAGTCGCAAGGATTATTCTCATCTTCCAAAACCAATGGAGACTAGGTCGGCCAAGAAGGGAAAGATCAAAGTAAGCACAAACCTTCAGGAGGGGGAAAAAGAAGGAACAAACAAGCCTATATGTGACAAAGAAGAAGAGAATGGAGAGTGATTGAAACTCATCCTGCACTCCAAGGAAGATATGATTGAACAAGCCATTCGTCCTAATGTTTCAGAAGAGGAGCTCAACAGAATTTACGCACGAAGGCTGCAAGTTGATGCCACAGAGGAGCAAGAAGTGTGGTTAGATAAACAAGATAGAATTCTGGCCCGCGGGTTCAATAAGGGAAAAATCAACTCAGAGGAATTTATTCAGACAATGGAGAGGATGATTTCCTACTTTGAAGAGCTCATCAGAGAGGATCCTGACATCCAGGTTGGTATGCTACACTGGGAGCTCTTTAGAGCAGCAGAGTCAAGTAACTTAAGCCTTGTGTTTCACCACTTTGTAAGCTCTTTCAGCACGTAGTGCTCCTGTAGTGTACTCTGGTTTTTTCCATTTTCCTTAAAATGGCTTAATAAAAAAATCTAATTTGGCCAGGATCATTTCAATACCACTGTATAATATAGATGTAGACCCATGTAGTTATATTTCAAAGATCTTGTGTTCTTGAGGTTGTTTCCATGATGGTATAGGCATATTTTGTGTGAGGGAGTGTGGATTCTCCTAGGTTGTTCTGGATTTTTTAGGTTTTGGTGAACATTGGTGAGGTGTTATATCAGTTGGAGCTCTAACCACTGATAAAAATAATTCACAATATCATCAATGTATCCCAACATTACTGAAATAATCATGATTCATCCCATATATTCAAATATAGAGAGTTGGATGATGAGGATGAAGTAATGATTTGGTGAACCCAATGGAAATCATGGATCATTTGTAGATTACTCTTCATGGGGATGTTAATCCATTTTATCATTTTCTATGGTGGAATAGTGGTTTGGAGGAGATATTTTTTGGTACATATTCAAAGATGAATGAATAATGTCATAAAGTGTTTTAATTCATTCATTTTTTTCAATGTAACTGTGTAAATCTATTTTATTGTTTGTCATAATACGAATATGGTCCCTTTAATTGGTTGGTTATGACACATGGTTATGTGTTTATTTATTTAATGATTAGTTTTGATCAAATTATTATATTATCCTTGAGAGGTTTCCCACAAGGGTTCTATTTTGGAACCATTTATATTCATTGGAACATGAGGATGATAACTGTTTTAGTGGTATCCTAGGTAATATATCCAATTTTAATAAAACCCACCTACTTGTTTTATTGGATTTTGGATATTTCAATATGGTTTTATGAGTCATTTCACATTGAAACATTCATGGGTTTTCTCATAGATTCCCTACTTGTTTTATTGGATTTTGGTTCTCATAGTGAGATACATGTTTCTTGTTATGGTGTGGTTTTGTCTATGAGGGATGGTGTTTTTAATGTTGGTTTTTATTATGGTAAGAGATGTTATGGTCACTATTATGAGGATGTTGGTTTTTGTGTGTAGTGGTTTGTGGTAGTATTCTTTTAGTGATGGAATATGAAATGGTAATGATGTAATAATGTTGTAAGCTGTTGTACATTACAAATATGTGTGGATGTGATATTATGTGGGGCTGATGGGTGAGATGTGGCTGTGGTTTTGGAAAATTTAGGGCAGTGGTGGAGCAGATGCAACATATTTTTTTTTTCAGTTCAACGTTTAGCGGCGGTTTTAACCGCCGCTAAATGCCATACCTGTGAGCATTTAGCGGCGGTGTTAACCGCCGCTAAATAACCGGGAATCAGTTAGCGGCGGTTTTAACCGCCGCTAAATGATGAACTGGGCAGAATTTAGGGGCGGTTTTAACCGCCGCTAAATATATTATGTTGATATTTAGCGGCGGTATTCACCGCCGCAGAATAGGCGCATCAAACGCCTCAATTTAGCGGCGGTTAAAACCGCCGCTAAATAAGATACCCATATAACCGCCGCTAAATGAAGAAAAACCGCCGCTAAATGACGGACATACGACACATTTCTAAAACCGCCGCGGAATCGAAAAAACCGCCGCTAATAGATTGCCGACGCCAAACTTAGCGGCAGTTTAAACCGCCGCTAAACCGGAAAAAAACCGCCTCTAGGATCGGCATTTGTTGTAGTGATTGGTTGTATTTTCCATCAATACTCTAAATATAATGTCTTACCATTTTATAATCTGAACATTCCATGACATTGAATATCTTTTTTAGGTATTTAATCCATTTATCCACTATCATGAGGTCGAACCATCAACTGAATAGTGAGAGATATAGTCTCATAAAATTCCCCAATATTGTCATGTTCCACTGTGGAAGGTCTTTCTTCTCTCTAGCATGGAATCCCCCACCATTTATAGCTTATGTAAACTGATCCATCACTATAAAAAAACATTTCATTTCCATTTCTAACAATATCGATATACTGATTTGGAATGATATTTTCTTCTTGGTGCCTCCCCAAAAATGATTATATTTTTCCTCCATGGAAAACCATTTGCGAAAAACAAATATTAGATGAGTCAAAAATAAAATATTTAAATTCATATATCATTTCTACTTAACCTAAAAAAGAAAGTCACTAAATTTTTTACTATTATTACCATAAAGTATAAAGTTATTTAAACCACACTCTAATAGGCACTATAAGGAATCAACCATAAATAATACATCGAATTGAGTTTTAAGATAATAAGTAATTATCTTACATTTTAGGATATTTTCAGGTCTATAGTTTTAGAGAATTAGGTCATAAATCGTACATAACATAACCATATAATGAAATTTCAAGACATCTTATCCGTTTCAATTTTTTCAAAATATGATACTTTTAAGGTAAAACATGATTTATTTTTAGGAAAAATATTCATTACATTCAAATTGGATTCTTCATTTCCATTACCCATCAATAAACCCTTTGAAAAAACATTTTAAAAATATGGTATCACCACAAAATTATCATTAAGGGATATAAAAAAGAAACCAAACTATTAATCGAGTAAAAACATAAAACAAACCATGAAATTTTTACCTTTATATCAATTCTCTCTGAGTAAAATAAATAGAGAACATTCACTTGAAAAACACAATTTTTTTTCTCAAATAAAATCATGAAATCCCATATAAATTCTAGATATATAATACAGGTATCTTTTAAAATCATTTTCCATATCACTCTTACAAATGGAATAATCATACAGTCATCATCAGTACCCAATGTAGTAGAGGGCCATCATGGACCCACCTCTCCTTGTTTTATAACATAACTACTGGTATTTAGTTCATAATGTGACCACCCATCCTAGGTTTATAATTTTAACATTCATAAGCAGTTTATAATTTAACCACCAATCAACATAATAAATTTTTAAAGAACAATAACATAATAATAACACATAAAAGATGGTAATTTTTACATCACACTAATAAAATATGCTCTTCACCAATAATAAAAAAAATTCACATATTAAAATATCCATACCGTTAAAACTCCATTTTCAAATTTTAAAATACCCAAAAAATTAAATTATGGTTTTATTTGAATAAAAAAATACATGTTATAAAACAATATACACTTCATAAAATGGTTTTAGTTGTGGAAAATTAATTTTCACCGTATACGTTAAAATAGAAAATTACTTTTTACATTTGTAAAGAAAGTCACACATTCGATAGAAATATTACATTTTTTAAAAGATATTAATAAAAAACAATTACCTTTATAAAACTTTCATTTCCATAGTAAAATCATGTTAAAAACATGTATATGAAATAAAAATATAGTTAGAAGGAAAATATTAAAAGATAAGTTTTTTAAGAAAAGTATCTTATCACATTGGATATATTTGAATCATAATCCCCATAAAATAATAAAATTAAACCAAAAATTTAATACCATAATAATAGAGAATCTAATAATATATAATTTTAGTGGGACCACATATAAACCTCATAAATTAATAGAGGTTCATAACATCCAAATGTGCCTCAATGAGAGACGATTGAGATAAAATACCTTACTTAGAGCCAGACTCATCTTGTACGTTCTTTACCTTCCTGAATAAAAAACTTATGTTACTTATTTAATTACTTAATAAATTATTTAAATATTATTATTCATTTTATTTCAATTATTACCACGTTATATATTATTACTTAATCAATCATGTTTACATTATATGTTTTGACCAAATTCATCATGTGTAAAAAATGACTTCGGTAGGTTGATTATGGTCGAATGGGACATTATTTAAACATATCCATAATAATAATCATGAAATAATTATAATATTTATACAAAAATTATTTTTTTAGGAAAAATCCTTAAATATGGTTTTCATGAATTAATTACATTATAGTCATGGAGATGGTAAGATGATTGTATGCATGGGTAACGTATCCATTTTTTCAATAATCATTTGGAAAGGATTTTTGTAATATTATACCTTTTAAAAATGATCATATAATCATATATAAAATAATTTTTCATTAAATATACTTATATAAATCATAATTTTGATTTAGTGATGAAAAGAGAGTTGTATGTCTTCATTAAGATAGTAGTCCACACATACATGAACAACGTTATTATTTTTCAATGAGTGAAAATAAAAGGAATAAAATTATATGTTAACTTTATAGAATGATAAATATCTAATTAATAACATAATTATTTAGTTTATATGACATATATTAAATAAATTAATCCATGTTATCTTACATGTAAATAATTATTGAAAAAAGAATCACATCACTTTTCAAGGTGATAGTTTTCTGTACACATGAGTGATGACATTGTATACCATAAGGAATAGAAAATGAAAAACATAAATATGATATAATAAATCCAGGGGTATAATTATATTATTAATATCATATATATATATATAATTTAGATCAATATTCATACACAACTATGAGAGGATTTTATGGAGAACCTGTCAAATAAGTTCCCAAGGCGGTAGTCAGTCGTACACATGAGTGACATTATAATTTCCCATTTAATGGAAGAGGAGAAGTATAAAAGATATTCATCTAACATAATAATTTAGAAATATATGATATAATATTTTATTATATAATCACAATTTAATAGTATTTTAAAAATGTTGAAGGATAAATAAAATAAAAAAACATAGATATGAGTTTTACCTCTTCTCGAGCCACTTCTTAAAGATTATACCTAAAGTAATCTGAAAATGAATTAATGATGAAGAAAGGATTTTAGGTTGAGGTTATCCAATTTGAAAAGTTATTTTTCCATTTCTTGGATAAGTGAAAATGGTTTTAAGGATTGAATAAAATAGTATATGGGGTGCCCTTTTTATGTGACGAGAGTGGCACACTTGTAATTTTAAAAAATATAAAAAATGTACCCTTGTTTTTCTATTTCCACAAGGGTAAACAATGAAATATTAAAAATAATTAGGTAATATAAGTAAGAATTATTTCCATAAAATATTTTTTAGAAAAAAAATTAGGTACTTTTAACCCTTATCATTTTACTTTAATCCCATATGAAATCATTTTTTACCATAAATGTGGATATTGTTTTTTATGTTTTCACTAATAATTATGGTAAAAAATTAACATGAAATTATTATAACATACAAATTATAAAGATTAAAAATATTTAATCTATTTTACAAAATTCAATTCACATAATTAAAAAAATTAAATTTAAAAAACCCTCACAAACCTGATGAAAATATTGGTTTTAAATAAATGTATTTTTCAAGAAAAAGATGATTATATATTAACTATATGACTAATAAGCATCATTGTATGTGAATAAATTGAAATTTATTTATATATAATATAAAACATTATTTAAAACATTACTTGTTAGGAAATTTTTTAATGAATTAAAATGAATATACTTTATGTATTTTAAAAAAATTAGAATGATTCTATTTTTAAACACAAAAACTAACTTATACTAAAATCTAATATAACTCTTAATAAAAAGTGTCTAGGTGGATTAAATATATATAATTAATACTTATGTTTCCTTAAATAATATTTAAATCATATTGGGACTTTTAAATTTCAATATTTATTGAAAATAAATGACTTTTTAAAAAAAATTGTTATTTTTCAATTTTAACAAAAAAAAATCAATAATTTCTGTAAAATCCCAAAATTTCACCCCAAATAAATTTTAATGTGATTATTTGAAAAATTAAATTAAACATTTTTACTTCAAATTATAAATTTATACATTAATATTTTTAATAAAAACATATAAGAAAATAGTTTAGAATAAAATATTTCCTTTTTTATTTAAAAATTACTTAATATTTTGATATTGAATAAAATCAGGAAAATTATTTATTCTATCACTACCTTGGTTGTTAAAATCAACGATATAACAATTTTACCATTATTTATTATTCTTTATATGATGAAAAAAATTTATGTTATATGACATACTACACACTAAATAATCTCTACTCACATTGAATGATAATTATAATTACAATCAAAATCAAGTTAATCCAACAAGATTAAATTATATTCAGCTTTTTTTAAAATTTCATTTTTTCATGGATAACTTTTATTATATCATAAATAATGGTATTTTTTGATATTTAATATATGGAAGGATCATAAGGATCATTATCTCTTATTACAATGTATTTATGTGTGGTATATTATCTCTATCTATTTTAATTCAGATTAATAATCCATTTATTCAAATATAATTACATGAATACTATATTTGATAGCCTAACAAAAAATGATTATTTTTTTCTCTTCTGGAGTGTTTGAAAATATTCATGGGATAAAAATCAGCCAATGAAATTTGGACTGTGTTTTATAAAATATTTTAGGGAGTAAATAAAGATAAATAACCAAGGTTTTAGATTTTTCTATGATATTTTGAAGATATTTTCATGTGAGAATAGAAATATGTTGTTGTATTTTTACAATGATAAACATGACTATAAATAACATCATAATTTATAGCAAAAAATCATTTAGAATCAACTATGGTGAAAACATTTTTCATATTAATTAGAAATAAATTATATGTTAAAATATCAGGACTAGATGGTTATATGTTTTAAATTCTAACTCTGTATAAACCTCAAAAAATAGTTATACACTGAAAAAAAATCCGATTTGCACAAATTAAAAAAATTAGTGTTAAATTTTTTTTTATTCGAGGGATTTTATGATTTTAAAATAAATTAGAAGAATTATATTCTTCAAGAAAAAATAAAAGGAATGAGTGGAAGGAAACTATAAAGAAATGATGTCCATATTCTTATAAAATATTTAAAGGATATTGGGAAAATATATGGGTAAACCCCCATTTAAATTTTTTAACTATATTATTTCTAGTTACATTTCTATCAAATATATTACGAATGTGTATCAAGACAAAAAATATGAGAAAAATGTCAAGAATCATTAAAAAGATAAAGTCGTCATTTTTTATTATCAAAATGGAAAATATATATTAAGATAAAAAATTAAAACTACATCAAATTTAAAAAAAACATTAAATCAATGGAATGTGAATATCTGCGTTGGGATAAAAATGTTATTTATGTGGATTAATGTTTGATAAATGAAGTCAATAATGTCTATATATATCATAAAGGAATGATGATGGGGATGGATTTAATAGTTATGAAAAAGAGGTATAAAATTATATATATTAATAATGGATCTTGTGTAATACTTAAATATTATATAAAATATTGAGATAAAAAATTATCCATATATAAAACATAATTATTAATATGATATTAGTAAAATGTTCTATAAAATGGAGATCAATTCTTGAAAAATATTGAATTTCTATATATTAGGGAAACTAAAAAGGGTAAATTTATATATGAAATAATATAAAAGTTATCATATAAAAGTTAATATATTTACAATTTTCAAAAATTGGTTCATGAAACTCAAACATATTAGAATAAACCTATTTTTGGTTGTGACATGTCTATCGTAGTTTTTATTTGAAATCTAAATCAATTAATAAGTAATGCATGGAAGAGAATAATTTATTAAAACATATTAAATTATTAATATAGAATAATATATATGGTAAAGGACACAAATAAGTTGGAAGTTGAGTTTTTGGTTAAATAATATAAATAAGACTAAATTTGTCCCCTTAATTTTTGAAAATTATATTTTTGTTATATGATAAATAAATTAAGGGTAAAAATATAATATGATATAGAAGTATAAAAAATAAAATAAAATAATAACATAATATAAGTATAGATCATTCCCTAGATTTCTGTTCATCAAAAGGTTATATATTTCCCCTCAAAATGATAAAAATAATAAAATAATAAATTTTTTTAAATTTGAAGCCTAATGAGAAATTATGGATTTCGAGGCGATTTTTACTATCATTAAGTATTTAGAAAAAAATATCATATTTCCACATATAAAATGTCTTATTTAGGAAAAAAATTATTTTTTTGATAATTTTTTGTACAACAGAAAAAAATAAACAAATTTAATCCACAATGAGTGTTTTGGAAGGATGGGATAACTAGTTGGTATAAGTGACTTGATGAGAATTATTTTTGATGAGACCAAAAAGGTCACAAAATTTATGTTTTATTAAAAATTATTTGAAATAAACTTAATAAAATAGTCAGATTGAGATATTATTAGAAAATAATAATTGAATAAACCATAATTTTTCTTTTAGAATCATTTAATGACTTAGAGGAAAAAAATATTAGACTCTTTACCGTAATTTCTCATCAAACATTATGGATGATCAAAATAATCTCTAAGGGTGTCAAAAATATTATGGGTTTCTATTCACTTTTATAAATTATGGATCACTAAGATATAAAATATTCTTATGGGGTACATTTTAAAGAATAATTTCAAATCAGATAATGTATCTTATTTGTATGGTTTGAAGAACACCCTCATAAATTTTCTATGATTATGAGATAATTGAGATGATGGTATCTTTAGGAAATGGATTATTTGTAAATAATTTTGTGATATATAAAAATTTTGAAAAATGTAAAAATATATAACTAAAATTTGATAAAAATTGGTGATGACAAAAAATAATGTTTTCTTGGAATAAATGTAGAGAAAAGTCTATGGAACAAAAAATTTGGACACCACATCCAAAAAAAATATGGAAAATTTCATTCATGAATAGGTTTTCAAAAACATAGATAATCTAAAATGGGATAGAAACTCCTTATGTGATTTTTTCACAAATATATGATAGTGAATCAATTTCTCATTCTTATTGGGATATAAAAAAGAGGGTCTCTGAAGATTTTAAATTATATTAGTTATGGCCTCATGGGAATGAAGTTGTCATGAGGAGATATATTCATCATCATTTTATAATTTTAAATTTACATACTGTATTATTTTATATTAATGTAAATATAAATCAATTAAAAGGTGTACATTTTTAGTAGGTATGTTATTAGATAAATAAGGTATATCATCAAGTTATTTAGATATGAAAATAGATCAAAATATAGAAATAGTCATTTTGAAGAATATCTAGAGAACAATAGTATACAACATGGTATTAAATTATATACACTTCCCAAAATATGGTTTCTTCAATTTGATGAAATAGATTTTAGTAAACATGAATGAACTATTCTTAAAAAATATTGTAATTAAACATATGAAAAAATATTTACAATTTAAAAATACTTTTAACATTATTCAATATATAAATTATTAGAATAATAATCATGAATTTTATCACTTTATAATAATTTTAATCCCTTATTTTATCAATTTGAATGGGGGGAAATTTGGGAAACATTTGATAGATGGGTGGATGTTGGAATTTTCCTTGGGTACACACCAAGTGTAAGAGGTCATTACTATAGTAACAATAAAACTATAAAAAATATAATCTTTTTGACCATATATTCAATTCATATAAACTTGATAAAAGAAATATTAATAATATAAATAATGAAAATATAGGATTCAAAGTTGAAAATTTTAATAATAGGTTATATATATATATATATTTACTAATGTAAATGAAGATGATGTTGATTTAAATTATTCTATTAATAAGGAAGAAGTTGGGCATCCAAAAAAACAATTTAGAGATAGATAAATAATGGTTTTCCTAATTATATCATTTTAAGTCAAGAAATTAGTATAAAAACTCTAGGAACATAGTGAATAAGACTACACATTCTTGTTTTCCCAAGTTTAGATGAAATATAATGTGGATCCTCTTGATTATAAGGAATGACTCCTCATTCTACATCTGTAAATCCTCCCTCTATTTTACTCATATTCTCTGGGGTTTCCTCATGATTATCTCCATGGAATTGATTTCAGTAAAACCAAGAACCACCCATGTCTATTCCTTTAATATCACATCATCCAACCTTCCTTTTAATTTCACTACTTGTATACGATCCATTGATTACAAGTTTCCATTTTTTAATTATGTGGAATGGATTTCCTTCATTTCTATTCACTTCCCTTATTATTATATCCTTTGAGAAAGACCCCTTATTTGGATAGACAATATGGTTTATGACTATGTCAGTGAAACCCCAGTGTCAATTTTCTTATGAATCATGGATTTTTGTTGTTCTCCTTCTTTAATGTTGTCTTCCTTGTTTACTGGTATTAGATTTTTACTATGGTCAAAGATAATTAGTTGTCTCTCTTTCATTTTCAACTTCTTCTTATTCTATACAACCCATCCTTATTGATTTTTTCATTGGTCTCGCATGATAGTGTTTACAGCAACATGAGATTTTGGAGGAAACACATGATGGTTTTACTCTCCTATTTTGGTTAGGTTTCCCGTTCAAAATTTGTATGGTTCGCAAATATGGACATGGTTTTTTACTTTTTTGGGTTTTTTGGTATGGTTCTAAGGCTCTATTAGTGTTTCATCCTCGACAACAATAATCATGAATTGTGATTCTAGTATTTAAAGGCACTTCCCCTTTTTTCAGCACTATATATGGTCTATTCTTGGTTGATCTCACAATGACTGGTTTGATTATGGTACTCTAAGTATTTTTGATCAGATTTATCATTGACAATTATATTTTTCATGGAATAATCTTGTAGTTCATTTTTATAGTTTATCTCAGTGTTCAAGTGTGATGCTCATAGTTTATTGCAATGTTGTTTTTCCTTGTTGTGTTATTGATATGTTGTTTATTTTGTTGTGTGATATATAGTAGTTTGGTGTCATTGAAAAAAAAGATTGAGAATATGAAAAACATAATTATGGTTTGATCAGTCTCAATCATCGAGTGTGGCACTAGACTTGACGATGCCTCATAATAGTTCTAGTTCTCCTTGGGGAAAATTCTTGAGGATCTGGTATCTATTTGATTAAATTTTGAATATTTTAAAAGGGGATTTTTTGTTCAATTTTTTATTTAATGGTGTGGATATGGTTCATATGTGGTTGTTATGGTTCCCACTAAACATCAAAATTGTATCTTATTCAAATATAAAAATTTGATTTGGATAAATAGAAATGTGTTCTATATAAAATAGAAGTTTCACAACATGCTAAATAAAAACTGAGATGTATCCAAAAATATAGAAAAACATATTGGAAAATGTTATTCATATGGGGAATAAATATATTTTTATGAATAATTTAATCCATTATAAAGATACAAAAAGTCAAGAAATTTTTTTGTATATTCTCTTAAAGGAGATTAAATATCCTCTAAATTGATTAAATGTAATTATTTCTCAATCGTGATCATGAAAAAAGGGGTCTAAATTTGGAAACAAGGAGTTATATTTAATAAAGACGGAACTAATTTTTAAAAATTGAAAAAGACATTATATGGGTTAAAAAATATCCCATGTGCATAGAATAACAAACTATATTCTTGTCTTATGGTCACACATTTCAAGAAAGAAAAGGTAGATAACAATATTTATATAAAAGAAAATTACACAAAATCCCTCATTATGATAGTGTATTTTAATGTTATCATATTTTATAGTGAGTGAATAAAAATATATTATTAAGTTGTTTTTCAATTCAACCATGAGTTTTAAAAATACATTCCTTAAGAAATAAAAAATTTCTTGTTCTGGTAATTATCATTGGCTTCTACAAAGATATTTTTCCACGCGAAAGTTTCTGAGTAAATGAAACGTTTCATCATGGGAAATTCATTAGAGATTACTAATAGAGATTATTTTGGATTATTTCCAATAATAAAGGTAGAAAATATATGCTCCAAAATAAGTAAGTTAGGCTTATAAAAATTTTGATGTATTTAATATCCTCTAAGCACAACATTATCTTTTTTTGGCCTTAAATTCTAGATTTCTAAGTGGCCCTATAGAATATCATATCAATAAATAAATCAAAACTGTATTACATATTTTAAATCCACACTTACCAATGTTAATGTGAATGATAGTGAATAAAATTTAATGTTATATGGCTATAGTGATGTGGATAAGTCCAAATATGTTAATGATAAAAAATTACTTTAAAAAAATTGCATTTTATGGTGGATTTTTAATTGTGGTTTTTTGAATCATCATAAAATAATTCAATTCATTTTTTAAAAAATATTTTAAAACACCATAGATATTTCTCAACACATTGTTAAAAACTGATAGCCAAATAGTTTTTTAGCAGTAGTTGTAACTGTCGCTAAAAATTTAATTTAATTTTTTTAATTTTTTTCAATTTAGCAATGGGTTTTTTAAAAAATATCCTCTTAAATTAATTAAATAAAAAATATTTAATATTTAATATTTAGAAATTAAATTGTATTAATAATTTTTTATAATCATTCATATTTTATTGCTAATAATTGTTGTTAGTATTAGATAGAAGTTATTTTTAAGCTAAATTATTTTTTAGTTATTATTTAGTAATTATTAATTATTAATCATTTACATATGTATATAGTTATATATAAACCCACATAGAAACATACAAACACATACACACACGGAGACTTATATATATATATATATATATATGTTTTTGTGTGTGTGTTAAACTCAAGGATAAAATTACTTCATATAAATAATGTTCAATGAAAATTTGAAATCAGACTTCAATATCAAATGACCATAACTTTTGATTTAGGGTTCTATTTATGCTCTGTGACCTGTAAAAAAGAATCTTACAAAAACAACTGCATTAAAAATTTTAATATCTTGAACTTGACGTAAGGTATGTCCTTGATTTATTTATTTTTTTTGTTTTTGGAGTGTTTATCGAGAGTAAGATAGGTCTTAGGGGTGTCCCAGGTGTTTGGGACACAAAATTAAGGAAAACGATGACAATATGTGTAAGTTTCATGGTTTGTGTATGGTTAGATTAACCATGTTCTATAAAAAAGTGGTTTGGGGATGTCTTATATAGAGCTTAATAAATGGCCTCCATGTTGTACAAAAACCATGCGAGCATTCCTACACACCCAACGGACTATGACTCCTATGCGTAGAGGATGGTGCATAGGAGTCACAGATTTTTTCCAAGTCAAAAGTGTGGCCAGCCAGACTGTGGGGCCTGATCCCCTCTAGGATAGAGGTGGATGTATGGTTGGAACACAGTTTGTCCAACTGTTATCCATTTAAAAAGTGGGAAACTCCCATTTTCCCCTCATTATTTAAGACCTCTCCCCTAATTTTCTCCCCCATTCAACCCCTTATAGAAATTTTGACAAACCCATAGCCCCTCCATCATTCATGGATGATTCTCTATCATTTCTTATGCGTTTAGAGTGTTTTTGTTTGAAAATAGAAGTGCTAGGTAAGTTGTAAACTCTATTTCCTTCATTTTTCTAGAAGAGTCTTATTATGTTGTTTCCTCTCCTTCTAAATACAAGAACCCTTATTTTATAGGGTGTTCTTTTATCATAGTGTTTGAAGCTATTTTAGCTCGAGTTAAGTGTTTTTCTTAGATGAGTGGTTGTCTACGATCATAATGTAGGTGTTCTAAAATCTTTTACCCATAATATTTATATTTCCCTTCTATATGTGGGGGTTACCTTGATATCCCTTGCAATATTTTCATATCTCTAGCTATGATTAGTAAATTGGGCATATGGTTAGTATTTGAGACTCTTCATGGACTCCATTGGGCCCATTGATGATTTTTCATTTGGCCAAGGGCTACCCATTGGGAATGTCAAACCCATGAAAATGGTAAAATGAATCGGTAAAAATCGATGTAGGAATAATTTAATTGTTTATATGTTATATTTTATGAAATAATTAATATTCTTAGAAATATTATAAAACATTTAATAATGATTTTAATACATTTATCATTTTCAATGAAATAATTTTTTTCAAAATTATGTAACATTTAAAAAGGAGGTATTGATCTCAATGGAATTAAAAGGGGTTCATATTAGATTTAGAATGAGGTTTTAAATTGTAGGTGTTGTATAAACCTTTTGAAAACGAAATGAAGGTTCATTTTAAATAATTTTAGGGAATGGAAGGCCTGTGGAATTTTTCTGATGTTCAGAGAGAAATACACTTATTGAGGGATAGTATCAAAATGTTTCAAGTGGTGTATTATGAAGTTTTGAAAATATGGTAGTGTATTATTGGCATGTATCTAGTTTTAATTAATTTTTGGGGCCATTGTAAATGGTGAATGATTAAGGGTAATGGGTTTGTCTTAAATGAAGTGATAAATATATAAATTACTAATAACTGAATATTTGGAGTAGGTTAGACATGACATGATGAATCCCTATTGGATTCCTAGACTGATGTTCCATGTTTTCCAAACTATGAAAAATTGTTTTTTGATGTTAGACTGACACTCCAATACCTGATTTTAAGCAGGCCAAAATGATACTCTAGGAGCACAAGAGCTCTACAGTTTTAAAGGATGAACTGATACTATAGATTACCAGGGTAGGGACACGGAATTCTTTATCATTCGTGGGACTTTCATCCATGACATTTTGAATCATGGATAGATACAAGGACTAATTCTCCACATGTTATTACTATTGATCCCTATAATAATTGGTTGGGATGGTGGGACATGATTTCAAAAATCCTGATTGGATACTTGTACTGATGATTGATTACCAACATGTGACCTCTTTGATGTAAGAAATGTGTACCTATGCTGATGCACCATGGTGAAAAAAATTATGGAAATCATAAATTAATTATCCATGTGAATTAACATAGTTAAAACATGTGTTATATGGCTTAGGCTCTTAGCATGGTCAAAGAATATTTGATTGGTTGGTTGACATGTTAGGATTTAAAGGATTAAATGAAATATTAATAATTAGTTAATTAAAAAAATCATCATTAACATATTTATTCATTAAACCACCGGTTATCTATATAAAATATTTTCTAGATTGTTTATTTATTTAGGGATCATTGGTTGGAGGCTTGTTGAGTTGTACTTGCACCCCGTTCTAGCCACCATGGAACATGGGTACCCAAGAATATGACACTTTTTTCAGGTATAGCTTCATTTAGGGACCTTGTGGTTGTTATCTAAATCAGATGTTGGGTTAGAGCATTGGATATTAGGACTGATGATGGTTGAATGACCATGTTGGGGGTTTCCCTAGTTTTGGTATTTGGGGTTTTTATTGTACGACTACACTACAATTAGAGTATACATATGTTTGTTGTATCACATTTCTCTTGGGTTATTAGGGTATTTTCATTTGTTATTCCATTTTCCAATTATACATATTTTTATATATAGTGACCCTGACCCCATCTAGATATATACATGAGTATTATCTTAATTTTTAATACAAAAATTACAACATATTTTTATTTAGGTTAAAATTATTCCTTCTAGTATATCCCTACAAATCAACCATAACCATTATTGAATCTCGGGGAAAGGGAACAAGATAAGGGTGTGGTAAAATGCTTAGGGAGGGTTAAGTAAAATGGAATATATCATTAATAAATAATAAATAATCAATATGGAATGGAAAATATGTTATAATACATTACATTTAAATAATTGGATAAGGCACAATAAATATGGAGAGTTAAATAACTAAATAAACATTCTGTTTGAATAATAGGATATGGAATAATCAATTTAGAAAGGTAAATAACTGAAAACAATTACCATTTAATCAATAAACTAAGAATGAAATTTGACTATATATTTGTTCATAATGAAAATATCAAGGATAATAATAACTGAATCTTAACAAAGAAATGATTAACTATTATATGCCATTTTTCCCACGAACATGATACATTTACCATAAATATCTATTCACGAGACAGTTGAAAACTATTGGATAGAAACCAATTTATCTATGTTTAGCCAACTGATTCATCCCATGAGACTAATGATGCATAAATGGGCTATCATTGACTAGGACCCAAACATGTCTTCAGGTCCATATGATTCCTCGTATATATCGAAATATCGATTTAATTTATAAACAATGTGCCTTATGAAATATCTGAATTAATTAAAGAATACGAATTTATCAATATTTATCTAGATAATAAAATTACTATCAGAATAAACACCATATGAAAAAATGATATATGGTTTAGGGAATGAACATATCCATGATAAATAATATGTATATTTAGGGGAATTTTAATGTCTAATTATTATAGGAAACTTAACATTTCAAGGGAAAGTTATTGATTACCAAATTAAATCAATAAAGTGAATCTCAATACATTGATTTTCTAAAATAATAATATTCTATCCAGATAAATAATAATCATGGTGTTAATGAAATTTTTACCCATTCTAATATATTTAAAATAAAGGGTTTTAGTCATTTATGAATAGATATACCATAAAAGATGTTTAAAAACATTCTTTGGGAAAATATGTTATTCATATTAATAAAAAATTTGAAATTCATTTTTTATGAAATAAATTTTAAAAAAAAATTATTTAAAATATCCTAGTAAACATTAAAATTATGCTTTAATGAAATGACGATAAGGTCAGTGGGTAATTCCATACGTGTCGTAATGAACATTAATTATTTCCTGGAAAAATGTTTAGAAAATTTCCTTCATCATAAATATATAAGAAGATTACTTTGAATACATTTGTAAAATAAAAAATGGGATAAATTGTATTTAAAAAATAAATTAAAAAAGTTAAAAAAATTGAAAACATTTTTATAAAAATATGATTATGAGGGAAAAAATATTTCCAACCTAAGAGAGAAATGATGTTTGGTTTTCTTAAAAACATTTTCTAAAATATTTTAAATACCAAAGAGTGGGAAAAGATTATTACAATTTCCAAAGGATCTTGAATAACCAAAGGATAAGAAAATTATAGGGTTTATTAAAAACGGATAAAATAATTTCTTTTACTGTAAATTTATGAATAAAAAATATTTTTTAGAATGATATTTTGAAATAAACTGTTAAAATGATTATGACGTTGAAGGGAAAATTAATCAATGAATGGATTATGTGTATCAAATTTAATTTCACATTAAATAATTAAATATACAATAATACATATTTAGAAGTCATTATACACATAATAATATAATATTAATAAAAACGAGGAAATAATATAAACTAATGAAAAGGAATTCAGACATATAATTATTTACCTCTTGGTAACTTTTAATTCAAATTCCCATTAATTATTTAATTAAAATTGAAACTTAAAGTGAAATGAATAATTAATTATTACTGATATTACATGTCTATAACATAAAAAAATAAATTAGGATTATAACATTACAATATTCCTCAATGAAACTAAATTGAGATGAAATCACTTACAGTGTGCTTTCCTTTTGTTTGTACTTTCTTTATCCTTATGTATAGTCATTTTAAAATTTTATTTAACTTTTTGAAAGACCATATTAGTATTTATGATATAATATATCATCATTTTAATAAATTTTATAACTCATTTGTTAATAATATTTCATTATTATCATTCCTTAGCATAATAACTTTCATTGTTTTCCAATTATGTTTTGACTTGTAATTTTTTACGTCTTTTATTTGAATCATGATTTAATTATAAAAAGAATATAAAACCTGATTTTAAAAAAATATATATTTATAATATATTTATTTATACTAATCTATAATATTTGGTGATAGGAAATGTAACGCACCATTCATGGAGACCGTAAGTTTAACATACGCTTGAACGTACTTTCCATTTTCTTATCATATTGATAGAAAAGTAAATTTCATATATATATATATAATAATTTATTAGCATTTATTATTTCTAATATATCACATATTTCAACTAGAACCATTATTAATAAATTCCAGGTAAATAATGAATGAAACATGTCACATCACGTGGTCGTATTTTACCGTACACACGAGCGACCTTATCATATTCCCATGAAATGGAAGGCATGAAAGTATGTGTGATATAAAAATTGAATAAGTATAATAACATCATATATATCACATATAAACTATAAATTAATCTTTATTATTAACCATAAAATGAGGTATTGGGAAAGTTAATGACATTTTCTCATGAGGCGGTAGTCCATCGTACACACGAACGTTGATTTTGTAACCAATTTTATAGACGTTTGTAATGTTTAAGGTAATAACCTTAACAGAATAAGATATTAGTTAATTAAATATAATTAATCTATTATTTAATAATTATATAATAAGAATAGATAGAGGTGGATATGGAGATGGAATTAAAATAAATACTCTTTTATAAAAACATTACCTCTTCAGTAGGTATCATTCTTAGGTACGCAATAATGACAACATAAATTTCATTAATTCTCAATATATGGTTCTATTATGACTTTGAAAATTTAAAATTTAATTGGAGTTTTTTTATGTGAGAAAAATGGCTTGGAATTTTTGAATAAGTGAGGGGAGTGAGCACCTTTTATAGTGGTGGAGGAGTGGAATTATTATAAATATGAAAAAAGTAAACAATATTGGGAGGTATCACATACCAAATGTGGCCTCAATAATAAAAATTTTTATAATAAAATATTTTTTGTGGTCTAAATATATACCTCAATTGGGTTATATAATTTTTTTGGGTCATTTCCACACCATATATTTTAATATTAACCAATAACTAAACTCATTTTTAACTTAATTTCTATGATTAGCATTAACTATTTTCACTAATGACATTGGTAAAAAATAAATTTAACCGTATTGGAAATTATGATTTATTATAATTAAAAAATATGGAGTCCATTTTTTCAAATTTAAATCACAAAAATTGTATAAATTAATTTAAAATTAATCTCACGGATGGAATGAAAATGCATGTTTTTAATGTAAAAATGTTCAAAAGTTTGAAGTGTTTTTACAAAACTTTCAACATTAAATTGAATAAAATGAAATAAATAATATTAATAGATGTATAATTTATCTAATTTTACTTTGAAATTAATTTATAATATAATTTAAAATTATAAATTATTTCGATGAAAAGTTAACCTTCAATTAAATTCAGTATTTTTCACAATTCATTAAAAAATAAAACTTCTCTGAAAAATAAAAAAATCACCAAAAGATAATTTTTACATTCATATTTCAAAAATGAAATTTATCTTATCCAATAATTTTTTTAAGAGTGTTAAATTTTACTTTTAAAATAGTTATTCCCTTAACTGGGGGGAATTTTACATTTTGGAAAAATACATTTTTTATGCGTGAAATTGGAATTTTTCTTATCATATTCCTAGGAAAAATATTTAATGAATATCAAAAATTTTAATTAAATATATAATATATAAATTTCATAATGTTTATTCAATAATATTAGATTAATTAATTCGTTATTATAAAAATCCTTTGGCTGCATGAAAAAGTTTTTTAATTAAAACATTTCCTTTATATTCCATTGGTTTTTATTTTCATTTCTCTTTATTTGGAAACAATGAATTAAAAATTAAATTTTAATATGTTATTTAATCCTATTAGTAACCAATAATTTAATATCTAGAGTATAATTATCATATTAAATAATTAAATTAATAGTATTATATAAAACTATGTCTTGTGTGTAACATAACATATCAAAAAAAGTCATTGTTGTGTTTAACATGAGCTAACTTGGTGTCATGTTAGGGGAAATATATATAATATATTGAATTTATTTAAAGTATTAAATAAAACATAATAACTTTGGATATCATATAACTATCTATTCTTGGTTTTTCGTGTCATATAATCTACCAAATATGATTCTCATGTTTTAAAATATCAAGGTTACACATTCACCTTGTCTTAAATAAATTACACCCTCTAAATTTAAACAAGATCTTGGAAATTGATGGTTTGTTATTTAGATATAAAATTGTATAAAACCCTACATCATAAAAAGGTTTCAAAAAATATCAATTTAATAATAGAGAATGGGGAGTACAATGGTCATATATAATAACATATAACTAGGTTTCTATGTATAAAAACGCTAGTAGAAAGTGAAAATATGGGAATATAGGAAAAGAATGAAAATTTATAGATATTGATTGAGGATATTGATAAAAAAGTGAATAATCAATGGAAATTTGAGGGTGTCATAGACATAAATCTAAGATGTGTGAAAAGGTCATGGATGTCATCAAAAATTATGGTAATATGATATCATTTTATTTCACAATCCTTTTTGAGCAACTAGTTTAATATATGAGAATATAAGAAAATATAAATATTTTATATATTTTTCTTTCATAAGAACAATTTTATAATTTATTTATGGTTATATCAATCTCCAAATCATATCTTATCCCATAAAATAAATATATAGAATTATTTTTTTCTGCCTGAATCGATAAAATTTACTTTTAAAAATTATAGGATACATAAAAGTTAAATATTATTTCCATGTGTATATAACTATTTTCTAAAACCAATATGTTTAATAAATTAATATCTAAACATAAAAATTAGAACTATTGGTTTATCGTTAATTTTTATTCATCAAATCTTTTAGAAAAAAATAATAAACTATTAACCAATGTATCACATAACCTAGTGATTGGCACAAAATCCTTATATTCCTTTGTAGACACTCATTGCATAAAACATAAATGATTTTTCAATTCATTGACCATATTTTCAATGTTAAACTCATTAACCCATTATTATATCCATACCTATTATGTTAGTTGATACATAATTTCTTATAAGATTTAATTAAATCCTTAGATGTTCCATGAATATTATAACAATAATTCCATTGGTAAGATACATCCACAATTTAATTCTTGAATGAAAATACACGAATATTTCATCAATTTTATTCCAAAATAGGTTCTTAATTGTTCTAGTGGTTCACCTAGGTAATTCATTTTCATTTTCTATTAAAATACTTTATAATTATTTTAAAAAAATTGAATTATTCTACGCACATCCCTAGGGAGTGTCAACCCAAGTGTGCAGTAATTCCCATTATCATGTACTAGGTTACACTTGAGTCATTTCCAACATTCAATTTTCATATTCATTACCCCTAGGTACATTTTTTCCATAACCACATCCAATTTTAGTATCCATACATGGATTTATTACAAAAAAAACCACAAAATATCTACCTTAAAAAAATTCTGGATATTCTTCAATACTTTTCAACAAATTAAATCATAGGGATTCATAACCTAATATATGTTCCCCTAAATCTAGTTCCAAATGATTTTACTACATATTCTCTGATACCAAATGTAGCGACCCTCACCCGAATAGTCTGTAGCTAGTGGATACTTCCATTACACTGGCGTAATATAAAAGGATTAGAATCCCAAAGGACTGATTAGTTAAGTAATCTTACTAATCTAGATATATACATGAATCTTACATTTCATCTGAATACACAAGTTAAAAAATATTTTTTTATGATAACCTTATTCCATCTAGCATATCTTTTCATATCAATCATAATAAAATTCATGGAATTATAGGGAAACGAAACAAAAAAATATTTATCTCAGATACGGATTAAGGCTTATGAATATTGGAAGCTTACATTAATCAATAATGAATGATCAACATAGAAAGATAAATAATTGATAACACCTTCCATTTAAAAAATAGGATAAGGAATAATCAATTTTTTAAGTTAAATAACTAAACACACATTTCATTTAAATAACTAGATATGTAATAATAAATATTTTAAGGTATATTATTGAAAACAATTTCATTTAATCAGTAATATGAAAGATAAATTCATTCATAGATTTTGTTATTATGAAAATATCATTGATAATAATAACATAATATGAAAGCATAATTGATTAATTATTGGACGTCATGTTTCCCTGGAACATGATTCATTTTTCAACAAGCTCTATTCTAAATTTTTTTAAAAATGATGGGTAGAAACATGTTTAACAAATTATATACAAATAATTACACAAATTAGAATACTGAAGAATTTGGGGGATATAATTAATAGTTCAATGTCTTCAGGTCCAAATAATTACTCATATATCAAGTTATTGATTTAATTTATAAATGGTATGCCTTATAAAAAAATATTTATTGAGTAAAGAACACAGATTTATCAGTATTTCTCAAGATAATAAAATAAAATTTAAGTAAATTTTTTTGTAAAAATTTTATATTATTTATTAGATGAATGTATCCATGATAAATAATTTGGATATTTATAAAATTTTAATTTTCAATGATCATAAGAACGTGAACATTTCAAGGGAAATTTAGTAACTATAAAATTGAATCAAGTGAAGGTTAATCATTTATATAGTAAAAATAATCAAAACTCATATATAGAAATGATAATTATAGTTTCAATACAATGTATACCTATTTTTGAATATGTAAAATTAATCATTTTTTCATTGATGAATATAAATAACATAAAAATATCATTAAAATCATTTTTGGGGAAAATATCATTTTCATTTCAAAAAACATTTTTAAATTCCTTTTCATTGTAAATAAATTTTAAAAGAATTTTATTTAAATGATCCTTTTAAAATTAAAATGGAATCTTCAATGAAATGGTGATCATATTTTTCGATAATTATATATCTATTGTAAAGAGCATTCCTTCATTCATGGTACAAAGGGTAGAATATTTACTTGTGGGGAAGTAGATTTTGGACAAAATAGATAAATGAAGTAGGGTTTTCTTAAAAACATTTTCTAAAATATTTTATTTACCAAAGAGTGGGAAAATGGTGCTATAAATTCAAAAATGTCAATAATAAAAAGAGGATAAAAAATTAAATTTTCTGTTAAACAATAATCAAATATATTATTTTATTTTAAATTCAAGTATAAACAATCTCATTTAGAATGATATTGTGAAATAAGCCCTTAAAATTATCATAATGTTGAAGTGAGAAATAATCAATGAATCAATTATGTTTATCAAATTTAAATACAAATAAAATGAATTTATGTAAAAAAATATATATTTTCAAAAGTCATTATATACATATTCATATAATATTAACACAAATGATGATGTAATATAACACAATGAATAACAATTGAGTTATAAAATTCATTACCACTCGGTACCTTTAAATTAAAAATACCTTAGATGAAAAAAAATTGAATATTAAAATAAATTAACATTGAATTATTAATTATATTATATTTAATTGTGAAGTATATACACCATATAAAAGTAATTATGTGCATAAAATTATAATAAGCCTTAAGGGAGTGAAATTGAGATGAAATCCCTTTCCTCGCACTTTCCATTTGGTCGTATGAGTTTTATCTTTTGGTATTGTTTTCTTATAAAAATTATTTAATAATACATAACCATATTAATATTTATTATATCATATATTATCTTTTTATAGTATATCATTACCTGTTCGTTAATAATATTTCATTATTGTCATTCTTTTAGGAAATAACATGTTTTGTTTTTTGAGAATACTTTGGATTTTTTTGTTTATATTACTGTGATCATGATTAAATAATAATAATAATGTAAAACATGATTTAAATATCATATATATTCATTATATTTTTATTTATAGTAATCTATAATATTTGGTGATAGGAATGAAATAATTCCTGAAGACAATAAGTCGAACATAAGCATAAAGACTCTTTCCATTTTCTTTTCATATTGATAGAAAAGTAAATGACATATTTATATATACATATATATTATTCTAGTATATGTTTTATTTCATATATTTCACATATTTTTATTACGCCCATCCCTAATACATTCCATGAATAACATGATCGAATAACATCATTTCGCAAGGTGGTAGTTCGCCCCTCACACGAGTGAAATTATCATATTCCCAAAAAAATATAAAGCATGATGTTATGTGTTATATAATAATTAAATAATTATAATAACATAAAAATATCATATATTTCATATATAAATATTAAATTCATCATTATTCCCAACCATGAAATTTGATAGTGGAAAAACGAACGATATCGATTCGGAGGCAGTAGTCCACCATACACACGAACATTGATTTCATAATCCTTTTGATGGAAGTGTGTTAAGTTATATGTCATAACAAATACATAAAAACTCATTATATTTAATATAATTACTTTATTTTATAACAATTATACAATAATAACTGACAGATATGGAGAAAGAAATAAAATAAAAATTCTTTTAGAAAAACATTATCTCTTCTTTGGGTATCCTCATTTGGTTTTCAGAAATTACATCATAATATAGATTTAGGAAAAAAATAATACTTATATTATTATGTTATAAACAAATTTATGTTAATTTGGTAGTATTTGGATGATCAAAATGTCTTGGGATGTGTTAATAAGTGATGAGAGTGGGTTCTCTTTTATAATGGAGGAGGAGTGGATTTCTTGTAACTACCAAATGTTAAACACTATTGTGAGGTATACCTTATATAATATTCCTCTAATGATGAAATACTTTATATAAAAGTTTTTAAATGCTCTATATATTCCCATATAATAGTTTCTATACAATTTTAGCATCATTTCCCACCAAATATTTTATGATTAACCACTATGTAAACTCATTTCTACCTTAATTGTTGTGATTAATATTGACTTTTTTTACCAATAACATTGGAAAAATATAAATTTTAACTTATTATAAAACATAAATTATTCATATTATTTTTATGGGTTTCATTTTTATAAATTAAAAACACAAATTTGGAAGAAATTAATTTAAAATTAATCTCGTAGACGTGATGAGAAAGCAGGGCTTTAAATTAAAAATGATCAAAAGATTGAAATATTTTTATATCGAAAGTCAATATAAAAATTATTCCAATTAACTAAATATAATTAATATATTTATAATTTATATAATTTTACTTTCAATACAATTTAAAATATTATTTAACATTACAAATTATTAATATGAAATGTTGGTTTTCACTTAAATTCTGTATTTTTAACTAATCATAAAAAAGGAATCTTCTCAAACAAATACCAAATATTAAACCTAAAATAATTTAAAATTATAAATTATAAAATTTATGTTTATATTTTTTAATAAAATTTATAAAATTGTCAAAATTTATATTTAAATAAGTTCTCCATTAAAAGGCAGAAAATTTTCCATTTACAAAAATGAACTTTTTATGTATAAATTTGGTTTTGTTCTTATCATGTGCCTAAAAATGTATTATATGAATGTAAAAAAGTTTGATTTAATATATAATTTATAAATTTAATTAATTGCATTAAATAATTTATCCAATTTAATTCTTATGTATAAAACTCCTTTAGGAGCATAAAACAATTTATATAAGAACATTTCCTTTAAATTCCATTGATTTTTATTTTCATTTTTAATAAATTAGTAACCAGTTAATTTAACCATATTTTTTCATAAGTTATTATTACCTATTCATAACCACCAATTTAATATCTTGTAAATAATTTTCCTTATAAATAATGACATTATTTGTTTTCGGTAAAACATAGTTTTTCATGTAATTATAGATATCGAAGAGAAATGTTGTTTTCTATAAAATAATAAAACTCATTGTATAATTAATGAAAAGAGATATAATAGATATAATTTGTTTATATGAATAAATATGTCTTAAATTATTTATATGTTATATTCCTTTCTATTCTTGTTGTTGCGTCTCATACAAGCTACCAAAAATGATGTTCATGTTTTAAAATTTCAGGATATCACATTATATCGGTTGATATCATTTCCATTGGTGTTTACTTTGATAATTGGGAATATTATTCACACTTTACCACCATATACCCATGATTCATTTCCATATCCTCAGTCGTATGGTGTGGGGAGCCTGAGGTCTTGTAATGAACTGTCTTGGGTCACTAGTTATAGTGGATCCTAGGTCGGGATGTTACAAAGTGATGTCATAATTGGTGTCTTTTATCTTACTATTTTGGAAGGTTGTACATTAGACTAAGATTTTTTAAAATCATGGTAATGATCTTGTTTATGAGTACCTATATCCCCATGAATGGTGGGAAACCCAAGTTTCCTGGTATGGGAATTGTTGTTTTGTTTGGTGCTCTAAACATTGATTGATATTTCTACCTTGAGTGGTGAAGTTGGAAGTGATTTTATCGATTTATGATGTTTTATATCGTGGATAGGTATGTAAAGAGTGGTTTTTTGGGTTCATTCATCATGTTAAGAACATAATATTTATATCCCATCCTTATGTTTCATTTTATTGACCATTTAACGACATGAAGTTTAATAAAAAAAACCATGAAGTGTGGAGTTGAATAAAGATGGGATTATTTTAAAATATTAGGTTAAGGAATGTTTTGAATTTTCAATTCATAGATTTTTAACTGGTAATGTTATTTAAAGGGGAAATTATAATTATTTTAAATTTAGGGACACTTGTGTAGGTTGCCCTAGTTCTCTGATCAGACCCTTTGTATGAGTGGTTTTTCTAGTGATAGTTCTCTAGTTTTGAGACCACAGGTTATGTGTTATGAGACATTCATGGGTTAGAATGTTTTGAATAATGGAATATTGCTTCTTGTTCATTTAATTAGGTTTTGACCATGATTTTTTGAAGTTTCTTCTTATAATATGGTTTTTTAACACTTATGGGTTGAGATATTGCAAGTTGTGTTGTGGAACCTAGAGAGGGGATTTTGGCCCGTAGTATTGATGTATGTGAGAACATATCTTTAGTGATGTACCTAGAGTAAATAGTTTATTTCTATATTATACATAGTGTGTTACAGAATAGGTGAAATATTTCCACTTGTGGGTAGTGACTTTTTGGAGGTTTGATGTGAATGGATCATAGGGAGTGCCAATGGCCTTTTTAGATGTGACTCCTACTTATGGAATTTTTGTAGTTTGATCTTGAATGGTGACATATCAGAGGGTTCATATATGGCATGAGTGGCCTTGGGTGTGTAAGGAATAGGTGGATGTTTTGGACTTTGATAGAGGCACACAAAGGGTGCTTCCTAGTATGGGGTCTATCCATGGGGCTATATGGGAAGGCCGATAGATTTGGGAACATGAATCAAGTTTTGGTCATGAGTTTATAGTCATGGTAAATTCTGGGTGACCTCAAGGGATGTTAGCCTTGCACTGCGCATACTTTATAATATGAATCATAGGTGATTATTAAGGGGTCCAATTGATTCATGGTAGGAGCTGTCAAGTTTTGTGGAAAAGTGTATAGTTATGACTGGATTTATTTCTGAGGGAATCACTTGAGTGTTTGTGGTTGTTTATAAGGTTATTTATGCAGGTAGAGAACCATTCAGGTGCCATACATGGTTGTTTTGGAAACTTTTGAGGTAGGGACCAATGTTAACTCTATATTGATGTTTTTTAATAGAGTGTGACCCAGGATGAGGGGTGGTCATGTGGTTATTCTAGTTTGCATGAAAGAAGGGTTGTTGGACAAGAGCATCAAAGATTCCTTGAGTCCAATCATGCTGATATAATATGAAGCATGATTATTCATGTGAGTGGTCATTTAGTCCAAGATCTATTGATGTACAACTCACAATATCATGATTCAAGTCCGATTAATTACTACAGCAATGTTCATGACTTGAGGGTTATGATGAGGACTTCATATTGGGAACAAGCATAAGATTAGTGATGTTGATTGGGATGTGTGGATAGTTAGCTTGGTAACAATCCCTTATCATTTTTTAGGAAATTAATGTGATGATTTTTTATTATGTGCATGACTATTTACTTATTTATCAATGTGATGCATCATTATGATTTCATTGTGAACCAATTGAGTCATGATGGAAGAACTTCAGTGGTGTGTTTTTTGTGGTTCCAAAGGGGAATATTGGTTCATTGCTACTAAGGAGATAGATACATGAGGAGTTTTGGTTTTTTGGTAAATGTATACCTCTTATGTTTATGGTGGTGTTCATCGATGAAATCGTATTCTACTCTCCAATTAAAGATGATCATTCCCAATATCTTGACGTCATCTTGGGTACACTGAGAAAGAATTTTCTATATTCCAGGATGCATAAAAGTTATTTTCTTGTAAAATGAGGTTCCATCTTAAATATTGTTCCTATAAAGGTAATAGATTATATGTGTTGTGATTTATATCATCGACCATCTCTGAGTAATGTATGGGAGGGGGTTTCTAGGTCAGAAAATGATAATGGTGCCATCCCTGGAATCCATGAATGGTTGAGTGTTAATGTTTTGTTTTCTCACTCAAATTTGGGAGAGATGTCAATGTCCACATTTTGGGCTCTGCGAGGATGGTATCTTGAGTCTTAGTGGTTGTAATTTCTTAAGGAATGTGGAGGTAATGACACTCATAATGTGGGGAGTAATGGGTTAGTCATGGGAGTGAAAACCTCATGATGGTAGGTTCACAGGTTTTTGGAGAATATAGTGAGTTAGAAGTGGTAGAAAAGAACTTCCTATGTAAATGTTTAGATTCCTCAGGGAGACTAGGTAGGATTTGGATGTAGTGTTTTATTTATTTGAGAATTTCCTTCGGGGTCAGGGTGGTTTTAAAAGAAAATGGCGGTGTTTGTATTAGATATGTTTCAATAGCTATAGTAGAGCATAATGATAGTTTGGGGAGAAGTGAAAGCTTTGATAGTGTAATTTCCCTAAAAGTTAGGGAAAATCTAGTAGGTGTGTTTATATGGTGGTGGTATTCCTTCACTGAGAAGTCGTCATAAGAATGTAATGTGTTGACGTATTGATAGTTTGGGTTGGTTGTTTTCCAAATGAGTTGGTCTGGGATGGCCTGAACAAGATTAGTGAATACAGTGGTTTTTTCTAGTTTAAAATAACATTCAAATTAACATTTTGGGAATGATTAATACATTTTAGGAATTGAAATGGTATCCTAAGGTAAATATGTATTATTCTAGGTTCATGGATGGATAAAGGGTATGCATTATTTTTTTTTGTCTTTTGATTGTAATGATGGATTCCATTATTGATTTGATATCGTATAGATGTTTGGGTGTGAAGAATAGGGAAACACATCATGTGTATCTTGAATCTTTATTTTGAGGTTCTAGTGGTCGTTTTTGATGATTTAGGTTCCAAAACTAGAAAATGGTGGCAGTTATCTAAAGCATATGGTGGGAATCACCATAGCGTGTGGGTGGTCAGTTGATGAAATGATTAATGTTATGGCTTGGATGGGAAACGTTAAACACCATTGTGGGGTTTTAGTTTTTATAAGAAGTATTGGATTAGGTTTTCAATGGATGAGTTCTTTGAGATTATGGTTGTACTTTGGTTATATTATGGGTGTTCGGATTTGGAACAAGGTCATTGGGCCTCAAGTTATTGACCAACATAGGTCAACGAAGGTGGTTGGAAAATCATAGGTTCCTTCAGGTGACCAGAGGTGTGTTGGTTTGTTTGAGAGTTGTGTGGAGAATCATGACAAGGCTATACCGTTATTCCTTCCTAGTGTGGGTTATTTATTTCTTGATGTTTTTATGTGAAAAAATTTTAGAGGTATTCTTCCAGTTCCAGCACATAATTCATTTGGTTGGTGTTGATGATATTTAGTTGAGGTTAGTGTGTCCTTTAAGGAGAACCAGATTTGTGTTGTGAATATCAATGGGAAACATCCTTTGGTAAGACCACTCCTTTTTTTTAATGTCATAATGGAATGGTTGTGTTTAGTAGGAGACTTAGGATATTGAACAAGATAGATAGGCCCCATAGCCTGGCCTTTTTTCTCTGAGAATTGTGGATTCTAGGGAATGGGGCTCAAGGATGAGATACTATAAGGTGTTCATATTATAATATCCATACCCATGGATACTGTATGTCTCAAATTAATTTTTTGGTTAGTGGACTATTCCCAGGAGTATTACAGGTCTCGGGGTTCTTATGCGGGTTTGGGAAATAGAATAGAGAAAAAAGAGTCCAATCTATTCATGTTTTATAATTGGTGAATGTTTAGTTTAATAGTGGTCTATAATCGTGTTGGGTAAGGGTTTCTTGGACAGTGTTTAAGACATAGCCTTCGCATAGTTTGACAACTATGTGGACCTTCTGAGACACCCCTACAGTTGTGCCTACCTTGAACAAAATTTGGAACATGGGAGCCACACGGTTTTCCCAAACGATGTTTCCTAGTACCCTCTTTGAAAGGAGAATATTCATGGTTAGTGCAGGATTTGGCGAACTATATGTCCAAACGATACTTCACATAAAATGTGGTAAAAATTCCATTTTTCTCTCATAGAATTGAATATGTCCCCCTGTTTTTCTCCCCCATTTGACACCTTATAGAAACGATGATAAACACAAATCTCCTCTGTACTATATGGATGATTCTTCCTCATTTATTATGTGTTTGGGGTGACTTAATTTTAAAGTATATGCTTTGGGTAAGTCTTTGACTCAGTTTCCGTCCAATTTTTAGAAGACACTTGGTGTCTTGTTTCCCGTCCTTCTAAATATATAAACCCTTGTTTTCATATGTGTTATTTTTCATGGTTTTTGAGTTCATTTTATCTTGAAAAAAGTTTTTTTGAAAGACTCGTGGTTTCTTATGAGCCTGAGGTTGGGTTTTAAAACAATTTTACCCATAGTCATTATATTTCCCTTTTATATCTAGTTGGTCCCTTGAGTTTCCTTGTTGTGTTTCCATTAGGATAAGGAAAGTAAATTGGTCATGTACCTATAATTTGAGACACTTCATGGACCCCTTTGGGTCCATTGATGATTTGAAACAGGACCTAGGGCTACCCATAGGGTATTCCAAGACCCTGAAAATGATAAAATGAATTGTTAAACGTCAAGATAGGTATAATTGAAATGTTTAAATGTCATATTTTATGAATTAACTAAGAGGATTTGAAATGGTTTAAAATATTTTTATGATATTTGATTTATTTGTCATTTTTAATTAATGAAAATGATTCTTTGAGAGTGGGTAATTTTTAAAATTGAGGTGTTGATCTCAATTAAATTAAAAGTGATTCTTCTTATATTCTATATTATTTTTTGAATTTTGGGTGGTGGTTTAGACCTTTTGAAAATTAAAGGGTTGTTTATTTTAATTAATTGAATTGAATGGATGGAATCTAGACTTGTTTTGATGTTTAAGGATAATGACCCTGGTTGATGGGTAGTTTCAAAAAATTTCAATTGGTGTTTTATGAAATTTTGAAAATAGGGTTGCATCTTATCGATACATGTTTGTTTTTAAACATCCAATGAGACCTCAGAAAATGATGAATGGTTATGGGTTATGGTTTCTTGTTTAATGATCGTATGGAGATAGAAATGAATGATAATGGAATGGTTGGGGATGGGACGGCGTGACCTGCTAAATCATGGTAAGATTCATGGGTTTATGATTTATCTTTTCTGGCTAGTGACTGATGGTTTTGGGTTGTTATATTGATGCTCCACTCCATGGATTTTGGCATGCCAAACTGATTCTCCAGGTTCCCTAATGCACCATTATTTTTGAAGGATGGACAAATGCTTCGGAATCAAAGAGAATGGGAATGGAACTATATATCAGGGATGGGTTGGTTGGAAATAACATTGTCAATCCTAGTAAGATACTTGGACTGATGCTCTTTGTTTTCCATACTATATCCCCTATAATAAATATTTGGGGTGATCAGATATGAAGTGTCAAATCCTGAATGGATATTTGGACTAGTGCTCATTATTTTCTGACCAATAACCTCTATGTTGTAAGAAATGGGTACCTATACGGATTGTACATGGTATGAATAATTATGGAAATGATAAATAGATTCCCCTTGTAAATTAAAATAGTTAACCCCATGGTATATGGATTAGACTTTCCCCATGGCCAGAGAAAGTTTCATTGGTTGGATTAAATATTGGGACTAAGAGGTATAAATGGATAATTAATAAATGTTTAATTAAGAAACATTCTTACTATGCAACCTTGTTTATTCCATAAAGCCCTATTTATCTGAATACATTATTTTTTAGACTGGTTTTTTCGTTGGACACCATTTGCAGAATCCTACTTATCTATACTCACACCCTTCTTGAGCGTCCATGGAACATGGGTACCCGAGAAGATACTACATGTTTTAGGTACTATTTTAGGATAGGATTCTTATGGTTGGTTTTTGTATGGGATGATGGTTTGGGGAATGGGATTTCAGGACTAGGCATGGACTTGTTATCATGTTTGGGATCTCTTTAGTTTTGTTATTTGGTTCTTTTACTGTATGACTCCCTGAAATGTGGTGTATATATAACATTATTTTATAATGTTTCTCTTTTGTATTTATTGTAAATTTATGTTTGTTATTACAATTTTTATTTATACTGGTTGTTATATCTATTGATATCATTTCTTTTTTTGTTTAATATGGTAAGCGGGTATAGTCTCCCCATTCAATCACTATTGACTCACATACTAGTTGAAAGCATCTCGCATATGAGGAGGTGAACCTGAGGTTATGTAATGAATTGGATCAAGGATCTATTTATAGTGGCACTTGATCAAGGATGTTACAAAATTAGATAACAATGTGGTAAAAATTAATAAAATTATTATTATTATTTTATGTGTAGTTGAAAATCAATGTTCGATTTAAAATAGCCAAAACTTTTAATTGTGGTCTCTATTTGGGCTCCACGTCCTGTCAAATAATATCTTACAATGAGATATATGTCGTTTAGACTCATGGGATACATCAATCCATGTTTTTTCTTGGTCAAAATTACTCGAAAGGCCACTAAAACTAAAATTTTTGTTGAGATACCCTAATGTTTGATCATTCAATGGTGTTTCTACTTTATTAAAGATATTATTCTTATGCTTGTTTATACATATTGATATGTATTTTATGTGTTTATATTTATATTTGTATTTATATTTGTATTTATATTTATATTTATATTTATATTTATATTTATGTTTATATTTATATTTATATTTATATTTATATTTATATTTATATTTATATTTATATTTATATTTATATTTATATTTATATTTATATTTATATTTATATTTATATTTATCTTTATATTATTGATATATATATATATATTTATTTATTTATTTATTTATATGTATTTTATTTATTTTTGTATTTATTCTTATTTCTATATATTATGTGAGTATGTATCCATTTATCTGTATATAAATGTATACACGTATATATGTATATATCTTTGATTATATATATATATATATATATTATGTGTATTTATGTATTATTATATATATTAATATTATTTAACTGTATAGATTTTTTTCTTTCTGGGAATATTTATTTACTTTTATGTAAATTATTTCATATTTATATATATTTGAAGATATATAAAACTATATTTAAATAAATTTATATGTAATTATATTTTTTAAATTTTTGTATATATTTATAAATTAATCATAAATATATGTACACATATGTATTTTCATATATTTATCATTACATATATAATGATATTAATGTCTACTTAGTTGTGAAATGATGAGATTTTTAAAGCACTAAAGGTTTCAAATAATAACTTAGATCTTATTATTTAATTATTTATTTTTATTATTTATATGATATTTATTCATTTACTATTTATTATCCGTTATTTATTATTTATTCTTTACTGATAATTTATAAGTTATTTTTTTTTCAATTATTAGTTATTTATTATTTATCTATTATTTATTATTTATGTATTATTTATTTATTTATTGATTGTGTATTATTTAATATTTGTCATTAATTATTTAATTTATTTTTTATTTATCAGTTATTTAATATATATTATATATTTACAAATTCTTTATTATTTATTTATTATCTAATTATTATTATTTTATTTATTTAATCATATTTATTCATTATTTATATAATATATTTTATATTTTATATTTTATTTATTATTTCTTCATTTTTAATTAATTATAAATTTATTATTTTTTGTTTTTTTGTTTTATTGTTTTATTTTTTATGTATTTTTAATTGTTTTTTATTTTTTTATTTTTTATGATTCATTATTCATTATTCATTATTCATTATTCCTTATTCATTATTTATTATTTTTTTAATTTAATGTTTATTATTTATTATTTATTATTTATTATTTATTATGGGTTCATTTAAAATAATTAATAATAATAATAAATAATATATATATATACATATATTTATCTACAAATGTATAAGTATTTCAAAGTCTCTTTACCAACTGCATGAAGAGTTTTCTGAAGTGGTAAGGTATTTAAAAAATAACCAATAGGTAAGGTGTCCAAATCTCATCCCACACATATATATGCTTAATATCCACATGATGTAAATACTAAATAATAAATAATAAAATATTTTTAAAAAATAAAAAAACATAGATAATTGTTTCACAATGGTTTTAAAAACCACCATAACATCATTTTTCAAAGCATTTTGAAGAGTGCCACAAACCAAAAAACGTTGTTCTTTAAACAAAATCTATTTTTTAGAGTAGTGAATCTATATTTAGCAATGCATTCTTTCTTGGAGGAAGATATGTTGAATGGTATTTCAAGAAGAATTTTTTTATCAATTTAAACAAAATCGAAGATAAATATGTTTCATTCGATCACGTAACCAAAAATGGATTGGATAAAGACCCAAGAGAGTGATGTAAGAGTAATGATGGAGTTTCCTCAACAAATCAGATGTGGTAATCAACATTCTATAAAGTTGTTCAAAAATTGATTATTAATATCATTCAAAATAACATAAATATAAAATATTACTATATTAAAGATAAATAGTTGAACATTGAGATTTTTTCATAGTATGTATCTACAAAGGATAAATTTTTTGATATTGTTATGAAGACACTATCAAATATGTTGGAAGTGAAAAAATAGGTATATTGTATGGTATGATATGTACATATCATAAGAGTTATTCGGAAGCCACTCCCATAATTTATCCTTATGCACAGTTGGATTGTGTTGTGGGATGTGAGAGCCTATACACTACAACATCTTCCACATAGTTTACATATTGTTACAGATAAAAAAATTTGATCCAATTATGGAAGTAAATTTCATTTGAAATGTTAAAACAATATAATCCCAAAGGGTTGGACATTATCATAACACGTGTCAGCTACCAAGAATTGGTAATCAATGCTTCACTACATTTATTAAATTAATTAATGATATATAAAGGGATTGGATCCCCCATTAGTGGTGTGTGACACATACAATACATAGTCAAATCTCTCTTCAGCTAGTTCACCATTCATCTTTTTAGAGAAAGTGGTAGAACACCTTTGTTCTTTGGGGGTCTGGCCTCACCCAAATTTACCAATGTTTATATGGTTAAGCGGTCACATGTATTTTAGCTTGGGTTTTTGAATCTTCAGAGACCTAGGAAGTAACCTAAAGACACATACATTCTATGGATTGTTTTTTGTTATTAATTACCCAAAATGTGTTGACTATAGTTGGGTTTAATATAAGGCTCTGAGACTTAATTTAATTCAATTTAAAATAATTGTTTCTCTTAGGTTATCACTTGGGGTGGATTGAATTCATTCCTTTTTTAACTATTTCAATTTCTTATATTTGATATGGGTTTATATAGGTATATCAAAAAACCTCATCACTTACTTTTTTAATACCTACACAACCTAATACTAATCACTTATACACTTTTATGATCAATTTTTTGAGCACTCCAATGTACAGGTTTGTATTAGCACTTGATGTGTGAGGCACGAAATTCAACAAGGACGAAAGAGTTTAATGAATGTCAATCAAAATACTCAATTAAATATGTGATTAGACATTAATGGAGAGAGATATGACATACAATACATCCCCTCTCTACTCCCTTGGATCAAAACATAAGTGGGTCATCCTTCCATTGATGATATGGTTTCAATAGAAATAAGAAGTAGACTCATGAGGGAGGAATTAAATAAGTAAAAAAATAACAATCAGTCCATCATTTTGTGAACCCAGTAGGGTTTATCATGTTCAAGGTTAAAGAAATTTTTCCTTACACACATTTTTATGCACATAAAAGTAAATTTTTTTCATTCATTTCACCCACTAACATAGAATAACATTGTCCCCGGTGTTTAATGAAAAGAAAACATAGAGGGGGTATATGAGAGAAGTTCAAAGAGTACACTGAAAAATATAATCACTGAATGAATTCACCTGATGTTTGATGTTGATGTTCAAGCTACTCCAATTTAATCCTTCGATATCCAGGTAACTCGCACAGTTTCGTAATAGAACAATGAAAAACAAAAAACAAACAAAAAAACAATATATATATATATATATTAAAATAAAATATAAGTATATATACAAATATTATAAAATAATGAAGAACTATAAGTTGTAGGTTAGTGAAAATCGTGTGCCCCTATCTCCCTTCAGTCCTGGGTTCAAGTCCCCATGGCTTCTCCGATTGTCACGGGGTTTTCCCCACGACCTAGGATGTGTTCTTTTATTTTATTTTTTTATTTTTTTTTATTTTAACATAAAAACACATATAAATAAATAAAAATAAATTGATGTTACATTTTATTCTTTGTAAATTTCTGGTTAAGGTATTACTCAGGGGCCACACCATGTTACACCGATAAATATTGTGCTCCCCTTTCATACCAATCCATACTCATAATAGGAGAATAGGTCAATAGACTAAGGTAATATCATATTAATAGTTGATTTATTAAGTAATTTTGTTAATATAAAAATGATTCATTGGTGATATTTGAAAAATAACGATGACTCACAATGATTGGAAACATGAAAACCATAGGTTCTCTCCCATGTAGTCCTTTTCTTTAACATCTTTAGCTCAACTTAGACCCCACAACATGTCCAACACCGAATTTTAACATTTTAATGAATAAAATTTTCACCATATCAATAACATTGTGATTGAGTATTCAATGGGGTTGATCGGAAGGTTTTGAAATTGATTCAAGAAAAACAATATAGGTCCCAATAAATGGGTTGATCCCTGGAAAATCAAAAAGGGCCCGTCCAATTTCATATTTAATATTTCTTAAGACATCAAGTGGAATTTTATTATCATTATCATTGAGAGATGATGAAATTAAAATTTACTATTTTTATCCACTATGGTTAAATACTTGGGAGTTGAAGGGTGGACCTTGAGTATTCAATTTTGCTGGGTAACACATTCATACATTGGTCACGACTTCGAATCCAACTCAATTTCATTTTCAAAATATAACAATAGAAGTGGTTCCTTTTAAATAAAATATTAAACCATAAAATTAGATGTGTAAGGAATGGTTATGGACTCTAGGTTTTTCATTTCCCCCAATGGTTTAGTGATTTTTGTTTCTAAAATATCGTCAATGGAGAAATATTCAGGAACCACAGTCTATGATGTTAAATTATCCTCTTTTGAATAAATAAAATCAACTTCATATAAATTTTAATACCCTTAAACAATTACTTGATCCTCCATATATTTCCTTGATTCAAAGGATTATTATTTATCATTTTCATGACATGTTTTTGTGTAACAATATTCTTCTATCAATGTTGTTGATTAGACAACATGTGTGGGAATGGCGTCCATATCATTTTCAATACATTTTACATCTAATATCAGTTGTGAAACCTCTAAATTAATTCTCTATGTTTTTTGAAATAGTTTCTCAATTAATATTTTGGGATCATGTTGGATGAGGGGTTGATCTAAATGGACTAATCTAGGAGGATAATTATTTTCTTAGAATTGCATTGGAGGATATTCGGATTGTCTTAGTTGGGATTGGAACTCATTATAGCATGGGATGCATTTTTTAGAACAGGATTTCAATCATTGTGGTTGATTTTATTTATTTTCCCACCAATAAAAACTAGGATAATCATTGTACGTCACACTTGGTGTGGGGTAGTCAAGGTAAGAAGTGGTTCCCTGTGTTTGGATTTGTTCAAAATGGATTTCCATGTGAGTGAAATCAGGGGTTGGAAATGATAATTGGGGTGATAAAAGGATGAAAGTGTCTAAGATAAATTACTTAGGTCCCCAGAAACGACACCAAAATTTGGTCTCTCCAAAATTTACCCAAGTTTTTAGGGTCAATTGGTCGCTTGTAGTTTAGATTATGTTGTTGAATCCTAAGAGACCTAAAAAGTAACCTATAGATGTTTACATTCTATGGCTTGTTTTTGGAAATTAAGTGGCCAACTTGGTTTGATTTTAGTTTTTTTAAGTGAACACTAATATACTTAATTGAATTCAATTTAAAAGAATGAGGTTATCTTAGGTTATCACTTGGGGTGGATTGGATTCATTCCTTTTTCAACTATTTCAATTTCTTATATTTGAGATGAGTTAATTTAAGAAGATCAAACAACAACATCATCTACTTTTTTAATACCCAAACACCCTAATAATTATCACCTACACACCTATAGGATCAATATTTTGAGCACTCCAAGGTAAAGTTTAGTATTAGCTCTTGAAGTGTGTGGCCTTAAATTCAACAAGGAAAAAGGAGTTTAAAGATTTTCAAACACAATTCTCAATTAAAAGAAGTTATTAGACAATAATGAAGAGATCAATAACATCCAATACAACCCCTTAATACTCCCTTGGATCAAACCAGAAGTGGGTTATCCCTCCATTGAAGCTCTGGTTTCAAGGGAGCGGGAAGTAGACTCATGAGGGAGGAATTGAAGAAGTAAAAAAAACAATGAAATAACAATCACTCTATCATTGTGTGATAATTTTACAAGGTTTAGTGTAAATTAATTCACTCCTTGATCCAACATAATCAATATGATATGAAGAAAAACATAATAATAGGAGAATGGTGAATTTTATTAAGAAACTAAGGTGAATTCAACAACATACATGAGAAAGACAAACACCAGGAAACAAAATCAAAGCATAACATTACAATTAAACAATGCACCAAATATGATCAAATCCTCCACCTCAACTTCCTTAAATAGAAATATTGGAAGCCTTTGGTAGAGGCTCTAATTTTTCAAGTCATCCCACTTGAGTATGTTAGGGTTAGGGTGGTGGAAAGTTTGTGGAATTTGATATTTTCCACCTTTGACCCGAAGTGGAATCCAGCTCGCATTCAATGAAAAAAGGTGCCGAAATGTCCTTCTAGATGGAAAAATATGAATCGGTTATAGAATAACAAAATGTATCCCTGATTTTCTCCCTAAATCCTATAAAATTTGAGCCTGAATGTATTTTTTTGCAAGATATGTCTGAAATGGTGGGATGTTTTTCTGAGCCACAGAATCTAACCCAGAATTTCATCTTAAACATCGGTTGTCGCAAACACCATTAAAACATCATAATTATATTTTTTAACTATTTTATTAAATGTTCCCCAAGATTTCATATATCTTCATTTAAATTTGAATAATCATTGCATTTTAATCATGGCCACTACAATACTTTTATTAGGTTTCTATCCAGTTCACCTCACCCAAAATGTGTTGGTTCATGGACCACTTTGGTGTTCTTCCAATGTGAACATTCAAATGATACAAAATCATGAATTATTCCTTATGTATTGAAAAACATGAAAATTAAATATGAAAATAAAATCAATATCATTGGGTATTTTATATGGTGTTCAAAAATGTACCATATAATAGTTTATTTTAAAAATGACTTACAATCATAATGTTAAATGGTGTTAAAAGTTTGAAATTCACTGAAATGGTGTTTATGAATAACGAAGAACATGAATATTATATATATTAAAATGAACATTAGGATCATTTAGTAGATAATAAGGGTCCTCTCGTTATGAATGAGGATTTTCATATTGTAATCCCTTGAACCCCGAAGCCCAGATTCGATGCATTATTTCATTATATTAGAATGATTATAGGAAATAAATCTAGAAGGAATGATTATTTTAGCAGTGTTTGATGACCATATTACATAAATGATACCCAATGTACATTTCAAAAGATAAAAAATACAACATGATACATAATAAACTCAAATAAACTACCTCCTTAAAAAGGTATTCAAGGTTCTATTCTTCATAACCTGGGGAAAAGAAACATAATAAGTTGTGCTCAAATGCTCAGTAAAGGTCACATATAGTGGAAAAGTGAATCAATAATAAGTGAACCATAATAAATTAGGCATGACTAATATGGCATGATGAATAAAAGAAAACACTTTCCAGTAATTAGTTGAGAATAAAAATGCTTCCATATATTTTTTCATAGTGAAAACTTCATGAATACTAATAATTTAATAATGAATAAAGAGAATATTTATTATTTGGACATTATGTATCTGAAACATGAATCATTATACTGTTGATAAAGTTTATGTATGTGGGTAGAAACTCACCTGATTTCTTGGAAACAAACTCGAAGGGTTTTCCGCTAACTGATTTGTCTCATGAGACATGTCCATTCATTGAGGGGATATAGTGGGCCCCTACCATCACTACGAGTAAAAATATTTATTTATAAATTTATTTAATAAAAGAACAATATGCCTATTTTATATCCTTATTCAATAGAGGATATAACTTCATCAATATTTTCCCATTTAAAATAGCATTCAAAATAAACGATGTATGTGAAATAGTATACGACTTAAGGAAATAATCATATCTCTAATACAAAAAATATATATTTAACAGAATAATAATTTCAAATGAAAAATGATCTCAAATAGTATTTAGATACATAACATAAGAAATATTAGGTGCACGATACCAAGTATGTTTCAATTAAATGGAAGTTCAGAAAAAATCTCTTACCACATTGTGATCAATCGAATCGTATAACTAGAAATTAATAATCACCAAATGAATCACAGAATACCTTGAATATGAATAGAATAAAGATATTATATATCAAATTGATTTTCACATACCCACATACATGAAATAAATGGTGAACAATGTAAATATGGTGGAACTAAAAGTGATATGAGAAACCCCTTACAGTATGCTGGAATTCGTTCTTCGATTGACTATAATGACCTGAATAATAAAATTTAGCCTCATTAATTAATAATTCTAGAACCTCATGTATATTTAATTTATTTATTTTAACCCCATTATGTTATTTCGTAGACTTTTTATGGGTTTAATAGGTTCAATTTTATTATTTTGGAAGCATTTTCTTCCTTTGTTTTCGTGATCAGTTTACTTATATTCATGAATAGAAAGTCATTTGAAATGTGGATAAACATAAATAATTCTTAATATATATTATTATTGACATTAAATATATATAAATTATCTTATAATGTTTTTTGTTACATACCTTGAGGATTATTCATTAGACAAAAGTTAATGATAAACACTTGGATTAACTTGGCGGTTTTGTGCATAGTGAACATGTATTGTATTATTATTTTATATTATGGGTGTGTAAGGATTCCAGAACATTAAATAAGATTAAATAAAAATATTCTGATATGGTTCAACCATAAAAATGGTTTCATGACCATAATTTAATATGGTAATAGAAATTGAAAACTCGTCATCCTTGAATGTGATAAATTAACCCATCTCGGACGGTGTTTTCATTTTTCGTATAAGATGAGGGGGAAATAGAGATGATGATGATATATTACATTAGAAAAATATAATTTAAGTTCATGTAAGGTACTATAATTATCATAGAATTTGGATGATGGGAAGTGAGTAGAGATCACCAAAGAATGGAACTTTTAAAACAAGTTGAAAGAAAAAGGAAGAGAGGTTCACCTCTTGAGTACTCCCCCTTGAGAATCTTTTTAAGTCCTTTGTTTTTGGAATTTTGGTGAGACCAGATGGTCTTGGACATGGGGAGAGGTCTTGGGATGTTTATTTGGTAGAACATAGTAAAGGCACAAATCATGAGTGGTGTAAGAGGAAGAGGGGGTAAGGGGTTGTTTATATAGTAGAGGGGAGGAGGGTTTTCTTAATATTTTAGTCATTAGTTTTTAGTTTTTCCATAAAATAATAAATATTGATTATTCCATGACCAAAAACAGTATTATTTACATGTGAGTTCAAACTGATAGTTTTTACATCATCCATGATGCAGGTAATAGCATATTTATCTCTTAATGAATTATATCGTGATTACCATATTTTACTATTCACCAAAAAAAATTAAACAATTTCAGAAAATCCCAAAAATTCACACTAACCTTTTTTTAATGGGTAGAATCCAAAAATAAACTCCATTTTTCAAAAATATTTTTCTATATATGATAATTTTAATTTTTAATTAAAATAATTATTATTCAAAAAATACCTACACTTAAAATATTCATCATCATTTTAAGGTGCCTAAATTTATTTATAATTTTGTGGGTAATGTTACCATTCATAAGGGTCATATTAATATTCATAAGATCATGTAAATATTCATTAGGGTATGTTACTATTCATTAGGGTATGTTACTGTTCACCAAAAATTATGTTGATTCTATAAGACTCCAAATATCACCCTGATCCCAACCGTGTTTGTCCGCTTTCAAAATTCTTAATAGAGAAGTGGAAAATTTATGTTTAATGGCTAGGTTATTACTATCTCATATAAATAACCAATTTTTGATTCATAAAGACTATGTTATTCATGCAATATAGGCTATCTCATGATTTGAATGTATTTTTGAGAAATATACCATACAATGTTTGGAGTGTTATATTGTTCCCACCTTCATAAATTTCATCAAAATTATTCTTGTATAAATACTTTTAAAAAATGTGGGTTGTTCTTAATTGTAACCTCCTTGGGTTTCCAAATTTCTTTCTCCATTTTATGGTTTCACCAAAGAACAATTTCGAAACAATTCGTATGATTTCTTAATACATGCTCTCCAAGGTCAAGAATCTCGATAGGCTCTTCAAATTAAGACAAATCAAGTTCAAGATATATTTCTTAATAGGTGAGTACATGCATTGGGTCTGGCGTGTTTTTCTTTAATAATGAATCATGGAACACATTATGATGTTTGGAGAGACTTGGTGGCATTTCTAAATGGTAATCTATAGGTACAATTCCTTCTAGAATTTTGAATAGTCTGATATACATGGGACGGAGTTTCCCTTTATTGATGATCCTTAAGACACCCTTCCAAAAATATACTTTTATAAATATAATATATCCTTCTTCAAATTCCAAATACTTTATCTAGTTATTAGCATTACACATTTTCCTACATTGGTCTGCTTTAATATGGGCCTAAATTTTCATTACTTATGTAGTTGTCTCTTCGATATGTTATGGGCCTATAAGTTTCCTCTCTCCAACTTCATCCCAACAAGTGTGATTTTTGACACCTATTATCATATAATTCTTTATAGGGGCCCATTTTAATTCTACAATGGAAACTTTTATTGTATAAAAATCCCACAAAATGCAAGTATTGACCCACATACCTTGAAATTCAATAGAGTATGATCTCAACATGTCTTCCAGTGTCTGAATTTTCCTTTTATATTGTCCATCGGTTTGGGGGTGATAAGCAGTACCCATACGTAGCACTATATCCAAAGCCTTTTGAAGACTTTTATGAAATTTTGATGTAAATCAGGGATCTTGATAGGACACAATCGATATGGGTGCACCATGAAGTCTTAAAACATCATTAATATAATGTCTCATCTGGCACTCAAGTGGTAAATCCTCTCTTCTATCAAGGAAATGTACTGATTTTGTGAGATGATCAACAATTAACCATATTTCATCATTCTTTCACTACCACAAAACCGGGCAAGGCCAGCGCCACCCTTTATCAGTGCTAATGAAAAATTGCTGATAAAGTGGGGTACCTTTATCACCCCTAAAAAGGCACTGATAAAGGGTACCTTTATCAGCGCTAAAAAACGTTGATAAACATACCCCTTTATCAGCGCTTTTTTTAGCGCTGTTAAAAGGTACCCCTTTATAAGCACTTTTTTTAGTTGCGCTGATAAAGAGGGGACTTTATCAATGCTTTTTCTTAAAATGCTGATAAAGGGTCTACTTCCAAAAAAATTATTAAAAATATATATATAGATATAGTTATGTTGATATAAATATAATATATATTTTGTAAATATAATTTTAAATATATTTTAGATAAGTATAAATATACAGTTATACTTAATATATAAGATATTTAGTGAAAATGGCTTATAAAAAAATTTAAAAAGTATTTTTATTTAATAATTTTCTAATTATTATGGAGTAATAGTCATTTAATAAAAATATTAAGACTAAAAAAATTTAAAAAAAAAATATCCAAAATATGTTGAAAATGCAACCTGAACTTCAAACGGCCATAAATTTTGATCTCGGTGTCCATTTGAGCTCTACCACATATCAAATTAAATCTTCCGATGAGATCTACGTCGCTATAGTTTGGGGAGCCCTGGTCAAGGTTTTTTTAGGCCAAAAAAGGTCCAAAAGGCCTCCAAAACTGAGTTTTTAGTCAGGGTACATCGATTTTTTAACATTTTGTGGATTTTCAGCCTCGTTTAAGGGGGTATTATTTGCTTTTTTTGGTGGGTACTGAATTTATTCCAAGGTATTACATTCATATAGATATTATTTCTTTTAAATTTTATCATTTTTTATAATGAAATGGTATTTATAATCAAATATATAACAATATATACATATTTTTTATATATTCACTCATAAAAATTTAATTATAAATATAAATAATAAAATATATTTACATATAAAATATATTAGCTTTATCTAAATAATAACTAATATCCATTTTATTTAAAATAAAAATATATGAATATTTATATACCTATATATTAATCTAACTATATATATATTAATATAATGACATATATATATTAATATTACTATAAATATATATATATTAATATCACTATAAATATATATATATTAATACAACAATATATTTATATTTATTTTAATATAACTATATATTTATATTATTATAACTATATAGATATATATAATAAAATAAATATATCTTACAATACGATTAAATATAACAAAAAATATATATAAATAAATAGATATATCACTAATAGGAGAACAAATCAATATAGGGGAGTGGAAAAGGCTTCAGGCGCGCCGGGGGGAGGTCTCGAGATCAAATCTGGGTGGAGGCAGGGACGCGCATGCATGGGTGAATCTGGGGCTAGTGCAGATAAAGGGTGGACGGGTGCGTGCGGGTGCTGGAGGGGGTGGAAAAACACTGTAAAAGGGGGGCTCAAGCGCTAACCCCCCCCAATTGGCAGAATTTTTTAAAAAAAAATTTGTTTTTTATTTTCTAAAATTTTATCAGCGCTTTTAAAAAAGTGCTGATAAAAAGGGAATTTTATGAGCGCTAAAAACAAAGCGTTGATAAAGGACCCTTTTATCAGTTCTTTGTTTTTAGCACTGATAAAAGACCCCTTTTATCATCGCTTTTTTTAGTGCTTATAAAAGGGGTCTTTATCATCATTTTTTGGAGCGCTAATAAAGGGGACCCCCCCCCCCTTTATCCTCGCCGGCTTTAAAAGTGATTTTCTAGGGCTGTTAAAGGCCATTTTTAGTGCTAATAAAAGTCGTATTTGTAGTAGTTCTTCTAGGTGTCCTCGATTGTTCTGTGAAAAAATCCATCATAATGTCATCTCGTATCAACATTGTAATAGGTATAGGTTGCATGACCCCTCTTAGATGTTGTGTCTTGCCCTTCACATGTTGAAAAACTAGACAGACTAACACATAGTCAGTAATTTATCACTTCATGTTATCCCACCAAATATATTTCTTCATATCTCTATACATGTTGGTGCTACCATGATGTATGGAGAAATTCGAGATATGATAATTTTCTAATAGTTTCCTTTTTAGCTCAGTTACTGATGGAATGCATAACCTCTTCCAAAATTTCTGAGCTCCATCATCATAAACGAAGTTTTCCAATCTTCCATACTTAACAGCAGAAATTTTCATTTATAAATTTTCAACATTAGATTGAGGGATTTTTATCTTTTCTAATAAATATGGTTTAATAATAATTTGGAAAAGTAATGTTTTTTCCCTTACATAAAAATTTATTTATCCATATTTAGTGAATCCATGAATATGGGATCTCTCTCAATCCTCATTTGGATCAGAAGTCCAAGATCTTTCCTGCTTAATGCATATGCCAACTTATTTTCCTTTCCTGGGTGGTAGTGTATTGAATAATCATAATCTTTGAGTAACTCGGTCCATCTCTTTTTCCTCATGTTGAGTTCATTCTATGTAAAATTATATATCAAACACTTTTGATCCATATATATCTCACATCTTTCACCATAGAGATAATGTCTCATTATTTTTAGAAAAAATATTAAGGCTACTAAATCAAGACCATGAGTTGGATAATATTTCTCATGATTCTTCAACTCCCTTGATTCATAAGTAATGACATTGTCTTTTTTCATAAGGATGAAACCCAATCGATTTTTGATGCATCATTACATATCACAAATCCATCATTTCTATGTGGAATAGTGAAAATTAGAGCATTGACCAATCTTATTTTAAATTCTTCAAATAAATATATACATTCTTTCATCTATATAAACACTACCCTTTTACATGTGAACTTGGTTAATGGGTTATCCAATCGGGAAATTTTTTGAAGGAACCGCCGATAGTAACCTGCTATGCCAATAAAACTATATACCTTGATTATGTTCATTGGTGTGGGCCATTATTGGATTACCTTTGTCTTTTCAAGATCAAATAAGAATCCATCCATTGATTCTATATGTCTACTAAAATAAACTACTTGAAGCCAAAATTCATACTTTGTAAACATCCCATATATTTAATTTCTACTAAGAGTTTTCAGAATAATCCTAAACTGATTCTCAAAGTCTTCATAGATTTTTTATACTAGGATATTATTGATAAATACCTCCATAAATTCATCAGTATATTCCTTGAAATCTCTATTCATTAGATCCATTAAAATAGAGGGTTCATTAGTCATTCCAAAAGGCATTACTATGAACTTGTAATTCCCATACCTAGTTTGAAATGTTGTCATTGAATTATCTACCATCCTCACACACAGCTGAGGATATCCATATAAAAGGTCAATCTTCAAAAAATATTGGGATCCATGAAGTTGATTAAATAAATCATCAATGTGTGGTAGAGGATACTTGTTCTTTATTTTAGTAGCATTGATCTCCCTATAATTAATGCATAGCCTAACGGATCCATCTTTCTGCTTGACAAAGAGGACATGGGAACCCCTTGGAGAAACATTAGGTCAAATAAATCCTTTGTCACTAAATTATTTCGGTTGTTTATTTAGGTCATATAATTCCACAGTTTTCATCCTATAGGGAGACTTTGATATAGGTCTTTCACCAGGAATTAAATCAATAGAGAACACAACTTCCCACTCTGGAGGACTTCTTGGCCAATCCTTTGGAAATACATTAATTTATTCTTGCAAAATAGGTATGTCTTCAATTTGAAGATTTTGTTCCCCAACCAAATATATTTTCTTCCCTTCTTGTCCAATAATTTCATTCAGTACAGCTACTGGGGGAGGATCTATATAAGAATCATATGGTGTTGTTTCTGCTCTAAAGATAAGGGATTCTACACCATTCTCAAAAATTGTCACTCCCTTCTTCATGAAATAGTTATTTGCATCATAATTTGATATCCAATTCATACAGAGAGTTATATCAATGTCAATCAACGGTATGATGTTAAGGTTAGAAACTAAAGATCATTTATGTGTCATGAGGGGGACCGATTGACACTTCATTGTTGCAATGATATATCCCCTAAGAGTTTTGACAGACATCTCCTTTATTAATTCAAATTGGGCATGCCTAATTTTCTGGTAAAACTGGGAAGATATAAATGAATATGATTTTCCAAAATCAAATAGAGAATTGTCTATGTTTTAGGAAACAATTGAAGTACCTTCCACCACTTCATTAGGAACTTCAACCTCCGTGGTTTTAATCGCATAATCCATCCCTTGCTCTAATGGACTGTTCAAAGGCAATATTCCATGTCTCTTTGGAAACTCATTTGCATAGTGTCCCATATCTCTATAATTGTAGCATTGAACATCATTGACTTGTTTCTTCCACTTGAATTCATTAGATTGATGACCCTATTCTCCATAGTTAATGCATATTCCCATGCCATCTAAGCATTTCCTATGATGATTCTTTCCACATTTCTTGCATAATATGAATTAATTCCTTCCCTCATTCTTCTTTAGTGCTTCACCTTTTCCTTGTTTATCTGACTACCACTTCTAATCTTGGTTTCCCTTGAAAAATTTTGATCTAGAAAATTACTTCACTATTTTGATGACATATAATGCGATTTTATCATATGATGAAAATGATTGAGAAACCAGTACCCTTCGAAGACTAGGCAAAAGACCATCAAGGAAATGATCAATCTTGTCCACTGAATTATGTACGTACTCTAAAGAAAACATATATAATCTTGTGAAAGTATCCTCAAACTCTACAACACTCTCTTCATCCATATTCATTAGGATGAATAATTTCATATACATTTCCGTTCGTTGTTCATGAGGGAAATATTATTCAATAAATATTTACATAAAGTTCTCTATTACATATCAACTATTTCTTCTTACTCCATGGTATTCTGGATAAAGGACTACCTTTGATTATCATCACCCTTGAGGCAATTTTCTTCCATCACTACCCTTTCATTTTCAGGGCATCTAAATTCTAGAAATATTTTTTCATGGGACTTGATCCACTACTTAGCTACCACCAGATTAGTAGTCCCACTAAAATATGGGGGATTCTACTACATGAAATGATCTAATGCATGGGCAGTGTGGTTATTAATTATATCTAGAGTATGTTGTTCTAATATGGCCATGATATGATCCACTCCATCACTTACAATGTTGACTTTCTAAGTGGGGAAATACCTACATTTTCTATAGGTATATATTCCCCTTCTTCCATTAGGATCCATCACTAAACAGTGGCATACACTAAATTAGGTCATAGATCATAATTTCTAACTAGAAAAAAATTAATATAATATGAAATATTATAGATAACTAATCTCATAATCATAAAAAATTATATTTACATTCCAATCATTCATAATGGTTTGTAAAGATAATTGTAATTATCCTAAACATATCCCTTGGGAGTGTCAAACAAGGTGTGCAGTAAGGCCCATTTCTATGTACCAAGACACCCCGGGTCATGCCTGAAATTCCCTGTTAGTGTTGTTACTCCTAGGTATATCTAGGCCAGAACCACGTCCACTTGTAGTATCCAGACAGTGTTATATTTTCTAGAAATACCCTCATAATCTCTACTGTACCAAAATTTCAAGATGTTATTCTATGATTATCCTCAATGTATAAATTAGGGTTATGTATAATAAACTATGTTTCCTAAATCTAGTTTCCAATGTTCCTACTAAACTTCCTTTGATAACGACTATAATGCCCAGAACTATGAAACCCAGAGACCGTGCATTATTTCATTATATTGGCATGATTATAAGAAATAAATTCTGAATGACCAATTTGTTTAGTATTTTTGGAAGATTAGATTACATACCTGATACCCAAAGTATATTGGAATGTAGAAAATTCAACATGATACATAATAATCTGAAATAAACTGCCTCCCAGAAAGCTTATTCAAGGTTCTATTATTCATAATATGGGGTAATGAAATATAATAAGGGTAGGGTCAAATAATCAGTAAGGGTTAATTATTTTGGAAACATGAATCAAAATAAGTTAATAATAATCAACTAGGAAAGTCTAATATGGCATGATGAATAAATGAAAACACTTTCCCTCTATAAGCTGAGAATAAAAATGAATCGATAGATTTTTCATAGTGAAAACATCATGGATAGTAATAAATGAATAATTAATAAATATAATGGCTATTATTTAAATGTTATATATCTGGAACATGAATCATTATATTATCAAGAATGTTTTTGTAAGTGGGTAGAAACTAGCCAGATTTATTAGAAACCAACTCGAAAGGTTTGCCTCCAACTGATTTATCTCATGATATCTGCCAATGAATCAAGGGGATATAGTGGGCCCCACCCATCACTAACAATCCAAAGAATTATTTATACATAGATTTATTACATGAAGAATATACCTTTTCGGTATCTGTATTGAGTAGATGATATATATTCATTAATATTTCCCCACATAAAGTAGCATTCAATATAAACACTGTATGTGAAATGGTATACGACTTAAGGAAATAATCATATCCATGATACAAGAAAATTTATATTTAATAAAATAATAATTTCAAATAAAAATTTACCTCAAAGGGATAGTGTATACACCACATGAGAAATATTTGGTGGAAATTACCAATTAAGTCCCAATGAAATGGAAATTGAGACAAAATCTCTTACCACATTGTAATCAATTGAATCTTATAAATAAATCAATAATATCGAAATGAATCAAAGAATACCAATAAAATAAATAGAATCATGATATTATATATCCAATGGAATTTCACATACCCACATACAAGAAATATGTTTTGAACAATGGAAAACTCACAGAATTAAAAGTGAGATGAGAAACCCCTTACCATATGCCCAAATGTTTTCTTCGAATGATCAAAATAACTAGAATAATCAAATTTATCTTCATTAATTAATAATTCAATAACATCTTATACATGTAATTTATTTATTTTAAACATATGAGGTTCATTCATGGCTTTTTTGATGGGTTTAAAAGATTTAATTTCATTGTTTTGGAAGTATTTTCTTCCTTGGTTTTCATGTTCGGTGTACATGTATTCATGAATAGAATTTCTTTTTAAATGTGGTTAAATATACAAAATTGTTAATATATATTATTAGTGACATTAAAGAGATATAAATTATCTTATAATGATTTTTTTATATACTGTAAGGATGAATCATTAGATAATATTTAATGATAGACGCTTGGATTAACATAGAGGTTTTGTGTATAATGAATTTATTTTGTCTTATTATTTTATGTTATGATTGTGTAAGGATTACTGAACATTACATAAGATGAAATAAATTTATTATGATTTGGTTCAACCATAAAAATGATTTCATGACCATAATTTAAGATGGTAATAGAAATTGAAAACCTATCGTCCTTGAATGTGATAAATTAACACATCTCAGACGGTGTTTTCATTTTTAGTATAATAGGAGGGGAAAGAGAGATTATGATGAAATATTAAATTGGGATCATAGAATTCCATTTCATGTAAGGTATGGTAATTATAATATCATTTGGATGATGGGAGGTGATTAAATATCAATAAAATAATGGAACTTTTAAATGAAGATGAATGAAAATGGAAGAGAGGATCTCCTCTTGAGTACTCCCCCTTGAGAATATTCTTAAAACATTTGTTTTTGTCCATTTTGTGAGACCATAAGGTCTTGGACGTAGGGGGAGGGATTGGGAATTTTATTCTTCTGAACATAGGCTTGTCTCAAATCTAAAGTGGTGTAATATGGAGAGGGGGTAAGGGGTGGTTTATATAGTTTAGGTGAGGAGGGTTTTCTTAAAATTTTAATCATTAGTTTATTATTTTTCCATATGTCAAGAAATATTGATGATTCCATGACCAAAAATAGTAATAAGTTCATGTGAGTTCAAAATATTTGTTTCTTACATCATCCATGATGTAGGGAATAGTGTATTGATCACATAATGTATTTATACCAAAATTACAGTTTTTTACTATTCAAAACAAAATTCAAGTATTTCAGAAAAATATAAAAAAAATCACCCTAACCATTTTTCGATGTGTAGAGTACATAAATGAACTCCATTTTTCAAAAACAATTTTCTAAATATAATAAATTTAATTTTTAATTAAAAACATTATTTAATCAAAAAATACCAACACTTAAAATATTCATCTTCTTTTTTGAGGTCCCTAAATTTATTTATACTTTCATGGGTAAGGTTATCAATCATAAAGATAATATTACTATTCATAAGGGTATGTTTATATTCATAAGAATAGGTTACTATTCTTTAGTGTATGTTACTATTCATCTCAAATTAAGTTTATTTTTTTCAGGCTCCAAATATTACCCTGATCGCAACTATGTATGTCCGTTTTTTAAAATTCAGAACACAGAAGTGGAAATTTTAAGTTTAATGGATAGGTTATGACTATATTCTATAAATAACCAACTTATATTTCATAGAGACTCAGATATTCATGAAATATAGGCTATCTAATGATTTGAAAGTATTTAAGAGAAACATACTATAAAATGTTTGGGTTGTTATACATATCCTATGGACTACCTATGGATATGAGAGTATGTTGGATTTTCCTTTGTTATTATAATCAAGAGAAAACCTTCAAAATCATTGGGTATTGATCTTGATGTATTTTAGGTATTCAGGTTGTTTTATTCTTCATATCACATTTAGGATTTTTTTGATGATATAATAGGCATATATGGGTTTTTACAACTACATTAATCACAAGATGATCCTTCAGTTCCCAATAGTAGTTTCAAAGATACTTTCACCAATGAATCCACAAGTCAATTATTTAATTTCCTGAAAAATATATATTTTATTTTTCTTGAGGATATATTATAGTGTATTGTATGTTGTTAATGATTTCTAATGGTGAGATTTGCAGATTTCTTTATATGACATGACATTATAGGATAAAATTATGTACATTTCCACTTCTATAAATTATGTTATGTGTTATCATAATTTTAAAAAAGTACCTAATATAATGATATATAATAACATAATATATGATCGGATCCCAAACATTACATTGTATAAAAACATAACCTGAATTAGGGTTTTTAACATTACATTATGAGATAATGTAACATGAGTTAGCGATGTAACATACATTATGAGTTAATGTGGCCTTATTTTTAAGGTTATTAAAAAAGAATCTTGTTGAAATTATAATGTAGCACATATTAAAAAATACAATAGGCACCTTACGACATTGATTATTCTATGAAATGATATCAATCGAATATTAGGATTGAAAATTCCCCTTTATCAAATGTTAAATATAACATAATAAAAAAATGTTGAAATATAATATTTTTCCTTATTTTCTTATAGTATATGATTTTTTTTTAAAATTATGAGTTTTAGGAATCTGAAAAGGAATATTTTAATTCCTAAATAAAATATTAAATATTCATATTTCTATCTCATGCTTGAAAAAAATGTTCACTTATTTTATTATTCCTTTTTATTATTAATGTTTATAGTATTTTTATGAAATTTGAATATTATATATTAATTACTTTTTATGATAAATTTATTGTTATAAATATCAATTCCATGCATTTTATGATAGGTACAATGAGATAAGAATTGGTTTTTATATACATTTACCTGGGTTTATAATTAATGTTTTATGACTAAATTTAATTATTTAATAATGTTTATACATATTATGTTCTATATTTGGGATGGATTTGAATATCTCTTGAGTAAATTATCCCTAGGTAAAAGAATTCTGGGACATACTTCCCACTGTCCTAGAGGCTTATGCCTCATTCAATAAATGTATATGTTATCTATCTATGAATCTGTACCTACACATGTTAGTATTATCAATTTAAAATAATTCATTACTTTTATATGAAAGTTTCATTTATCATTTTCATAGGATGCCTATGGAAATTTATGAATTTGTATAACTTTTATTTGTATATATGTGATGTAAAAAGTGGGTTGTGTAAATAGTTACACATCAATATAGCGTGAACATATTAATTTGGTGGATGGAATAGGGATTCCAAAAATAAATCATTACAATCACTCTTCCATAATGGAATAAAACAATAGAAAAATAATGATTCCATGGGATGAAATAGTTATGAATTTCTTATGCATGTTATGTATATTAATTTGCTGAGAATTGGGAATTAAATTACATAAAAATTATATTTATAATATTTTCTCCAATGAAATCACATATCAAGGTCCTGATCATCCAATATGTTAGGTTTTTCTAATATAGGGTGTCCATGGATTATCCTGTGTAGGGTATGGTGGAAACAGATAAACTTAATATTTAGGTAAAAATATCTCATTAAGATATTTTTGTGAAACATAGATAGAAAAACCTAGGTGTTAGGATTCTATAGGAATATAGTTTATTTTATATCCATAAAATGGATTCATGGAAATAGTTTTCCACTCAATTGTCCTTGAGTCACACATGATATGATTTTGATGATTCTATACCTAAATAACTAACCAGTGAGGGGAATGAAAAAGGAGGCTCATTTCTTAGTAAAATATAGATCTTAGCACAATAAATAAATATAATTTAGGGTGATATCATTTTAGTTTTATTAATTACATTAAAATTACTTTATGAAAATATTTAAAACAAAATACTATATAATATTTATTTATTTATTTTAGATTTGAGAATTCATTATGATATAGAATTTGATATATCTTATAGGTATATCCTATAAAATAGTTCTATATTTCCATATATTTTTGATATTTTTTTACTAAGTGAATAATTATAATAATTATAATATTAATTTTGTCAAGATAAATTAATTTCTCTCTAACTCATAGAAATTAGATACCCAGTATGAATCACACATTTTGGTTAAAAACACAGCCTTAGAGATTGTTGGGAATTTAATAAGGGTGAATAAAAACTATTAAATGGTAAATTAGATAGAATTTATCCATTTATAGTTAGAACATATGATCTATGGATACCTAGTATATTATTTATAAAATTGGAAAACTTTTTTATGTTCCTTCCATAAATAGAATTTTTATTTATGCATCAAGTTTTGATAATTTAGATTTCTTTTCATTATTTAAAACAATAATTATTCTACATATGTAAAATAAACGTTTTACACCATTAGGGATATAGTTAACGGTTTATATATTATGGAAATATATAATCATTTCTATAACATTTATAATAAAAATTTCCTGGTTGATTATAATCCTTGAGATCTTTTAGCATTATTGTCATAGACATATAACTGACAAATTCATCTAAACACTCTAAAATGATGGATTGTAGGTACCATCCCATTGTGAATAGTTTAATAATTTTGAGTTATATTTATTATGAAAAATTACTAAAATTTATTTTAGTGGAATATTTGAATGTGCTAGTGGATTATAGGATCCCAAGAATAGTGTTGTATATGAACTAATGAGTACATAATCATGTGGTTGGTTTAGATACTTTGTAAATTTTTTGAATGAATTTAGTCGGTATGGTTATTTAGTTACAATGAGAGACATTTATTTGAATTTTAAAATATTCAATTAGTATTTGAATGAAATATAGAATCAACTAGGAAGAAGTATAAATATTTTATTATTATATTTGTGTGGTAAATAGTTGATTTAATAATTCATTGATTATCTGAGATATTGTTGAATAATTCCACAAATCACTCTTAGTGGAACACCATAGGTTAATTGGGTTTCTGACCGGAGAAATAACACCTTTTTAGACATTATTCAATTATTGATGAGTTTGGGTGACCATACGATATTATTCAAAATATCTTCTCTCTGTAATTGTTTCATTCCAACTAAATGATATTCCATATTAACTAATTATATGGTCTCCATATGAGATATGGACTGGGAAACTTCCCAATGTGTTTTTTATGAAGATTTAGGGTTTTGAATCATTTGTAAAATGATTTCCTTTAGATAATATTGATTCTAAGTCTGAAAGATCATATTTATTTGTTATCTCAATAAAACTAAAGGATATTATTTTTATAGACATACTAATCACAAAGTGTTTGTGGGAAGATTTTCTATATTCCAGGAGAATGAATATATAAAATAGGGAGTTAGTGGGAGGAATGTTAAACTTATATAATTTAAAGATAAACAAATTTTAAGTTTTCATAAGATAGAAGTTAAGCTAATTCCAAAAAGATTTATGGAAAATAAACATAATCTGGTTCCACCAGAACCATAAATTCCCCATAATATTTATTAGAAGCTCGAGAAATATTTATTTTTTATCTAAAACAATAAGGAAGTAATTTTCATAATTAATAAACCAATTATCAACTGAATACCATTGAGAATTTTTAATTCAAGTGATATTTAAAAGATATGGAATCTAAAGTGGACATCATATACCCTAAAAAAGTTTGAGACATGGGAGATATACCAGAATGGGTCAGACCCATAGGTCGAGACCAGGTTTTCATTTTGATAACCAACATGGATGGTAGATTTTGTGCCAATAGGTCATACCTAGTGAAAAAGGGTTACCAAAATTCATTATATTGACAATGAAGAAACATTTTAACTTGTTGTGTTGATAAATTCCATTTGAATATTCCATCCCCTAGAATCTCATTAGGATTTTGATATATGTCAAATCGATTTCATAAATACATTCCTCAATGGGAATTCAATAGAGGATGGTCATATGATATAACATGATGATTTTAAGGGAAAAAAGTTTCTTCTAAAATTTTCATGTTGCAACATTGTCTTTATAGATTGAATCAACCCATCAGAGTTGAAATATTTGATTACATGAAGCAATCAAAGAGTTTAGTTTCATAAATAAATTACAGATGATTCACCTGTATACAATCATTTTAGATGGGGTGTGGTGTTATTTTTTGGTGTTGCATGTGGATAAAGTACTTCTTATCGAAAATGATTTCACAAATTTACACACAATACAAATGTGGTTGGAAAAATAATTCTCAGTGGAACACAAGGGTGAGGAAGCCAAGATACTGGGTATGAAGATCTATACAAATAGATCTATGATTTTTCTTAGACTGATTCAGAACACATATATTGGTAATGTCCCAATGTGTCTTATAATAGAGATATCCAATAAATGTTCTATACTAGGGTTTTATGGATTGATTCTTCAGAAGATTAAAAATACCTCTATAGAGTTAGAATTACTGGAAAAATTCCTTATAAATCCTCCATGGCATCTATCATGTATGACATGTTATGTACGAGACTTGTTGTCTCTAATAATTGAAGAAATAATTGATTATAAAAATTAAATTCTAGTTAGAGTCGTTATATTTATATAAATATTATCCATATGTGCTTAATAAAATGTAAAGATGACTTCTTTTCCATTAGTGTAGTGGATAATCTTAGTGAAAGGGGTTATAGTGATGCAATTTTCCAATATAATAAAAGATTACATGAGGATCTCAATCATGATCTATTTGTTTCTAAATGGACAATCTATAAGTTGGAAGGGATCGATAAAATACATTTCATAAATCTAAATAGTAGAGGTTGGGTGAATCCCTATAATAGATATGGTAATGTAAGTTGTTTGGGTTAAGGAGTTTATCTTTGAAATTAGTGTGGTTCCTTTAATTGAGGGAGAATTTGAGATTTACAGTAATAAAAATGGTTATGTTTATCATGAAAAGGTACCTAATCTCACCAATGGAAAAAAATATCCTCAGAACGTACCGTCTCATTTGAGGGATGGTTAATATGGTTAATGTAATGATTTATTGGGTGGATACAAATTATAATTTAGTATATCCCTCAAGGAAACCAATATGATAGAAAAGACATGAGTGTCTTGTTAAATATATTGGAATATTAAAAATAAGATTTTTTATGTGATGTTTATAAGTTGTATCATGATTTTATAATAAATTAAATCTCTATTTTTCATTCAATAATGTGTGAAACAAATTATCTTATAAGAATATTTGAATGGTATTATCAAATCAATGTATGAATTTGGGTTATCCCTAATTTATGATCATCATGTATTATTATTGGTTTTGATGATATGTTATTCTTTACATAAGTAGGATCCTGAAATTTATATAACGTCGTATATGATATATAAAGAATATACTCAAGAGATAATAAGTAGAGGCTTATTATTTGGACTTACCCACCAAAGTATATCTCATGGTATATCATATAGTCATTGATATACTTAGGGGTGTATGTTTATTTAAGTATTGATTTTTCATAAGTTTACAGGGATACTTAGCATTAGAACCTTCACAATTCGCAACCCTTCCTATGAAAGCCTAGTGGTTTAGCTCATCAGGGGGTGGTTGGGTTTATTTTTGATTATTCCATCTATTTGATCTCAACCAAGACGAGATATGCCTAATCATATTATGAGAAAATTCATCTAGAAACAAAATTGAATTAGACTGAGGAAATTTATGCCCCTGACTATTGAGTGACATGTGATGTTTCCAACTACTTAGATTAGGGACATGTGATGTTATCTTCTTATAGATGAATACCTTATGATGTATTAATCACCCTAATCAGTACTTTTTTAGAGAATAATGAATATATTATTTGGATTGTACTATATTTACATGTTCCTTATCTATTTCTCACTCGTTTAAATGTGAAATTATATTAAATAAGTCTAAATTATATACATATATATATAATACATCTTCCAGTTTACATGGTCATATAAAGATATGATTATGTTTGAAAAATATCAAACTAGGTATAGCAACCCAAACTTCTCATACATAGATATTATATATTATTATATTAATTGTCATTACATAACATAGCGATCAACTCCAAAATCAAATAGGTCTAGTTCCTTTTGAAACAAAAATACATAAACAACGGGTTTATAAGTGAACTAAATCATCTCCCACTATGTTCTTATTAAATATCAAGCTACTTAATCACATCATACTGAATACATTTATTTATAACCTGGGGAAAAGAAACATAAGAAAGGGTTATCTTAGATGCTTGGTAATGGTAAATAAGGGAAATATCAATGATCCCTTAAACATAACATGAGAATAATGGTATGATAACTTGAGAATAGAATTTGAAAACGAATCCCTACATATCATTGATCATAATAATCAATCATTCCATTAATATTTTTATTTCATAGTACATTAATCATAAAGGAATCAAAAAATGATACATGAGGGTATAACATTGGATTAAGAAATAAGTTTTTGGAATACACATAAGCATTGAAAAACACTTCTTTAATAGTAAAATCTCACTTCAATTAATATCATAGTGTATTGGTTTCACCCCCAAACCATCATAGTATTCACGGTTCACTCTCAAGACAATCATAGTGGATAGAGTTCCTTACTGAGCTGGGTATACACCCCAATCCATCCCTATTTATCTCATGAGATATCCATATTTACCCAATGCATTGGAATGATATAAAATTTCAGGATCACACATTATATAATGAAAATAATATATATATATATATATATATATATTCCAAAAGATCATAAAATATTCATCAAATCATAAACTATGAAAAAGAAATGGGTTTCATAAACATTTTATCATTTCATAACCACTAGAAACCAAATGGATTTCATAACAAACCATCAAAATAAAGGATAAAATATTCACTTTGAAATTACATATTTAAAATATATAAATTTCCCAAATATTAAGGAAGGAATTTAAATTGAAAATAACATTAGATACATCTAAAGGAATATTTTATTTATATATAAGTCATGATAGTGAAAAAATCCATTAATGTCATGTATATAAAAATAGTAATTCCTTTTCATTTTCTGTAAAAATTAAAGAGAACCTCATTTTGAAAAACAGAATGAATATTCTTTTTTATACATTTTTCTATAACTAAATGCTAGATAATAATTAATTTAAAAAATAATAGGAAAATATAAAAAAAATTTATAAAACATGGTACTAGAAGAGAAATATTTTCGACCAAAGAGAGAGATAAATCCATTTTTCTCTTAAAACATTATTTTAGACTTTTGTGTACATAAAGTGAGGAAAATGAAAGGAAAATGTATATTATTAGGAAATAAAAAAATTAAAAAAATTCATGAGATTATTTTTATTTAGATCATTAAATTTAATTATTATAATCTTAATAATTAAAAAACCTGCTAAACAATGAGATTGTAACATAGAACAGATAAATTGAGTTCCACTTTATTTGAAATTGATCTATCCTATTGTATAATAAACTTAATTTTATTATTATTATATACTAGAATAATTTATGTACTTATAATATCTCATATTATCACTTTATAAAATCTCAATAATGATTTGTCAATAATTCCTTATCAAAATTGTTATTTTCAGGTGTTAATTATTTCATTTTTTATATGAATTTACGTTCAATGATTGTAGTATTTATAATTTGATACTGGTTCAATAATATTTATAATATTATTAATTATATAAATATAATATATGTTATTTATAAATATATGGTGTCATCCATAAAATTTATAGATTCAAAAATGGGTTACACTATTTATGGAAGTAGTGAGTCGTACGTACACATTAAAGATATTTTCACTTTTAGACAGATGAAATGAAAGAAAGGTAAATAAAAATTAACCTTTAAATAGTAATTATTATATAATATATATCATATATATTCAACCAATACATTATTATTAACATCTACATAAAATAGAAATGTAAAATGAATCATGTCTCTTCGTGGAGGTGGTAGTCCACACATATGCATGAGTGACGTTGTCATTTTATGATATATTGGATGTCAAAAACTTTTTTATGTTATTATAATTAAATAATAATAACTATATCATAAATATAATATATAATAATTTAAATAATCATAATACCCATCAATAAAATAAGGAAATGAAAAAATGAATTGTATCGCTAGGTAGAGATAGTATAGCGTACATACCAATGAGTGATACTTTCACTTCATACATGATGGGAAAGAGGGTGGATAATGGTGATTTCACAATCATAATAAAATTTCAGAATATTCATGATAATTAATTTATTATTTTTTGAAGAATAACATATAATTATAGGGGGTATGGGGAGAACTAAAAAAGAAAGTGACTGATTAAGGTGGTTACCTCTAGTTTGAATGAAATCATTTAGATATCCTCTAAAGGATATTACGGATTGTATTTTATAAATTATAGAACCTCTAGAATGTTTCTAGGGATTTTTTGAAGATATTATTTTGAGTTTTTTAATCAATAATTCTCAATGTGGTGTAAAGAATAGAAATTATGGGTTCCCATTTTTTTAAGTGGGAAGGGCCACTCTTCGAATTTATTATAAGATTAAAATATTAAAAAATCATTCTCTATCCAAATACATCCAAATATCCATATATTCAATTAAAATTTATAATATTTTATAAATTCCATCAAAAACTAAAATTTATATAGATTTACGTAGTCTTTAAAAACTTATCTTTTAGTTTAACCACATAGTTAACCTATTTTAACCTTAACCCTGGAAACATATTTTTCACAATTAAAGGGTTATAATTATACATATATAGTGAAAATTGGATCATAAAAGGAAAAGGGGTGATTTTATAGACCACATCATACCCACCTTTTCCCCTTTAGATATTTTTTTATAAATGTAATAAAATTTTATTTCCAAAAAATATCATTAAAGACATTTTGACACTATTTCTTTTATTTGACACAAAAAACATTAAGACAAAGATGTAATTAAAATATAATCCTTCGAAATGAATCAAATATTGTAACTTAAACTATAAATGTTTTTTTAAGAATATAAAGGACTCAAATTATATTACATTTTACATTTTTGAAACTATTAATTTTATTTCTCAATTAATTGATAAAAGGTTGTGTCTTGATTGCATATCATTTTAATGTGATTATATAATTACAAAAAATTATTAATAAATTATCATCATGAAAATACTTTCATTATTCTCAGAATAACTATTGATATTCATTCACAACATTAATTTTCCCCTATGTGAACACATATGATATATTTAAAAGTAAAAAAGTGACATTGTGTGTTCTTATTTTCATTATAATATTTATAGGTAACTTTAATTGAAAATGTCCTCTAAATAATTAAATATAGAGCCTAATTTGTTGAGGTTAAAATTCCCTTTATCCAATATTAATTAATTGTTGAATTTTGTTTCCTAAAACCAACTTTTGGTACATTCATTACATGTAATTTTATACATCTGAATATTAATGGAAAATATTATTACATATTTATTATTATTCTTCATGACTTTAATATTATAGTGTCATAGGGTATCTAACACATTGATAAGGTCATAGTAGTTCCCTACTATAATTAGAAACTTAAATTTCCATGATTAAGTTCATAAATATAGTTTTACGATTAGATAATGTCCTATGATATGACAAATATTATGTTGAATTTCATATGGGAGTACTCGTAAGAGGATAAGCCTTATTCTCATAAAGTTCACACTTGGTAACCTCTCAATTATGAGATTGTGAGAATATATACATAATAAATAATTCATCATGTTTTTGTGTCATACTATATTCTTACCTGTGAGCAGGTGTAATGTTACTTAGACTTTAATATTTTCATTAATTCATGTCATGACTCGCACACTTTGAATTACTTTGAAAACCATGAGATCATATGTTCATGGGAATTAGGGTGTGTTGGGTGGGTCATGAATGAATTGTTATTAATGGATAATTTGAGGAAGTATTTTTTCCTTTTATATTCATGTAATTTTTTATATGGGACCTTTTATTGGAATAGAATCATTGTATTAAATTCTATTGACATGGTGTAAAATTGATTTTATTTTATACAGTCAAAGAAAGATGTGCCTATTGGTTGATGATACATATGTGCAACTTACATGATGAGATATTTTGATAGAGGAATTATATTACATAGAAATTATTCATATGTGGTTCTTAGTGTTGTGACATTATGTTATTTCTCTTAGGTACCTTGGCCTATTAATAGACCGTAATTAGGGACTTTAAGTAGGGTTGCCAAATTCCAGTGAGAATGAATCATAGAGGGTCACACGCTAAGTGTTTCTGTTGATCTAAATAAAACTCTATATGAATTTATTTATTATAATAAATATTATTCACTTTACTGGGGAATAATTTTATTCATGTTTTAACGATCTCTAGTATTCACAAAGCAATAAATAATTATTTATTCATTAATAAATAATTTATTTGATTATGTGAATACTTAATAAATATTTTTTTTTGGATTTAAAATAAAATTTATATTGAATTTATTTATTAATTAAATGTTTAATAAAATATTTATTCAAGTATTTAATAAATATAGAGGATTTTGAGTAAACCAATATCAGGTCGGGTTATGAATATTAATTTGCAAGTTGGAAAATAAAATTTATCATTGCGATAGTTATAACATCCCATAAAATAGTATTAATATTAATAATAAAACAAATAGTAATGTTATTATTATATAGAATGGTGTTTGATAACAATTTTTAAATTATTTAATGGCCAGTAAGCAATTAAATAATATTTTTATCAAAACACTAGCTCTTTATGTTGATGGTTATGTATATTGTGTAGGGTTTATTAATAATTGAGAATAATTGCATAAAATAGATTTTATTCTCCATTCCTCCCCCTCTCTTCCTATACATAATGAGAAACTCTAGAGAGATTATTTCCAGTTGTACAGAACTATATGGGATCAAAATGGACAATACAAGATAATTGATTTATCACACTAGCACATAGAAATAAATTGGAATCACTCTAAGGTCAAAGGTCTATGTGTTGATCACCACTAGAGGGATTCTATACTTGGATCCTCATAATTAAATGAAGTTAATATGATAAAAGGTTTACATACGACCAACATCCTCACCGAAGAAATTTTCATGATAATGTAATCCTTTTTTGTTATAAATTAATTAATTATAAATTTAATGTGAAAACATCATCTTTAGTTTCTATGTTTTCATTATGTAAATATTTTGTGGCAAACTTTCACTGGTCATGGTGTTCAATTCATGTACAATGATAAAAATCTTCTACATAATCAACAAAACCATTTTGGATTATCACCCACCAAGGCAATTTTACTATGACCAGAACATCCAAATGTTATCATATAAAGGATATTATTCAAATTTATAATTATTTATTTGATTATTGATCAATATATAAAATAGTGGTTAGATTTCATTTCATGGATTATTCATTCATTAGTATGATTCTTTAACTGAAATTCAAGTTATATTTTAATTATCACCAATCGTGATTTCATTTTATTAAAGGACTAAGAACATATGAAAAGTGGTCAGATATGACATCGAGAAGGGCCATGGATTTATGTATGGTAAGATAGAGTTACATTGTGTGTATCCAAAGAACACTCAGTGTACTCTTGTGTACCATATATTTTCATTTCATGGGATACAAAATATATAAATTATTTATTACATGAGGTATATTCATTACATATCGCATTTATACTGGGCTAATCTAGAACAATTCTTGTCAGATTATAATGGTGTGTAGCTCGTATACACATCATGTAGTCTACACTATTTTGTTGTGAAATTCATGAAACAAATTTGTCCAAATACATCTTCAACATCGCATGAGATTGACATCCTAGAGAATTAATGAAGTATACTACGTGTATCCAACATACATAGATTTTACTTCACTATTTCTAACATCTTACGTGCATTGGTAACATTTTGGAGAGTTATACATAAGCACTACAAGTGATATTTATAGTGTGTACTTAGATTGAACATGTTGTGTGTTCCCATGTATGATGAACATGTTGAGTCCCTCAATGGGCTGCATAGACACATTTTATTCAAAAAACATGGAATGTAGTAGGTTAGTACATTTTGGGTAATCCATTCAAGATACATGTCGAAGCCCAATGCATTTATCCCAAGAACACAAAAAAAGAAACATGTGCTATCTAGTTGTAAAGTACAAATCATGTATTTTATCTAAGTTACACACTGAATCCCCATGTATGTATCTCAGGTACATGATAATCCAGGCACATGGTATGTAGCTTATAACTATATGTCATCTAGTCTCTCAATAATTTATATAGTTAAATTAAATTAAATTTTTTATATTATCATTAATACCTTATTATATTTAACTAAACTATCATTTTTGAAAATTTGATAATATTTTTATTAAATTATAAATAAATAAATTAATATATTGTAATTTTCTATGATTAATGTTCCTTCGATTTATTTTCCAAGAAAAAACATATGATGGGTATCTCTATGATAATTCATATGTTAGTTATGATTAAAGAAAATTAATAAATTCAAGTGTGTTTATGTTAATAATAAATAGAGAATATTAATGAATTTTATCTAGAATAAATTTTTGTAACTCTTTCATGTGTTTGAATAACCATGAACTTAACTAAGACTTTAGTATGCATTGGTTTCATTTAATTTAATTTACGTCATTGGTTTTCAATTATTAATTAATAAATTAAATATGATTGCATAGGATTTATCCCTCCCACCATTATAATTTAGCACTTATGTGTTTGCAGTTTTTTATATAATCCCCCTTAACTAATCCTTTGGTCCCCCTCACCTATATGGGAGTAATAAATACATGTAATAAATGGAGTATCCCATGGCATGTGGAGATGATTCAAGATGAAACCAAGATGATACAAACCCTAGTGATACATAGGCATATAGTTGGGATGCTTGTAAAGACGTGAACTTTAATCATCACATAGCAGAGGACCTTTTACCAGTCTCGGTTCTGGAAAATAGATACAAACTTACAATTCATTAGAGTTTCAGTAATATAAAAACAAGAAAACAAAAGACACGACATGCGCAATCTCCATAAGCAAAACGACCACCTTCATTAAACTCCTCTAGACCTGTAAAAATATTTAAAATGAGGGGTGAGCACAAAATATGCTCAATAAGAGTTTTAAAAACATCAATAAATCCTTTCTAAAACATTATTTTTTTTTAAAAATACTTTTGAGAAAAATCATTTTTAAAACATAGTTTTAAAATTACTTACTATATCATTTTATAAAATAATTATGTTCAAAATTTCATAAAAATAATCTAGTGCTTTTGTGAAAGAAATACACAAGATTCTGAAAACAAATCATCATGCTAATGTCACTTGGATCATTGAAGGCTGTCTGGGCCTACCCACTTAGCGAATGATGAGTTCACTCCAAAATTCCTTCCTGTTTATTACGATCAAATGCCGAGTTTTCCAAAAATATTTTAAGTTTTCTCTAATCATATATATATATTCACTGGAGTTTTATATTTTGAGAACATGTCACTTCTTTAAAATTCAGCTTCATAATGATTTATATATATACATATAAATGTATATCTCTATACGTAAAATACATGAACTTCCATTGCATCACTTTCAAGTTTGGTTACATCCAAACCTTCTACCACATAACATTTTCATAGACTATAAAACTTTTTTTTAATCTTACAAAATGGTAAAGGGAACATATAAAATAAAATAATTTCAATAATATCCATGCACTTGTTATTCTTGGAATTATATCTTAAAATTGAAACCATGAGTTTATTATAATGCAATGAGTGTCAATGATGTGCATAATTGCATGGTCATGTTTATATGCAGATGCAATGACCATAATGTTAATAAAACATGATGACATTTTATGAACATTTTAGAAACATGGCAATAAAACTATATACACAATAACCACATTTATTTCATATATATATTTTTATATATATATTTCAAATATATAATGAATTCATCTTTTCCAAAATTTAATAAAAATCAAACAAAACACCATAAAATCATGTTTGATGTTAGATTAATTTATTATACAAACAAGTTTCACAAATCTATATGTGTTTTAAGAAACTATTTTAAGGATAATTCATGACAACTGAAAAATAAATAATTATACTCCATCCCTTAATAAAACCAAAAAATAGAGATTATACTGTGAAAGAGATAAAATAAAATAAAAACATCACTTCTTGGATGATAGTAGAAGAAAAGGATAAAAATTTTATTAGAATTTTTGAAACACAAATAATTTCCCTTACAAAACAATAACCTTTAAATAAATCAATAGTACAAAATAATCCCTTACCTTTTAGAGAAACCCGAAGGGTGGAGGAAAATATTTACATACTTTCGAACATGAACTAGGTATAGGTTTTGCTTCATGTGTTATACACATAGAAGAGAATTATCCCTAAGACTCTTATAAAATGTTGTCATAAGCTTCTCAAAGAAACTAAATTATTTTTAAAATTATTATTATATTTTTTTTCACACAACTATAAAAAGACTCAAAGACAAGATAACCACGGGTTTCATTCACAGGTCACCTTTTTTTATTATATATATTTTCTCATTTATTGACACAACACTAATTCTTATTATATCTATTGCTTGACTTTAAAATTTTTCTAACATTTATTATTATTATTTTCAAATCATTTGTAGAATTTTTTTAACATAATAGTATTATATATAAATATATTTAAGAAACACAGAATTCTATTTTTTTATTTTTTTTATCTTATTGTCACGCATAAGAACATCTCCTTTTTTTATCCCTGATGTCTTTTTTGTCCCCTAATCATTTATTTTAATATATTATTATATTACATATGTTTTAAATAGTTTACATCTTTTTTAAAATTCAACACGTTATATCATGTATCTTACGTTTTTTTCTTTTTCCATATCATGTAATGATTGTGTTTATTATATTTTATTCAAAATATATATATATATATGAAAATCGTTTTTTAACAACACATGTGGCTTTTTTTTAATGTATATATTTATATATTTATAAAATTCGTTTTATTAAGACACATATATATAAAGTGTGTTTTATAATATATATATACATATACATATTTGTTTATTATAAAGATAGTAATAATAATAATATTTTGTATACATATAAGTAACAAATTTATTATATTCATAAATAATTATCATTTAAAACATTTTAATAACAAAATTTTTATTTTCCTAAAATAATTATATAAAAATAGTTATTTTGATAAATTATTTTAAACAAAATAACAATATTAATTTAACATAAATTTAAAATTATAATAAAAAAAAGTTTTAATTTACATTAAATTGATTAAAACACTTAATTTTAATTATTATTTTCAAAGAAAATCGGTGTAAAAATATTATTAGTTTGTTTAAATAATAAATATATCCATTTTTTAAATAAAACTAAGTTCTAAATTTCTCGGTTGTTGCATTATTCCCCCCTTAAAAAGAATTGCATCCTCATAATTTGATTCGTCGGACTAAAAATAATTATGAATTCCCATCTTCAGAATTATAAAAAAAAACCATGACTACTAGACTTCTAAACTCTATTACTTAGACGAGGACATCTAATCTCAAAAGTTAACTAGATTGTTCCTCTGATACCAATTGTAAAGACCCGAACCTTAATCATCACATAGAAGAGGACCTTTTACTGGTCTCGGTTCTGGAGAATAGATACAAACATACAATTAATCCGAGTTGCAGTAATATAAAAACAAAGAAAACAAAAGAAACGACATGCGCTATCTCCGTAAGCGAAATGACCACCTTTATAAAACTCTGTTAGACCTGTAAGGATATTTAAAATAGTGGCTGAGAAAAAAATATTCTTATTAAGGGTTTTAAAACCTTCGATAAATCCTTTCTAAAACATTATTTTTTTTAAAATACTTTTGAGAAATATCATTTTTGAAACATAGTTTTAAAATTACTTATTATATCATTTTATATAATAATTATGTTCAAAATTGCATAATTATAATCTAGTGTTTTTGTGAAAGAAATACACAATCTTCTGAAAACAAATCATCATGATGACGTCACTTGAATCATTGAAGGTTGTCTGGGCCTACCCACTTAGCGAAGGATGGGTTCACTCCCCAATTCCTTCCTGTTTACAACGGTCAAGCTCCGAGTTTTCCAAAAACATTTTAAGCTTGCTCTACTTATGTATATATTTTCACAGCAGTTTTCTATTTTGAGAGAATGTCTTTTCTATAAAATGAACTTTCATAATGATTTGTATATATACATATAAATGTATATCTCTATACATAAAATACATGAACTTCCATTGCATCAATTTCAAGTTTGTTTACATCCAAACCTTCTACCACATAACCTTTTCATGGACTATCAAACTTTTTTTAATCTTAAAAATGGTAAAGGGAACATATAAAATAAAATAATTTCAATAATATCCAAGTACTTTTTATGTTTGGAATTATAGCTTAAAATTGAAACCATGATTTTATTATAATGCAATGAGTATCGATGATGTGCATAATCGCTTGGTCATGTTTATATGCAGATGTGATGACCTTAATGTTAATAAAACATGATGACATGTCGTGAAATTTTTAGAAACATTGTGATAAAAATATTAACACAATAACCACATCTATTTCATATTTATAGATTTATATATATATTACAAATAGATAATGAATTTACCTTTTCCAAATTTTAATAAAAATCGAACAAAATACCTTAAAAATCATGTTTGTTGTTAGAATAATTTATTATACAAACAGGTTTCACAAATCGATAAGTTTTTTAAAAAACTAGTTTAAGGATGTCGCATGACAATTGAAAAATAAATAATTATAGTCCATCCCTTAAGAAAAACCATAAAATAGAGATTATAATGTAAAAAAGATAAAATAAAATAAAAACATCACTTCTGGAATGATAGTAGAAGAAGAGGAGAAAAAAAATTATTAGAAGTTTTGAAACACAAATATTTTCCCTTACAAAACAATAACCTTAGAATAAATCAATAGTACAAAATAATCCTTTACCTTTTAGAGAAACCCGAAGGGTGGAGGAAAACATCTTCATACTTTCGAACATGAACTAGGTATAGGTTTTGCTTTATGCATTGTACCCATAGAAGAGATTTATCCCTAAGACTCTTATAAAATATTTTCATAAGCTTCTCAAAGAAGCTAAATGATTTTTAAAATTATTATTATAATTTTTTTAACACAACTAAAAAAAGACTCAAAGACAATTTAACCACGGGTCACATTCACGGGTCACCTTTTTTTTATTATATATATTTTCTCAATTATTGACGCAACACAAATTCTTATTTTATCTATTTCTTGACTTTAACGTTTTTTAACATTTATTATTTTTATTTCAAATAATTTTTATCATTTTTTGACATAATAGTATTATATATAAATATATTTAAGAAACATGGAATTCTCTTTTTTCTTAAGTTTTTTATCTAGTTTTCATGCATAAGCACATCTCCTTATTTTTTATGCCACGTGTCTTTTTTTGTCCCCTAATCATTTCTTTTAATATATTATTATATTATGTATGTTTTAAATAGTTTACATCTTTTTTAAAAGTAAACACATTATATCATGTATCTTACTTTTTTTTTCTTTTTCCATATCATGTAATGATTGTGTTTATTATATTTTTTTCCAAATATATATATATATATATATATATATGAAAATCGTTTTTTTTACAACACATGTGGCATTGTTTTTCTTTTAAATTTATATATATAGATTTATAAAATTCGATTTTAAGACACATATATATAAAGTGTGTTTTATAATATATATATATATATATATATATATATATATTCCTTTATTATAAAGATAGTAATAATAATAATATTTTGTATACATATAAGTATCAAATTTAGTATATTCATAAATAATTATCATTTAAAACATTCTAATAACAAAAATTATATTTTCCAAAAATAATTATATTCAAATAGTTATTTTGATATATTATTTTAAACACAATAACAATATTAATTTAACATAAATTTAAAATTATAATTAATAAAAGTTATAATTTACATTAAATTGATTAAATCACTTAATTTTAATTATTATTTTCAATGAAAATCTGTTTAAAAATGTTATTAGTTTGTTTAAATAAAAAATAAATCCATTTTTTTAATAAAACTAGGTTTTAAATTTCTGGGTTGTTACAATGCTACACCTCCTGACAAGATACACGTAAGTAGTTTATTCCAAGGTCATAGGTTGGCTTATTGTCCACTAGGTAAGTCAATAATTAGATAAGATCATGATCAGTCCATTTAAGTATTTGTTTGTTTATTTTATTATGGAATATGTATTTTATAGATGTGATACCACAATCATATAAATAAATCAATTATTGTGAAAAAATGGAATATAAATAAATTTTTTATGTATAAATTTTTTTTCAAAAATTGATTAATCACTTATGTAAGATCCACATAAAATTAACACAGCATCCAAAAGATAAAACAATTTAATTTTATACAAAATAAACAGAATTCCACAACTAAATATTAGTATAGGCTTGGTCTTCCATTACTTGATTAGGACTAACTATTGGACCATCCATTTTTGGGGAAATAGAATTTAATGAAGAGTTTTTAGTAAGGTTATGTGTTTACTACCATATTAAATTAAGAGAAGTGGAAAGCCCTATAATTTATGTAATTTTGAGGCATGTATATAAGAAATCCGACTTTGAATTTTAGGATTGGTGAGTCTAGTCAACTGATCTCGTAGTATAAATTCCATAGTGGGAAATGAATTAATTACCAAAATACCTTCAAATAGTTTGACTAACCCCATTGGAGTTATGTAAATGGAATATGTATTTATCATACTAGAATAGTTTAAGAAACTATTAATTCTGAGTTCAATGGTGAGGGTTTTTGGGACCAGATAAATTAGGGTAGATTTAATAAAATTAATTATTATTTCTCATATAATTTGTAAACAATAAATGCACCAAATATTTACTGATTTATAATTAAATATTAGAAGAAATAGTCTATTATACATATTATCTATGCAATAAATATTTGAAAAAGACAATTTCTTTATAATAAGTAACTTCCAAGAATGGTTTTGACGCCTTTGGGTTGTGTTGTGTTGTGTTATGTATAAGATTATTACATGCTGGAATCCTCACTTCTCAATCCACCTATGTAGGAGGTGATTGATGATGAGTTCTCTATCTCTGAAAAAGACTTGAATGACATGGTTGATGTTCAATGTTTGATGTTATCATCTATGTCCAGTGAACTCATCATGTCTCATGAAAACAGGTATGCTTATAAAATGATCGAGCATCTCCCTGGTCATTACCAAGAGATATATAGATAGTAACGGTTCACGATATTTAAGAAACTCTTTTAGAGTACTCTTGGATAGGGTTTACTATATAGTTCTCAAATAGTCAAAATCATTGGCTTAATTGAGCGCTTATTGTGTCTAGGGTATAAAATCCATGATGAACTGTGCATCGATCTCATACTTGAATCACTCCCTTAGATATTATCCAACTTTGTTATAAATTTTAAAAAGAAAAAATTGTGAAGTATCTTATATATCTACGCACTATTATTCTCCATGTAGATAAGGATACGAAATATGAAAATCCTTATATTCTTAAGGCGAATAAACGAAAAGTCCAACAAAAGTGATCTAAGATCAAAGCTTCTTCGTAACACCCTTCCAACAAGAAAGAGATCAAGGGAAATGTAATGGAGGAGGATTTTATCTATTTTAAATGTGGAAAGAATATCTATAAGAATAAATATGGCACTTACCCAAAGAATTAAGATATGATTCAGGTTTATTTTTTTATTGAGTGCAATTTTTATTTTAAATTAATTATGTATTAGATACATCATGTGGTGCTCACATATATAATCAACTATAGGAAAAGGAAATTTAGAAAGATTTATTGTGAGGAGGTATATTTATGAGAATCCAATAAATCCAAATAATATTTTGTGGCTATTGGGGACTACCAAGTCACATTGACAATTGGAATGATATTGGTTTTGAAGGATTGTTGTTTTGTGTTGTATGTTACCAAAAGAATTATTTTCTATATCTAAAGATAATAAAAATGTATTCATTTTCATGCTTATGAATAAATTGTTTTTCTTTTAAAAATATATCATTTTTATTTTAATTAAAATTTAAATAATAGTATTTATTTGTTGGATTACACAAACCAAGCAATGTAAATCGATAAGAGAATTACTTCACATCACTCATGCCACACCCAACTTTTGAATGAATCACTAGGTCCTGTAAATGAAAAGAATATGACTAAATTACATAAAGATTGATATTTATATTCCTTTTAACTAAATCCAAATGGTATATTTCATGAATTTAATAATAAAAATTTACCAAATCCCCATATACCAAATAAGGTGAAAGGACAAGATATATTCTTGAATTATTTCACATAGAAGTGTATAAACCTATTTATATTGAAGTAAGGGGTGGGTACTCATACATCAGAGATTTTACATATCTTTTTAGTAGATATTGATATGTCTAATTAAGTATATATAAGTGAAATTACATTGATAGATTTATATAATACAAAAATAAAATTGAGAACCACCTTGGTAAGAAGATTAAGAAACGTTAACCAGACCGTGGAGGAGAATGTCTTAATAAGTGACTTCATTGGTATTTATAGAGGTTTCGGATCCTTCCCCTACTCACTCCTCATTATAAACCTCATTGGAATGACTTATGTGATAGGAGAAACCCCGCCATGTTGGAAATGGTGAGATCAATGATGAGTCATACGAGTATTCAATTATCCTTTTTGGGATATGCATTATAGGGAACATAAAAAATACTAAAATGAGTTATAATTAAATCATAAGTTGTTATACCATACAATTTGGGGAATGGAAAGACACCTTGGTTTTTTTAATTACATGTGTTGTGTTGGGAAGAATTTTTTAAAGCCTCTTCAGGTGAAAAACATTCACCCTAAGGAAAAAAGTGTTCCTTTAAAAGATACCCCAAGGAAAGATGGAGATATTACCTATACGAGTCATTGGAAAAAAAGTAACAATGTAAGGACTTGAAATATTCCATGAGAGGGATAGAATCTATAAAATATATATGGAGTGAGGTAAACTTCTATAAAGTTGAGGCTCAAGGTACACAGAAGTTGGAATGCGAAAATATTCAACAAAACCCAATGGAGGAAGATGTTATTCCTGGGACATAGGTAATGTGTAGGAGTATAATACTGGTTAGAGAACTAGAATCCTATATTTTTCTAGTCGTTGAGGGTTGTGACTCACTATTAGTTTATAATAATGGTCATATAACCTAAAAGGAAGTAATAAGTGGAAAAAATGTTTTCAAGTAGAAATAATCCATGAATAATAAAATGGATTCCATACACCGAAAACAATATCTAGATTTCATTAGATCCTCTGGTGTATGTAAAGATTATTGTTTATAAATGGTTATTCAAGAAGGATCTAGATAGGGGTAGGAATTTCTATACTTATAATGTGTGAATAGTTTCAAAAGGGTTTAAAAAAACCATTACATTGACTAAAACGAAACATTTTCACCAGTTTACTTACTAAAATCCGTAAGAATTCAACATTTTATTACATCCTTCCAGGACTATTATACTGGAAAATGGATGTCAAAATATCATTAATTACTTGTAATTATAAGTAATATTTTTATATGATAGAAAATGAAGTTTTTGAGACTCTAAAGGATTTCAAAGAAGTATGAATGTTTCAATGATCAATTTATGTATTAAAATAAGCATCTGAGTCATGGAACAATTAGTTTGATGATTCCAAAATAGGATTTGGTTTCATAAGGAATGAATGAGATCCTTATGTATATATATATTTTTGTGTGAGTGTGGTCATTTTTTTAATAGTATATTTCAATTAAAATTACTTATTGGAAATGAAATACCAGTCTTATAGTCTATTAACTCATGGTTCATAAATTTCTTCTCTAAGAAGGACCTAGGCTCAACAACATATATTCTTGGAATCAAGATACATTGTGATAGATCCAAGAGATTTCTCTTCCTAAGTCAAGTTACATGTATTTATAAGATACTTGAGAGATTCAGTATGAACTGATCCATAAAGGTATTATTTCCAATATCACATGGAATTCATATTTCTCAGAAAATGTGTCCTTGGATACATGGGGAAAGACAACTAAGGGAAAGTATTCTATAAACATTGGAAATTGGGTTTTTCATGTTTCAAATTTTATGTACTAGGATATATGTTTCCTATTCTTTGATGGTGGTTGGAATATTTCAAGATGACCCAAGTGATCACCATTGGATGGAATTCAAGACTATCATTATATATCTGAGGCATAATATGGATATGATCTTAGATTATGAAGGAGAATATGAACTAGTAATTAAAGTATATGTAGATTCAAGATTCCAAATAGATCCATAAGATCTAAAATCATATAAAAAATACATCTTTTCTTTGGATGGAGGTTCTTTGAGACGGATGAGATCAAATAAGGCTTTTGTCAATGACTGTACAATAACAGCCAATTATATTGAAAATTTTAAAGTGGATAAATAAGCAGTATGAATACTCATATTTGTTCTATATAATGACAAGGTACATAGCCTTAAATATCCTACCACATGATATTTTTATAACAATGTAGTGGTGGATCTTGTAAAAGAGCTAAGGTCCCATCATTGGGTGAAGCATATACTTTGAATGTATCATATCTTGAGGGACTTTTCATAGAGAGGTCAAGTTTCTGTGGGAATAATTTTTATGGAAGAAAACATTAAATACCCCATGACTAAAGCCTTAACATTGAAGAAATAAGATAATCATGTGAGGTCTAGTGTACTGAAATTCATTTTTACTTGGATCTTGTCCAAGTGGGAATTTATTGTTTTTGGTGTTCAAGAACCAACTATTTGTAATTTTCTTACAAGATTATTCATACATTTAAATATTAATAAAACATCTTACTACATATTGTTTATTATTCTGTATGGTGTTAATATAATAATTCCCTAGGGTTTTTATCGTATTGAAAAGTTCATAGAAATTTCCTTATTATAATGAGAAACATGAAGTTCCATGATGGTATTCTTAAATATAATTCTTTGTTTAGATAACATACTATGATAGGACACATTTTTATTGACTATCAAGTTTGAGTACTCATAAGAATATGAGGCTTCATCTCAGAAAGTTCAAACATAGTAATATCGAATATGTGAGATTATGAGAATAGGACTGCTAGTAGGAATTCTTCATGTTTTTTTGTCAATATATATTCCTATTTGTGATCATGTGTAAAAGTCCTTATACTTTTAGAATATCATTAATTCATTCCCTGACTCGTGCACTTAGATATGAGAATGAAAACCATCACATCATATGTGCATGGGAAGTATGGTACAGTAGGTGCATCACGAATGAAATGTTATTAATGAATATATTGAGGAAGTATTTTTCCCTTCCATATTTATAGAAGTTGATATATTGGCCTTTTTATTTGAATATAACCATCACATTAAATTACATTACCATGATGTAAGACATGTTTATTTCATAGAGTCAAAGAAATGTATATCAAGAATATAGGACAATGACATAGATATGAAACTTGATCAATGAGATATTTTGATAAAGTGATTCTATTATACAATGAACATCCTTATATGGTGTTCAAAAATTCCACATTTAGTACTTTTAATTTGGTGTCGTGACCAGTTACTAGATTGTAATTATGGACAATGGGAATGCTCATTGAATGCCAATGATAATGAATCCTAGAGGGTCACACACTAAGGGTTTTTTCATTCAATTAAATTCTATTAAAATATAATAATTGGAAGAAATATTATTATAAAGACTGGAGAAAATTTTTATTCGAGTTTTATTGATTTATAATTTTTGAAATATAATAAAAAATTATTGTTATTAATAAATAATTTATTTGCTTGCATGAATATTTTATAAATATTTTTTATCTAGATTTTGAATAAAATATTTATCTTATTTATTAATAAATAAAGTATTTAATTAAATATTTATTTGGGTATTCTATAAATGTCTTGGATCATATAATAGACCCAGATCATCTCCATTGATAAATATTAATTTGTAAGTAGGTAAATAATATTTATCATTGCACAAGTTAGTGAAAGCCATAAAATAATAACAAAAATAATATTATTATTATTATATTACATGGGGTTCGATATTGCTAATTATATTATTTATGGGTTGGTATAAAATTATAAAATATCTTAACCTAAACCCTCGAACTATAAATATATTTTTATTCCTATTGTGTAGGGTTAATCAAAAATTGAGAATAATTTTCCACAACAAAATTCTCTCTTTATTCCTCCTCCTCTCTTACCCTCATAAATGAGAATAAACATAGAGATTCATTCAAGCATGAAACAACTAGAAGCAATAAATATAAACAAAATAATATAATTGGTTATCTATGCTAGCACTCAAAAATCAATTGGCATCACTTAGACATCAAAGGAGCACGTGGATATCTCCACTTGAGGGATTCTACACATGGATACTCACAATGAAACAATGGATATATAAAAATGGTTTTATGTATGATCCAAATCATAATTGAATAATGTTTCTTCGTAAGGAAATTATTTCTTTTTATCAAAAATATAATAATTATAAATTTAATTTTTAAAGATCCTCTCATATTCTGGGTTTTCTATATGTCAATATTTGGTGGAAAAATGTATTGGTCAAGGTGTTCATAGATTGTACAATATTGTGAATGATCCACCAAATAAAAAAATAACTTTGTTTTACTTTACACCAAAGAACTTCTTATATTCCAAGAACCTCTATTAAGATGAAAAATAGTGACCTTAACCCTATGTTTAAACCTGGGTTAACTAGGTTTACTATTTACAGAGGTAATAATTTTTATATTAGTTATAATTTAAAATCCCTGAAGATAAATAATTCATATTTACCCAATTCAAACCTCATGTTTCCAAATATAAAATCTAATTTTCACAATTCAATGTTTTTAAGTGGAAGAAATTCATTTGTAAATAAGTGTTATAAGTGTGAAGAAAATATTTTTTAAAAAAAAAATTTAAGAATAAAACTAGATTTATTCTTATCTCATGTATTGAAAACAAAATTATATGAATGTTTCATAATTTTATTTAATATACAATATATACATTTTATTAAAATCATTCAACAATTGTGATTAGTTTAATTCATTAAGATAAAAAAAACTTATCATGCATAAAAACTATTTTTCCTTAAAGCATCACATTAAATTACAAATTATTTTTTCTCATTTAAAATTAATTAATAAATGACGAATTAATTTTATATGTGTATAAACCATAAATTTTCCCTTATTTATTTACCTAAATTCACACCCACCAATCTAATGACTATGTGATAAATATCACAATAAATAATAATATTCCAATAGTATATAATGTTTCATTTATGCATTATGTTATGTATATGTCAAGCAGTTGAAAAAAATATATTTTTTAGAAAGAAAAATATAAAATCTTCTGGTTTTACTTTATAACCCATTAAAATGAATTTTTCCCATGAAATTATGTAACAATTTCATAAAAATGAGGATATCTATATTTTATCACATCCTTAGGTTCCCAAGTAGCTTTGTTAAATTTCAGATACAACCAGAGAAATTAATCTTTGTTAGTATACTTTTTCAATAGAACTTTATCTCTATGATCCAATATTTCACCTAATTTTTTTTAATATGAAAGATTATGATCTGGATTTTTAACCTCATATTTATGTACATGTAAAGGTTTAGGTATATACTTTCTCAAGAGAGATAAATGGAATATATCATGAACTTGGTAAAGGTATTTTGGAAGCCCCTCGTGAAAAGTTGTCACCCCTAATCGATCAATATACCAAAGGCTCGGGTTTCCATTATTCTTAAATATCATAAACTTCAACAAAGAATTTTTCGAAATACCTTTTCACTGACTTCAAATTCTAAATCACACTTTATATTTTCAATATAAATTTTTTTTTATCTGAGATACCTTGATTTTCTATGAAATGGTTCTATGTTTGTCTTCATTTTTTAAAACAAGATTATGTCTCAATAGCTTTATTTCTCTAACTTCATCCCAGAGATTTGGAGTTATAAACTTTTTTCCATAGATAGATTTAAAAGAATAAATCTTAATGCTTGACTGAAAGCTATTGTTATAGGAGAATTTTAAAGGAGAATTTTTTTTTATAAAAATGACCTTTGAAAACTAGAGAAAAACGCCTTAACATATCCTTAAGGTTTAAATGTTCCTCTCAAATAATCCATCTTTCTAAGGATGGTATGAAGTGGTAAAAATTAACACTATATCAAGATCTTGTTGAATTCTTCACCGGAACATCAATGTAAACCTCAGATCCTGATTAGATACAATAGAATTTAGAACTCTATAAAACCTTAAAACTTATTTAATGTATATTCTAAGAATTTGATCAAGAGATAAATCTTCCATTATAGAAATGAAGTGTTTAATCATCCTAAGGTAGTCATCTAAAACCTAAATCAAATTATGGCCAGTATATGTCTTGGTGAATAAAACAACAATATACGTGGTGATGTTTTCCCATTTCCATTAATGTATGGGTAATAGTTGTAAAATAACCTTCGACTTATATATTTTATCATCAACTTATAGGCATACCAAGCACCATGATACACAGTCTTCGATATCTATCTTCATGTTGTCCTGAAATAAATATCCATTTAGATGTTTAAATAACTTTATACATCTAGGATGAATAGAGAATGATGATCCTTGATATGAATTCAATAGATCCTTCTTGAAGTCTTGTGTTAAAGTTAGACATACAAGGTTCATGAACCTTATCATTCCATAACAATTAAGGTTAGATTCTAGAATATTTCTAATCTTTTTCATTATTTCCAAATATTAATTTTTTTCCTCTTTAATCCTCACATGGATATATAGTTGAATACTATCTTCTGAAAGATAATATCTCCACTTCCTTAAATATTTCTATACCCATCCATTACTAATACAAAAACATTGTATCTTCTGTGATCCTAAAAAAGATAATCTGGTATGATCCTTTCTACTCAAGCCATCTTCCACCTTCTTAGGTTTCCCCGGATTGAGTAGTCATATTTATTAATCAACTCTAATAATATTCTCTACAGCATATTTAATAATTTTTGAATGAATATATAGTTTAATTATTTGTGATGAGTATATATGTCTCACTTTTATCAATAAAAATAATGGCTCCATATATTTAATTAAAATATTACTAAAGCCAACTCCAAATCAAGATTTTGGTAATTTTTCTCATGAACCTACAACTTTCATGAGACATTAGCTATCACCATATAATTTTTAATGACAATGCATCCTAATCCCTTCTTCGATGAATCACTATATATTACAAAACCTTATCCACTCTAAGGTAATGAATGAACTAGTGCACTTTTCCTCATATTAATTTTTTCAAAGCAACTAGTGTCACTACTGAGATAAATTTATAAGTGCATTATAATTTCATTTAAAATTATCAATAAAGAGTTGAAAATATCCATCCAAAACAAGAAAACTATGGATCTTAGTTACAGTGGTTGTAAAGTGACCATATCCTTTTAAAAATTTTATTTCATTTCTTTTAAACATAAATATCCATTATTATGAAACATGGATTGTTTGGCCTTGTGTATTTTCAAAAATAAGTTTATAATACATCGATAGGAAACTAAAACATGAAATCTATATAATATTGTCCATAGTAAGATCCTGAATCAATTTCAGATCCTAAAACTACATAGGGTCACTTGGGGAATGCATAAAATAAATAGGTGATAGAAAGTCACTGTAATGGAATAAAAAAGATAATGAAACATAGAATGTGAGCCAAAGGTATATCCTAGAATTATAAAAGAGAAGGCTTGTGAGTAATCACATGGAAGAATAACATAAAGTCAGAAGATCATGGTAACATAGTAAATGTGGAATCAACATATAACATAACATAATCATGAGTCAGGAATAACTACCTAACCAATATAACTTGGTATAAAAAGTCTCATAATGGATTAGATTCACTACCTAATCAGATACATGATATATCATGGGAGTAAATATTTACCTAATGCATTGGAGTGATATCTAGGTACACCCATAATAACATGTTCATGATTTATATATTCCAAAAAATAAAATCAAACATTAGTCATCAACATATGAATTACGCATGTAAATAAAATGGGTTGTATAATCATTCCTAATATCATAATCAATGTAAATTTCATAATGATGGAATTTTAGAAATGAAAATAAAGCTTGTACTACCCAATAAAAGCTATGTATAATAAGGTAGATATTTATTTTAGAGATATATATATAGAATTTCTAATAATTCCTTAACATTAAATAGAGATAATGGGAGTTAGAGAGATAATGGTCATAACCTAAAGAAAAGAGTTGGTTTGAGAAGTCCTTTACCACAAGCCCAACATATCACGTGCATTCTTTATATTCCCAAATAATAAAATTATTTAAATTATTGACTTGGTTGATAAAAAATATCAGTTGTATTGTTCCTTTTATTTTATTTATTATCATCTTATATTCAATTATTTAATCATTTAAGTGTGTATTGGACTTTTTGACGATATTCAACTCATATGTCCATAATCACTTTGGTAAGTTGACTAAGGTCAAGATATTATTATTTTTTCATATTAACAATAATAATCAAGACATAATTATCATTTTTATACATCAATTATAAATTTAAAAATATTCATTATTGAGGGTTATAAAAAATGAACAATGTTATAATCAATGGTGATGATAGGCCATACATACACATGAATAGTGTTTACATTTAGAATTATCATAATAGGAAGAAGGTTGGTGTTATTTTATATTCTAATAATTGTAATTATATCATTAATATCATATTAATTCTCCAAAAACACTTAAATAAAAATTCAATGTGATGCAGTAATAAAAAACGAATCACATAGCTTCGCGAGGAAGTAGTCTGTCGTACACACGAATGACATTATAAATTTTCAATGAATGGTATGGTAAAAAAGTATTTGATTTATAAATTTTGAAAATTTATTCTGATATAATTAAAATCATATGTAAAAATTAAATCTAAAATAATTAATACCCATGAATGTTGATGTTAGAAAATGAATTACATCAATTTATGAATTGGTAGTCCTCCGTACACATGAATGATGGGTTTATTTCCCATTTGATGGAGGTGTAGTGGATTTGGGTTATGCCATTATCATAATAACATGTTAATATATGTGATATATTTATATAATTATATCAGAATGATTGAGTAATATTTTAAATATTTAATTAAATAACTAAATAAGAACACTCGGTTAGGAACAATACCTCTTGTTAAGAAAAACATATATAGGTTTTCACCAAAAGCCTTCCTTGTGAGATTTTCTAATCAAACAAAGGATTCTAGGATGTGGGGAGATATGTGAGGAAGGAATTTAGGAAAGTATTATCTGGAAAAAATCTTTTTAAATGTAGATATAAGAGAAGAGTGGGTTCTTTTTTTTAATTTAGGATGAGTGACATTTTTGTAAATACCCAAATCTATTCAATATTGGAGAGTCACTCTCAAACTATGTGAAAATAAAATTAATAACTAATGGATTAAATGGGTGATATGGTGGATTAAAACATTCACCATTTAAAAAGAAACATGTTTTAAATATTTTATTCAATTTACCTCCAGGGATACTCATTGTAACCATTTTATTTTTCCCCACAGTGATTAGTTTTTTACTAATTTACTATTCATTATAACAAAAATTTAGCTGAACTTATTACCCAATATTATTTATTAGGAATAAATATATATAATACAGTTTATAAAATTCAAACTAATGAACTAGGAGAATTAAATATAAAATTAAACCCTGAAGATGTGTTGAAAATGGTTTTTATACAAAAAATTACCTTTCTTATTTGGTAAACACTTTTACAGAAAACATTGTTTTTAAGCATAAAAAAAATTTCACCAAAATAATGAAAATTTCTAATTAAAATTAAATTAATTCGATAAAAAAGAAATAAACATTACCAATTTTACTTTAATAAAAAATTCAATGCATAATAGTACTTTAAAATTACTAAATTTGTTGAAATGAAATGATTGTTTTAAAAAAAGTTGTATTTTTAAGTGTTCATTATAAAATCATTCTTTTCATAAACAAATATTCAACATAATTTAATTTAGAAAAGATGATTTAAAAAATTATATTTATTTTATTAAATAATTTTTCTATAATTTCCATAAACAATTATAGTATTTTCTCATAAAAATAAATAAAAATATTATTTAGAAGAAAACATATTTTTTTTGAAGAATAAATGTCTATATTAAAATCGAGTGTTTATATTCATTGATTTTAACAATATATTTATATCAGTTAAGACATTTATATATATATTTATATATTATACTATATTTAATCATATTTATACCTTTCAATATAATGTAAAGGTTATAACGGTCATATTTAAATAATCATAGTTTGTTTAGGCTCGGTATTTCATGTTGCCTACACTATCAAAAATAGAGTTCCTTTTTAAAAACTCAAGGTCTTACATTATTTCCACAGAAATAATTTTACCTTTGAAATTTCATATTACATGTAAAGGTGAAAATAGGTTATGGTACTCTTACTTCATGGCTTCCTCGAGTTCCCAGGATGCCTCTTCATATTTATGATTCCACTATAGTTAGTATCTTTACCAGGTGAGTAATATTTTTTTGTACAATGGTTTCCCATTGATCTAAGATCATCCCTAGCTTCACCTCATATGAATTTTATTTCTAAAATTGCACCACCTATGGATTTTTTAATTTTGAGTGGTCTATTTGTACTTCCTTATGACGGATACATAGAACACATCATATACAAGTGATATGTTAGGTTGTAGTTCTTGTAGATAGGACACCACTATTATGTGATAAAAGATCTCATAGGGTTTTATGTGTCTAAGAATAATCTTTCCCTTCTTACCAAACCTCCTGAATTTCTTCCATATTTATATATGAAGGAACACCTTTTATTTGACTTCAAATGCCATGTCTCATCAAAAAAATTGCATATCATTTCTCCCAAATTTTTTCAAATTTCACATGTCACTGAATGGTTTGAACCTTATTCTCCCTCTCATGGATAATGTGATATCCCATTATCCTGCACTCTCCAACATCATAACAACATGTCATAATAAAAAACTTCATCCAATATACATCCTTATAAGGTATCATTTTAATTCTAGAATGAAATCTATTATTATATGAGAACTCTACTAAGGGAAGGTGTTGATCCTAATATCATTACAAATCCATTTAACAAGATCTCAGAATAACCTATAGTGTTTTTATGGTTCTGTCAGACTAACCATCCATCATAGGGTGATAAGATATACTAAAAATCACCTTTATACCTATAACTTGTTGAAGTATTCTCCAGAACCTTGAAGTAAACCACAGATATTGAATAGATATAATAGAGAGAGGAACACCAATAATTTTTACCATATCCCATATATATATATATATATTATTTATTTTTTCAATAGATAATTATTCCTTGGTATGAATAAAATGTGCTTCCATTTTAAGGTGATAAAAAATGGTTGCATCGCACCCTTAGACTTTTTTCATTCTTCCTTGACTTGTTTACATACCATGATTTGAGATAAAACTTCGGAAATCTCCCACTTCATGTTATCCCACCAAAAGATTTTCATTGAACCTATTTACATCTAAGTGATACTTGGATGAATAGAGGATTATGAGTTGTCTGCATCTTGCATAAGCTCGGTCTTAATATCTTTTTTGTATGGGACACATATCTGTGTTCCAAACCTTATAACTCCATCTTCTGTAAAGATGAACTTTGAATTATTTGATACCATTTTTTCTAGAACACCTTCATATTTCTAGTCCTCCTTAATCATATTAATAATAGTTGATTGATATATTATTTGATTAAGGTAGGATTAATATCCTTTTATTATTCAAATATCAATTCATTTTATATCAACTAATATTAGACCCTTTTCAATTCCCATCATTGAAAAAATTATCTGATCCTTTCTCATTCAAGATCTACAACTTTTTTTCTTTACTATGGTGGTAATGTAATGAGAGGTAATAGTCATTAAAAATATCTAACCATATTAACTAAAAGATGTTAATCTCCTTCTAGAAGAATACATATTTGTGGGTTTTGTGATCTATATATATTTCACACTTCTCCCAATAGAAGTAATTATTCTATATCTTTACTAAAAAGAACATTACATCCAACAACAAGTCATGTGTTTTATATTTCATCTCATTAAATGTAAATAGTTGTGTGTTATAGGGTATCAATTTATCATTCTACGTCAATAAAAATACCAATATCATCTTTGAATACATTATATATACCATGACATGTATCCCACTTGAAGGATGTGTGAGGACTTGTGTACTTTTAAACCTCTTTTTCAACTCCTGTAATATCTCTTCATATTTTATAGTCTAGAAAAACATTACTCCATTATATTTTATCTTGGTTATATTGTTTGAAAACTATGAGAAGTTCCTCACAAATCATCTGTAATACCCAAGTAGTTCATGTAAACTTTGAATCACAATTATAGAGGCTGGTGTAGCCTAGTCCCCAATTACTATTGTCCTAAAATGGTATATATATATATCCCATTTTGGTGATAATATTCTCCGAAAATGATACTTGATTCATCCAGATGCCACATTTATTGAACATTTCATATATCCTCTAATTTCTCAAAGATTTATCATAGTATTCAAAGTCTCTTCATGATCCTTTTTTCTTTTAGATTAAATTATAATATCATCTATAAAGAAAAAAATCAAGGTAATATTTAAAGACACTATTTATTAAGTCCATAAATATTTCTGGGGCATTAGTGAGTCATAAAGTCATCACTATGAACTCATAGTGTCCACACCTTGTCAAAAATAAAACTTTGGGAATATCTTTCTTCTTTACCCTTAAGGGATGGTATCCCGCCCATAGTTCCACCTTAGAGAAATATTAAGCCACATATAGTTGGTCAAACAAGTCATCTATTCCTGGTAGGGGATATGTGTTATTTATTTGAATTTTTTTATAATCAAGATAATAAATTAAAAGGAACATTTACTCGTCCTTATTTTTGATAAATTGGACTGGTTCATCCCATGGTGAAGCACTCGGGCATATAAATCATTTTTCTATATTCTATTTTAACTTATTTTTCATCAAGTCCAACTATAAAGTTCCATTCTATAAGGGTTCTCTGCAATGGTAAGCGGTAGTGGTAGTATTTTTATTGGGAAATCAACCTCTCAGTCATAAGGAAGACTAGGAAACTCTATGGGGAAAACATCAATATAATCCTTCACAATAAGCATGTCCCCAAGCATGATTCTATTCTTTGTCACAGTCATTTTGACTACATATTATTTCCCAAAATAAAATTAAATCAATGGTGAAAAAAATATTATAGGGGAGATTCAACCTCCTCCATAAACATCTATATAATAATAGGATGACTTTGGAAATATAGAGTGATCTCTCTCTCTCTCAAAATAGTGGATATTGGCTTTTAATAAAATTAACCAATAAATTTCCAATAAAGCATTGAACACTACTAAATTAATTAAGACAATATTTTCTTCATGATTGATGCTAAAAATATTAAATGGTGAGGAATTATATATTTTTTATGTAACCATTACTCTATTTTCTCTTCTCACAGATATATCTACCCCAAAATTTTGAGGTGGTGTTAGAATAGTTATACTAATCTGTAATGATATGGAAGAACGTATAGAACTAAAATAAAAATGCATGTTCACAATTATGTAATGAATAACAAGCATTATTATCACTACATATTTATCTAGCAACACATTAGTAGTAGTGATAACATATTCCCTTCCATGATATTTAGGCATTGAAGGCTATTTTAGTTTATTGACACTGTCAACCATTGGCTTATGGAATTGTCTTGCACAATGTGTGTGTTCCTTGTCGTTGAAACACTAAACTATAGGCTGATTATTGGTCTAAACCATTTTTCTTTTCCCAAATTAGTGTTTCTATTCATTTCCATTCTAAGATGATTATATTAATTCCCTTATATCCAATATTTAAAACTTCTCTTGGTTCCTATCAGATAGTACCCAGGATACTTCTTCTCAAAATCTTAGCAAGTGGGATATTGTATTTTCATTACTCCATGATATTAATCAATTGATACTCCTAAATAAAACAACCTTTTACTTTTTACCCTTTTCCAATGATACCACTAGGAGTCACTGATATCCATTTCAAATTTTAGGGAACAATGGATAATATCTTTATAACTATTAAAGTCATGAATAACTAATTATTTTCATAGACTCATAATTTACCATCTTAAGAATCATTCTAACTTAGTCTTGGTGTTGATGATAATGTTTTAGGCATATTATGTAATCCTTGTTATGTTTTCCTCATACACCTGGATGATATAATTTTCCTTCTACTTTAGACTAAAGAACTCTCACTACACTTTAAGATGGAGAGTTTAGGGAACTATTTGTTAAAAAATATTTTTTTGAAGTCTTCCAATTCCATGGAATCAATATTCTCTTTGGAGTTTCTGTCCTTGATCAGTGTCCACCTCTGATCGGCTTCTCCCACATTGTGATAAAAATCCCACACAAAATTCTCTAACTATGATCATTTTTAGAAAGTGAATATATTCTAAATGGATTTAATCAATTATTCTATTATGATGATATCACATGATGCACTAAACAAAGGAGGCCTTTATCACAAAAAATACTTAACTGCAACTTGTTATTTCTTAGGAGGAGGAGATATACTGTGTGATTCATGTTATTATTCAAAAATTGACCTAGTTGATCTTATTCTTACAGGAATTTCTCAAGTCCTACTCCAATAATTTTATGCATATAATTGGGTTAATCATCCATTTCCTATCATGTTGGTTATTGGAATAGTTTCTCCTATTTCCCATCATTGACTAAAAATGATGAGAATAATTTATCATAAAAAATAGAAACTCCTAAAAATAGAAGGAATAATGTAAAAATGATATGTATAAACAAAATTATAATTCTCTAGGTTTCAATATAGGTTATCCGTTGAAATTTACCTATTATTTTTTCTAAACTGATATCCTTTCAATTCTTTTATAATGGTTACTAAAGTGTTTTTTTGAATTTCCAATAAATATCCATAAATCGTTTCAAACCATGTATGTGGAAAGACAAGTTTTTATACCCCATGTGATAATTGATTATAGCTAAATGCACCATTTTTGGAGTCACTATGCCTAGTTACAACTATTCTAGAGCCACATCTACTTGTATTATCTAGACAGTTATTTGTTTTCTTAGAAACCAATCTCTCTATGATTTACCAAAATTCAACGATATTTTTCCTATACTTAGACTAATCTGTATGGTTATCAATTAAGTTTTATCATAATAGTTTCCATTGTTTAGCTAAAATTTTCCAATGATAGAAACTAAAGAAACCAAATCCTTTTACAAATGGTATTGCATGATTATTAAAAGTTAGTATTCATTAATATAGGACAAGGATTGTGAGTCCTAATGTATTAGGAATACTAGGTTCATAATACATAAAAAGTAAACTATAACAAGAATTATATATTTAATTCTCAATTTTGAGAACTTACATTCATATGATCTCTTAAAACTACATAGGATAACCTAGGTGGTACTTAAAATGAACGGGTGAGAAAAAAATTCATGGGGATAAACATGATAATGAAACATAGCATGTGAGTCCATAGTTTTACATAACAACACAAAATAGAAGGATCATGAGAGATAACATGGAAGTATAACATAAATATTGAGATATAATAAATCCTGGTAATATAGAAAATGTGGTGGAAACATAAAACATGACATAAACACGAGTCAAGTCTAAATACCTAAATAATATCTCATGGTGGAAAACGTCTCATAGTTTATTGGGCTTAATCCCTAGTCCCAAATGTGATGTCTCATGATTCTAAAGCTCTACCAAAGGTACAGTGCTATCTAGGAACACCCATAATAAAATATTCAGGATTTATGTGTTCAAAAAGAATTAAATCAACCATAATTCATAAAAATAAGTATTTTTCATGGATAAAAAATGTGATTCATAATCATTCCTCATATCATAATTAAATGAAATTTTATAATGAAAGCATTTGATAAATGAAAATACGGCATGTATTGCCACATCCAAGGAAGGGAAAATAATCTTGTTTCATATTTGAGATAAAAATATACATAATTTATAAGCATTATAAAACTTTACATAGAGAAAGTAAGTTAGATAAAGAATTATCAAAACCCAAGGAAAATGGTGGGTTAGAGAGATCTCTCACCTCAGATCTGAGTTGTCACATGCATTCTTTATCTTCTTGAATAATAAAAAAATTTAATTATTTACTTTATTTTGAAATTTTTTCAAATATATTATCCCATTTATTTTATTTACTTTTCTTTTATAATCAATTATTTAATCATTTAGGTTTTTTATGGATGTTTTGATGGTATTCGACTCATATGTAAAAAATCACCTTGGTATATTGAGTTAGGTCAATTAATTATTATTTAATAATATATAGATTAATAGTAATAAAATAATTATATATATTATACATCAATTATAAGTTTAAAATGAATCATATACAATGTTTATGAAAAATTAACTATGTTAAAATCATGTAGAAGGTAGGTCATACGTTCACATGAGTAACATTTCCATTTTTCAATGACCTTGATAGAAAAAAGGATAGGGAAATTTTATATTTAAATAATTTCTAATTATATCATAAATTTCATATAAATTTTTTAAATACAATTATATATACTATACTAGTTATGTTGTAACAAAAAATTAATCACATCGCTTCGCGATCTAGTAGTACACCGTTCACATGAATGATGTTACCATTTTTTAATGGATAGAAATGTATGAAGTTATAAAATATATTACATTTAAATAAATATTTATATTTCATTAATATCATATATTAACATAAAATCCATCATCGTGAACATACTTGATAGGTGATGATGGAAAATTAATTATATCTATTTGTGGGGCGGTAGATCGTCGTCCACACAAAGGATGATTTTGTTTCCCTTTTTATGGAATTGGAGTTTAATTTAGAATATTGAATTAACCCAATAATATATTATTTTATGGGATATTTTTATGTTAGTATATCATCGTGGTTTTATAAGATTTTAAGGAGGTGTAAGAAGAAATAAAACAAAATGATCGGTTAGGAATGATACCTCTTCTTGAGAAGCCTTCTTTAGGATTTCACCAAAATCTGTCCTTTGAGAGTTTTATAATCAAACCAAGTTTTATGTAACATGAAGAGGTAATTTAGGAAGGTATTTTGGATTTTATTTCCCAAAATAAATATGAGGTTTTTTTAATATAATTAGAGAGTGGGTTCCCTTTTAAAATTGAAGATGAGTGGCATCTTTATAAATATCCAAAACTATTCAACGATGGGAAGTCACTCTCAGACCATGTCCATAAAAAAAATTATATATAATATATTTTATGGGTAATATGTTCCATAAATATATCCTTTATTAAAAACATTATTTAAATATGTAATTCCATTTACTAATAAGGTTACTCACTTTTACAATTTTAGATTTTCACCATGGTAACTGGTTTTTTTATTATGTATACTATTCACTATGAACAATATTAAGAAGAAATTATTTATTATTATTATTAATAATTTTAAAAAAAAATAATAAAATTTATAAAATTCTTATAACATATGTGGATAATTTTAATTTAAAAATAAACTTGAAAGATGTTTCGAAAAATGGTTTTTCAAAGAATACATTTTTCATGAAATAGACGATCTTATATTAAATCTATGACTATAAAAAATTATTATATGAGTTTTAATTAATATAAATATATTAATAGTAATTTAATTTAATTAAAATATTACCAAAATAAGATTTATAATAATTAATTAAAATGCATAAACATTATGTGCTGAAAAATAGTTTAGAGAAAAAATTGTTTTTAAGCATAAAAATAAACTTATACCAATTCTGAAAATTATAGATTAAAATGAAAATAAATTTGATTAAATATATCTAAATAATTGTTATTTTAATCTTAAATAAAATCAAATGCATAATTTTACTTTTAAATTACTTAATTTATTGAAAATAAGCAGTTTTTTAACTATTCACTAAAAAACCTTCTTTTTAGAGAATTCGAAAAATATTACCCTAAGTCAATATTGATACACTAATTTAAAAAATTATTTTAATTTTTTAAAATAAAATTTACAAAATTTACAAAATTTAATTACTATATTTTCTCTGAAAAAGTTATGAAAATTATTTATGATGAAAATGTATTCTTTTGAAGAATAAATTCTTATAATAAAAATGGATTTTTTATTTCTTATAATTTTATCAAAACATTTATATTAATTTGAAAAAATATATATTTTTCAAAATTTAGTTTACCACATTCATTCTCACTAATTTAATGGCTATATTATAATGGCTATATTTAAATAATGATAGTTTTTTAGGCTTAGTGTTGTGTGTCGAATACACTATCAAAAATAATTTTCATTTCTTAAAAACACAGGGTGTTATAAGTTTTTCTAGGATAATTTTAAATAACTTTAATATTTTATGGATTTTTCAATATACCCTCACTTGAAATTATATGACCCCTAAATAACACTTTTTATAGAGAAAATTAAAAATTTATAAAGTGTACACCCCAATTATTCATCCTCAGTGTCTTTAGTAAAATCTTCGAGTGATATTCATGATCGTACTTTATATTTGAATATAAAATAAAATCATATTTAGATGTAGACTACAAAAAATTGATAATGGAAATATCAAATTAATCTATTTATTATATCTATGAAAATAGTGGGAATATTATTTGGTCCAAATGGAATCACTATATATTCATAGAATATGTACCTTATACAAAATGTTGTCTGGGGTATATCCTCCTTGAAACATAATTAAATTTATCCACTATGAAGATCAATATTCGAAAATTATTGATCTCAACAAATAAAATTAATCTATTAAATTAATTGGATACTTATTCTTGATTGGAATCTTTTGAAGTTATCGACATGCAATCTTTGTGTCACTTTGATTAATCTTTATTATTTACAAAAAAGAACAAGTGCACCCTAAAGTGATTCACATGGCTCAATGAGTACCTTATCAAGATTCCCATAGATATGATTCTTTAATTCCTACATCTCAGCTAGGTCCATTATATATAGAGTATTTGAAAAAACTATATCACTAGGTATGATTCCTATTGAGAACTCATATTTACGCTTTGGAGGAAGACTGGACAATTCTTATTAAGAACATAAACAAACTCCAGCATAATAGAAATATCTTTGATAATTAGTTTCCTCCAATATATCAAAGATAAAACCCACTTTTATATAAGGATCCATACCCATATATTTCCTAAATTTTCCATTGGAAGTTCAAAGTTACTATCACACTGATAGATTATTTTAGGTTCATTTAGAATATCTAACATGACTTCCCTTCCTCTAAAATTCATGTGGGATTTATTTAATGAATTCTAATCCATTCCCAAAATTACATTGAATTCAACTAAATGGGTAATATTGATATTTACATGATGTATATTCCCTAAAATTCAATAGGATATGAATCATAGAATAGAGATGTAATCATCATAACATTTGGGTTTTACACTAATAATTCATTATCTAATCATTGAGTTTTTACCGTGATACCCTTAAAAATTATTCAAATATAAAACAATTGGTAGATCTAAAATAAAATAATACATTATTAGTTCTATTTTGCATGGTAATTGTAGATTTCATCACTTCGTTTTCATACTCCACATCAATATTAGTGATCACATGATATTTTCCTTTATCTATGGGATTAAGATATTTCGAACATCAATCACAAAAATTAACCTTCATGTTTGATCATAGGGTAGAATAATTCCTATACTCCTTGAAATTGAAACACTAGAGTGTGGGTCTTCCTATGTATGGTGATTTATTTCAATCATCATATAACATATTTTCCCTTATCACTACAGCATTCAATTTCCTAGTAACCTTACTTTCCACACATAAAACATTCACTAGTCCCCATTTAACAATTTATACTATGTTTCCTTCTACACATCAACCATATGGAAAATATCATCTTATTATATCCATGTTTTTTAGAATTACCTTTGAATTTATACTTTTATCTCTTATGAAAACCATGACATTTTCGTGTAACTCTAATCTCCATACAAACCCAATAGCACTTTGAATGATTTATTCATATCTACTTAAGTCTATTATAGCTAAATCACTTGATAGACTTGCTCAAAAGACATTAAATAACTGGTCAATATTATATACTAGATAAATTGTAAAACCTAAATCGTACCTCACATGTAACAAACATATATTTTATGGAATATTATTTTTTATATAAATTAAATTTATTTGATAGCTTCCATTACACGCAACACTATGCTTAACGAACCACGATGAACTATACATATTATTATTTAAACGAGACCATTATTATAATAAATTAAACTATGTAGAATGAATATGAATAAAATAAATTTAAATATTAATTAAAATGGTCTCATATAAATAAAAAATATTGATAAAAAATACTTAATTTTTTATAAATATTTTATAAGTTTCCAAAATACAACTTTCAAAAAAATGTTGTTATTTATTTCATTTTGTGAAAATTTATAAAATTAAATATTCAGACATTAAGAAAATTAATTAAAAAAATAAAATTTATTTTTGAAATAATCTCTTCAAAAATATATTATCCTGATTTTTTGATATTTTTCAGAAAAGATAAAGTTTTCGATTAATAGTGAGAAATACTTGTTTATTTTAAAAAATACATTTTCATTTAACAAATTTATAAGAATAAAATTTCTTTAAAAAAAATTAAGCTAAAATTAGTTATATCAAATATAAATTAATCCAATTTTTTCATTTTAATCACTTTCATATTGAATATTGATATAAAAACATTTTCAAACTTTTCACCATTTCATCTTTGGAAACCCACTTTCCCATCGCATCTTCTTGTTAAATTTTAAATTAAAATTTTCCAATTAAGTGAATAGATTTTTGGAAAAATGGATTCCATATTTATAATAAAAATAATTTATATTTTATAATAATTTTAACATTATTTTTTCCTGTAATTAATAGTAAAACCAGAAAAAAAAAATATTTATCATGGTTATGGTAAAAATCGATTTACAAGGGGGTAAACTATAGTGATATGAGTTAAAATGACCTAAAACATGTAAAAACCCTATTTTATGGAAATAAGTATACCTTATAATGTCTAATTATTGATAATGATCTATTATGAAGCCATTTTAAAAGTGAAAAATGTGGGTAAACCATTTTCTTTCAAAAGATTACATGTGTGCCACTCACCTCAATTATAAAAGGACACACCTATCCTCACTTATTAACACTTCCAAAACCCATTGGTTTGGAATATAATGGAACAAATATATTCCTTAATTCACTCCACTTGTAGTAAAATCATTATTTTAGTCAAAAATCCATCCTAGTATGTCTTTTGGTGCAAACCTAATTAGGTTACCCGAAGAAGAGGTAAAGTTCTTCAACGAGATTTTTTATTTTATTTCTCCTTCCACATACATCAATTATTATCAATCCAGGTTGAAATAATAACATAATTATATTCTATATAATAATATTTTTTTATTTTAATTTCATGATGAAAATCCCTCTTCACTTCCATCAAATGGGATTCGAAATCCTCGCTTGTGTGTAAGGTGGACAACCACCTCATGAACTGATTTTATTCATTTTCATTCACAAAAACTCACTAATTGATATAATGATGGATTAAATTTTTATATATTATATTTATTATGTTATTTTACTTATTCAATTTTTATATCACATATACCTTTGTATATTCTATTCTTTTGGATTACGATAACATCACTAGTGTCTACGGGGGGCTACAGTCTCGCAAAGCAATGTTATTCATTCACGCATTACATGAAAGGTGATAATGATAGGTTCTATAAATATTTTTGGAATATATAAGTAAAACTATTATGTAATATTAATATATTATTTACCTTTAGTTCCTTCAATCCCCTAAAAAATGTAAAAAAACATTCATGCGTAAATATGGCATACTGTCTTCATGAACTATGTATTTCATTTTCTATCTATAAAATTTATATATTAATATAAATACATTTATAATGAATATATACGATATTTATATCATGTAAAAAAATTATTTATATGATTTAAACATGATAAAAGTAATAGTAATGAAAATAACAAGTCAAAACGTTCATGAAAAAAGCAGTTATTACCCGAAATGTTATTTTAACAAGGAATTGATGATAAATTGGTAATAAAGGTCATAATAAAATAATATATGGTATAATAAATAATATTATTTTCATTTAATATATCTATAATAAACATATAATTATTATACAGGAGGTCTTAACATGTACGAATGAATTTGGGGTATATAGAAAGGATTTCCTTCTCAATTTTATTTTTATAAGACACAAGAAAAATTCATCACGAGTTTATTTGATGTTTTGTATATACAACCCTTGAATGTATATTATGATGATTTACCTTAAAATTATTTTGAATAAAATATCCTTATTTGGATCTCCCTTTCAGGGGGTTTACGGTTCAAAAGTTACCGATGTTGTGAGGTATTTTTGTCCAAATTTGATTTCAATGAGACATATGTTATGTTATACACCAATATTCTTTAATGATGAATATATAAATCCCATTTGACAAGTAATTTCATGAATTTATTTGTTCTCATGATATTATTGGTTTTATTTAACTTAATTTTTTCATTGGGCTTATGATTTAATGTTACCAGAGTGGTAAGGATTTCATGTTATTATCTCATCATTTATCAGGATTTATAATGATTATGAATACAATGTTGAAATCATTTGATATAATAGTAAATAAAATCATTATTATTTTTATCCTATTAATATTTAATGAGAATAAATTTTTCCCTTCATTTTACCATCTTTTTGTACTCAAGAGTTTAAAATAATTTTTTTATAGAAAATGATCTTTATTTCAATCTTCGATCAAAAATCCATTTTATTCCAAAACCATCTTTTCAAAAAAATCGAAAACATTTTCAAAATTTTAAACATGATTTATTAAAGACATTTCTTCTCATGTTTTATTTTTTTACAAAGTGTCTAAATTTAATCTTGGTGTAATTTTTTAAAAAATCACAAGTTTTTATTTTGACAAAAATGGGAAAGTATTTTGTTTTAGCATGTTGTGAATATATATAATTTTCAATTTTTTGGCCAACTAAATTTTTTAAATCAAACATTATAACATTCAAATATTATTTTTAAATAATTTTTTTAAAAAAAAATTTATAAAAATTTATTTTCAACGAAATTTTATTTTCCTCATGAAATATTTAAAACTATTGTGAAATATTATTTTATAAATTTCCATGTTTATTTTAAAATAAAATTATTTTGAATTGTTTTATTTTTTTTAAATATTGTTTAGAAAACCTATTTTCCTCAATAAATGTTTCATGTTATCTTTTTAAATCATTTTATATCTTATATGAAATCCTTTTTTGTTACTTCAATTTACTTGGGATATCATCCATTGATTCTAACACTACTATTTCTCATTAGGGATTATATTTATGATGAAAATATGTTTATGAAACCTATTTCTCTTCCATGGGTTATACCATGATAAAATTTTAATGATACGTTCTTCTTTTTCCATGAGTTATTCTTTGATGAAATGTTGAAATTATTATGAAACCTATATATTTTTTACAAGTTATTTTATAATGACATGTTTATGAAACCCATTTATTTTCATGGGTTCGGTTACTATGAATGTTTTAGGTTCTTTTGGAACACATATATTTGGTTTTCATAATGTGATGGATCTTAAATTATAACCTATGATGGTGGTTTTGTTATACCCAATTAAGGTGGTTATTTTATAACCAAAATTATTAGGACCTATATATCCCTCAAATGCATTAAGTACGGATTGATATCTCATGAAATAAATAGGAATGGAATATGGAGTGAACCCAGTTCAGTAAGTTACATTTTCCACAATTATAGTTTTGGTAGTGAACCTTGTATACTATGATGGTTTGAGGAGTAAACCCATTCCACTATGATAGTTTTGTAAATATCACTAGACTACTAATGAAATTATTTTCTATTCTTATGTTTATACTGAAAATCCATGCATTATGTCAATATTATGATCTCATGGATCATGTTATTTGATTTCATTATGATTTACATTTTATGAACTTATATGATTTATGTCATGACTCAAATTTTTTATATTATTATATTTAGAAGAAAATTTTTATAAAATATATTTTTGGTAAACTACATGTTTTAAAATTATAAGGATTAAAATTTGGTTTTTTTCTAAATTGGTTGTTTTTTCTTGAAGAGTAAAATATGAAAAATATATTATTTAAAATTATAAGTTAAATAACTGAATTATTAAGCAATAGATGATGTAAGAAACCATTTTTTCATAATAAAATGAACTAATTAATTTTATTGAAATAGAAATCAACTATATTGGTAGTATTTAGCCAAAATAACAAACTAATCAACATTTTATTCAAAAACTACTCTTATCCTCTTAAAAATACCACCTCTTCTCCTAACACCATATAAGACTAAAATATTTTCATATTTATACATACACCTTATCTTAGTCACATTAGTATGATTAATATATTTTTATTTTATTATTTTTGGGGAATATCCATTTTCTTCCCTCCCCTTAATCAATTATAAATTGAAATCGATTATTCATATTATCATTAGTTCAAAACCTCGATGGATAATGTAATTTTTCCCCCCACATTCATATATAGTCTTGATATAATTTTTATAGTTAAAAATTATCTAAATTTTTTTATTTTGTTTTTTTAAAATGATTTAATGTGTTAACATTCAAAATGATAAAGTAAATCATATAAGTTCATTATGCTCAAAAAAATGTCCATGTGAATTAACCACATAATGTTAACAATTAAATTTTATGAAACTTATGTTTTAATAATACTATTTTACTTTTAAAAAAATTAAGTCAATTAACAACATTATCATAATTCCAACACAATTAGGGATTTATGGAACCATTTCATAAGGAACTCTCGTAATTACCTGCAAGTGATACAACCTTAGAACCATGACACAAACGAGCTTGTGATAGTAAAAATAAAAATGATATCTCATTTAAATAATGATAAAGTAATATAAAATAATTATAATAAATCAAATATAATATAATAAGTTTCTAAATAATGTAAATAATAATTCTAATTTGATTATCTGGTATGTTTATTGGACGTTCATAAAAAATCTGGACCAAATGTAAGAGAAAATTCAAACCAAACTCATTTATATTTTGTTATTCCTTTTCCCACTATAACCCACATCAAAATGCTATTATTATCATGTATTTATTTAATATTATATATATATATATATATATATATGTTCATGTACCCCTCACATATATAAAAATCTATGTTTACCTTTATTTTTTTCGGATATACTTTTATGTTTCTCCTTCTCAATTTAATTCATTATTAAGATACGGATATTGAGAACTCATTTGTTTCATTCCCCATTTTTAACATGACTCCAAAAAAGTTTTAAACCATCCATGGTTTGTAAAATTGATAATTTAATTAAGGAAAACATTTTTAATTCATTTCTGTATATATGGAACACAATATGATCTTTATAACAACCCTTCTTTTATTACACATATAAACATAAAATAATAACTTGATACAACATATAATATCAAGAGTTCTAGTGTATTTTTAGATTAGAAACATTACATAATGACTTAAAACATGAAACACGACATCTTTATTAAAAACTTCCCTTACATGACCACTACATTCCCTCGTACTTAGCAATTCTTGGGGTAGCTTGAGGTCATGCATAAGAAAAGGTTTCCTATAAAGCCCAGTAAGGGAGTTAACAATCCATAAAAAAAGAATACAATACAATTTAGGAAATAGGAATATCAATGGATCATAAGATTAAACAGGAACATAAAGGTGTGATATAGCAAGATTATCATAACATGGAAATGTGGCAGCAACACATAACATGGTATAAGCATGATTCAAGGTTCATTGCACTTGGAGAATGAGTAAACCCTCATATCTCTTAAATTATCATGAGTAAATCCTCATTTCACTTGATGTATCCTGATACTAATATTTACCCAATGCATTGGAGCGCTATCAGGGCGCACCCTTCTTAATCATTTCATTTCACGCATAAGTGTGACACATGGATCATTAATTATGAAGTCATCATAATTTATTGCATGATAAAATAATGTGGAATTAATACATGAAACTCTATAATCAATAATTAAATGTTCAAAAAGTTTAATACCCTTGATAGAGAAATTGGAAAGGTATTCACTATATAATGACTTTTTCTTGGAAAAATGCGATGCAATTTCGGAAGCATAATGGTGTGACATAAGAATTTATAAAAATAGTTGATGAGAGATAAAGGGGTGTATCATCATATTTAAATTAAATAGATAGTAATGGGGTTATATATATAAATTTCCCAACATAATTAACAGAATTTGGCTTCATAATACAAAATAATTTCTTGAATGTAAATGAGGAGAGAGAAATTCCTTACGAAATTTTTTCACGGTAACTGGTGTACATGGGAGGCATTAATGAGAGATAAATGGGTCTATAATAATTAAAAAATAAATATGGAATAATTAGGGAGGTTATAAATCATACCCCAGCATTTTTATTTGAAAATAAAAGGACTTAATAGTATTAAGAAACTTGGATAAAATGAGAAAGGATTGAATACCTTACATTGAAGTGTGATCCCAATGCTTGGGAGAGGCTTGAAAGAGGATTTTGGGAGCTTCGGCACCTTGGAATGATTACAGATAGAGGGGGGAAGAGTTTGGAAGAAATCCAAAGTATTTTAGTGAAGATGATATTGGAGCTTGGGTGCGTTTATATAGGAAAGGAGAGAGAATTCTTTATTATTTAGGTTTGGGACACCACACATTAAACAAATCAAAACAAAAAACCAGCCCATAGTTTTTTCCCATTTTTTTTGCCAAAGGGGATTGGAAAAGAATATTTTATAAGTCCAATGGAAGAACTTGTTAAAATAATAGGTTTCTTATGTGGAGGTGAGTCACACTCCGAAAGAAATCAATTTAAAAAACTAAAATGATTTATAAGTCTTGGTGGGTCAACTAAGGCTTTGTAAAATAAATAAATAAAACCTAAAATCACATTGTTTTATTGGTAAAACATATATTTTACAATCATAATGTTTATAGTATTTTATTACATCACCATTGGGTCATTATGATGTCATAAAACACATTATATATTTAAACAGAATTTAATTTTTACCCAAAAAATCGACTATGTCAAGAAATTTATGAAAAATTCAATGTTGGACAATTTTGACGTCCTTATTGAAAAAATAATATTAATTTTATCCAAATTACTTTCTAAATATATGAAATTTTACTTTTTAAATAAAAATCGACATTATTCGAATATTCATGGATTTTGGCAAAAATAGCTTTCAAACCACAATAAAAACTTCAATTGTATTCATAAAAATTATACGATCATTGATACTTAATAAAAATTATTTTAATATTATTATTATTATTTTATTAAAATATTATTTATTTCAAAAATCCATTAATTTTTCAAAATAGATTTCTTAGTTGAATATTAACTAAAAAAACTAATTGGGCTTTAAAAACTATTTACAAAGTAACAATAATAAAATGAATGTATATTATTTATTATATACAAAAATAATGAAAATTATCATAGTACTAAGTTCTTGTTACATAACCCCTTATAACACACACATAAGACCGAAGGGTAAGGTGTACGATGATGATAGACTCTTGGGGTGGCTAGGATAACATCGCTCGGGTGGTAATCTCTATCAACTTCATCTTCTCCCGTAGGCAGTTCCATTTGATCTTAACATGTTGAAGCTCGGCTTGGGAATTATCAAGATATAATCCCAATGATTCCACCTCCTTTTCGAGCTCCGACCAAAGGGCTTCATACGGGGAAAGTCTACTAGATGAGGCCATCGCTTCCTTTGTCTGAGTAGATTTGATTTGTTAAATCCATGTATTTATACTAATCATGTGATCATTGTTCAATAACTATATTAATAATGGTCACAATTCTTAACGGTATTTTAAAAATCCAAAATCATAAAACCAAATAAGTGCATAAGTTATATAACCATTTTACATAATAATACATTTAATTAGATCTAGAGGAATTTCTATTAATAAATGTTTGGGTCATTACAATATTCCCCATTAAGAAATTTCATCCTAGAAATTTCCTTTTCCCACACTAAAACAGATGTGGGTAACTCTGCTTCATCACTTCCTCCAATTACAACATCTCTTCTTCAAACATGTGGTTTCCCCACAACACCTTGACGAGGGGAATTGTATTATTTCTTAGAACCTTTTCTCTACGATCTAAGAACATCCCTGGTTGCTCCTCATATGAAAGATCATATGCTAACTGTACTATCTCTGAAGAGAGTACATGTGAAGGATCTAGTTTGTACTTCATTAAGAGGGATACATGAAATACATCGTGTACTTGTCCATGGTGTGTGGAAGTGTTAGTCGATAGGCCATAACCACAACACGATCAAGAATCTATAAGGGGATGAGGTACCTTGGACTAACTTCCCTTTCTTTCAAAACATCATGACCCTCTTCCATAGAGATATGGATGGAAATACCATGTCTCTAACTTTGAACTCAAGGTATCATCAATGGTTATCTGCATAACTCTTCGGTCGACTTTAGGATGCCTTGATGTATTTCTGGATGGATTTCACCTTCTCCACCATTTCATCAACCATTTCAGGTTCTATCCTCTTACTCTCACTATCTTCATCCCAACACACTGGTGTTCTGCACGTTTTCCCATAAAAGGCTTCATATGGTTCCATTCAGACTCTCGAGTGGAAAGTGTTATTGTAGGAAAATTCAACCAGTGGAAGATTTTGGTCCCATTCTCCTTTGAAGTCTATAGAACATTATCTTAACATATCTTCTAGTGTCTGAATACTTCACTCGGATTGGCCATTAGTTTGACGATGATAGGGCGTAATGAATTCAGTTCAGATTTTAGAGCTTATTGGAGAAATTTCTAGAACGTTGTGGATAATCTAGTATCATGATCAGATACAATATATAGTGGAACTCCATGCAACCATACAACTTCTTTGAGGTAAATCCATGCTAGTTGATCCAATGAAAAGTCCTCTCGAATCTCTATAAAGTGAGTTGTCTTTGTTAGACGATCCCCAATGACCCATATAGAATTGTTTCCTATGGATGTCCTTCCAAATACAGTGACAAAGTCCATGGTAATGTTGTCCCCTTCCATGTTGGTATGGGTAGTGGTTACATCATACCCTTTTACCTTTTCCTCTTAGTATTCACTTGCTAACATACCAGACATTTTGATGTAAATTCAGCAATCTCCCATTACATATAGTCCCATGAAAAGTTTTCTCAGATATCTCGATACATATTTGTGCTCCCTGAGTGAATAGAGAAGGTTGAACTATGTGCATCATTCAGAAACTCCTTTAACTCTAGATCATATGGTACACATAATCGTGACCCAAATCTCACAATTCTATCCTTATCATCCACAAACTCTAAGGATTTCCCATTTCTGATAGCTTCCACCCTTTTCAGAATTTTCACATCCTTTATTTGAGCATCTTTTAATTTCCACATGATGGACGGTTGAGCAATCATTTGAGAAAGGATTGGTGTTGTTCTTCCCTTAATGATTCCCATGTCCATCCTCTAAAAATCTTAGAATATTGGATCCTTTTCAATTCTCATCATTGATAATGATGTAGGATCGTTTCTACTTAGAGAATCTACAACCTTGTTTACCTTACTAGGATGGTAGTGGATTGAGCAGTAATAATCCTTGATGAGTTCTATCCATCTCCATTGGTGCATATTAATCTCTTTTTGGTGAAAATATATTTGAGGATCTTGTGAACAGTATATATCTCACAATTCTCCCCATAGAGATAATGCCGGAAAATTTTCAATGCCAAGATCAAAGCCGCCAACTCCAAATCTTGTGTGGGATATTTTTTCTCGTTGATTTTCAGCTGCATTGAGGCATAGTCTATCACTTTATCATTCTACATCAACACACAACCCAGTCCATTCTTCAAAGAATCAATAAATACCAAAACAAAGTTCCCCACTCATGGGTAATGTGAGCACGGGCACAGTGATAATCCTCTTTTGAAATCCATGAATCTTTCTTCACATTCATCACTCCAAGAAAACTTGACTCTATTCGGAGTTATCTTGGTAATAAGGATTGAAAATCATGAGAAATTTCTCACAAATTGGTGATAATATCTAGCTAACCCCAAGATGCTATGGATATCTGTAACCGATGTTGGCCTCATCCATCCTTCAATTATACTTGTCTTGGAAGAATCCATAGATATCTCATTTCTTCCGATGATATGACCCAAGAATGAGACCTCCTTCAACCAGAACTCACACTTGTTGTACATTTCATAGATCTTCTCCTTTTGCAGGGTATCTAGTATAGTTCTTAGATGCTCCTCTTGATCCTCCTTATTTTTGGATTTTGTTAGAATAACATCAATAATTAATACCAGAAACTTGTTGAGGTAATTTCTAAAGACTCTATTCATCACGTACATTAAGATTATTGGAGCATTAGTGAGTCCAATAGGCATTACTATGAATTCATAGTGCTGGTATCTTGTACAAAAAGCTTCCTTGGGGATATCTTCCTTCTTCACCCTTATTTGTTAATATCATGACTGTAAATATACTTTGGAAAATTATTGTGCTCCATGTAGCTGTTCGAACATGTCATCAATTCGTGGTAGAGGATAATTGTTCTTTATCATGATTTTGTTAAGTTCACGATAATTAATGCAAATCCGCATTGACCCATCCATCTTCTTGATGAAGAGGATTGGTGCATCCCATGGTGATGCACTTGGGCGTATAAACCTTTTATACAGATTCTACTGTAGTTGTTTTTATATATCCTCAAGCTCCAAAACATCCATTCTATATGGAGTCATGGATATTGGAAATGCCCCAGTTATAATGTCAGTTGAGAATTAAACTTCTCTTTAGGAGGAAGACCAGGAAATTCATCAGGAAACACTTCAGAAAATTCCCAAAGAATATGCATGTCATCAAGGATGGCGTCCACCATAGAATCAATCATCTAATCCAGATATGCATGCTCATAGGGCAGTAATATCCACACTTGAGATGATGATGATAAATAAGATTCATCTTTCTCCTAGAACTTGTATAGAATCGGGGGTCGATTCTCTATATGAACAGTGATTTGCCTCTCATGAAAATTTATGTTGGCTCTATATAAGGAAATCTAATTCATGCCGATAATTGCATCAAATTACACCAGAGGGAGTATGGTGAGGTTCTCTAGGAAGTTCAATCCACCAATTATTACAGCAGAGGATTTATATTCCGGGGATTCAATGATTCCCCCTTTTTTTGTACTCACTGACAACTTTACTTCTATGATTTTTGGTGGTGTTGGGATAGTTGTACTAAACTTTTGGGATATAAAATAATTCGTAGAACTAGAATCAAAAAGTATGTCCGCTATTCTAGAATGAATAACTAGTGTACCTATCACCACTTCGTTTTCGGGGTTCACTTCTCTGGTAGTGTTGGAAAAAGATCACCCGTTATGCCTTATGGGTTATTGGTTGCCTCCGAAAACCATTAGCTTAAGGCACTGATTTTCAAGGTTTCCTGGTTCTTTTCAGTTGATGTAATGAACAATGCATTGAGGTTCAAATGGATCATTCCTCTCCTCTATTGAAATTGCAGGTTTTTCTTATCGGTGGTTAATAGATATGTTCCCTTATCTTCCACACCTAATTAATTTCCTTATCCCCTTCAAAAACATTATGGGGTGCTTCTATCCACACTTTTTGTAAGTGGGGTGTTGGGATTTCATAGCACAAATATATTTATCCATCAGGCTGCCTAAATTTAATTCCACCTAATGCTTCGTATCCCCATGATACCCTTGAGATTCATCAATCTCCATTTCTACCTTAAGGTTACATCAAACAATTTTATCATAGCTATCAAAGTCACAGATCACTAAGGCTTTCTACAGGATAGGTTTTAGCCCACCAAATAAGCGGTCAACCTTGTATTCGGGGGTAATGAAAAAGTCGGAAGCATATCGTGTAAGCCTTGTGAAGTTTTCCTCGTACGCTCCCATGGATTCGTTGTCTTTTTTCCTTGAGGGAAAGTAAGTCCCTTTACATACTAAGATGGAGGGTGTGAGGAAAATATTTATCGAAGAACATTTTCCAGAAATCTTTCCATTCCAATGGCTCGATCTCCTCCTCGAGCTTTGTTTTTTTATTAATGTACACCATTTTCCGGGTTCACCCTCCATATGATAAACATCCAGAAGAACCTTCTCCTTTTTTAAACATTGAAGTATAGATAATATCATTTCAATGGAGTTGATCCATTATTCAGCGATTGAGGGATCGGATGATCCATTAAAAGTAGGAGGTATTTGCCTCATGAAGCTCTCGATAGTGACTTGTTCTTTCCTGGGGGGGGGGGGGTTGAACGTTCTTCATGACCCATGTATTTATTAAAATCTTGAGTTAACTAAGAGTGTATCGTGACAAATTTTGTGATTCCTTCTCCCATCGGATTAGGCATCTCAATAGAATAGTCATCACATTGGTATTTACATCGGTTGTTATCCCGAGTCCTCCTATTACCATCCATTTTTAGGTATAAAAGGAATGTTAGGGGTAACAAATAAAGGGTAATCCAAGGACAAAACAGATGACTTATAAATAACTTTTATTGTCATAGGATATGAATCTATAGGCTTCAATATATATTATCCATGATATATATTCAAAAATGTATTTTTAGGGGCATTTTTTAAATTCCCATAAAAATGGTTCATACTAAGATTGTGAATTTACCAAATCATATACCCTGGGAGTGTCAAAACCAAGAATGCATCAAGGCCCATTGTCATGTACCAGGATACCCTGGGTCAAGCCTGAAACTCCTTCTTGGATTTTTCACTCCAAGGTACATCTATTCTAGAGCCACTTATACCTGATCGTATACAGAAAGAGATGTATTTTCTTGACAAACCACTTAATCAATACTCACCAAAACATAGGTATGTTTTTATTATACTTATTCTTAAACCTATGGATTTCACTAGGGTTTTCTCATCCTAATCCCAAAAATAACTAAACATATCCTCTAATAGAAACGATAACAACCATTCATTTATTACACACTTAAACATAAACCTTTCACTTGATACAACATACATGATCGAGAGATCTAGTGTCTTGGGGACTTAGGAACATTACATAATGACTTAAAACATGAAACATGACATATTTATGGAAAACATGCTTTACTTGACCACTACATTTCCCTTGTACTTAGCTTTGCATGGGGTGACCTGAGGACATGTATAAGAAAAGGGTGAGCTATAAATCCCAGTAAGAGAGTAAAAAATTCATAACATGAAGAATAAAATACTTTTTACATAATAGGAATATCAATGGATAATAATAGAAACAATAATATAAAGGAATGATATATCATGATTATTACAACATGGAAATGTGGAAATAACACTTAACAAGGTTTTATCATGATCCAAGGCTCATTGCACATAGATCACGAGTAAACCCTCATTGCACTTGAATTATCATGAGTAAACACTCATTTCACTTGATGTATCCTGAAACTAATATTTACCCATTGCATTGGAGGGCTATCATGGCACACCCTTCTTAATCGTTTCATTACGTGCATAAGTGTGCCACATGGATCAAAAAAATGGATTCATCGTCATTTATTCCATGATAATGGAATGTGGAATTCATACATGAAACTATGTAATTACTAAGTACATGTTAATAATGGTGAATACACATGATAGGTAAATGGTAATGTTATTCACTACACAATGACTTTGGCTTGAAAAAATGCGGTGCAATTTTGGCTGCATAAAAGCGTGACATAAGAATTCATAAAAATGGATGATGAGAGAGAAAGGGGTTTCTCAACATATGTACATGAAATGGAAAGTAAGGGGTCATATATATACACATCCCAACATAAGTAATGGAATTCAGATTCATAATATAAAATAATTTATTGAATGTAAATGATGAGAGAGAAATTCCATATATAATTTCGGCATGGTAATGGGTGTACATGGGAGGCATTAATGAGAGTGAAATGGGTCAGTCATCATTCAAACAAAAATAGGGAAGTATGGGGGGATTGGAAATTTGTAAAGACCCGTAAAATTCAAGGGAAATTTTTTCTTAATTTTCTTTGGAATTTTACAAGAGCGCGGTTTCAGACGGCACCTGATTCCGAGGCCCGGAGTGCCCGGAATCAATTTCCGAAGTTTGGCTCAGGTACGTTCAATGAACGAACGAGCGGGAATTTCTAACTTTTGATCCGGTGCTCGGAATTGAAATCTGAGGGCACCGATGAACTCGCAGCGCCGATATTCGCTTAAAGAGACATTTTCGGGAGTTTCGTTTGTTTCGGGTTGAGAGTTAGTTTTTGGGAGATTAGAATAAGTTAAATAAAAATATGTAAACACAATTTTTATTTAAACTTAATAGTTAACTTCTCTCAAAGGAAGTTAGGTGTGGGACCCACACCCACTTAACCTCCCTTTAGAGGATTAAGTGTGGTGGGGCCCACAAGAAACCTAACTTTACATCTTCCCTCAAACTCCCTTAACCCCTCTTTAATTAACATGACAATTTGTTAATTAATGTGGAGTTATCTCTTCTTTGAATTTCAAACTTTTGAAATTCTAGTGTGTTGTTGTGTTAATAAAATATGATAGAGTCTTATTTAATTTTGGGTTTAGTTTTGTCTCCTTGAGAGAGTTGGGAAGGTTCTTCTTGTTTCTTCATCTTCTTCAACCTCGACGAAGAACACGAAGAACGCCGTTCTTCAACGAAGAACTTCTTCGCCAAAGAACACGGTTTTTCCGCGACGCCATATCTCCGACGTGACGTTATTCTTCCGCATCATCTCTTCCGCGACGGTTTTCCGCGACGAACGCCATCGACAACGACTCTTCCTCCGACGTCAAAGGAATCGACACCGATATTCCACGACTACGTCAACGTGCGACTATCGAGGTAGGGGTTCTTGAGTTCGTTGTTTTCTTTTTTTTTTTGACTTTCCTCAAGACTTGGTGAAGAACGCTCAAGTTCCGATGAAGAACGCCGCTCCGCTCTTCTTCGTCTTCCGTGTCAATGAGAGAGAACACCGCTTCTTCCTCGGACAACCTTCGTCGGCGTACAAGGTTTCGCCAACGACGTGCCTCTTCGGACGCACCTCTTCGTCATCGAATTTGACTAACGACGACCGCGACGCCCGACCTCCGCGACGTCGTCTTCTGCGGAACGTAGACAAATCTTTGAAACTTATACCAAGGTAGGGGTTGTTGATTATTGTTAATTTATTTTATTCTTGATCGTGGATCTAGCATGTCTATCGTGAGGCAATTGAATATTTTAAAGTTGTGTTTTTATTTTAACGTGAGGGGGCCGGACCGCATGAACACGGCCGAACCCCCTCCATCGTTCTTGTTGAATTGCTTTGTGGATGAATCAAGGTGGCGTGGTGCCGTTGCACCACGCGGTTAATCGCCCAATCAAGAACGCAACGTCGTCGCGCGCACACCATGGAAGAAACATCTAGAACGCGACGCCGTCGCGCCGCGTTGAAAGAAATTAAAGTGCGGTGGAGGGGCGCGGTGCCGTCGCACCGCGCCGGACGACGAACACCGCGGCCGGTTCCGGGCCGCGGCGGGATTAGAAGACCGGCGGCCGGGCCGCCGGCGTCGGAAGCCGAAGAGGGGACCGGATTCTTCCGGTCCCGTTGGAGAAAACCGGCCGGCCAGCTGGCCGGCCGGATGGTAATTAACCGGGGGAAATTAATCCCCCGGCCAGCACACAAAAACCCCCCTCATTATGAGGGGGGCGGTTTCCATGAAGGGGGGTGGGGGGGGGGGGGCAGCAGCCCCCCGGTTTTTCTCCAAGCCGGCCCCCACGTGGGGGCCGTTTTTTCTGCAAAGGGCGCGGCAATTAGCCGCGCCGCCGCCTCCAAGAAAGCGGGGGCTTTGCCCCCCGCATGCCGCCTCCGTGCGCGCCGCCAGGCTCCCGCGCCACCGCCGGGCCGCCGCGCCGCCAGCCGGCCGGGCCGGGTCGACCCGGACCCGGACCCCCCGTTTCGAATCTTTTTCGGTCGTTTGGACATAACTTGAGCCACGGACCTCCGATCGACGAACCGTCTGCGGAAACGCGATCCTTGGATCGAGACGGTCGTTTCGGTATATCGCACTCAAGGTTTCGGATTACTTTGAGTTCGACCGGGTTGGTTCGTTCACGAAACCAACCGGGCCTTCGGAGCAGAAACGCTCATATCTTGAGCTACGGACATCCGATTGACGTGCCGTCAGCTTTGTTGTGTTCCTCTTAGTGAGACGGATCTTTTGGAATACTCTGCCCGAGGTTTGGACGCAGGTGGAGTACGGTCGGGTTGGTTTTGCCTTAAAAACCAACCGGGCCCCGGGGACAAAAATGCCAATAACTCTCAGACCGGGCGTCCGATCGACGCGTCGTCTGTTGCGTTGAGTTCCTGTTGACGATACGGAACTTTTGGATACATCAACTCTGGACTTTGTGACAGTTGATGTATCAGCTTCTCGGCTCGTTGAGCGGATCCTCCGAACGAGCTTGCTGTGTGCGGGAACCCTAGTGCTGGTTGCGACTGTTACTGTGACTACTACTGCTACTACTGCTACTGTGACTGCGACGACGACAGTACAGAGATCCTGTGTGGATTCGACGACGATGACTTCAGCACTCAGTGATCCTACGTGGATCAGTGCTACAGGTCCTATGTGGGCCCGATCCTGTGTGGGTCTGATCCTGTGTGGGTCCGCGCTCAGCGGTTCTGTGTGAGCCAGCGCCTACAGGTCCTATGTGGGCCCGATCCTGTGTGGGTCTTTGCGGGGGTTAGTTACCTATCGATCCTTCGTGGGTCCGACGACTTAGATGGATCAGAGATCATCTTTATCGTCCTTTGGTTAGTTACCTATCGATCCTTCGTGGGTCCGACGACTTAGATGGATCAGAGATCATCTTTATCGTCCTTTGAAGAAGTATACCTGTGTGAGCTGAATCCTGTTGCTTTCCTGTGTGGATTGTGTTGTGCAATGCTGTGTGGATTACGTTTTGCTTTTCTGTGTGGAATACGTTTACTTTCCTATGTGGACTGAGTTGTACTTGGGCTCGGAGGTTGGAGCGTATTTGAATTCATGACTTAGGTATATGTATGGGCATATACCTAAGCAGTGTCGGTTGTTACTTTGTGATTGTTCCTTTCTTCGTGGTTTATCCTTTGTGGATTTGAGAGACCTTCAGGGGTCTCAGGGTCCCTACTGAGTAGCTTATACTCACCCCGGCACGGGCTTTGCCCGCACTACGTTGTGTTGGTTGCAGACGACGGACAGCGTTGACCTTAGCTGAGGCTTGCAGAGCAGGACGGTACCTGGAGGTGGACCACTGGGCGGGACGTGCTCGGAGCGGACGGCGGGACCCGTGGAGCAGTGGAGCTATCTGTACCCACCCTTCAGGTGGGATTTCCAGTGGATAGCTCGGTGTAGCGGCCTTTACTTTTTAGTTCCTGTTTTCCCTTTCGAGTTGTACTTTACTTTCAGTTTGGGTTTGTATACTGGCCCATTTACTTTTCCGCACTTTCAGTTGTACCCTGCTTTTTTTTAGTGTTTACTTTCCGCTTGCTTACTCTGTGGTGTTTGTTTACTTTTCAAATTAAATGTCTTCCCTTTTTACCGGGATTTACTCCTTGGTGCTAGTCGCCAGCCCCTGGCCTATGGAAGGCGGGCTTGGGGTAGTCACGGCACGGACCCCGAGGGCGGGTCGTGACAAATTGGTATCAGAGGAGTTTGGTTCTACCGCGAACTCTGATCTTTTCTATGTGAAGCAATAATGTTTAGCGTATTGAGTGTGGTTATCAGTCCAGGGAGTCCAGTGTTGGTGTGGCGGCCGACGTATCCGTACACCAGGACCCTGACTTCTGATTTCCGACTTAATGCACGAAAACATTGATTGCGTGTGTGTTTCAAAGTTTTCTTTGTGATTTCTTTGTGTCATCTCACCAGGTATACTGTTTGACCGTGGCGCACCTGTTTCCTATTCAGGATGGCCCCACGACGGCAGCCAGCTAGGGTTCCGAGAGTTGAGCATGACGACAGCCCACCGAGCGACGAGGCCTCGGTGCAGGGCCCTTTGTCAGCAGTGGCACCGGCGGTAGCACTACCCGCCGAGCCCCCGATACTTCCAGCACCAGCCGCTGACGATGCACGTCGCCTCAGCGCACTGCATGAGTTTCAGCGCCAGCGACCGCCCAGGTTTCGCGGGGAGACGGATCCCCAGGCAGCATAGGACTGGCTGGAGGCAGTGGTACGAGTGTTTAGGCTAGTGAGGACACCAGCAGACCTCATGGTGATCCTCGCTGCGAGCCTACTACACGCAGCAGCAGGATGATGGTGGAGCTTGATGCTCCAGGTGCACGATGAGGCATCTCTTCTTTGGACGGACTTTGAGAGCCTCTTCCGCTCGGAGTTCGTCCCAGCCACCCTTCGTGCGGTGCGTATCCAGGAGCTTCTACAGCTGCGGCAGGGCAGCATGACGGTCGCTCAGTACTCGGCGAGATTTACCGATCTCTCGCGCTACTCGACCGACATGGTACGGGACCCATTCTTCCGGGCCCGGACCTTCGAGCAGGGTTTGAGACACGAGATCAGGGCATCGCTGATCTCCCTCAGCATACCGACCCAGACAGGAGTACTGGAGCGGGCCCTTCTGATCGAGAGCTTCCTTGCTGAGTCTACACCAGCACAGAGACCCACCGCAGGGCGGCACGTAGCGGAGTCTTCGGTAGGAGGTAGCCGACAGATGACTCAGGGGTCCAGATAGACCAGACCTTCAGGCAGACGACCTCAGGGCACTGGCTTAGTAGTGCAGGGCACACAGCGCGGAGCCAGTCTTTTGAGTGGAAGACAGTGCTTTACATGCGGCGGGCAAGGCCACATGGCTCGTGACTGCCCGACCCGCCATGCGGAGGAGCAGCAGACGGTTGAGGAACCACCTAGACAAGGGCAGAGGTTCGACCGTGGCGGTCTGCAGGGAGGAGGCGGATGAGGCAGAGGAGTTGGCCGAGCAGCAGGTGGTGGACGACGCTTTGAGGCTCTACCACCACCACCACCAGGAAGTCCACCCCGACCGCAGGGGAGAGCTCAGCTTCAGGCAGCCGAGGCCTTCGATCATGGAGCTCTGGGAGCCGATGGACAGGAGCAGAACTAGTGGATACATCCTTTGTACTTCTGGTTCCTTGTTGGTTTTGTGTAGCATCTTGTATTATGAGCTGCAATAATAAAAGACGCATACCTTTGTGATATTTTCGTTTCTGTCCTCTTTCGTGATGTTACTAGGAGGTTCCAGTTTTGGTTGTTGACTTGACCCTCACTTGTGAGACATCTACTGGAGGAGACCCAGTTACCACACACTGATGCCGACAGTGTGACTCAACCCTTGGAGGCGAGAGTAACGGTTGAATCTCTTAGTAGTAGCGTCGAGGCCTTACGACGTCATCCTTGGTATGGATTAGTATCATCCATGTTAGGATTGACTGTTTTAGGCAAAGAATGTGGTTCATCCAGGGGATGAGACCAGATTTCTCTTTTCGGAAAAGAATAAATCTTGCAGCTCTTGTGGGACCTGTGATGGTCCAGGCCACAACAAAGAAGGTCCAGGTCATCCAGGAGCGGATGAGTACAGCTCAGAGCCGGCAGAAGTCATATGCTGACAGGAGGCGGAGGCCACTAGAGTTCGAGGATGGCGACCACGTCTTCTTGCGGGTCTCACCTCGATGTGGTATTCGGAGTTTTGGCCGAGGCGGCAAGTTATCTCCGTGCTTCATCGGACCCTTCCAGGTCCTCAGCAGGGTTGGTGAGGTGGCTTATCGCCTGGCTCTACCACCTCAGTTGCACCGGGTGCACGACGTCTTCCACGTGTCTCAGCTGAGGAGATACGTGCATGACCCGACGCACATATTTGACCATGGGGAGCTTGACGTTGACGATGGGGCGACTTTTACGGAGGTCCCGGTGGAGATAGAGGATCGTCAGGAGCGGGTCCTGCGTGGGCGATCGATTCCTCTTGTGCGCATCAGATGGCAGCACGGGAATCTCCAGGAGAGTACATGGGAGCGGTAGGCTCAGATGCGTGCTCAGTACCCTCATTTGTTTCCCTAGTTTTGATTTATCTTTACGGGGACGTAAAGCCCTGAGGTGGGAGTAATGTAAAGACCCGTAAAATTCAAGGGAAATTTTTTCTTAATTTTCTTTGGAATTTTACAAGAGCGCGGTTTTATACGGCACCTGATTCTGAGGCCCAGAGTGCCCGGAATCAATTTCTGAAGTTTGGCTCGGGTACGTTCAGTGAACGAACGAGCGGGAATTTCTAACTTTTGATCCGGTGCTCGGAATTGAAATCCGAGGGCACCGATGAACTCGCAGCGCCGATATTCGCTTAAAGAGACCTTTTCGGGAGTTGCGTTTGTTTCGGGTTGAGAGTTAGTTTTTGGGAGATTAGAATAAGTTAAATAAAAATATGTAAACACAATTTTTATTTAAACTTAATAGTTAACTTCTCTCAAAGGAAGTTAGGTGTGGGACCCACACCCACTTAACCTCCCTTGAGAGGATTAAGTGTGGTGGGGCCCACACGAAACCTAACTTTACATCTTACCTCAAACTCCCTTAACCCCTCTTTAATTAACATGACAATTTGTTAATTAATGTGGAGTTATCTCTTCTTTGAATTTCAAACTTTTGAAATTCTAGTGTGTTGTTGTGTTAATAAAATAAGATAGAGTCTTATTTAATTTTGGGTTTAGTTTTGTCTCCTTGAGAGAGTTGGGAAGGTTCTTCTTGTTTCTTCATCTTCTTCAACCTCGACGAAGAACACGAAGAACTTCTTCGCCGAAGAACACGGTTTTTCCGCGACGCCATATCTCCGACGTGACGTTCTTCTTCCGCATCATCTCTTCCGCGACGGTTTTCCGCGACGAACGCCATCGACAACGACTCTTCCTCCGACGTCAAAGGAATCGACACCGATATTCCACGACTACGTCAACGTGCGACTATCGAGGTAGGGGTTCTTGAGTTTGTTGTTTTTTTTTTGACTTTCCTCAAGACTTGACGAAGAACGCTCAAGTTCCGACGAAGAACGCCGCTCCGCTCTTCTTCGTCTTCAGTGTCAATGAGAGAGAACACCGCTTCTTCCTCGAACAACCTTCGTCGGCGTACAAGGTTTCGCCAATGACGTGCCTCTTCGGACGCACCTCTTCGTCATCGAATTTGACGAACGACGACCGCGACGCCCGACCTCCGCGACGTCGTCTTCCGCGGAACGTAGACAAATCTTCGAACCTTATACCAAGGTAGGGGTTGTTGATTATTGTTAATTTATTTTATTCTTGATCGTGGATCTAGCATGTCTATCGTGAGGCAATTGAATATTTTAAAGTTGTGTTTTTATTTTAACGTGAGGGGGCCGGACCGCATGAACACGGCCGAACCCCCTCCATCGTTATTGTTGAATTGCATTGTGGATGAATCAAGGTGGCGTGGTGCAGTCGCACCACGCGGTTAATCGCCCAATCAAGAACGCAACGCCGTCGCGCGCACACCATGGAAGAAACATCTAGAACGCGACGCCGTCGCGCCGCGTTGAAAGAAATTAAAGTGCGGTGGAGGGGCGCGGTGTCGTCGCACCGCGCCGGACGACGAACACCGCGGCCGGTTCCGGGCCGCGGCGGGATGAGAAGACCGGCGGTCGGGCCGCCGTCGTCGGAAGCCGAAGAGGGGACCGGATTCTTCCGGTCCCGTTGGAGAAAACCGGCCGGCCAGCTGGCCGGCCGGATGGTAATTAACCGGGGGAAATTAATCCCCCGGCCAGCACACAAAAACCCCCCTCATTATGAGGGGGGCGGTTTCCATGAAGGGGGGGGGGGGGGGTGGGGGGCAGCAGCCCCCCGGTTTTTCTCCAAGCCGGCCCCCACGTGGGGGGCGTTTTTTCTGCAAAGGGCGCGGCAATTAGCCGCGCCGCCGCCTCCAAGAAAGCGGGGGCTTTGCCCCCTGCATGCCACCTCCGTGCGCGCCACCAGGCCGTCGCGCCACCGCCGGGCCGCCGCGCCACCGCCGGGCCGCCGGGCCGCAGTGCCGCCGCGCCGCCGCGCCGCCAGCCGGCCGGGCCGGGTCGACCCGGACCCGGACCCCCCGTTTCGAATCTTTTTCGGTCTTTTGGCCATAACTTGATCCACGGACCTCCGATCGACGAACCGTCTGCGGAAACGCGATCCTTGGATCGAGACGGTCGTTTTGGTATATCGCACTCATGGTTTCGGATTACTTTGAGTTCGGCCGGGTTGGTTCGTTCACGAAACCAACCGGGACTTCGGAGCGGAAACGCTCATATCTTGAGCTACGGACGTCCGATTGACGTGCCGTCAGCTTTGTTGTGTTCCTCTTAGTGAGACGGATCTTTTGGCATACTCCGCCCAAGGTTTGGACGCAGGTGGAGTACGGTCGGGTTGGTTTTGCCTTAAAAACCAATCGGGCCCCGGGGACGAAAATGCCAATAACTCTCAGACCGGGCGTCCGATCGACGCGCCGTCTGTTGCGTTGAGTTCCTGTTGACGATACGGAACTTTTGGATACATCAACTCTGGACTTTGTGACAGTTGATGTATCAGCCTCTCGGCTCATGGAGCGGATCCTCCGAACGAGCTTGCTGTGTGCGGGAACCCTAGTGCTGGTTGCGACTGTTACTGTGACTACTACTACTACTACTGCTACTGTGACTGCGACGACGACAGTACAGAGATCCTGTGTGGATTCGACGACGACGACTTCAGCACTCAGCGATCCTACGTGGATCAGTGCTACAGGTCCTGTGTGGGCCCGATCCTGTGTGGGTCCGATCCTGTGTGGGTCCGCGCTCAGCGGTTCTGTGTGAGCCAGTGCCTACAGGTCCTGTGTGGGCCCGATCCTGTGTGGGTCTTTGCGGGGGTTAGTTACCTATCGATCCTTCGTGGGTCCGACGACTTAGATGGATCAGAGATCATCTTTATCGTCCTTTGGTTAGTTACCTATCGATCCTTCGTGGGTCCGACGACTTAGATGGATCAGAGATCATCTTTATCGTCCTTTGAAGAAGTATACCTGTGTGAGCTGAATCTTGTTGCTTTCCTGTGTGGATTGTGTTGTACAATCCTGTGTGGATTACGTTTTGCTTTCCTGTGTGGAATACATTTACTTTCCTGTGTGGACTGAGTTGTACTTGGGCTCGGAGGTTGGAGCGTATTTGAATTCATGACTTAGGTATATGTATGGGCATATACCTAAGCAGTGTCGGTTGTTACTTTGTGATTGTTCCTTTCTTCGTGGTTTATCCTTTGTGGATTTGAGAGACCTTCAGGGGTCTCGGGGTCCCTACTGAGTAGCTTATACTCACCCCTGCACGGGCTTTGCCCGAACTACGTTGTGTTGGTTGTAGACGACAGACAGCGTTGACCTTAGCTGAGGCTTGCAGAGCAGGACGGTACCTGGAGGTGGACCACTGGGCGGTACGTGCTCGGAGCGGACGGCGGGACCCGTGGAGCAGTGGAGCTATCTGTACCCACCCTTCAGGTGAGATTTCCAGTGGACAGCTCGGTGTAGCGGCTTTTACTTTTTAGTTGATGTTTTCCCTTTCGAGTTGTACTTTACTTTCAGTTTGGGTTTGTATACTGGCCCATTTACTTTTCCGCACTTTCAGTTGTACCCTGCTTTTGTTTAGTGTTACTTTCCGCTTGCTTACACTGTGGTGTTTGTTTACTTTTCAAAGGCAATGCCTTCCCTTTTTACCGGGATTTATGCCTTGGTGCTAGTCGCCAGCCCCTGGCCTATGGAAGGCGGGCTTGGGGTAGTCACGGCACGGACCCCGAGGGCGGGTCGTGACAAAATTATACCCCAAAATTTATAATAGAAAATAATAGGGCATAAAAATATTATGCAACTTGGATAAAATGATATATGAAGGAATCCCTTGCGTGAAAGTGTGATCCCAATGTCTTAGGGGAGGCTTGAGAGAGGCTTGTTGGGATGTTGGGGTTCCTTGGTAGGATTATGGAGAGATGAGTAGGTAGGCTACATGAACTCCAAATTCTATGAGTGAAGAGGGAGTGGGAGATTGGGTGGGTTTATATAAGAAAGTAGAGGGAATTATTTATTATTTAGGATTGGGACACCACACATTAAACTAATCAAAACCACAAACCTGACCATAGTTTTTTACCTTGGTGTTTTTCAAAATGGATTGGAGAACAATATTTTATAATTTCAATGGAAAAAAATATTAAAATAATAGGGTTTCTTATGTGGAGTTGAGTCACACTCTCAAGGAAATCAATTTAAAAAGATAAAATGTTTTATAAGGATTGGAGGGTAAACTAAGGCTTTGTAAAATAAATAAAACAAACCTAAAATAACATTATTTTAATGGTAATACATATATTTTATGAACATAATGTTTATAGTATTTTATTATATCACTATTGAGTCATTATGATGTCATAAATCCCATTATATATTTAAACTGTATTTAATTTTAACCCAAAAATTCATCTGTATCATAAAATTATGAAAAATTAACCATTGAAAATTTTTGACATCTTGATACAAAAAATAATATATACTTCATCCAAATAATTTTATAAATATGTGAATATTCACTTTTAAAATAAAAACTGACATTTTTCAAAAATTCATGGGTTTTGACAAAAACATCTTTCAATCCTTTATAAAAATTACAATTGTATTCGTAAAAATTATACGATCATTTATACTTAATAAAAATTAATTTAATTATAATAATATGTTATTAAAATATTATATAATTCAAAAATCCATTAATTTCTCAAAATAGATTTCTTAGTTGAATATTAACTAAAAAACCTAATTTGGGTTTAAAAACTATTTAAAAATTAAAAATAATAAATTGATTTTATATTCTTTGTTATATCAAAAAATAATGTGCATAATCATAGTGATAAGTAATTCTTAAATAAACACTTATAACACCCACATAAGACTAAAGGATAAGGTGTGTGAAGGTGATAGACTCTTGGGGTGGCTCGGATAACATCTCTAGGGGTAATCTCTATCCACTTCCACTTCTCCCGTTGGCAGTACCGTTCGAGCTTAAAATGTTGAAGCTCGGCTTAGGCTTGGTCAAGAGCGAATCCCAATGACACCCCTCCCTTACGAGCTCTAAAAAATGGTATTTTTATGGGTCAAGTCTATTGTATGAGGCTATCGCTTCCGTTGTCTAAATAAATTAGAATTTTTAAAGCCCTATATTTATACTAATCATGTGATCACTCTTCAACGGCTATATTAGCAATGGTCATAATTATTAACGGTATTTTAAAATTTCAAATTCATAAAACCAACGAATTTCATGTGTCATGTAACCATTTTACATAATTATACATTTAATTAGATCTAGAGTAATTTCCTTTAATGAAATTTTGGGTCATTACAATATTTCCCCTCTTTACATAATCTTTACCCATTTCCCTGAAATCCATCTTTAGATGTACATTTACAAAATTATTTATCCACTATTTTGTATGTCCACCCTTTATATGAAAATAATTTTTCATATAATATGAATATTTTTATACTATGAAAATCTTTTAATTATTTATTCTCTTATTTTATAGAAATAGTTATTATATTTCATCTAGTTATTCTATAATACTTATTTATGTAATTGAATTTTGTTTGTGGGTAATTCTTATGTTTACTCGTTATGTTTGATTTCCAACTGTCACAAACATATGAATGTACATGTTATGATTTGTGTGCTTAGATATAAATAAAATTAATTAGGTAATTTTTATATCTCATGACGTGATATGTATGGGATTAGGGTATAAACTAATACATGTTGGGAATTTTTACACCATGTTATTTTGTCTTCTTAGTGAGCCTTGATTTATGTGTATGTAATGTCTTATGTTATTTACACATCATTGTGATTCTATGATATTATGATTCCATTTTCATTATTTCTTAATTTGATGTGATTATTTATTAGTATTTCATCATTTATTATCATGTTATTCTATTGGACTCGTATGATATGATTCATTCTCATGCTCATTCCCTTATTAGGATTTGTAGATAAACCCTTTTATTTATGTATTCGACAATTTTTCTGATGAAATTTTAGAATATCAAAGGGATATATAATAAAAATATGGAGATTAAAATAATTTTTTTTCATTTAATGTTCATGTCAATGTTTAATGTAACAAGTATCCTAAAGACACCAGGCCTATCAACCACTAGGTAGTGTTTATTGGATATTTATGTTTAAACTATTTAATAATATGTGTAAAGGTATTGGGTCTCTATAGTTAGTAATATAGTAAGATCTAGTTATTTATAGGTTTTAGTGTAAGAATTATATATTAAAACTCCTATGGATAAGTCTAAATAAAGAAAAATAGGCTGAAAATTTTGTAAAGTATAGAGTAAGTGGTTTCTATACCATTAAATCTCTATTTGGATTCTAAAAGTTGTTGGGAATAGACCATAGATATACCCAGAGGTAATAACCCAAGAAAGGTTCATTGGGTATTAAATCATCATATACCTGGTGCATGAAAAATAGTCTTTACTAGACACCATGTTTGGAACTCTTGGGGATATGCTTTTATAAAATCATAAACTCATTATGAACCAAGATAATGGATTTAAATTGAATTTTATATCATAAAATATAATATGAAAATTACTATGGATAAACTAGATTGTAACATAGTGACTCATAGTTAGGATATAAATTTATTTTATGAATTATTTCATCTATCATCATAGTTTTCCATTTATATTTTAATTAGTTTATTTATTCTCATCCATATGTTTATTTTGGATATAGTAAATAACTATAAACATTATCAAATTGTGAAAAGTGTTCTCATTATCCATTAATGACATTAAAATGGCCTATATGATTTTAGTTACAAACATTTTTAATATAATACATGTTTAGTAAAACAATTCAAAAACCACCACAAAATGTAGAGGTTTAGTTATCTATGAGGAAAAAAAAATAGAAAAATTATTATTTCTCGTGTATATAAATTCTCCAAAGTCATTGTGTGTGGAATGAAAAACCCAATAAATATTTTCATACTTTCAAAAGTGGAATATGATGTTATATTATAATGGATTTTTTGTACTTACATATGTCCAACATAAAATATAAGGGGAGGGAAATCACTCTCCATATCCTAAATCATCCTCTTATTCAATACAATTTGAAATAAGAAGTTAAACCTCTATTCGAATATTCTTAAAATGTATGTAAATTATTAGATTATGAGTATGAATATATATTTTTACATATTGATTCAAAATATTGAATAATTATTAAAGACCTTACCATTGTGAGGGGTTATACAAATGTATTCCTTGAATAGTTTCATGGTCTTCTTCTTAACAGGGAGGTAGAGTTTTCTATTGGACTTATACCTAGATATCTACCCATATTAAATACTCCCTATATAATTTCCCACATTGAGTTTAAATATGTAAATAATAATTAACATTATAATATTGACATGGGTTTTATGTAGTATCCTGATATTTAATATATATATATATATATATATATATATATATATTAAGTCAGATAACGTATAAAACACGCAACACTGAACGTAAATGAACCAAAAAATATTATTAATTAAATATTACAATTATAATATAACCATTGAATTTGTGGGCATGAATATGAATAAAAAAATTATTAAATATATATTAAGTTCACATTTAATAAAAAAATTGTCTCCTAGGATATTAACACTCAATTATTTTTTGTCATTTTATTCTTAAAAAACACCTTAAAAAATGTTTTTTATTTATTTTTTGGAAAAATAATACAATAAATTTTTACCACATTTTGAAAATTTATTTTATAAAATAAATTATTTTTAAAATACTCATATCATAAAAATACTAGGGGATTTTTTTGTATTTTTCTGAAATATTTTATTTTTCAACAAATAGTGAGAAATACTGACATTTACTAAAAATATTCTTCTCATTTCAAGATTATAAGATATTAAATTTTGTTTAAATATGGTTTAAAATAAAAATTAATATTTTTTTATTAATAATCAAACTATAGACTTTAAAATTAATTTTATACTTTAATTTTATTTAAAAAAATTTATACTTAGAAATACATTTTTTCTGAAAAATTGATTTTCAACACATTTTATGAGCATAACATAAAATTAAATTCTAACACTTATATACATTTAATTTCATAAAATGGATTATATATATGGAATAATTATTTAAAAATTTGGTAGTGAGTCCAATTTTACTTTTTCCATAATGAATAGTAACAATTGTAAAAATTTATCACCATAGTTAAGGTTAGAAGAGTTTTATCGGGGGTTAAACTAAAGAGATAATGGTTAAAATGACCTAAAAGGTGTCCAAATTTTATTTTTTGACTATATTTGGACTATCACATTTTAAATTAATAAATGGTCAATTTTGAAGTCATTTTTTGGATTAATACATTAATATATTTTATTATTTTTAAAAACTCCATGTGTGTCCTCTCCCCAACTTATAAAAGGACACCCCTCACCTCCTTTATTAACACCACATTAAGCTGTCTATCTCAACCAAAACCTAAAAGAATAATCTTTCAACATCTGTATTAATATATCATGGCTTCTGGTCTTCCCAAAATACCATTCCCAAGGCCCATAAGAAGATATACAAAGGAGGTATCTCTATGAGAAGGTAATCATCTTAACAAATCTATTTCGTTTTACTTATTTTTTAACCTTAAATTATGACTTGAATATTTAAATATAATTACAATAATATATCCCATATATTTAGATGTTATTATATTGATGAAATAATATTTTACCATCTCAATCTCCCCCAAATTAGAAAAAAATCATCACTCATGTGTACGGAGGACTACCACCTCGTGAACCGTTCTCATTTGTTTTCCATTACCAACTCACTTGTATAGTCCTAATAATGGAAATAGTGAATATATATGATAAATATGAAATAATATTTCTTATTTAAATTTAATATATCATCTAATTACTTAACCTTTCACCATTACAGAAATTATAACGTCATTTATGCATACATACGACCTGCCGTCACTATAAAGATATGTGATTCATTTTCCATGTCCAACATTTGATATTGATTATAAAAATATATATAATGAATAAATATGTTATTTATAAAATTAATTTAATTATTTATATGATGTAACTATATCCTATTCACTTGAACTGAAACTCCCACAACAAAACATGCATAAGAAAATGAAATTGTTAACACACGAAACAATGGTAAAAATGAAATATTACAAATTATCAAGTGGAAATATAATATAATAATACCATTTTTGTTACAATAAATATGAATATGGTTCTAGTATAAATTAATAACATGTTTAAAACAATTATATAATTTTTTAAATTACAATCAACTAAATGAAAGCATGAGGTAAGGTATTTTGTCACAATTTACACTCCATTATGAAATATTTGTTATTATGCACCAATTCAATATTACATGGTGTATATAATACCTATTTGATGTATTTTTAATGAACACATATTTATTATTGGTGATTAATGTTTCAATTCAAGTATATTCTTTAATTGTGTTACTATTTAAAATTTTCAACCTAGGTAAGGATCAATTTTAAAATATCACTTTTCCTTCGGATTGTTTTTATTTTAATTGAAGGAATATTAACATTTATCCTTTATAAGATCAAATAATTTTATTAACCATTATATATTTCAGTATTTTCCGTATTTTTATCAACTTAACCTCTCTATGATACTAGAATGAATCTAATAAAAGATTAAAATAATAACCAATTTTATTTTTCTTTCAATTGAATATATTTTATTCCATGTCCTTCATTTCACATTTGTTTTAAAAAGAAAATTTATTTACTAAATGTTTTTTAAGTACATTTTATGTTATCATTAACTTTTTTTAATGATTGTTTTAAATGAATCCTTCAATTTTTTTCTGAAAGGGAGGTTTTCAAATTTCATTTCAAAAATTCAAAAAGAATGTTTTTTAACATCTATGAGGATAAAAAACTTCCCCACCGGCCTAAAAATTTTATAAAGTTTATATTATTATTCATGTTTAAAAAGGTTTTATAAGGAAAAATATTTTATGAATGTTTATTTTAAAATCTAACATCCACTCTTTTTATTCTTCCAAAGGACATGGTTTTATTACAAAACTTATATTTCTAATGAACTAATGGTCATATCAAGTATATTTTTAATTTTTTGGTAATAAACATTCTATTGAATCATTAAATTTCATGCCATAATTATAAATTAAATCTAAATTAAACATCCATATTATTTATCATGTATATACATGTTTAATAAACCATATTTCATTTCTACATATGTTATTTTACATTGAATGTTGTTTGATTGACTAGGGAAATATTGATATTATGTATTCTTTATTAAATATGTAAATTTATTAATAAGAAATTTTTTTATTAATTTAATTTATCATCTAGTTTATCAAGAATTTATTATAAATGTAATGATGTGTGGGGCCCTGTTACAGATAGCCCCTCGATGCATCGACAGGTCTCATGAGACAAATCAGTTGTCCAAATTAAAGGAGTTTTTGGCGTATATACACTCATAGTTTTAAATGGTATTATATTAAGGTATTTAATGTATAGAAATCAGGATTTATAAGATCATGAAATAAAATATTAATATCTTCCTTCATTGAGAATTTAGTTATTATTATCTATGATATTTTTTATTTCATATTATCCATGGATTCATTTCATGCTTATTTTTTTATTAAAAGGTCTATCTTTTTAGTTATATACCTCAACTTATTAATTATGATTTAACTATACATGATATACTCTACTATAAATAACCCTTACTAAGAATTTGATATCATTCTTATTTTTTCCCTTTCCCTAGGATATGATGAATTATTCTTTGAATGAGTTAAGGGAAGAAATGTTTTTCCATTACTATGATTTATATTTTATCCCCAATGTAAAATAGATATCATTTATGTATCTAGATATCCAAGACAAATATACTTATAGTTCCTTCGGGTTTATATTCCCTATAACTATTCCAATGTAATAAAATAGGTAATGACTCTAGGTTACTAGATTTGGAGTTGATATAGATGGTATCATAGGATGTTTAGTAGAAACCTTGGAAATTTTATTTAGGAAAACATATATTAGGGAACATATCCCAATGATAGAATATAAATATAAGTATAGAAGAACATCCTAAATTTTTGGTAAGAATGATATTATCTGGTTTTTTAAATAAATTACATCCCTGTATAGATATTACATGTTGATGGGTCTCTGACATAATTTTACTTTGGGGTAATAACTTTGAAAAAGGTATATTGATCTTTGAATCGGCAGTCACCTGGTGTACAATAATGTTCCTTGATAAATACCTGGTTTGAGACTCCATGGAGGTATTTTTTTGTTAATTTACATTTTCTTTACCAACCATTATGAATGATTGGATAATAGTTTTCATTATATAAATATATTCCCAAATAAAATAGGTTTATAATTTTGAAATTAACGGAGAATAAATTTTCATTTGTTTAAGTGTTATTCCAAATATATAATTATAAATTATGATTTAAAATTCATAATCTTGTTAACTAATTCAGTATATCTCATTTTCTATAAATTGTACCGAGTATAAATAATTATATCAATACTGATAGAAAATCTATAAATTATCAAACTGAGCAAGCTGATATAACTACTGCTGGAGCTAAGAATATTGTTGTCATATTAGGGATTATTACTCAAATTATAGTGAATAAACTTAGTTGAATGGAGAAACCTATTATTACACAATGTAATTATCCTATATTGGATTTCATCATGTGAAATAATTCCTAATCATTAGTATAACTACAAATCTTGCGGTAGGTGGTAAATGGATTAAGTCTCTTTAGAATATTTTTCATTCATTGGGATGAGATGAAAATAAAAATGTTATACTTGTAGTAAATTTTGTTAGAGTAAATTCTGATAAATGGAGGATATTGATCCAGAATACTATTGATGAAGAAAGAATTGAACATACGAAAAGGATATATTTTAATGTAATATTATTCAACAAATGCTTCCCTTCTGAGCGATGAATTTAAATGAAGATAAATTTACACAGCTTAAATAAAATGGAAGAGGAATGTTTTTTGCAATACGATGCTATATTTACAATACTATATAGGTATACAACATACTATATACACCAAACTGAAATAAATATTGACCATTTCTTTGAAGGGCATAAACTAATTCTCAAAAGTCTAGTGGTTTCTGAAAAAACACCATCATATGATAAAATAATACTATATTCCCTCAAAAAATAGAAGGAATTTTCTAAATTATATATATTCAATGGATGTGAAGAAATTATGTGGTCTTCATAACACTAAAAAAAAGGGAAGGCATCAATAAATAATGTGATGAAGAAGAAAGATCCATCATGTGAAAATTATTGAATTAAATATCCTAGAAAAATAATACATGGAATGGGAGTCTTTTATAATTATATAGGGACTAGTCATATAGCTCATGAATTTAAGGGAAATAAATAGGACAAAAATATCCTATTCTTAAACAATAAATAAATTATGAATTATCCAAAACCAACATCTTAAGATTCAAGGAAATATACCACAGAAGATGTGAACAGGATTAGGCCAAGCTAACACATTCAATATAGCTTATGTGTAAGTACCTGAAGATTTGGTGGAAGGTAATTTAATCATAAATTCAATTTTATCTTATTATTTATTTGATTTTTGATCCTATCACATATCAGGTCTACCTTATTTTCCCTGAAACATAGAAATTTCCAAAGAACATTAAGAGTTGAGTTGTCACTATAAACACATAGTAGAGACCTCATTTCAATAAAGATGTGCTAGAAAGTTCCTATTATAATATAGTATAATTCCTTATTTGTAGACATTATTATCATACCTATAGTTGACATTTATATAATCCTTGGTACATTCTGGATTTTGAATTATGTAACAAAGGAATTTCTAAAATGAGAAGGAAATTATGATTCATGGTGAAGATATCGAATTCCTTATCATTATAGCAGAGACATCATTATCTGATTCATATCAATATCCACCCCTAGTTTCACTTACAAATTAAATTATAAGGGAATAATAGAAATCAAAATTTAATAATGGAAAAAGGTAATCATCAAATTGAGTATTGACATATTATACACCAATACATTAATGACATTTCCTGATGACATACCTAGACATCAATGAGAGTGTGAATTCAATTTCTACATTGATTTAATCCAATATTAAATAACTATATCAATAACTCCCTATCGAATATCCATTTTGGAATTAGAGGAGTTGAATAACCAACTATAAGAGTTGATTGATAAAGGGTTTATTCACCCCATGTGCTTCACATTGGAGAGCCCCTATTATTTTCTTTAAAAATAAACATTAATTTATTAGTATATGCCTTTATTATAGGGAAATAAATGTTATTATGATAAATAAAAAGTATCAACTTCCCCTAATAGATCAATTATTTGGTCAAATTCAAAGATCTTGATATTTTTTTAAGATTGACCTTCATTCTAGGTATCGTCAATTATTAGTAATATAAGAAGATATTCTGAATTCATCATTTCAAATGAGGTATAGGTAATATCAATTTATAGTAATTTCATTTGGATTGACAAATGTACCCTATATTTTTATGGATCTAATGAATATAGTATTCAAGTAATATCTTAATAATTTTTTTGGTACTTATTAATGATATCCATGTATATTCTAAAATCAATGAGGACTATGAGAATCAATTTAGGATTATTATTGACACTCTTAAAAAAATTATATGGAAAATTGAGAAAAAGTGATTTATGGATTTAGAATGTTTCTTATCTTTGTTTTATTTTATCTATGGATGTAATCTTAGTTGATACTATGAATAAAAAGGGAGTCAAATAATGGCCTACACTGATTAAAATTTATAAGGTACCTAGTTTCATTTGTTTAGAAGGTTACTATTAGATATTAATTTAAAAAATCTGTCTTGATAATTCATTAACCAATCTCCCACCTATAGTGGCTAGGTGGACTTAGAAAAAGGAATGTGAAATATTTTTGTATATTTTAAGAGGAGATTAACTAATGATGTGAATTTTACACTACCATTAGTAAATTATGGATTTCTGATATATAGTGATTCACCAATGAAGGGACTTGTTTGTATCCTTATACTGAATAATAGTCTTTATGCATACGCATCAAGACAGTTAAATAATTATGAACAAAACCAACCATCTCATGATCATAAGTTAAAAAATCTAATATTTTATTTTTTGATATAGAAACATTATCTCCAAGGTTAAATATTTTACATATATATAGATCATAATAGTTTAAAATATATCTTTTTAAAGAAATTTATCAACATGAGGAAAGATGAAAGATTGAGCTACTCAAGGATTATGATTGCTCGATACACTATCACCCAAGGAAGGAAAATAAGGAATTTGATGTGTTGATCGAGAATGATCAAGGACTTTAGGCTAAAATGAGGACTGAAAGAGATCATACGTTCATGGATCTAGTAAATATGGATATAGGAGATTTAATTAAGGGGAGACATCATTTTTTTGGGAAAAACTACTAAACAATATTTATTAGAAAAGTTAAAAAAAATTTGTCTATTGATGAGAAATTTCAAAAGAAAATTAAATGTTGTGAGGGATGGGAAATTGGAATTATTAATATATGAAAATGATGTCCTAAAATTTTTAAATAGGGGTATGTGTTCTATCTATACCTATGTTAAAAATGAAATTATTTGATAATGCTCATATCTCATATTTCTCAATAAACCATATAACCTCCAAGATATAATGAATTTAATGGAATAATTATGGTGGGTGTATATGTAGTGGTAAATTATTGATTATGTATCAATATAATTAATTTTACTATAGGTGAAGTGTAATGGCCCGGACCCCTCCGGTCCATTCCTTATTGAAATCGATGTGGTCAACACGACGTGCGTTATAATGATAATTTTTTAATACTGATGATAACATAAAAATATGTTAAATAATAATGATGATGACATAAATTGTGTGATTAATTAAACTAAAAGGAGAATAATCATGATAAAATGATTTAATGGGTGTTATTATTATTAATGATGTGAAGTAGGAAGGTGTGTGACCCATTATAGGTTGATAAATGAAACATGCGGCTGATTACTAATTGAGTAATTGTTGAAATTAAATTTGAATAATAATAATGGGTGTTGTGTTATTAATATTATTCATAATATTAATAATAATGATAAATTAATGAAATGAGTCATGGTATTTATTGCAAACAAATAAATGAAGATGCACAGTGGAAGCATTGTGGTGCGTTAATAAAATTAAAGGTGAGTTCGTTATTATTATTATGTTAAATAATAATAATAATGGTGGCATAAAAATATGTTGGGTTTATTAAAATGAATGGTTTTAATTTAATAAAAGTGGTTCAATTTAATCAGTATGAAATAGAAATAAATAGAATTAAATAATTAAATTAATGGACGTTATGCAACATTTACGTGGCATGGTCAGATTCAGATATCCAACGGGGTTGTTTAACGTGGTCAATGCGATGAGCATAAATATTATCATTATTAAAAATAATGATGGTGATGAGTTAATAAAATAAGTTGATGAATTGTTTTTATTATTGAAAAACAATAAATGACAATGATGGCGTAAAACTATGTGCGAGAGGTTAATGAAATTAAAGGTATTAAAAAGGGGTTGAATATTTAGTTATATTAATTTTGTTTTGTCGTGGTTATGGTTTTAATTAAATGGAATGGTTTTAATTTAATATGAGAATAACCATGGTAAACTAATTTAATGAGATTAAATTAGAACATTAATGATGTGTGTTATTATTAATAATAACATGGAAGAGTTAGATTGGAGAGAGAATGATATAATAGAAAATTGAGAAATAATAAAAGAAAAAAAGGAAAGGCAATCAAGGAGGTGGGGCGTGATTGGCATGGGTATAGGCAAGGCGCCACTTTTGTGGAGCTTGATAAAATTGTGGAATAAAGATTGAAGATTGGAGAGAGGGAGGTATTATATGATAATAATGAAAATAAATAAATAAATATAAAATGGAGAGTGATTTGCTGCTTGTGTGTGAAGTGATCCATGCGTGGAATGAGTTTAAAGATATGAAATAAATAAATCAATTAAAAATAATAATATAATAATCATGTTAATGTTTTTGTAGGTAAAACACTTTTCCGACCATAACTTCTTCGTGCGACCTCGGTTTCACGAACCGTCAGTGGCAGTGCGACCCTGACTACGAGACGAAAATTATGAGTCCAATATTGTATGTCTTTTTTTGGGTTTTCAGATCGGGTACCCGAAATTCTTGTGAATTAATAGATTTAATATTATTATTAAATCTTTGACCCGTCATAACTCCCGCGTGCGGCGTCCGATTGGCTTCTCGTCAGTGGCGATGTGATTCTATAATTAATATGATCGATTCAAGTCTAATTTTGGATATTAAATTATGGTTCATTTTCCATGTCAATAAAACACCTATTATTAATTAAAGTTATTATTATTATTAAAACACGTGGAAACCGCGTGACGTGTCGTGTGTTGACCAGTCAAAACGCGTAATGGGTGTACGGTCACACCGTGTATTCATCAATACACGCTACATACTGTTTTACCTATTCGTTGCCTATATAAGAAATGGTCGCGGATTATTTCCAGACCAATCGCTTCTTCTTCGCACGACGACACTCTTGGGTGATCATGAAGTCTTCCTCCTCTAACTTCTTTGTCCGAGCTCTGAATTACGATCCGTCAGTGGCCACAGGATCTTAGCGACGAGACGAAGCTTCTAAGCCCAGACTTGTCACCTTTCCTTCCGGCCTTCCTTCTCCAGATTCCATCCTAGGAGGCGTTTGTCGGGTTTGGCGAAGGCGGAGGACACCGAAGGACGTCGTCGGAAGCGACGTGATCTGGACCTTTTGAGGTAGGGGTTTACCTTCGTCTCTCTTTTTGGTGCAACATGCGAGGTGGGATATTTTTATTTTGTTCCATGGGATGCAGTTGAACTTTAAATAAAGATAATAACCGGATAAAGAAAGGTTTGGGTTTTTGTGCTGTTTCTATTGCCTTCCAGTTTCTTTATCTTCTGATTGTGATTTTTGGATTGAAAGGCCTTTGCCTACTGAAAATCAAGGCCGTTGGTGGCCTTTGCTTGCGCAATTGATATCTAAATTGTTTGTGGTTGGTTTTGTTAAAACATGGAAAATGGATAAGCACGTAAAGACTGGCTAATTAAATGAGAATGAAAACCTTGTGTGATCACCCCGATAGAACAAAGTTGGAATAATGAACATGTTGGTGGTTTGGTTGTTTTGTGGAAAATGCCTTTATTTATGAAAAGTGTTTTGATTATGAAAAGTGTTTTAAAGTAAAAGGTGTTTTCAAATGAGGAAATGTTTTGTGTGTGGAAAGGGTTTTATGTGTGGAACTTTGAAATAAATGAATGATGGAATGTTGTATGGTTGTGATAATCTCTTGTAAATGAAATGGCATGTGGTTGCTTGCATTTTACCTAACCTTGGTTGTGGATGGCAGGGATATGTTTGTGAAAGGTTTTGTCTGGATGTTAGTTTCCCTGTAGTAATAATTTGTTAAACCATTGCATGAAACATGAAAACCTAAATGGGGTTGGGGGATGATTGTTTGGTTGTTGATGCATGCTTCGTGGTAGCAGTGCCGAGGCACATGCTCAGTTTCTCTTTTTAAGAAGCCATAGGTTGGGCTGTGTGTTTGGTATATGTATATATATAATTGTATCTTTGTGTTTTGTCGCACCACACCCATGTCAAGCACCTAGTGCCGAACACTCCCATTTTATGGGAGATGGTGTTCCCCCTTAGTTACTAGCTCCTTCCTGCTCCTTCTTCCATAGGCTATGATGGGTTGAGGTGACCTTACACCCAAGACTCTTCGGGTAGGTCTCGGAGGCTGTGATGGCTTGAGGAAACCTTTAGCCCAAGACTCTTCGGGCAGGCTTACCATTCCCAAGAACCTTCGGGATGAGGCCCAGGTGTCTGCGGGCGGGTTTGTGGTTGTGGCCCAGGTGTGTGCGGGCGAGATGCGTGGTTGTGAGGCCCAGGTGTGTGCGGGCGAGATGCGTGGTTGTGAGGCCCAGGTGTGTGCGGGCGGGATGCGTGGTTTGGCCCAGGTGTGTGCGGGCGGGAAGAGTGTGGTAGCGTCAGGACGTTTGCCGTTAGGAAGAGAAGCATCTAATTAAGTGGGAAATGGTGCGGGGTACCCAATACTTTTGTTCTATATATATACTAAACTTGTTTGTGTTACTTGGTGAGTGTGACCAGTGAGACTGGGTGGATAGTTTTTCCTTGTTAGTTTATGGTTCTTCTGTTTTCTCACGGGACCTTAGGGTGTCTCCCCACTTGTGCATGAGAGCTTTAGGTTTCCCTACTGAGTATACTTGTATGCTCAACCTACGTTTACTTTCAGGTTTCCAGGAGGACTACCAGGGCCGTGCGGAACCCTACTAGTCGGACAGTTGGAGTTGTTGCAGTTGTTGTTCTCTTGTTTTCTTTGGCATTGTACTTTTGAGCTTCCTTGTACTTGTACCTTGTTATAAAAATTGTTTAAACATGCATGTGGGCTTGGTTTGGGTTTATTTATATACACTTGTTCTTTTCCCTTTTTTGGTGGTTGACTTGTCCTATTTCCCGATCCAAAATAATAAAAAGGGTAATGCCTCCCATATTTGTGAAAACTCATACCCTTGGTGCTAGTCGCCAACCCGGGGCCTACTGGAGGCGGGACTCGGGGGTCATTATCTCCCTTTCACCATTGCCAGCTCAGGAGGGGCATCTTTGGTGGGAGGGGGCCGTGACAGAATGGTATCAGAGCTGATGGTTGAGAGATAGGATGGAGTCTGGAGTTAGGTACAGTGAGGATTACATGGGATGGTAGGGAAACAGTGTTCATTAATCTTGGTGCGTGACATAGGCCAGGGAAGACCGGCTAGGACACGAGATTTTATGGCCCCACGTGATCCGATGCAAGGACTCTGAGCCTACCGAACGACCAAGTGAGACTACATTGATTGTAGGGTAGAGACCCTAGGGAAGGTACATGCATCATCATATTTGTGTTTTACTTGATTTGGGTGTTCTGGGAAAGAAATTTAAAATAAAGTGATAAAATGAAACCTTGAGAAATTTCCTTGCTACTTGGGCTTAGGCATTCTTTGTTTACCATACAACTATGAAACATGGACGTCAATAGAGAGGCAGAGGAGTGGGATGTGGAAAATTGCACGCAACAGAAGTGGAAACCCTAGCATGGTCAGAGATCGAGAGAGATGTTTTCGGTTTTACCTAAATGCTCTTGTTTATGTTTTGTTTAAATACAAGAGCATCACAATCTTTTTTTGAACCTCATTCTTGCCCATGCTTTGGGCCTGGACCTTGTTCTCCATGAGTCTATAATGCTATGTTATTTCCCTCTTTCCTTTAAATGTGTGTGAAGAGTCTTTACATGTGGGGAGAGGAGGACCTGATCCCTAATCGAGACGCATTAATGTGGATGCGATTAAACCCGTGCAGGAGAGTCAGTGCCGCCTAAAGCGGATAATATCTCGACATGGGAGAAGGAATTCCTCAAGCCATGTGTTCAGGCAATTTATTGTTGTTGTGTATGGTGTTGGGGGTAGTGAATGTTTGGAAAATCCTAATATATGGAAGTCGGAAGACCTAATTCCTAATCGAGATGCATTAATGTGGACGCGATTAAACCCGTGAAGGCGAGTCAGTGCCGCCTAAAGCGGATAATATCTCGGTATGGGAGAAGGAATTCCTAACTCATATAATTAGGGTTGTCGGTTGTTTCCTGTTATAACAGGAGCCCTGAGAGGTATCTTGCGGGGTGGTTGTTCGGATCCATTATTTTTCTGGGTTGGTTATTAATTCTCGAGGACGAGAATGTTTTGAGAGGTATCTGATGTAATGGCCCAGACCCCTCCGGTCCATTCCTTGTTGAAATCGATGTGGTCAACACGACGTGCGTTATAATGATAATTTTTTAATACTGATGATAACGTAAAAATATGTTAAATAATAATGATGATGACATAAATTGTGTGATTAATTAAACTAAAAAGAGAATAATCATGATAAAATGATTTAATGGGTGTTATTATTAATAATGATGTGAAGTAGGAAGGTGTGTGACCCATTATAGGTTGATAAATGAAACATGCGGTTGATTACTAATTGAGTAATTGTTGAAATTAAATTAGAATAATAATAATGGGTGTTGTGTTATTAATATTATTCATAATATTAATAATAATGAGAAATTAATGAAATGAGTCATGGTATTTATTGCAAACAAATAAATGAAGATGCACAGTGGAAGAATTGTGGTGCGTTAATAAAATTAAAGGTGAGTTCGTTATTATTATTATGTTAAATAATAATAATAATGGTGGCATAAAAATATGTTGGGTTTATTAAAATGAATGGTTTTAATTTAATAAAAGTGGTTCAATTTAATCAGTATGAAATAGAAATAAATAGAATTAAATAATTAAATTAATGGACGTTATGCGACATTTACGTGGCATGGTCAGATTCGGATATCCAACGAGGTTGTTTAACGTGGTCAATGCGATGAGAATAAATATTATCATTATTAAAAATAATGTTGGTGATGAGTTAATAAAATAAGTTGATGAATTGTTTTTATTATTGAAAAACAATAAATGACAATGATGGCGTAAAACTATGTGCAAAAGGTTAATGAAATTAAAGTTATTAAAAAGGGGTTTAATATTTAGTTATATTAATTTTGTTTTGTCGTGGTTATGGTTTTAATTAAATGGAATGGTTTTAATTTAATATGATAATAACCATGGTAAACTAATTTAATGAGATTAAATTAGAACATTAATGATGGGTGTTATTATTAATAATAACATGGAAGAGTTAGATTGGAGAGAAAATGATATAATAGAAAATTGAGAAATAATAAAAGAAAAAAAGGAAAGGCAATCAAGGAGGTGGGGCGTGATTGACATGGGTATAGGCAAGGCGCCACTTTTGTGGATCTTGATAAAATTGTGGAATAAAGATTGAAGATTGGAGAGAGGGAGGTATTATATGATAATAATGAAAATAAATAAATAAATATAAAAGGGAGAGTGATTTGCGGCTTGTGTGTGAAGTGTTCCATGTGTGGAATGAGTTTAAAGATATGAAATAAATAAATCAATTAAAAATAATAATATAATAATCATGTTAATGTTTTTGTAGGTAAAACACTTTTCCGACCATAACTTCTTCGTGCGACCTCGGTTTCATGAAACGTCAGTGGCAGTGCGACCCTGACTACGAGATGAAAATTATGAGTCCAATATTGTATGTCTTTTTTTAGGTTTTCAGATCGGGTACCCGAAATGCTTGTGAATTAATAGATTTAATATTATTATTAAATCTTTGACCCGTCATAACTCCCGCGTGCGGCGTCCGACTGGCTTCTCGTCAGTGGCGATGTGATTCTATAATTAATATGATCGATCCAAGTCCAATTTTGGATATTAAATTATGGTTCATGTTCCATGTCAATAAAATACCTATTATTAATTGAAGTTATTATTATTATTAAAACGCATGGAAACCGCGTGACGTGTCGTGTGTTGACCAGTCAAAACACGTAACGGGTGTACGGTCACACCGTGTATTCATCAATACACGCTGCATACTGTTTTACCTATTCGTTGCCTATATAAGAAAGGGTCGCGGATTATTTCCAGACCAATCGCTTCTTCTTCGCACGACGACACTCTTGGATGATCAAGAAGTCTTCCTCCTCTAACTTCTTTGTCCGAGCTCCGAATTACAATCCGTCAGCGGCCACAGGATCGTAGCGACAAGACGAAGCTTCTAAGCCCGGACTTGTCACCTTTCCTTCCGGCCTTCCTTCTCCAGCTTCCATCCTAGGAGGCGTTTGTCGGGTTTGGCGAAGGCGGAGGACACCGAAGGACGTCGTCGGAAGCGACGTGATCGGGACCTTTTGAGGTAGGGGTTTACCTTCGTCTCTCTTTTTGGTGCAACATGCAGGGTGGGATATTTTTCTTTTGTTCCATGGGATGCAGTTGAACTTTAAATAAGGATAATAACCGGATAAAGAAGGGTTTGGGGTTTTGTGCTGTTTCTATTGCCTTCTAGTTTCTTTATCTTCTGATTGTGATTTTTGGATTGAAAGGCCTTTGCCTACTGAAAATCAAGGCCGTTGGTGGCCTTTGTGTGCACAATTGATATCTGAATTGTTTGTGGTTGGTTTTGTTAAAACATGGAAAATGGATAAGCACGTAAAGACTAGCTGATTAAATGAGAATGAAAAACTTGTGTGATCACCCCGATAGAACAATGCTGGAATAATGAACATGTTGGTGGTTTGGTTGTTTTGTGGAAAATGCCTTTATTTATGAAAAGTGTTTTGATTATGAAAAGTGTTTTGAAGTAAAAGGTGTTTTCAAATGCGGAAATTTTTTGTGTGTGGAAAGGGTTTTATGTGTGGAACTTTGAAATAAATGAATGATGGAATGTTGTATGGTTGTGATAATCTCTTGTAAATGAAATGGCATGTGGTTGCTTGCGTTTTACCTAACCTTGGTTGTGGATGGCAGAGATATGTTTGTGAAAGGTTTTGTCTAGATGTTAGTTGCCAAGTAGTAATAATTTGTCAAACCATTGCAAGAAACATGAAAACCTAAATGGGGTTGGGGGATGACTGTTTGGTTGTTGATGCATGCTTCGTGGTAGCAGTGCTGAGGCACATGCTCAGTTTCTCTTTTTAAGAAGCCATAGGTTGGGCTATGTGTTTGGTATATGTATATATATAATTGTATCTTTGTGTTTTGTCGCACCACACCCATGTCAAGCACCTAGTGCCGAACACTCCCATTTTATGGGAGAGGGTGTTCCCCCTTAGTTACTAGCTACTTCCTGCTCCTTCTTTCATAGTCTATGATGGCTTGAGGTGACCTTACACCCAAGACTCTTCGGGTAGGTCTCGGAGGCTGTGATGGCTTGAGGCGACCTTTAGCCCAAGACTCTTCGAGCAGGCTTACCGTTCCCAAGAACCTTCGGGATGAGGCCCAGGTGTCTGCGGGCGGGTTAGTGGTTGTGGCCTAGGTGTGTGCGGGCGAGATGCGTGGTTGTGTGGCCCAGGTGTGTGCGGGCGAGATGCGTGGTTGTGAGGCCCAGGTGTGTGCAGGTGGGATGCGTGGTTTGGCCCGGGTGTGTGCGGGCAGGAAGAGTGTGGTAGCGTCAGGACATTTGTCGTTAGGAAGAGAAGCATCTATTTAAGTGGGAAATGGTGCGGGGTACCCAATACTTTTGTTCTATATATATACTAAACTTTTTTGTGTTACTTGATGAGTGTGACCAGTGAGACTGGGTGGATAGTTTTTCCTTGTTAGTTTCTGGTTCTTCTGTTTTCTCACGGGACCTTAGGGTGTCTCCCCACTTGTGCACGAGAGCTTTAGGTTTCCCTACTGAGTATACTTGTATGCTCACCCTACGTTTACTTTCAGGTTTCCAGGAGGACTACCAGGGCCGTGCGGGACCCTACTAGTCGGGCAGTTGGAGTTGTTGCAGTTGTCGTTCTCTTGTTTTCTTTGGCATTGTACTTTTGAGCTTCCTTGTACTTGTACCTTGTTATAAAAATTGTTTAAACATGCATGTGGGCTTGGTTTGGGTTTATTTATATACACTTGTTCTTTTCCCTTTTTTGGTGGTTGACTTGTCCTATTTCCCGATCCAAAATAATAAAAAGGGTAATGCCTCCCATATTTGTGAAAACTCATACCCTTGGTGCTAGTCGCCAACCCGGGGCCTACTGGAGGCGGGACTCGGGGGTCATTATCTCCCTTTCACCATTTCCAGCTCAGGAGGGGCATCTTTGGTGGGAGGGGGTCGTGACATGAAGGATGAGAGACCAAATCTGTAACTCCCTAAGATTTCATAGTAAGTTATTTTCTTTAAACTAATTCAATAGCTTGCGTTACACGCAACACCGAGTTCGAGCGCACCATGACTTACAAAACTAGTAGTTCAAAAAGGGGTTATGAATATTATTAACTAAATATTTAATTTTATATACTTCATATAATTTTAACATCTATCTTATCTGTTTCATAGAAATAATATAAGAACAAATTCCATTTTTCAGATAAAGGAAGTATTTTTCCGAAAATGTAATTTTTTCACCTTTTAATGGTGAACCCTTTTTAAAACCAATATTTAACACTTTTATATATTCAATTTCACAAAATAAACTTCTTCTTTAGAATAACGACATAAAAATTATTTTTGATAGATTTTTTGTGTTTTTCTGAAAACTTTCACATTTTGGTGAATAATGAAAAAAATACTAAATTTTAATAGAAAACAACTTTTCTAATCAAAATAAATTATAGTATTAAATTAAAAACTTTAATGGTTTTGAAGTATAATTATATTATATTTTTATCATTTAATACAATTTAGGTCATTATAAGTAATTTCACATTTATATTTCACATAAACACATGTCAATCTTTTGATAGTTTTTACTTTTTAAAAGCCCGTTCTTTTGGTTTTGACAATAAAAATTAATATTAAATTAATTAATAAAAATTCTATTTTTTTAATTTTTTAAAATTGAATTCATTTTTTAATTCGGAATATCAAAATTATCTTAGGGTGAATTTTTGGTATTTTTCTGAAAACTTTCAATTTTTGATGAATAGTGAAAAATACTCTGTTATTCTTTACAAACTGAATTTTATTTAAATAAATATTTATTTTATTTAAATTTATTTTAAGTAAAAATAGATACATCATACATATATTAGTTCAATTTAATTAATTGGAGTCGTTTTATAATAAAATTAGATGTATAAAAATTTATTGAAAATTTTAACGTCTTTTACCCACCTTCTTGGTACGTTAGAAAATTTGCATAAAATGTAATATTACTACTTCTATGGACTGAATTTATAAATTCTAAGAGACACGTTTGACATAAGTATGTAAAATTTGGTTCAATAATATTAAAATAATTTTTGGTCAATAATAAATTTTGACGTTTATTTACCACTTTTAAAAGTAAATAGGGTAATTAAAGGTACAAATGATATTATAATTACCCTAACACATGTCCTAATTCTATTGAATAAGTTTTCTTTTTGACCAAAACCAACCTTAGGAATAAAATATTATCCTTTTGGCCCACTTGGATTAGATTAGTTCATTTATTATTATTTTAGTTAAAGAAGGGTTAAATGTGTTAAATTCAATGTTTAATAACAAAACCATTTTTAATATATGGTTATAAATTATATAAATTCTACTATAAATATTAATTATAAATATAAAAACATTTCCTACATAATATTAGATTATTAATAATTTTATAGATTGAAAATTTAAATTTAATTATCACACAATAATGATGCAGTAATTACCTTACTAATGAAATATTAAAATAATTAATATTATAAGTATCCAAATAAATATAAATTTAGACTTATGAAGAATTAAACTAATTATATAGGTTAATATTACATTTTATGGTTGATTAAATAAATTTTATTCTAATTAATCAAGTTTTTAGGACTTTAACAAAAATCAAATACCAAATAGTGTCAAAATTGACATAAATGTGTTTTTAAAACAAACACTATATTATTAATTGATATAATATTCCTAATAATATATGGTTCTAAAAAAGGAATTATATGAGGTTATATATATCAATAATTAACCACTTGAGTATCTATTGTCATTTTATAGTAATTTTATTGACCATTTATTATAATAATACAAGAATACATGGTAAAAGGTAACCAATTAAACTAAGACTTAAATCTAAAATATAAGGTTAATATAGTGACGTAAACCTATCTAAAACCTATTGGTTGAGAGGTTTTATACCCATAACCACCTTAACCTATAAATAAATCCATTTTTATCCGTTAGAAACCGAAAATTAATTTATAATAAAATATTATTTCACGTTTTTCTTAAAGTGACTCTCACCTCTCTTATAAATGGGTACATCCGCTTCTCTTAATTTCAAACCTCCAAAGCCATTTGTCTCAGCCAAAATAAACCAACATATCCTAGAAACTACTTTAACTACATCCTATATTCCTTCCTTTGATCATAAATCCAAACTAAAGAGACCTTTTGATTTAATCCAAAGGAAGCACCCGAAGAAGAGGTAATAATTTCATCACCTCTTTCAAGGTTATCTACTTCTTCCAATTCATCTTTCATAGTTGTTTCCATTCCAAAATAATAACTCTAGTACCTTATAAATATTTTTATGTTATTATAAATATGGTACAACCATATTCATTATTCTATATATCCTATGAATGACTAAGTCATCATATATGCGTATGTACGGATTACCGTCTCCACATCGTGGTGTAGTTGTTATTAAAACCTTCAATATTTGGATGGTTATGATAATGATTTATAATTTATCTAAATAATAAATATAAAATTTCAATTATTCTGTATATATTATATAAAATACAATTATATACGATCTCACCTTCAATTGAATGATATTGTCACTCGTGTGTATTTACAGATTACCGTCTCCACAAATGTGATGAGATTCATTACCCATCATAACAATTCAAGAATAATTTTCATTTTATGATTAAAAAAATGTTTAAGAACTTAATATAATTCTAGATATGAATCAAATACATTCTAACCACAACAATCATGACTTAGGTAACAAAACATATAAAGGAAAACGAATCGGTTAACACCTGATGCAATGATACTACTAAAATATTGTTAACAAAGAAATATCAAAAGATCATATATGATGTCATATTTATGTATGTGGTTAATTTATAATTTAATAACAATTATTTAACTATTATTAAGTTGGTTAACATTCCTTAACTAAGAAAAATTACAAGGTAAGGGGTTTTCATCTCACTTTTATTCCTGTGAGATTCAAGCTATATTTACCACTATTAACTTTTATGTGGTGTTTGTACTTACCATGATTGTATATTTGTATAATATAATTAAATTTATGGGTATTTAAATCATCATTTTATGATCCTTCTTTCATGGGGTGTATGTTTCATAAGTTACCAAATTGGAAAAGGGGTTTCAAATTTCAATTTCCACTCATTCGATTCTACACAAACTTCATTGATTATTTTACTCCAAGATTATGTGTAAAGTCGCTATTTATTTACTTATGTAGTAATTTCCACTCCCCTTTGTGTGGATTTACTTCTGATACACATAATAAATCCATTTATAAATTCCCAAGTCGTCAATATGAACTTGATAAGAGTAATTTTAAATCAATTTATATTCATTGAGTTAAACATCCAAGTCATTGGTGTTGTTTTTATAAGAATATGTGTGAATATCCTCTAATGGATTTACATTAAATATCCAATCATATTGAGTGTATTTATATTTTTCACGCATAATAATTTCATTGATTTATCGTTAACCTAAGGATACAGTCTTTATAAGGGAATTCATCTCAACTTATATTCCATTGAGACTTCTTTGTTGTTATGCACCAATTAACTTTTATTTGGTGTATATACTGCACTTTGACATAGTATATCATGAATTACCTTGTTATAATTATATTATAATGTTCATATTACCTCAATTATGTTTTTTCAAGTGTCTCTCATTTGGTTATGAACTCTAACTAGAATATCAATTTAAATGTTTAAAAATGTATTCATCTAAATCATTCTCAGTAATGTACATGCATTAAAAATGGTTTTAAGGATTTATTTATATTCACATTAATGTTTTAAAATTAAAATTAATTTTTTTAAATGTGGTATGTGACACTTTGATTCAAAAATCTATTTTAAAAATCTTCCTAATAAACAGTGATACTTTTGAATGTTTTTTACAAAAAGGGGGATATTTATCTCAAATAGTTTTGATGACTATTTTCATAAATTATCAATATCCATCATTATTCTCAATTGAGGTTAATTTATTATAATAAATTTTCTATATTGTTTTGAATGAGTTATAGTTGACTTTGGATGTGATATTTTTATACCATTCATGGTTTTTGGTTAAAATATTGACATTTCATATGCTTGTTTTAATACGAATGTTTAGATTATGTTTCAACCTTTTCATATGAGGAATGAATTGGACTTAGTAAGTGATGGGTGGAGCCCACTATAGATCCTTGATGCATTCAAAGATCTCATTAGACAAACTAGTGTCTTTCCACAAGGCCTTAACAAAATATTATTTTTAGTCTTGGAAAGAGGCCTTGACTATATGGTTATAATGTCTAGCATTATGCATTACATAATTATGAATTTGGATATTGATATTACATTTGATTATTCGACAATTAGAATATCCATTTGAATAATTAAATAGCATTATTTGATTTATCTTTGCCTTATTATGCTGATGTTTATGTTTAAAAGGATTCTTATTTTGTCTTATACGTTGCCTTAAATGTTTATTCTTATTTATAACAGTTTCTGCTATATTGTTATCCTTTCTGAGAATCTAAGCTCACCCCTTTCTTATGTTTTATTTTCCCTAGGATTCAAAGAAGTATATTACGATTAACCTGCAAGAATAGGCTAAGGGATATAAGAGTGTTCAATGGGGAAACAATGTAGTTTTTTTTATGTAATGATGTAATGTAAAACATATGTATGTATCTAGTACTTCCAAGGATACTAAATTGATCAGTCTTTCGGGACATGATTCCTTGTATCATGCCATTGTTGTGTAATAATGCACCGATTCTGGGAAACTGGGGTCGGGGCATTACAGTTGGTTTTAGAGGAATATTAGTACAAACCTTGGAAGATAGATTTAGAAAAACTCTGATTATAAAACACTACCCTAAGATAGAAATTGAGGATTAGTATATAAGAACATCCAAAAAATTTGGTAATATAAATATTATGTGGGTTTTCCAAGCAATACATCACTATCTAGATACGAGAAGGTAGACGCAGCTCTGGCACAAATGTACCTTGGAGTGAAAACTCTGACAAAGAGTTTCGGGCTTGACTTGGGGTATCCTGGTACACGAGAATGGGCCTTGATGCACTCTTGGTTACGAAACACTCGAAGTATATACTTAAGATAATTCACATTTTCTTTACAAACTGATTAGAATGATTTTAATATAAGATGAGAATAAATAACCTTGGTTAATCCTATGGTGTTTTAGTTGAAAATAAGGTGTCATGATATTCTCTAACTGATCTTATGACTCATACTATGATTTATTGTGTTAGTCAATGGCTGGATTCCAAGGAAGTCATAGTAACATTGAACATCATGTACAAGGTGGGTACGGTGGTGGAAATGAGAAAAGAAATGGAATATTGATAGGTGTTAAAGATATAGTGTTCATGATGAATTAGTTTTCCAAAAATATGATAAAAACATATATATTATCCAACTTCCAGACTCAAAAAATAAAGGAATGGTGGTGAATGATAAGAGATACAGCAGTGGAAACTGTGGAGGAAAGAAAGCTCAATTTCCATCATGCCAGAAATGTGGAAGGAGACACCTAGAAAAGTGTCTCAATAGAACAAATAAATTCTTTATGTGTGGGAAAGAAGGACATAAAGTAAAGAATTGCCGAGGAAAAATTAAGAGTACTATGGAAAAAATAAAAATGATCCTAGGAATCCAATTACAGTCATTTTCTATAAATGTAAGGGACCTTGGCATTACCCGATTCAATGCCCTATACAATTGGATAACCTCTAAGTCAAGGAAGAACATATGTGGAAATAAATGCATGGAGAAATGTTTAAAAGTATGGGATTACATTGGAAGAATATTCTCTTGTATGTGTAACCATGTAGTTTTTTATATGAAAATGTTATTTGAGGAATAATTATCTTTTCTTTTTGTGGATATAGTTATAAATAATCGTTTTTGGTTATATGATCATTGAATATGAAGAAATTACAGGTTATTAATTTTTTGGATGAAAATGAAAGGTATGAGATAACATTTGTGGTTAAATTATGTTATGGTTATTTTGAGGAATTTATCTCATTTTGGGAGTGTTATAAAATATAGTTTTTGAAAAAGGACAGCACGCAGACGGTGTGAAAACTCATCGCGTCAGACAGAGCTGTGGGAATCGAACCCACAACCAGAGTGTGATTAGGATTTATTTCATACCATTAGACTACGTGATGTCCCTGTTTAGTGTGACTAATTCTTTTTAGTTAAATTATTTTATTAATCAATAATAAATTGATTTTCGATCTTATGTCTTATCAAATGAATATCCTTTGTATTGGAAAATGATTTGGTGATTGAGTGGTAAATGTTATTTTTGAAGATGTTCACCATGTTGAGAATACTATATGTCTAAGGAAAATACGAATACTATGGGATTTCATTTTAGTATTAATAGTGGATTCTTTTCTATGTTTTTATTGTGGATTTACGTATATTTTAGTTATTTATGGAAATAATTAACCTATCATATAGAATATGTGATTAGGTTAATTACTTTTAATTATGTGGATTTAAGAGTAGTCAATGTTATTTGGAAATACAATAAAACGTGGAAGACTGCATAATCAAATTCTTATGAGTTTTGGGTTTCAATCTTAGTTTAGATTATATTGAAAGATTTTAAGGAAAATTTTTTATTGAATGGTATTTATTGAACATTGGGTGTTGTTGGTTTAATTTTAGAAATTAAGATCAGTATTTCTTTCTCTAAAGAATTAATTTTTGGGGGTTTCATCTAATCTTGTACTAACCATTTGGGTTTTGGTTAATCTTTAAAGACAAGAGAAATATATAGTTTATCCTTTGTGGATCACGTGATTCTCTAGAAGTTGATTCTAGCACTTCAAGTGTGACCAAGTCATCTTGAATACTCATCATTTGAAAAAAAAGATGTGTTAGGGGTAGAAATTTATTAAATGATGAAACTCTACTTCAAAATTAATTATATCCCTTTATGTTCTTAGTCAATCACATGAATAAATTCCTCAACTTTATGAAATGGAACTTAAAACAAAAAAACATTTTCTGTTTAATTTTCATATTGGGAAACTGGTGAATGTTTATCCCATCAAAGGTTTGTGGTTTTCCTATGGTTAACTTTCTCCTGATCATGTTTTCTATCCCCTTCCATCAGAATATGACACTTAGTTTATCTTCTATATCCATATTTTCCTACATGAAATCCTATTATGAGTTATCTCGGGTGACATTTGTACTTCTCTTTCTTTCTATTTAGGTTATAGTTTTATTTAATCTTTTTCTGAAGTTATACTTTCAATACAGTTCCTCAAACCAATTTTAAAATTTTTAGGATGCAATTTCCAAAAGGGGGAAGAATGAAACACCCTAATATTTCATAGTAAGTTATTTTCTTTAAAGTAATTCAATAACTTGTGCTACAAGAAACATCGAGTTCGAACGCACCATGACTTACCAATCAAGCATTTCAAAAAGACATTATGAATAGTATTAACTAAATTTTGAATTTTATATACTCCATATAATTTTAACATCCAAAATATTGGTTTCTTTGAAATAATATAAGAACAATTTCAATTTTTCAGATAAAGGAAGTATTTTTCAGAAAATGAAATTTTATCACCTTTTAATGGAGAACCCTTTTAAAATAAAATATTTGACTCTTTTATATATTAAATTTGAAAAAATAAAATATTACTTCGAATCAGTAAATAAAAATTTAGTTTCGATAGATTTTTGGTGTTTTTCTGATAACATTCACATTTTGGTGAAGTGTGAAAAATACAAAATTTTAATTGAAAACAACTTTTTTTAATAAAAATAATTTATACTGTTAAATTAAAATTTTGAATGGTTTAGAAGTATAATTAGATTATATTTTTTTCATTTAACACAATTTAGGTCATTATAAGTAATTTCACAATTAAATTTGAAATAAACACATGTTAATCTTTTGATAGTTTTTTACTTTTTAAAAACCATCTCTTTAGGTTTTAACAATGGCAATTAATATGAAATTAATTAATGAAAATTCTATGTTTTTAATTTGGTAAAATAGAATTCATTTTTGAATTCATAATATCAAAATTAGCTTAGGGTGAAGTTTTGGTATTTTTTTGAAAACTTTCAATTTTGATAAATAGTGAAAACACATCGTTTTTGTTTAAATCGACTTTTTTATTTAAATAATTATTTATTTTATTTAAATTTATTTTATGTAAAAATAGATACATAATGTATATATTAGTTTAATTTAATTCATTTGAGTTATTTTATAATAAAATTCGATGTATAAAAGTTTATTGAAATTTTTAACGTCTTTTACCCACCTTCTAGGCATGTTAGCAAATTTGCATAAAATGTAATTTTACTACTTCTATGGATTGAATTTATAAAATCCTAAAAACATGGCTTACATCATTAGGTAAAATTTGGTTTAATAAGATTAAAATAATTTTTGTTGAATAGTAACTTTTGACATTTATTTACCACTGTTAAAAGTAAATAGGGTAATTAAAGAAAAAAATGCTATTATAATTACCATAACACAACTCCTAATTCTATTGGATAAGTTTTTTTTCGACCAAAATGATAATTAGGAATAAAATATGATCCTTTTTGACCACATGGATTATATTAGGACATTTATTATAATTTTATTTAAAGAAGAGTTAAAAGTGTAAAATTCAAAGTTTAATAACTAAACCATTTTTAATATGGGGTTATACACAAGATATGTTCGACAATAAATATTAGTTAGAAATATAAAAACATTTCCTATATAATGGTATTTTATTTATAATTTTTATAAATTGAAAATTTAAATTTAATTATGACATAATAATGATGCAGTAATTACCTTAGAAATGAAATATTAAAATAATTGATATTATAAGTATCCAAATAAATGTAAATTGAGACTTCTGATAAATTCCAAATATTTTATAGGTTAATATGAATTGTTAGGGTTGATTAAATAAATTTTATTTGAATTAATCAAGCTGTTAGGACTTTAAAAAATATCAAATACCAAATAGTGTCAAAATTGAAATAAATTAGTTTTTACAACAAATACTATATTATTAATTGATATAATATTCCTAAAAAATTAAGGTTCTACCAAAATACATATATAAGGTTATATATATCAATAATGAACCACTTGGGGTTCTCTTGGTTTTTTATAATAATTTTATTAACCATTAATTATAATAATTCAAGAATACATGGTAAAAGTTTAACTATTTAACTAAGAGTTAAATCTAAAAGATAAGGTTAATATGGTGACCTAAATCTATCTAAAACCTATTGTCTGAGATGTTTTCGACCCATAACCACCTTGACCTAGAAATAAATCTATTTGGAGACATTATAAATGTAACACCTCATGCTTCTACGGTACGCTTCTCTTTGAATAATGTGATAGCGTGTGTTGTACGCAACATCAAGTTCTAACACACCAAAACCAATCAAATTAGCCGTTATGAATAGTAATACCCACTTTTTGAAATTTATAAATTTTATTTTTCAAAATGGACTTCATTTTTGGATTCGGAATATCGAAATTATCCTAGGGTAAATTTTTTGGTAATTTTCTGAAAAACAGCATTTTTTGATGAATAGTAAAACCACTAAGTGGTAGTTAAAAAACTGAATTTTTCATAAAACTTAATTTTACCACTTCTATGAATAGAATTTTAAAAATCCGAGAGGCACAGTTAATATCCAGGAGTAAAATGTGGTTCAATGAGATGAAAATAATTTTTGGTGAATAGTAACTTTTTACTTTTATGTACCACGGTTAAAAGTAAATAGCGTAATTAAGGGTAAAAATGATATTAATATTACACTAAAACGTGTTATAATTCTATTTTAGAAGTGTATCTCAACCAAAAACAACATTAGGAATAAAATATTATCATTTAGGTCCACTTGGATTAGATTAGGACATTTATTATTATTTAATTCAAGGAAGAGTTAAAAGAGTTAAAATCAAAGTTTATTTACTAAAACATTTTTAATATAGGGTTATAGATAAGTTAAATTCTATTGTAAATATTCATTAGAAATATAAACAGTTTTCCTATATAATGGTATTTTATTTATAATTTTTAGACATTAAATAATTTAATTTATTTATGACACAATGGTGTTGTAGTAATTACCTAATTAATGAAATATTAAAATAATTGATATTATAAATATCAAAATAAATGTCATTTGAGACTTTTTATGAATTATACTAATTTTATAGGTTAATATGACATATTAGGATTTATTATATAAATTTTTTTCGAAATAATAATGCTGTGATGAATTTATCAAAAACAAAATACCCAATAGTGCCAAAATTGGCATAAAAGAGTTTTTAAAACAAATATTATATTATTAATTTATATTCAATTCCTAAAAATCTAAGGTTCGGCCAAAAAACTTATATAATTATATTTGTATAATTAATGGACCACTTGGGGGACTCTTGGAGCTATATAGTAAGTTTATTAACTATATAATATAAAAATATAAAGTGACATGGTAAGTGTCAAACTAATTAACTAAGAGTTAAAACTAAAAGATAAGTTTAATATAATGACCCAAACCTGTCTAAATTATATTGGTTGAGTGGTTTTCGACCCATCCCCACCTTAAACTTTAAATAATTCACTTTGGAACCATTAGAAACCGAATATGAATTTATTATAAAATAATATTTCTAGCTTTGCCAAAGGTGCCCCTCACCCCTCTTATAAAAGGGCACTCCCCCTTCTCTCTAATTCACACATTCAAAGACTTTTGGCTCAGACAAATCCTACCCAAATACTCTCTAAACTTCCCTCACTTAAACCTAGAGGCCTTATTTTGATCATAAATCCAACCTAAGGAGTCCTTTTGATCAAATCAAAAGGAAGAACCCGAAGAAGAGGTAATGTTTTCACCACCCTCTTTCAAGTTCCTTTCTTCTTCAACTTCTTATTTATTTGTTATTCCCATTATAAAATAATAACTCCAGTATATTATATATAATGTGATGTTATTATAAATATGGTACAACCATATTCAGTATTCTATCCATCCTTTGAGTGACAGGTCACCATACGTGTGTACGTACGGCTTACCGTCTCCACGTCGTGGTGTAATTGTTATTAAATAAATTATTATTTGTATGGGTATAATAATGATATGTAATTCATGTAAATAATAAATATAACATGATAGTGATTATTTATATATGATATACCATCCAATTATATATTATTTTAATATCAAAAGAATGATATTGTCGCTCGTGCGTACGTACGGACTACCATCTCCACGAACGCGATGAGATTCATTCTCTATTGTATCCATTCAAGTCTAATTCTCATTTGATGATTAATAATAGTATCTAAAGACTTGATATCATTCTGGATATGAATAATATACAACCTAACCATGAAAAACACGGCTTACGTAACCAAACATATAAAAAACGAGTAAGTTAACACCCAAAACAATGATAATACTAAGATATTATTAACAAATCAATGTTAAAAGATCATATATGATATCATATTAATGTATATGATTCATGTATAATTTAATAACAATTATTTAACCATTATACAGGAGTTTAACCTACCCTCAACCAATTAAAAGTACAAGGTAAGGGTTTATTTCACAATCTCTTCATTATCCGATGTTGTTTATACGTAATTATCTATTGGGACCTATTTATCATCCACATCCATGTTTCATAAAAATGTGTTTCAAAACATTCTTAATATTTTCCAAAATATGGGTTAAAGTTATTTATACCCTTGTTTGACTTTTTATAAGAATTTTATAAAGGAATCTTTCCATCGTTTTCCAAACAAGGTTCTTTTTAACTTTTTCGACAGAATTAAGGTAAGAATGTCTTTTTTTAACTTATACGGCGGGTGCAGATATTTTATGCCATTATAAAATCTTTTAAGCTTTCCTTATAAGATTCTAAGAATATTTTTAATGTAAAAGTTTTATTTTATAATTATGTGAATTTTAAATGATTTCAAAAAAGATATATTTCTCTCAAATAGTTTTGATTTCATCTATGTCAACATCCTTTGACGGATTTTAAGCTTATTTGAAGTGTACTTATTATTATACAAATCTTCCATATTGTATTGAAGGTTTTGTGATATGTTTTACTATTGATGTGTTATTTTTATACCATTCATGGTTTATGTAGAAAGTATTGACATTTTGATTGCTAGTTTTAATACGAATGTTTATGTTATGTTTAAACCTATTCATATGAGGAATGCATTGGACTTAATAAGTGATGGGTAGAGCCCGCTATAGCTCCTCGATGCATCGGTAGGTTTCATGAGACAAACTACTGTCTTGGCACAAGGCCTTGAAAAAAATTTATTTTTAGTCATGGCATGATGTCTTGGCTACGTGGTTATGATTGTCTAGCATTATGCATTCCATCATTATAAAAGTAGTTATTGATATTGCATGTGATTATTCGACTAGTAGAATATCCATGTGAATAATTATATGGAATTATTTCATTTTATTTCTTCCATATTATGTTGATGTTCAAGTTTTAAAAGGCTTTTGTTTTAGTTATACATTGCCTTAAATGTTTATGCTTATTTATGAATGTTTCCGCTATATTGTTATCCTTACTAAGAATTTGAGCTCACCCCTTTCAATGATTTATTTTTCCTAGGATGTGAAGAAGTAATTTATGAATGACCTGTAGGGATAGTATGGGGGGCATGAGTGTGGACTATGGAGACTATGTTGTTGTAGTTTTCATGTTTATGATGTAATGTAAAGCTTTATGAATATATCTAGTGTTTCCAAGGCTACTAAACTAATCGATATTTCGAGACTTGATCTATCTTTTGATCATGCCAATGTTAGGTAATAATGCACCGACTCTGGGTAACAGGGGTCCGGGCGTTACAGTTGGTATCAGAGGAAGTTTAGTCCAAACCTTGGAAGCTAGATTTAGATATACTCTGATTAGAGAACATAGATTTAAGATAGACTTTGAGGATTAGTATAGAAGAACTTCTTAGGATTTCGGTATTATAGAGATTTTGTGAGTTTTCCAAGAAATACATCCTGGTCTGAATATGAGATGGTTGAGGTGGCTCTGGAACAGATGTACCTAGGGGTAAAACCCGAAAACACCGCTTTGAGCTAGACTCGAACAGGAACTGGTGCACGACAACGGCACTTGTTGCACTCTTGGTTACGACACTCCCGGGGGATATGCTTAGGATAACTATCATTTTCATTACAAATAATTATTAAGGGTTTATGAGTATATACGTCCTCAATGAAAACATTTTTATGATTATGGATTATAGCCATAAATAGTTTAATTTATGTTAAGTTTTTCATAAGTATGGAATTATGTATTTTGATTCATAAACTGATCTAGTTTATGCCATTGTTTAGCAATGGAACCTATTAGAAGAAATGGAAACCGTATCAATGCACGCACTCCATGTAGGGATTTCCCCCTGCTCAAGATAATTATAGTGGAGCTGGTGATGCAACTGGTGCTGATTAGCTAATCACCATACTGGGATAACTCACTCAAGTTATGAATAATAACCTTACCTGTATGGAGCACCCCGATCCACAGTGTGGAGGATCAATGTTAGATCGCTTCATGAGGCAGAAACCACTAACTTTTAGTGGGAGTAAAAATCCATTTGTATCTGAGCAATGGATAAGTTCCCTAGAGAAAATATTTCAGGCTTTGGGGAGTAGTGAAAGGGAAAACATTGTCAGGGTAGTTTATCACCTCATTGGAGATTCTGATCAATGGTGGTCATTGATTCAAAACACGAAGGAAGATGATGAAGTATCAAATATGGAATGGAGGGAGTTCAAATATCTGTTTTTAGAAAAATATTTTCCTCGTGGCCATCGAGCTGATATGGAAAGGCAATTTCTGAGTCTGAGACAAAAGGAGGATGAGAATGTCATGAAGTATGAGGCTAACTTTACAAGGTTAACAAGGTATGTTGGAGATTATATACGTAACCCAAGAAGTAATATTTATCGTTTCTTTTATGGGTTAAAACAATTTCTCCATCGAGAATTAGTCTCACAATCCTTCTCATCGTACGAAGACATTGTCTCTTGTGCTATCAAGACTGAAAAGGAATTCTCTAAGTTATATGACTTTAAAAAAAAGCAAGAGAAGAAGGGATCTGCTGATCAATCTGGGAATGGAAATAAGGGGAAGAAGGGAAATGATGAATATCCATCCTGCAGTAAATGTGAGAAGAAACACCTCGGTAGATGCTTAAAAGGAATGGGAGTCTGTTACATGTGTGGTGAAAAAGGCCACCAAGCTCGTGATTGCAAGGAGAAGAAGAAAGCTAATGATGTCCAATGCTGCAATTGCAGGAAGATGGGACATTATGAAAATTAATGTCCTAAGTGTCAGGGGAACTTACCTTAGAAAAGGCCAAGGGATCAAGGCCAAGCTTATTCTATCACTACTGCTGAGGTAGAAGCTCCGAAAGACATAGTGGTCGGTAATTTAATGGTTTCCTCAAGTTTAGCAAATGCATTATTTGATTCTGGATCATCGCATTGTTTCATATCTTCCCAGTTTTCTAAGAAAATTATAAATTTTCAATTTGATTTAACAAAGGAGTTGTCAGTTAAAACTCCTAAGTTAAGTATCATTGCAACAAAGTTTTGTGAATAAGTCCCCATTAAAGCACATAAATGTTCTTTATCTGCTGATCTCATCATCATACCTATGATTGAGTTTGATATAATCCCTTGTATGGATTGGATTTCAGACCATGATGTGAAGATTTATTATAAGAAGAAGGAGGTTATGATTTTTGATGATGATGATAAGGAACACCTTATCTTTGGAGAAGAATCGTCACCACCTAATTGTTATCTAGATCCACCTCCAGTAGCTCAAATAAATTCAATAATTGGGGAGGAAGAGAATGAAATGACTGTGGGTAAGGAAAGTAATTTTCAAATAGAGGATGTACCTATTGTGAAAGAATATGTAGATTTGTTTCTGGAAGATTTACCTGGACATCCTCTAGAACGAGAAGTGAAGTTTTCCATTCATTTAATTCCTGGATCAAGGCCTATATCGAAGACCGCTTATAGAACGAACACTGTGGAATTATTTGAACTAAAGAAACAACTAGAGGAATTTAGTAATAAGGGATTTATTCACCCTAGTTTTTCTCCATGGGGAACCTGTGTTCTTTTTGTTAAAAATAAATATGGATCTATGAGGTTGTGTATTGACTACAGGGAGATCAATGCTATAACAATAAAGAACAAGTATCCCCTATCTCTCATTGATGATTTATTTGACCAACTGAATGGAGATCAATAGTTTTCAAAGATTGAAATTCGATATCGATACCATCAGTTGTGTGTGAAGAAGGAAGACATTCCGAAGATAGAATTTCGAACAAGGTATAGGCATTACGAGTTTAAGATAATTCCTTTTGGGCGGACTAATGGACCCTTTGTATTCATGGATCTGATGAATAGAGTATTCAAGGAATATCTCGATGATTTTGTGGTGGTATTTATTGATGATATCTTAGTATACTCCAAAAGCTATGAAGATCCTGAGAATCAATTGCGCATTATCCTGAAGACTCTGAGAAGACATAAATTATATGGGAAGTTTAGCAAGTGTGAATTCTGGCTTCAGGAGATTTATTTTCTTGGCCATATTGTCTCTAAAGATGGAATCTCTGTTGATCCTTCTAAGACCAAGGAAATCCATGAATGGTCTACACCGATGAGTATAACTGAGGTACGCAGTTTTATTTGTTTAACAAGTTATTATCGCCGTTTCGTCCAGAATTTTTCCCGATTGGCTAACCCATTAACAAAGCTCACACGTAAGGGGGTTAAATTTGTTTGGAAAAAAGTGTGTGAAGAATTTTTCGAAGAACTGAAGAGAAGATTAGTCAATGCTCTTATATTGAATCTATCATCGGGGAATTATGGGTTCGTTATTTATAGTGATTCATCGAAGAAAGGACTTGGTCGTGTCCTTATGCAGAATGATAGGGTTATTGCCTATGCATCACGATAGTTGAAAATTCATGAGAAAAACTATCCTACTCATGATCTTCAGTTAGCTGCAGTAATATTTGCATTGAATATATGGATACATTATCTCTATGGTGAAAAATGTGAGATTTATAATGATCACAAGAGTTTGAAGTATATTTTATCAAAAAAAGAACTCAACATGAGGTAAAGGAGATGGATTGAATTACTCCAGGATTATGATTGCACGATACACTACCACCCAGGAAAGGAAAAAAAGGCGGCAGATGCTTTGATCAGAAAAGTTCATGGAGTTTTGAACAATATGATAATTGAAAGGGATCCAATTTTCATAGATCTAGTGAAGATGGACATGGGAATAACCATGAAAGGTGAAACATCAATGCTTTTTCAATTGGTTGCCAGACCATCTTTACTAGAAAGGATTAAGATTTCTCAGGCTGATGATGAAGAATTTCAAAAGAAGATTAAAGTTGTGAATGATGGGAGATTGAATGACTTTGAGTATGAAGATGGAATTTTTAAATTTGGGAAGAGACATTGTGTTCCCAATATACCTAATCTAAAAAGGGAATTGTTGGACGATGCTCATAGTTCCAATTTCTCTATACACCCTGGGAGCACCAAAATGTATAGAGACTTGAAGGAACATTTTTGGTGGGACAACATGAAGAGGGAGATTGCTGATTTTGTATCAAGATGTATGGTTTTTCAACAAGTGAAAGCTGGAAGGCAATAGCCTAGAGGAGTCATGCAACCTCTTCCCATACCGGAGTGGAAATGGTACAATATTACGATGGAATTTTTCCTGGGGCTACCAAAGACACCTAGAAGGAACGATGCAATATGGGTTATTATTGATCATCTTACCAAGTCAACACATTTTATTACTATAAGAGAAGATCTACCACTGGAAAGTCTAGAAAGACTATATATTAATGAATTGGTGAGACTTCATGGAGTACCCCTATTGATTGTTTCTAATCGTGATCCCTGTTTTACTTCAAGATTCTGGAAGAATCTTCAGAAATCCCTAGATACAGAACTTCAATTGGGCACTGCCTACCACCTTCAAACAGATGGACAATCAGAACAGACTTTTCAAACATTAGAAGAGATGTTGAGATCCTGCTCACTTGACATTCAGGGTATGTGGGATCAATATTTACCTCTGGTAGAATTTTCCTATAATAATAGCTTCTATTCTAGTATTCAGATGGCACTATATGAAGCGTTATACAGAAAGAGATGTCGCACACCAACCTTTTGGGATGACGTTGGTGAATGAAAACTTGTAGGCCCGGAACTGGTGGAGGAAACCATGGAAAAGGTAAAGGTAATCCAAAACCACATCAATGAATCTCAAAGTAGGCAGAAGAGCTATGTCGATAAACGAAGGAAGGATTTGGAATTTCATGTAGGAGATCATGTTTTCTTGAAGGTATCTCCATGGAAAGGAATTATACATTTCGATAAGAGGGGTAAATTGAGTCCCAGGTACATCGGACCTTTTGAAATTATAGAATGAATTGGGATTGTAGCTTACCGTTTGACAATGCCACCAAGTCTCTCCAAAGTTCACGATGTGTTCCACGTATCACTGTTGAGGAAATACATGCCTAACCCAATGCATGTACTCACCTATGAAAAATTAGAACTGGAACCCGATCTGTCTTATTGTGAAGAGCCCGTCAGGATTCTTGATACGAGAGAATAACTACTGAGAAACAGGATGACTCATCTGGTAAATGTTTTGTAGAGAACCCATAAGATGGAAGAGGCAATGTGGGAACCCGAGAAACTTATGATGAAGAACCACCCGAGTCTTTTCAAGCGGTATTATTCTAGAAATTTTGAGAATGAAATCATTTGAAGGAGGGGAGAATGTAACACCCCAAGCTTCTACGGTATGCTTGTCTTTGAATAATGTGATAGCGTGTGTTGTACGCAACATCGAGTTCTAACACACCACAACCAATCAAACTAGCCGTTATGAAAAGTAATACCCACTTTTTGAAATTTATAAAATTTATTTTTCAAAATGGACTTCATTTTGGGATTCGGAATATCGAAATTAGCCTAGGGTGAATTTTTGGTATTTTTCTGAAAAACATCATTTTTTGATGAATAGTGAAACCACTAAGTGGTAGTTAAAAAACAGAATTTTACATGAAACATAATTTTACCACTTCTGTGAATGGAATTTCAAAAATCCAAGAGACACGGTTAATGTCAAGGAGTAAAATGTTGTTCCATGAGATGAAAATAATTATTGGTGAATAGTAACTTTTTACTTTTATGTACCACGGTTAAAAGTAAATAGGGTAATTGAGGGTAAAAATGATATTAATATTACCCTAACACATGTCCTAATTATATTGGACAAGTGTATCTCGACCAAAAAAACCTTAGGAATAAAATATTATCATTCAGGTCCACTTGGATTAGATTAGGACATTTATTATTATTTAATTCAAAGAAGAGTTAAAAGAGTTAAAATCAAAGTTTATTTACTAAAACATTTTTAATATAAGGTTATACATAAGTTAAATATTATTTTAAATATTCATTAGAAAGATAAAAAGATTTCCTACATAATGGTATTTTATTTATAATTTTTAGACATTAAATAATTTATTTTATTTGTGACACAATAGTTATGCAGTAATTACCTAATTAATGAAATATTAAAATAATTGATATTATAAATATTAAAATAAATGTAATTTGAGACTTTTTATGAATTACACTAATTTTAGAGGTTAATATGACATATTAGGATTGATTATATAAATTTTCTTCGAAGTAATAATGCTATTATGAATTTATCAAAAACAAAATACCCAATAGTGTCAAAATTGACATAAAAGAGTTTTTAAAACAAATATTATATTATTAATTTATATTCAATTCCTAAAAATATAAGGTTCGGACAAGAGGCTAATATCATGATAGGTGTATCATTAGTGGACCACTTGGGGGTCTCTTGGAGGTATATAGTAAGTTTATTAACTATATAATATAAAAATATAAAGTGACATGGTAAGTGTCAAACTAATTAACTAAGAGTTAAAACCAAAAGATAAGGTTAATATAATGACCCAAACCTGTCTAAATTCTATTGGTTGAGTGGTTTTCATCCCATCCCCACCTTAACCTTTATATAATCCACTTTGTAACCATTAGAAACCGAATATGAATTTATTATAAAATAATATTTCTAGCTTTTCCAAAGGTGCCCCTCACCCCTCATATAAAAGGGAACTCCCACTTCTCTCTAATTCACACATTCAAAGCCTTTTGTATCGGCCAACCCCTAACCAAATACTCTCTAAACTTCTCTCACTTCAACCTAGAGGCCTTAGTTTGATCAGAAAGCCAACCTAAGGAGTCCTTTTGATCAAATCAAAAGGAAGATCCCAAAGAAGAGGTAATGTTTTCAGAACCCTCTTTCAAGTTCCTTTCTTCTTCAACTTCTTCTTTCTTTGTTATTACCATTATAAAATAATAACTCCAGTATCTTATAAATATTGTGATGTTATTATAAATATGGTACATCCATATTCAGTATTATATCCATCCTTTGAATGACATGTCACCATACGTGCGTACGTACGGCTTACCGTCTCCACATCATGGTGTAATTGTTATTCAATAAATTATTATTTGGATGGGTATAATAATGATGTGTAATTCATGTAAATAATAAATATAACATAATAATTATTCTTTATATATGATATACCATCCAATTATATATTATTTTAATATTAAAAGAATGATATTGTCGCTCGTACGTACGTACGGACTACCATCTCCACGAACGCGATGAGATTCATTCTTCATCGTATCAATTCAAGTCTAAATCTCATTTGATGATTAATAATAGTATCTAAGGACTTGATATCATTCTGTATATAAATAATATACAACCTATCCATGACAAACACGGCTTACGTAACAAAACATATAAAAGAAAACGAGTAAGTTAACACCTGAAACAACGATAATACTAAGATATTATTGTCAAATCAATGTTAAAAGATCATATATGATATCATATTAATGTATATGATTCTTGTATAATTTCATAACAATTATTTCACCATTATAAAGGATTTTAACCTACTCTTAACCATGGAAAGGTGCAAGGTAAGGGTTTATTTCACAATCTCTTCATTATCCGAGATTGTTTATACGTAATTATCTACTGGGACCTCTTTATCATCCACATCCATGTTTCTTCAAAATGTGTTTCAAAAAATTCTTAATATTTTAAATAATATGGGTTAAATTCATTTATAACCTTATTTTACTTTTTATAAAAAGTTTATAAAGTAATCTTTCCATCGTTTTCCAAACAACGTCCTTTTTAAGCTTTTCAACAGAATTAAGGTAAGAATGTCTTTTTTTAACTTATACGGAGGGTGCGGCTATTTTCCGCCGTTATAAAATCTTCAAAGCTTCCCTTAAAAGATTATAAGAATATTTTAAATGTAAAAGATTTATTTTATAATTATGTGACTTTTAAATTATTTCAAAATAGAGATATTTCTCTCAAATAGTTTTGATTTCATCTATGTCAACATCCTTTGATGGATTTTAAGCTTATTTAAAGTTTATTTATTATGATAAAAATATTCCATATTGTATTGAAGGTTTTGTGATATGTTTGACTATGGATGTGTTATTTTCATACCATTCATGGTTTATGGAGAAAGTATTGACATTTTGTATGCTAGTTTTAATACGAATGTTTATGTTATGTTTAAACCTATTTCTATGAGGAATGCATTGGACTTAATAAGTGACGGGTGGAGGCCTCTATAGCTCCTCGATGCATCGGTAGGTCTCATGAGACAAACTAGTGTCTTGGAACGAGGCCTTGATAAAATCTTATTTGTAGTCTTGGCACGATGCCTTGGCTACGTGGTTTTGATAGTCTGGCATTATGCATTCCATTATTATGAAAGTGGTTATTGATATTGCATGTGATTATTAGACTAGTAGAATATCCATGTGAATAAGTATATTTCATTATTTCATTTTATTTCTTCTATATTATGCTGACGTTCATATTTTAAAAGGCTTTTGTTTTAGTTATACATTTCCTTAAATGTTTATGCTTATTTATGAAAGTTTCTGCTATATTGTTATCCTTATTGGTCATTTGAGCTCACCCCTTTCAAGGTTTTATTTTTCTCAGGATGCGAAGAATTAATTTATGAATGACCTGTAGGGATAGTATGGGGGGACATGAGTGTGGACTATGGAGACTATGTTGCTGTAGTTTTCAGTTTTATGATGTAATGTAAAACTTTATGAATATATCTAGTGTTTCCAAGGCTACTAAACTAATCGATATTTAGAGACTTGATCTATCTTGTGATCATGCCAATTATACTTAATAATGCACCCACTCTGGGTAACTGGGGTCGGGGCGTTACAAGAAACCGAATATTAATTTATAATAGAATAATATTTCAATGTTTTATTAAAGTGAGCCTCACCTCTCTTATAAAAGGGTACATCTCCTTCTCTTAATTTCACACCTCCAAATCTATTCGTCTTGGTCGAACCCTACCCAAATATCCTCCCAACTACTGTCACTACATCATAGAGGCCTTCCTTTGATCAAAAATTAAATTTATGGAGCCCTTTTGATCAAATCAAAAGGAAGAAGCCGAAGAATAGGTAATAATTTCATCGCATATTTCAAAGTTATCTTCTTCTTCCACTTCCCCTTTCTTCATTGTTTCTACACCAAAAGAATAAATCATTTACCTTCTACATACAATGATGTTATTATAAATATGGTACAGCCATATTCATTATTCTATCTATCCTATGATTGACAAAGTCTCCGTACATGCATACGTACGGCTTACCGTCTCCACGTCGTGGTGTAGTTGTTATTCAACACATCATTATTTGGATGGTTAAGATAATGAAGTATAATTGAAGTAAATAATAAATATAACATTTTAATGATTCTATATATATGATATAAAATCCAATTATATATGATCTCACATTCAATTGAATGATATTGTCACTCGTGTGTACGTACGGATTAATGTCTCCACGAACGCGATGAGATTCATTCCCATTCATAACCATTCAAGAATAATTTTCACTTTATGATTAAAAAGAATGTTTAGAACATAATATAATTTTGGATATGAATCAAATACAACCTATCCCTAATAAACATGACTTATATAACAAAACATATAAAGGAAAATGAATCAGTTAACACCCAAAACAATGATACTACTAAAATATTATTAACAAAGTAGTATTAGAAGATCATATATGATATCATATTTATATGCGTGGTTCTTTTATAATTTAATAACAATGATTTAACTATTATACAGTAGGTTAACATACCCCCATGAGATTAATGCTATATTTTCCACTATTATCTTTTGTTTGGTGTATGTACTACCTATGATTGTATTGTTTGCATAATATAATTTAATTTATGGGGGTTTAAAGCATCATTAGATGATCCTTATTTCATGGGGTGTATGTTTCGTAAGTTACCAAATTGGTATGGGAATTTCAAATATCAATTTCCAATTATTCAGTTTTATGCAAACTTCATTGATTATTTTACTCCAAGATTATGTGTGAAAACACTAATAATTTACTTATGTAGTAATTTCCACTCCCCTTTGTGTGGATATACTTTTGATACACAAAATCAATCCATTGATAAATTCTCAAGTCATCGATATGAACCTGATAAGAGTAATTTTAACTCAATTTATATTCATTGAGTTAAATATCCATGTCATTGGTTTTTTTAGAAGAATATGTTTTGATGTCCTCTGATTGATTTAAACTGAATATCCAATCATATTGACTGTATTTATATTTTTCACACATAATTATGTCATTGATTTATCCTTAACCTAAGGATACAATCTTTATAAGTAAATTCATCTCAACTTACATTCCATTGATACTTCATTGTTGTTATGCGCCAATTCACATCTATTTGGTGTATATACTACACTTTGACATAGTATATCATGAATCCCCTTATTATCATGATAATATAAGGTTTTTATTTCCTCAATTATTTGTATTCAAGCATCTCTCGTTAGGTTAGTAACTCTAACTAAAATATCATTTTAAATGTTTTAAAATTTTATTCTTCTAAATATTTCTCATTAATGTCCAGATTTTAAAAATGGTTTTAAGGATTTTTTTTATATAGAAATTAATGTTTTAAAATTAAAATTAATTTTTTCAAAGTGGTATGGGACACTTTGATTCAAAAATATATTTTAAACATCTTTTTTATAAATAGTGAGACTTTTAAATGTTTTCAAGAAAAAGGGGGATATTCCTCTCAAATAGTTTTGATGATTATTTTCATCTATTTCAATATCCCTCATTATTCTTTATTGAGGTTTATTTATTATAATACAATATTACATATTGTATTTAATGAGTTATGTTTTACTTTGGATGTTCTATTTTTATACCATTCATGGTTTGGGGTTAAAATATTGACATTTCATAGGCTAGTTTTAATATGAATGTGTAGATTATGTTTCAACCTTTTCATAAGAGGAATTCATTGGACTTAGTAAGTGATGGGTGGAGCCCGCTATAGCTCCTATATGCATCGATAGGTCTAATGATACATACTAGTGTCTTGGCACAAGGACTAGACAAAATCTTATTTGTAGTATTGGCACGAGGCCTTGACTATATGGTTATGATGTCTGGCATTATGCATTCCATCATTATGAATTTAGCTATTTATATTATATGTGATTATTCAACTAGTAGAATATCCATGTTAATAAGTAAATGAAATTATTTGATTTATCTTTTCCATATAATACTGAATTTTATGTTTAAAAGGCTTGTATTTTAGTCTTATACATTACCTTAAATATTTATTCTTATTTTTGACAGTTTCTATTATACTGTTATCCTTACTGAGCATCTGAGCTCACCCCTTTCTGATGATTTATTTTTCACTGGATGAAAATAAGTAAATTACGATTAACCTATAGGAATAATCTAAGGTATATAAGAGTGTTCAAAGGGGACACAATATTGTTGTTTTTTATTTCATGATGTAATGTAAAACATATGTATATATCTATTACTTCCAAGGCTACTTAACTAATCGGTATTTAGGGACATGATTCCTTGTATCATGCCAATGTTATGTAATAATGCACCGATTCTGGGTAACTGGGGTTGGGGTGTAACAAAATCCTAGAAGATTCATGAAACCATAATCTATTCCTATATGGAAATGGTATAACGTTGCTATGGATGTTGTCACAAGATTACCAAATACCCCTAGAAATAATGATTCAGTATGGGTTATTCATAATCACATTACCATATTTTCATACTTACTATAAGAAAATATTTACCTCATAATCACCATGAATAGGTATATATTATTGAATTTTATGAACCATGGTACTTCTTTTTTAATTGTTTCTACTCATGATCCCTATTTTACATAAAAATTATGTAAAAGTATTTAGAATCCTCTGGCTACTGAGCTTCATTTGAGCATTTCATATCACTCTTATACATATGGATAGTCTGAAAGGATTATTCAATTATTGGAAGACATTTTTAGGATATTCCCACTTGACTTTCAAGGTATGTGGGATCTATATTTACTATAGGTAGAGTTTTACTATAAGAACAGCTTCCACTAATGTATTCAAATGGAAACATATGAAGCATTATAGAGAAAGGAGATGTCATAATACAACTTGTTGGGATGTTTTTAGTAAAATTAAAGTAGTATGATTTAAACCTTTTGAGGAGACATTGAAAAAGGTAATGGCTATTTAGGCACATATTAAATATTCTAAAATTATGAATTAGAGTTATTCCAGTAACAAGAGGAAGGATTTTTAATTTTAATTAGGTGATGATAATTGTTTAAAAGTATCCCCATGTAAAGGTGTCATAAGGTTTCTTAAGAAAGGGAAATTGATACTCATATAAATAAAAAAATTGAAATTCTAGAATGAAATGGAGTTGTGCCATTCCATTTGGAAGTTCCACTGATCCTCTCTAAAGTACCGGATGTGTTCCATATCTCTTTATTAAGTATGTACATGCCAGAACTTGTTTTTTATCACCTATGAATAAATAGAATTACAGCCCGATCTATCTTACATTGAATATCCTATCCAGATTATTAATGTTATATTGAAATTATTAAGGAATTTTATGACTTAAATGGAAAATTTACTTTGTATAAATCAATCAATAGATGATGTAATGTGGGAAACTGATGATTTTATGTTAAAGAACTACCATCATTTATTTAGTAGATATTATCATTGTTTATATATAGGATAATATTTCTTTATAATGTAAAAAATTAAATATCCTGATATTTTAAATGAACAATATGTCTGATATCATATACAACAAGTACTCGCCCATGCTATTGCACGGGACATTCGATTACTGGTTTTTCATTTAATAAGAGGATAATATTTATAAAATTTGAGAAGAAATAATAATGTTGAATAAAAAGTGAATAAATTAGGGCATAAAGAAATAATACATATGGTGAGAAAAATAGAACTATTAATGGTAGTCTATTTATTTATGTATGTACTGTATATTTTACGCACAAAATCTATTCAATGAACAACTACATCCTAACAGAACATGGTGGAGGTCTACCCTTCTGGGGAAGCACATAAACAATCATAAGATCTGTAAATGTGCTGGTGGCATTAAATCAAACTGAAAATAGAAATAAGACGGATGAATCTGATGGTGGAACAACCAAATCCACCAAACCAATAAGGTTAGAGTCCTCGATCAATAGGATTGAACATTCAATAACATAATTTTTGTAATCATACCTCTAATCCCCATCAATTTTCAAGAAATTTGGGTCTTCTTGAAGTGTTGTATGTGGTACAAAAACCGCCACATTATACATTCAAAAGATAATTATGCATCACAATCGATGATCAGTTACATTTCATTCTCGTGCATCAAGGGCCAATAGTTTATTATAATAGGTATAGTCATCTCATCTACAGTTTTAATTCCCCAGTTTAGATGGCTGACACCATCTCTGACTTGTCAAATAAGAAATATCTTGTTAAGAACATTTAGGTGTAGAATATATTCATTGGGAGTATTATAGCAATCCTAACACCATAACAAGAATAGATAATGTTTATCATCGACGTATTATAATAGAACTATTAGAAGACAGACTCCTGAAAAAGAGAGAACTAGAGCTCCCCAAGGGTTTGACATCGATCCATAGGTTTACTGGAGACAACTCCTTTGAATAGTAAGTTTGTTATTGAGAATAACAAGGTAAGGTGGTTGAGGTAATAGATAAACCTGTAATGTGGGAGATCAATTAAATAGATTATATATCATGTAGATAAGAACATGAAATAAAAATAATAATAATAATATGCTTACCTCTCAATAGAAATATTACTCTCTACATCCCACTCTTCATGAAGCTTTCTTTATTGTTTGAAGGTGTGTGTGTCATATCTGTAATCATATGATAAGATATTCAATAATAATAATTTTCATATTTAAGAAGCTAATATTTAAAATTAACAGTTAAAAAATAACAGATTTTATAGTAAACTTTTTGTTAGAGGGATACTGAAATTAAATAGCAATTATATTGGTGATATAAAAATGAAATCAACATATATCAATATAAGTGTTGTCATATAAAAATAGAAATTAAGAAAAAATTCGGATGAAACTACATATTGGTAGAATATAAATTAGTTGAAAACTATGCACCACTAAACTATTACTATAAAAACATATGTTTTCCGCCTCATATTTCTCTTATCATGAATCATGTTTTTATAAAAACAAGCAATGGAAATGAATCAATTTCCGAAAGACTAATAGACTACAAAATTCATTATGAATGATCATATATAGAGGCCATGAGTAAAAATTCCTTGAACATGAGACTTCAATGACATTGTCCCTATTTTAGTACCTAATGCAAATTCCAGATCAAGAAACTGATGTAGAGTATTTAGTTGTCTGATTAAGGGGGGACACTGAAATTGTACAAAAATCACTACCGCTATGCTAGAACATCCATGCATAATCAAAATCATACCAATAAATTCCAAAGTATATCCATCAGCTGCATAACATCCTTTAAAAAAGGAAAAATAGTCGGATATGTGCACTAAGAATGTTGAAAATGTTACCATGAAAACATTATTTTAATACGTCATTTAAAATTAATTGACATACCTATAGTAATAGAAATTTAATTGGGATTCCACACCATATTTCCAAAGAATCATCTAGTTTCTACCTTCTATCGATTCTAGGCTAGTAAAATGGCTGACCCACAGGAGTTTCAGAACCTACAAAATCATCAAAAACAAAGTTGTAGTTTTACCTGGATTTTTATTTATGAGCTATAGGTGTAGAATAAGAGGTAATGATCCAAGAGTTTCAGCACCTAAAAAATAATCCAACATTTTTACTTATAGATACTAATACAGTATATCAAGCTGTCCTTATCAACATCCTATGGAGATCATAATAATTCTGGAAACAATTTTTTATAAGAAATATGGAAACACTTTTTTAATAATAAATACATAATAAAAAATAATATCCTATCATATTGAAACTCATGGTTTTTGAAGATTACCATGGCCATATTAAGAGGTAATGATCTTGTAGTTTTAGTAAATACTAATGCTGAATATCAAACTATCTATATCAACCTAAAATAGTGATTATAATCCATCTGGAAACACTTACGAATAAGAAACATGGAAATGGTTATGCAAGAAAATAGTAACGTTCAAAATAAAATTCATTTAGGAAAACAATATTGCATGCTATGAAACACATATTTGAAGAGAATTTACTTAAAGAATATTTTTTCTAATAAAAAATATGAGATGTTTCGAGGAAAAATTATAATACATAAGGAAAAAACTGTTTTCCACAAAAAGAGATGTTGTGATGTTTAGACATGGAAAATTTTTCCAAAAAGTAGAAGAAGTTCCCAATTTGTATCTGCAAATACTCCGTAAACCGAATATTTTGGCTTCTCCTAATCCTTTTTATAGATGTTAAGCAATACGTGATTCAAATTTGTATATTTCAACCTCTGTCGTTGCCTCTGAATCGCTCCATACAAACTATATAGAGGCTTATCATAAAAATTTTCATAGTTATCATGGAAATCCATAGTTATTTGAAAACATGCATTGATCCCCTATAATGAGAAATGATATAAAATCCGGACCATGAAAATAAAAGATAATATATTAACATATTAGATAGTATAAAGGAATTTATCACATACCCTGCTCAATCTAAGAGGTTGTTGGGGTGATGGAGTAGTGAATTTTTCACGGTGAGAATTATTCTTCCACATCCTAAAATTGTTATTTGCCAAATACAAATTGGATGCATATTCCATTGTACTAAAGAACCCAAAAATATTAGGTACCTTTTTAAGGGGCATTTTAGGCATTTTGGTGGAGATGAATTCTAGTTCAATATCATGTGAATATATTTTGAGGGGGAAACTCCAGCATTCTGGTGGAAAAAACATTTCATAAGCCAGACACCTTCTAATTCCAAATGCATTATCCATGCACTTCAAATCCCTTGGAATCACATAAGTGAATCGCTTGTTATGGCACAATGGAATTCATTGAACAAACACATATTAAATCAACAGTTGATAGTAGAGAATATTTTGGGAAAAGCATATCTTCATATATGCAGACCTGGAATGATGGGTTGGAGAGGGTCAGGCCAAGAAAGGATCTCTTCTTATATCATGCCCCCGGTCTGAAGAAAGAAGCTGTAAGTGAATAATGTCAGTCTGTTAATGTTACTTCTAAGTCCAGCAAATTGGAAACATTTCATTCAATCTAAACTTGTTATGAAACCCTTTCAACAAAAACAATTTCATCCATGCCTTAATGCATGACCAGTGTTGAAGATAATAGAATAGTTCTTTATATTTCAAAAGGTTCAATACTTTTTATTAAAATGATCTGTTCATTTCAATTAAATTCTGTTAGCATGTTTCCAGTAAAAAATAAATTTTCATATCTTACTTTTCAATTAATGATGAATATGAATGAAAGTGTTGCATCGATGTGAATGCCATGCCATGCCGCAGTAGCAAAGATATCTTACTTCATGATGATGGTAGTGAAATCAAGTCACTGATTCAACCTACATAATGGAAATATGTGAAGGAAAAACTATAGAAGACCATTTATTGTAAAACAAACTAATTTAATGAAATATAATTTATTGAAATGATCTAATTCTCAAAAAATAGGTCTTTTCTCAAATAATGTAGAACACAGTTAGCGGCATTAAAACTGCTTACAACTGAAATTTTCTTCAACATAAATTGAAATACACATATGCAATCCATCATGCCTATTCAAATGTCTTACCACATGGTGTGATTAACCCCTATAAATGTTGTTGAGTTGGCCCATTGGGTTACATGTAGTTGGCCACAGTTTTTTATCAAAATCTTATAAACATAGATAATGTCGGAAAATAAAATTGAACAAATCAAGTTAAATGGACCCAAAACATGTAGTAGTAGTTCATTTGGTAGATAATAAAAATTGGGATGAAAATTGCAGACCGGTGTAGATTGGTTTCAAAAATCCTCCCACAGACCATGTCCACTTGATATAGCATCAATAAAAAGAACAGCCTAGTAAAACCCAATAATAAGTCAATAAGAATCAATTTAAATAGTTATATTATGAAATTTTAAAAGAAAACATCATAGAGTTATGTATTGGAAATCTGAATGTGTAGTTGACAAAAACATGAATGGTTGATTTTACAAACCCAACATCAGTTCAACAACTTTTGTTCAACTCAATTTCTTCATCATAATTCATAAAAATGGAAATTCCAATGATTTCAATGTTATGTTTCAAATAAAACATTGATAATATAAATATAAATAACTATACAACTTTTTTGCTTCATAGAGAATGAAATAAATTAACATATTTTAGAGAATCTATCAAATATTGTATATTGAAACAAAATATAGAATAAATTTTCTTTTTCTATATAAAAAAATTATGATATATAGAAACTAAAGATTCATATTATAACAACACTAATTGAACATGAAATATACTAATCTACAATCATAAAAAAAAACTCCAATACGCAATATGAAAATACCCATGTGTAAGCAATCTGAAAATAATTATGTACATGAAAACACATATGTATAAGAAATTTGGAACCAATTAAGTATATGCTATATTCAATTGGTAATATGAAAACTATTAGGTTTAAGAAAATTTCAAAAATGTATGTATGGAATAAGTTGAGACACAACTAGATTCCATATGTTTCAAGCTATAGCATTTCACGTGTCACCCAACATGATTCATCTTAGTTATTCTAGCTTATTACATGAATGATGATCACAAGAAACTAACCAGGGATAAGAGCTTGAATGTATCATAGGTACCAAATTGTATTCTAGAATATGGTATGATCTCCACAAGGGTAGAAGGCACCCCGAAATATAGGCCCAGGATGCCACTAGTTCTTGTTATACCTATAAATGATGACTGCACGTTTGGGTACACCTAGATGGGAAGATTTTTTCATGTTTGTTTCATATCAAGTTCAATCAAGAAAAAAACATCATATCCCTATGAATAAATGATTTACCTTAGGCTCACCCCGTGTAGCTAATATGGTCCTAATAAGATCAATTAGGTATGACCAAATGGTCATGACACATCCTGCTAATGCTCCATTGATGCATTTTCTCCATTTATGTTATAATAGCACTAACTGAAAATGAAATCTACTAATATGTAATCAATAAAAAATCTGTAAAATGAAATCTGCAAATACATATGTGTAATCAATCTGAAAAAAATTATGTATAAGAAAAAACATATGGATAAGAAATATGGAATCAATTTAGTATATGCAATATTCAATTTATAATTTGAAAACAATTACGTATAGGAAATCTGCAAAAAAAAACTAACTAGGGACAAGAGATTGAATGTATCATAGGTTCCAAATTGTATTCTAGAATATGGTATGATCTCCAAAAGGGTAGGAGGAACCTCGACATACAGGCTTAGGATGCCATTGGTTCTTGTTATATCTGCAAATGAAGACTGGATGTTTGGGTACACCAAGATGTGGAGATTATGTCATGTTGGTTTCATATCAAGTCCAAGCAGGAAAAAAACATCACATCCCTATGAATAAAGGATGTACATTAGGATCACCCTGTGTAACTAATATAGTCCTAATAAGATCAATTGGGTATGACCAAATGGTCATGACACATCCTTCTAATGATTTATTGATGCATTTTCTCCATTTATGTTATAACATCACTTACAGAACATGAAATCTACTAATCTGAAATCACCAAATAATTTGTAATATACAATATGCAAATACATATGTGCAATCAATCTGAAAAACAAATTATTAGGAAAAAAATAAGTATTAGAAATCTGAAATCAATTAAGTATATGAAATATTCAATTTATAAATTGAAAACAATTACATATAAGAAATCTGTAAAAATGTATATATGGAATCTGTTGAGGACCCTGCAAGATTCTATATGATTCAAGCTATGGCCTTTCACGTGTCAACCAACATGATTCATCTTAGTTATTCCAGCTTATTACATGAATGATGATGACAACAAACAAATAAGGGACAAGATCTTGAATGTATCATAAGTACCAAATTATATGCTAGAATATGGAATGACCTCCATAAAGGTAGGAGTCACCCCTACATACAGGCCCAAGATACCACTAGTTCTTATTATATCCAAAAATGAAGACTGTACATTTGGGTACACCTAGATGTAAAGATTCTATCATGTTTGTTTCATATCAAGTTCGAGTAGGAAAAAACATCATATCACTATTGAATAAATGATGTACCTTAGGCTCACCCTGTGTAGCTAACATGGTCCTAATAAGATCATCTAGGTATGACCTAATGGTGATGATACATCTTGTTAATGCTTAATTAATGCATTTTTTGCCTCAACATATTATATAAGTTTTTTTTAAGTAGAATAAAAAATTGAAATCCACAAATGAAAAAAGAGAGAAATCAATGATTCCTCAAACCCAACAACAAATTGGGCTAGTGTTATATGTAGAGTTATAGGAAAAAAATTCTTTCTTCAAACCATCAACAATTTCAGAGTGAGTGAAAGGACTGATACACTTTCATATGTACATGTATCATTATATGTGTATCTAGTTCACCAGAATATTTCAACACATGTGTGATAATCGTTGAAAAAGAACTCACCTATAGAGTAGACAGCCATAATATTTTTGATCCTTTGTAACACCGAAACTGTATAGTTGTGTATGGCATAACCATGGGTCATGAAGAGACATTTCCTGTCTATAAACGCAGGAAAATAAGTTCTTATCCATACAATCATGAAGAAATTTATCATTATTCTAATGTGAAATCATGCCAAATCTAGCCTGAAGAAAAACTTATCATTTTAATAAAAAAGGATCTGGGATGGTGCTCTTACATTATAGTTATAGGTTCGTGATCAACACATTAGATAATTTTTATTTTAAGTAGAATAAAAAATTAAAATCCACAAACAAAAACAGAGAGAAATCAGTGATTCCTCAAACCCAACAACAAATTGGGCTTCTGTCATAGGTATAATTATAGAAAAAAAATTCATTATTCAAATCATACAAAAATTCAGAGTGAGTGAAAGGACGGATACACTTCCATATGGACATGTATCATTAGATGTGTAGATATTTCACAAGAATATTTCCAAACATGAGTGATAATCATTGAAAAAGAACACACATGTGGAGTAAAATAAATGAAAGAAAAGAAGTTTTTATCCACACAATCATGATGAAATTTATAATTATTGTAATGTGAAATCATGCCAAATCTATCCTCAAGAAAAATTTATCATTTTAATAAGAAAATCTCTGGGATGTTTCTCTTACATTTTAGCTTTTATCATGTGTGCATAAATGAACAAAATGAGGCCAAAACACATATATATTTCACTATCAATACACCATAAAGTAAAATAAAAAAACTAAAAGAATATATAACCATAAACCTTCTCTAATAAGATCATTACAAGCTTGGTAAATCCATGTATATTATGATGTTTCCATTGAAACATCTACCAAGGAGAACCCATAAAGAAGTAGGCTCTAGTTGAACCTATGATTGAGTGAAACAATTTATTTCTAAGATGGATTTTCTACAAATCAAATGAAAATAGTTGCGGTTTTTACAATATCTAGTATTGTTAGCACTAAAAACACATATTAAACATGGTTAAATTAAGAGAAATAAAGCTTTATGAAATGAATAGAAACCTGACCATAGTATTCTCATCGCATGTACAATGAATGACTGTCTATTTAGCGATAAAAAAAACATTATAAAATAAGAAATATATGGGAATTTTTAGTACTATAAGACAAGTGATGAATAAAGGTATGATTATACTACATGAATAAAATTAATAGTTTTCTAGAATAATAATATTTACTAATTGTTAGTCAAACAATTCAAAACCTAACAATATCTGAACAGTTGAGAGGTGATGTGGAGGAGGTCAACACATGAACGACATTGGAAAACATGGGAAATATTGTTGATAGGATGGAATGTATAGGAAGTTTCCACCTGAAATTATAGATAAATCACTGGATTATAACCATTAATATGTAAAAAAATTTAAAATTATCAACCATATAAATGTAAAAAAAATTAAGAGCATCAATGACATGATCCTTTTTGATATCTCATTTTCAAAAAAAAATAGTGGTAGAATCCTACAACTGTAGTGAAATTTGGTATCGATAGTGTGAAAGTAAAAAACATTAAAGTGGAATAGATAGTAATTCCACCATGAATGTAATCAGAGTCATTTATAAAAACATAAATGATACCAATATGTACTCTTCATCAATAAAAGTAGAAAATTTTGTATTGAATGAAATACTTTAGGCATAACTAAACTACAGTAAGCTTTCATCTGGCAGAAAGAAATCAATATCTACACTTGAAAAAATTTATAGATGATATATTGCCAGATAAGAATAAGCATAGGGTGTAAATAGTGAAATAGTGTAAAAAATGTATTGAAATATTGTTTGAGAATGAAATATGAAACCCAAATTAGTAAATCTAAAACAAAATGGAAAATTTATCTTGGAATTGAGAAGATTAATTCACAATGTTAAGAGAAGGTACCTTTTTATGGATATGTAAGATCATTGAAGATTGTTTCGGTGATTGTAAAGGGGTTTAGGGATTTAGTAGTAATGGGAGGTGAGGATAAAGGAGTTTTTTTCAGTAGTAACCTGAATGTAGTGGAAAAATGATTATGTGTTAGTGGTTAAATCTGAATGAACATTCTGAGGTGAGCAGGTTGGAGTCGACGTTCACCGCTAACTAGAAAATGTTCATAAAATTATGAGAATTATCAGGTTTGAGAATAAGTAGTAGCCCGAAGCAAGGATAAAGGAATCAATTATCACATGTAACTTGAAAATGGTGGCACATAGAGGAGGTGTAGGTGGGCGAATTTGAAGTAATAGTCGGATGCAAGGTCTCGAGCCGAAGCAACTGTGAACAAAAAACCAAGTGGGATAATGAACCCGATGTCGAGGAATAGTGACACCATGATAAGATGGAAGATGGAGTAGGAGTTTTATAGACTATAGAGAAACTAGGAGGAGGATGACCCCAGCTTCGGGATTTTGCTGGAACCCTGGGTCTTGAAGAACTCAATACTGACGGTGAGAAGTAGAAGGAAAATGGGGCAGGATAGAGTAGATACTAGTAGCTGGTGGATGTCGGAGATAGAGGTTGACCGAGTGTGGATTGATTGTGAAATCCAGGATGATGTAGGTGAGAGTGTGAGGGGAGATTGGGTCATGACACGAAATAACTCAGCAGGAGCATAAGAGGGATACGGAGGAAGGAAGCAGCACCACGCGGGAGAGGGCAAAATGGAGATAATAAAAAATGACACGTAAGGAGAAAATGATGCGGATGCACGGGTGATTGACACATGGAAATAGGAAATCTAGGATTGGTATATATAATAGATATGCAACATCAAGATTAAAAAAACCACAATATATTATTTTCTAAATATGAATATTAAAACCTTGCCCTTGAATTTGAGAGAATGAAGAGGAATAACAAGATTATGAAATATATATGAATATAATATTGAATAAAAAATTATTGATTCTTATAATATTAAAACACAATTACTTATAGTCATGTTATTCTTAAAATAAATATGTATTCCTCAAAAATGATTTTTATTACTTTTTTTGGAAAAAAATATAATTATTTTTTTCCATATTTAGAAATTTTATTTGGAAAAACATGATTCATTTTTAAAATAATCATATCAAAATTACCTTACATGGGATATTTTTGTATTTTTCTAAAAATAATTATTATTCAATGAATAGTGAAAAATACTGACTAGTATTTAAAGATATATTTTCATTTCAAAAAGTTATATAGTTACATTTTATTTTTAAATGGATTTAATAAAAAAAATTATTCAATTATATTATTAATTATCCAATTTTGGTTTTTCAAATTAATTTTATATTTTAATTTGGTATAAAATAATTTTATACCTAAAAATACTATTTAATGAAAAACCATTTTTCATTGTTTGTTGCGGGATGAAATTTTATGTAAATATATCCTCTTTTGTAAATTGAATTTTAAAAAATCAATTAAATATTTGTAATCATAATTTAAATTTTTTTAATGAGGTTACATTCATTTTTTTCCCATAATGAATAGTAAAATTAATAATCATTTATCCCTATAGTTATGTTTAAAACAAGTTTTCTGATGTTTAAAATAATTATAAGTCATTTAAAAAGACCAAAAAACTGGTATAATTTCTATTTTATATCCATATTTCTAACATATATCATCTAAAATTCATAATTTTTCCATTTGGGATTCATTTTCCAAGTTTATGATATTAATATATTTTATTCTTTATAAATATTCAAAAGTGTGTCCTCTCCCCCACTTATAAAAGGACACCCCTCTCATCTCTTTTTACTCCATATTGAGCCATATATCTCTTTCAGCCCATGAAAACATCTTCTCCCAACATTATTATCCATCTTATAGGGTATCTTTTATTCCCAAAATTCCATTCTTAATTCACATAAGAAGACATAGACAGGAGGTATCTCTAATATAAGGTAGTCATCTTAATGAAGCTCTATCGTTTTACTTAATCATTTACCATCATCAATAATGTTCTAAAAATTCCATTATGATAACACAATTTTCTAAAATATACTGATATTTTATTATTTTTATGACATGATATCTATCCATCTCTCTCTCTGTCAAATATTAAATAAAAACACTCATCATGTGTATGGAGGACTATAGCCTTTCAACCCAATTTCATTTGTCTTCCATCACCAAATAACATGTATAGTCATAATGATTGAACCAAGGGATATATATGATAATTTTTACGGAATATTTTTTCTGTGAATTCTTCATGTCATCTTCTTCCTTACCCTTTCACCATTAAAGAATGATTACGTTTCTCGTTCATACTTATAGCCTACCTTCTCGACGAATTAATGCAATTTATTTCCCATTTCAAATTTAAAGAATGATTATTAAAGTTTATATAATGATAAAATTTGATATTTATAACTTTAATTTCATTCTAGAGATGATTGAACTATATAATATTCATAAAAACCATAACCTCTATGAAAAAACATATATAATAAATAAAACAATTAGCACGTAAAACTATTGTAATAATTAAATATTATTAATGATCAAGTGGAAACATCATATAAAAATATCATGTATTTGGTTATAAATATGAATATGGTTTTGATATAAATTAATTACAATTTTACAACCACTATAAAATTTTTCAAAAAAACATTCAACTAATGGAAATAATGAGGTAAGGGATTTCATCTCAATTAACACTCCATTGAAACATATTTTTTATTATTAATTAAATAATTTTTATGTGTTTCATATAAATACCCATTTATGTATTTAACATGAAAGATTATTTATTCATGTTGATTAATTTTTTAAATATATTATATTCATTCAAGGTGTTAATATTATAAAGTTATCAAATAGATAAGAATCTACATTAAAATCACACATTCCTTTGGAATTTATTTTTTTAATTGAAATAATATTATCATTAATCCTTCATAACCTCCAACAATTCTCATTCCCAATGAATTTTTTTGGTGTTTCCATATATTCATCCAAATTTTCCTATATTTTGTAATTTAATTAAGAAAAAAATGATTAAAATAAAATCTAATTTTCTTCTCTTTTAATAGAATATATTTTCTTCCATGTCCACGTTTTTTCAAAAAATGTTTTACAAATGTCGTTTTATTTACTCAAATGATTTATTAATGACATTTTAATTCATCCATAGCTTTTTAAAAAATGGTTTTAAATAAAAATTTCAATGACTTTCTCAAAGGGAAGATTTTTTACTTTCTTTAGAAAAAGTCGAAAGGATTTTTTTAACATATAATGTGATAACTAACTTCCCTTCCATAATAACCATTTTACAAAATAAATCTTCTTATACACATTCCCTATGGTTTTAAAAAAAATTATGAATGTTTATTTTAAAACTTAAATTTTGTTACCTTAATTATTCCAAAGGATATAAATTTTTTACAAAACCTATATTCTTAGGGAAATTCTTCCCATATCTTGACTCTTATTAATTTTGTGGTTATTAAATTTCTATTGAAACATTACCTTTCCTATGGTAATTGTATATTAAATTTCCCTTAAGAATAAATTTTATTTATCTTGTTTTTTATAATGTCTTATATTGTATAACATTTTTACATATTGTATTTTACATTGAAAGTTATTTGATTGACTCGAAAAATATTTATATTTCTTATTGTTTATTATATATAGACATTTATTGATAATTAAAATTATTTATGAGTTGGATTTATCATATAGTATAAAAGAAATTAATTATGCATGTAGTAATGGTGGGTAGTTATAAATATCCCCTCGATCCATCAAAATGTCTCATGAGGAAAATCAATTGTCCAAATAAAATGGGTTTTCAGTGTATACCTACCCATAGTTTTAAATATCTTAGTTTAAGGTCTAGATAGTATAGATATCATTTTTTCTGAGATCATGATGTCTAATGGTAAAGATTTACTTCATTGATAATTTGGTTATTATTATCAATAATATTTTTTATTTGGTATTATCCATGGATGCATTTCAAGATCATGTTATTGATTAAATGGAATTGGTTTGTAGTTATTTATCATACTATATTGATTATGCCTTATGAAATCATGATGTCTTCTACTGTATGTAACCCTTACTGAGAATTTCATCTCACGTATATTTTGTTTATTTTCCTTAGGATATAAATAAGCATTGTTTGAATTATTTTATGGATGAAGAATTTTTTCCATTACTATATTTTATATTTTATCCCTAAGGTAAATTAGGTATCATATATGTATTTTTCTCCCTAATACTGCTGAACTGATCAGTCCATTGAGATTAGTTCTCAGGTATCAATGCTAATGTAAAAAATATATACACTAAATTTTTGTTACTAGAGTTGGAGTTGATATATTTTATATTCATGAGTGTTTTACCATGGGTCACATCAATCCTATTCCACCAAAAGTAGGATGGGTCAATAAGCCTCCCCATGGATTATCATAAACTCAAAAATATCATAATAATTAACAAGTATCTCCTATCACAGATTGATGACTTGTTTGATAAACTAAAATGGACCCATTACTTCTCTAAGGTGGACCTCTACTTAAGGATATCACCTATTAATGGTGAAGAAGGAAGATATTCTCAAGATTTCCTTCGGTACATGTTAAGGGCACTATTACTTCATAGTAATGAATTTTTAACTCACTAATGATCTAAAAATATCCATGGAATTAATGAATATAGACTTTTGAGGTTACCTCAATAAATTTATGGTATCCTTTATAGATAATATTATTATATACTCCAATTTCAGGGAGGATCATTTCAGTTCTATTATAAATATATTTACAAAGGAGTATCTACATGAAAAGTAGTAAATAAGAGTTTTAGATGAAGGGTGTATCATTCCCAGGGTATATTATAACAATAAAAGGGGTATTAGTAGATCCTTCTAAGAAAAAGGCAGTTGTGGAGTGGTCATGAAAAACATCATTATTGGAGATCTATAGTATCCTTGGACTTGAGAGGTATTATCAATAATTTTTTTTGGATATTTCCTTGATGGTAAAAATTGTTTTCCAAGCTAACTAAAAATGGAGTGATATTTTTTCTAGTGTAATGAATGTGAATATAAAGTCATTAGATTGAGAAAAAAGATTACCAATACAATAATACTTACACTACCCACAAGTGGTGAAAATATTTTGGTACATAATTATTATCCAAAGAAGGGCTATAGTTATGTACTAATGAAAAATGATAAATTTGTATCCTATTCCTCAATTCAGTTAAAATTCCATGAGAAGAAATATCAAAGGCATGATCTGGAGTTGGAATTTGTTAGTTTCTCACTGATGATTTTGTGGAATTATATCTATATGGAGAGATATGAAATATGTACCGATGTTAAGAGTCTCAAATATATATTCAACTAGTATAAGCTTAAAATACACCAAAAAATATAGTTAGAGTTGATCAAGGAAAATGAATACTCAACCATTACCATTATATGAAGGAGAATAAAGTGTAATATTATATATTTATAAGGGAACTTGTAACCATATTAATGGGGATAATTGAGAATGATCCAGTCTTCATAGACATTAGGTTGGACATCGAAACCATAAAGGAAGGAACAAAATCCTAACTTTATCAAATGACTCCTCAACCATCAATTATAGAGAAGATAAAAGTTACTCAAAGTGATGATGTGTAAATATAAAACAAGTGGAAACTATAATAAAATTGAAATACTCGGAGTTTAATATTGATAAATAAGGGTTGTAAGATTTGGGTCGTGACTATGTGTACCATCAAATCCTAATATAAAAAATGAGTTTTTGAATGATGAACATGGATCAAAATACACCATCAACCAATTGATCATGTAGATATATCGATATTTCATGGAGAAATATTGGTGGAAAAGTATGAACAAGTAGATAATGGAATATATATTAAAGATCCTAGTATGTGATCAAGTGAATTTGAAAATGAAAAATTCCATGGGGATAATGAAACTAAAATCCATACCTATATGAAAATGGGAAGAAATCACCATTGATGTTATAATAGGTATTTTGAAAAAATTCAGGAGGAAATAATTACATATGGGTTATAGTGGATTGAGATATAAATACTTCTCACTTTAGTGTAATTCTATAGAACATCTCACCTCATCACATGTAAGGATACACATCATGCAATGGGTGGGGTTACATAGAACTTCACTATATATTGTATACCATTGAGATATAATGGTTACATCCATGTTTTATTAAATCTTCAATAATCTCTACACAATTATTTTAAATTCAATACACTTTATCACCACAAAATCTATGGCCAATCTCAGCTGACTATCAAGACACTTGGGGAATTTTTTTGGGAATGATCGATGGACTTCAAAATTTAGTGGCGTCAATATCTTCCTCTAGTCAAGTTATAATAGAATAATATCTTACACTCAAGAATCAAAATGAATCTATATGAATCCCTTTAGTGGAATAGATATATAAATCTTGTGATCTTTGAATATATCAACAAAAACAAACTACTAAGACCCTAAATGGTTGAATAAATACTATAAATGGTCAAGAAAATTTAGCAACACATCATGACAGCTCAGAGTCTATAAAAGATATATGTTGATAACAATCATAGATACCTATATTTTTATGATGAAGATAAAGTGTTCCTACACATATCTTAAGGATGAGATTTATGATATTTGGGATGAAGGGAAAGCTATGTCCATGATTCATCAGAACCTTTGGTATTCTTGGTGGCATCGAATCTATGGATTATCAACTAACACTTCCACCAACCTTATCTCAATTATGTGATGTTCTCATATATCCCACTTGAAGAAATTTGTACCATCTACCTCATATAAACTAAATCCATATGTGGTTCTGTCAGGGAATGATCCCTCTTATGAAAAAAAATTACTAATGAAATTGGACAATGCGGAAAAACATTTATGCAACATGACTACTCACCTAGTAAAATTACAATAGAAGAACCATAAGTATAGGGAGTTGACATGAGAACTGAAGGATGTAATGAAATAAAATAACACTCACATTTTTTTATCATAGTGGGTGAAATTAAATTTCAAGGGTGAAATTTTTTAAGGGGGGAAGAATGTAATCACCAATAATTTTATGAAAAAAATTTACAATCTAAATTTTATGTGTCTCAAAAATTATAGTATTGAATAATATAAAACACATGAATCGTATAATGAAAATAAAAATTTATTATATTAATTCAAACATTGTAATTAGAGAATAAATATTTCCATAAAAGTTGATCATTTTACAATGAGACAAAAAAAAGAATGTAAGATAACTATAATATAGAAATTTTGTTTAACTTAATACTGTATAATGATTTCACCAAAAAACAAAAATATTGAAATGAAACATAATATTAGTAGTGAAATATTCATTTTTGGAAATGAAAACATATATAAACTAGAGATAAAATAAAAATGAATGAATAGTGAATGAAATTTGGGGTATTTATAGAAGGTATAGAACCCATATTATTGTTACAAATATGAACTTTAGAATAATAATCTAATTGTTGAAATAATAATCCGACCATTAGGAATAGTAACCAAATAGTTACAAAAGAAAATCCTCCTATTTAAATTTAAAATGATATTTATTTATATTCTAATATGAAAATATAGAATACTTATATCATGATACAAATAAATAAATGTTTTAAAAACGGTAATATACATTTTTTAGATTTTCATAAAAGTCATATGTTATATTTAAAATTTTATGATAAATATAATAATTTAAAATAAATTTTATTTTTATTAAATGGGTTTATAAAATGATATTTTGTTGAATTATTCTGAAAATATAATTTTATGATACCACAAGAGATTTTTCAATGGGTCAAAAAATTGATCATGATAAATTGGTATTTTTAAATTAATAGGCATGTTATTTAAAAATTATTTAATTTATATTTAAAAAATTATTTTCATAAAATATATTTCAATTTTTCAATCTTCATATTGAAAAATGATTAGGATAAATTTTTATTATTTTTCAAAAGTGGATGAATATTTTTGTGAATAGTGAAATATAAAAAAATATGGATTTAACATTACAATCTAAATACATAATGTAGTGATTAACTGTGATTATAAGAAATCAATAATTTGAAATCACATGCACTAATTACTTTATATAGTCACAATAATCACTACAATTGGTAGTCTTCTGAAAAAATAATTACATAAAAAATAATATATTCAAAAACACTCATCCCCTCCTCGTATATATACCACATCTCACCACCCTATCTCCTCACACATTCAAAGACTTAGATATTTACAAATTTAAACCCAATAATATTCACAATAGTCCCCCCCCCATGTCTTACTATTATTTCTCTCACCAAATACCATTCAAATGAGCCTTAAGGGGTATCCTAAGAGGAGGCACAAAAAAGAAGAGGTATATTCTCAACTGAACAACTTTAAATTTTATTCTTCTTCTTCCTCCCCCATATATTTCCATACTCCCTGAGATAGAAACATAAATATCCTAAATATATTTATATTTTATTATTTTAGTGTAATACCCATTTTATTCTCTCATATAAATCAATTCTAAAATGAAAATGATTATTTATATTGTAGTCTGTTCACTACCTCCATGAATAACATACTTCATGATTCACCACTGCCATCATGGATTTCATTAAAATAATTATTATGATTAAAAATTATCTATATAAGTATATTTTAATATGTTTCATAATATTTAATGGATTAAAATTGAAAATTTTAAAGGAAACAAAATAATTTTATCATGGTAAAAAATTTACCTAAGAGAATTACTCATATGACGATAGTAATTATACTAAATGAATTATGTTTACTTTTAAAAATATTTTAATAATTAAAACTTTTTCAACTAAACGAATATCATCATATTCATGTCATCACACTTTTGAAATTATCAAACCATTTTAAAGAAATCCCATAATTACTCATAAGTTCTACAACCATGGAACCATGACACAAATGACCTTGGGATAGTATAAATAGAAATGATATCTCAATTAAATGACACTATACTAGCATAAAATATTGATAAAAAATCAAATATATTAGAATAATTTTCTTACTCATATATTTAATAGATCTAATTTATTTATCCTATATATCAAGTGGGTGTGTAGAATGAATCCAAACCTAAGGTAGGGGAAATTCTGAACCACCCTCTATTATTTTGGGTATTGCCTTCTCCCTATATAGCTCACTTTATCACACAATTAATCATAATTATTTCATAAATATTATATATATAAGTTCCATTTAAATGTATACATATTTATTATTAACAATTTTTTTGGATATATATATATTTTTAATGTTTCCTTCACAATTTCATTAGTAAAGATAACCTGGTTAAAGGGAACTTCTCTATTTCTTACCCCATTTCAAGTACCAATCCATAGAATGTTTTAAATAACACATGATTTATAAATTGATCAATTTATTATGTAAACCCCTTTAAGTTATTTCCTTTTTTATTGAAATTAATATTTTATTTCCCCTTTTTATAGACTCTTTACCCTATTCCTAAAAATAATGCTTAAGAGGTACATTTCCAATGTGATGTCTCCACAATGTTTCATGTCATAACGTCAATTATACATCATTTTTCATGGTCTATAATTATTTTTCATCACTAAATTTCAATTAATTCTATAATAATTTATTTCATGCAAACCATTATGAAATTTTATCTATTTATGATATAATACATGATTATAAAACCCAATTATTTCTATGGATAATTCATTTTTTATACATTATGTTTGATTTATTTTGGGACACACATATACATATATATATATATATTGGGTTTTCCATGATAGTACTCCAATGAATTTAGAAATTTTTATTCCTCATGAAATGATATGTATTGGATTAGATACTAAAAATAATCCCTGATGGGACTTTTTTCAACTTTTTATATTATATGGGTAGTATTCTTTAGCATATGTTTATGTCATGTTTTATTATTTTCAACATTTCTTTGATGCCATGATTGTATTATTCCATATTATATATTCCATGATTTCATGTGATGTTTCATTATTCTTTCATCTTATGAAATCATGTTATTCCATTTTACTCATATGATATGCTTCGTTATCATTCACAATTCATTACAAGGATTTATAAATCACCCCTTTTTATGTATTTCATAGGTTTTTCGTTGCAATTTTAGAATATCAAAGGATCTAGGAACACATAATGCAAATTAAAATAATAATATTTATTTTAATTTCATGTTGATGTTTTACATACCAATTACTACAAATAAACTAGTCATTTTAATCCATATATTGTTTTTATTATATATTTATGTTAAAAATAAAGTAATAATATTTATAATAGGATTGCGTTACTAAACAAAATCCTAAAATAAATTATGACCATGAAAACTAGTCAGGGAGGACTCCATGTCACACCAACATAGATTCAAGCATCTTCCATAATAAACACCACTAAGATTCACTATGCTCCGGCTATACCAATACTACATCCCCAGAAATCAAATATAGACTGTGAATTATATACACAAGAACACATGTCAAAATAAGGCCCGTGTAATGGTTAGTATAAAAATACCCTATAGGACACATCAAAAACATCTGGGTGAGATGAACAGTATGTCTATTTAACTATTAAATAATCCCATATATACTTTAATGTTGTAGGACAACCATGGTTTATAAGAATCCGAGTATTTAAAACCAATATTTATATAAATCAGGCACCAAAGGTAACTTGGAACACCTAGGGTCTCATAAGACCCAAAGAACTTGAAGTAAATGTTTAACCCAACTCCCTAAACAGTCATATTATATTAAAATAATAATTTTATGGGAACCATGATTCCTATATTAGGGGTATTACATCCATTATCAAAATAAGATAAATAAAAAATAATCCAAAACCTAAGATTTTAGTGAAGAGAATAGATATAGACAAACATAACATAAATTAATAACTTAAAAAACTAGTATATATAGTACACCAAAGTAGCACATGCATCACTCTAAAATGATATTAAATATGCTTGATGATAATTAAATAAGTGGTAGTCGAACGACTCCCATATTTGGAGGTATCTATGGGTTGAAATTGAATCATACTTCATACAGATGGAACTCCTCTATTTAACATGATGTTCTGGAATCATGTAATCATAGTATATAGAAGTGATGTATTTTGTTCTAAGGAGACTCATCCAAGTACTCTCACATACACACACACACCACTTTCATCACATGGAATTGGTCTTTATAAATCCCTGAGGATACTGCTCAACTGATTTTTTATTAACTAATGTGTTATAAAGCATGATTTAAATCCTTGTCCAATAAAAATAATGTGAATTGATTAAACACCTTCATGTTTAATGTAATGTAATTTTTCTTTAAATGATTTTCATCATGGAAGATCAAGCTGAATAATAAATCATAACATTTAGATTCCAAATAAATGTCATAGCCTTTCTAAATGAATCGTAGTACATGATTGTTGTCAAGGTAGTATCATGTTATCATAATAGTATTCCATGTGATATTGTAATCTTCACATATGTTTTTTATATAAATGGAATTATGATATAACTAGGCCATATGATAGAAACAAGTAGTTTTCCTGAAGTCAAATTTCATTAATTACAACATATTACCAATCATAGAGTATGATATAACCTATATGCATCTCGTCCATGTGGAGTTAGGGAATATATTCTCCTTCAATCTCTCACTTTCAAAAAATAATAATACAATTTTTCCATTTCACCTTATACCATATCTTATTTGAGAAATTTTCAAACCATATCCAAAACTATTTTAGATATATCTTAAAAATACTTCTGTAAAACTAACATTAACATCACAATGTATAACATCATATGAAATGAATTATGAAAACACATTAATGACTAATTTTATTAACCCAAATATATTATTAGTGCTTCTCTATAATCCAAACTCAATCATCATTAGGTTAACCATTAACTATGATCCCAAGGGACATTATTACATTGACCACAAATATGAATATATGGATCCATAAAGGGATCTAGTGTGACCTCTATCAAGAATATGTATACATATACCTAGGTCCACAAGAAATAACTCATATTATCAGGCCCACTCATACATTCATGTTTTATAATAAATTGAGTAACTATGGGACATGAAGTATGTCAATCCCATATAGAGAACTCATATATTCTTGATTCTCTTAGTATAGATTGTCCTAATCAATGGACATATAACATGTCACTTATCATTATGGATGAGCAAATAAAATGCCCCTTATCTGAATAGATAAGCACGTTTTAGGTACTATCTAAGTGAAACTACACACTCCTTATTCTATCTCAATCAAGGGCCTAGATTCCATACTCATCATATAAGAGGAAAAATTCTAGATTAGTTGATCTCCCACCAATGACTAGATCTACAACTTACCCAACCACCCTTTGATTAGCTATTCTAAAAAGGATTGAAAAAGTATGGAATTGGTGAATTAAGTTTTTAAATTAATAATTCTCAATAATATTTAGTAATAGAAACTCCAATACTATTCGTGTACCCCTAATATATCAAATAAATAGTGAATGACACTCCATATGTATACAAAGTGGGTCATTCAGTGAAAAAACACATTTTTTGCGTCATGATAATGTTTTTTATGTCATATACAAATCCTAATCTTGTTAACAATTACATTTAACCATAACCAATAACAGTCCATGATAAACATCTATTAGGGAAAAATAAAAGTTATACAATGAGACCTGGTTTCAAATCCAGGTGGGAAAAAATTTATAATGGGAGTCGATGACAGAGGCATAATGCAGGTAGTATGAGGTAGACATGATGATTCATAGGGACTTTGGTCTATATAATAGGATTCATGACCACTTGTCTTTCTTTCCATGTTCTGAATAAAATAAGGCTTGTTGGGTGGACTGTCCCTTGGGGGGCTATGGCCTTTCTATCTAGCTTGTGTGTGTGGTGTGTGTATGTTTCATGGAATTGTACCCCCAAACACCTAATAAATATATATACATCCAACAATAATAAATGATAAATTTTATATTTATTTATTATGATACCTTTAATACTCTTAAAACTATTTTAAGTACAGTTAACAAAACCATAAATAGGAACCTATCAGTTATATCATATATGATAGACTTCCATATCGTCCTTATATTTGTTTCACTTTGTATGGTTTTGATAACTTATTGCACCTATATGTAATTTTTTCCACATTTATATGTGTCTATATGATTAAATTTTCCAACAGAACTCATTAGTGAGTCACATAATTGTAGAAATCATGTATGAATAATTGTGATATTTTGAAATCATATTCTTAATGTTCAAATCCTTTAAAATATTTAAAATCTCTAAATTCACAACATCAAATGTTATGAGGCCATATTCTATTGTCTACTCGGATATTTTATTTGTTTAACATCATCATACATGTAACTCTTTCCAAAAAACTTTTTTACTGAAATGTTTAGTATAACTATTTATTTTATTATGTACCATCACATTCTAAACTCATTTATGATAAAGTGAATTAAACATAGTTATGGTAACTAAATATAAATCTTTATATTTTTCATTATTTTCAGACCATAAAATTTCTTTAGGATAATAAGTGAAATTCACTTTTAATTTTTATTAGCATAAAACTTTATTAAATACTGATATTAACTTTCTAATTATAACTAAATTAAACACTCTACATTTATATTATAGTCAAATATCCTAAAATTTTTAGGATATCACATGGGGAAAATTATAATTTTTGTTTGATAGAATAATTTATTTGTTAACTTTTAACTAGTATAAATATTTTATAAATAAAGTATTTTTTTCATATATCATATTTTATTCAATATTTTTATAGAATTTATCATTTGAAAATATGACTTTATTAAAATATACCATTTATGGGTAGAGGAAACAACCTCCCCCAATTTTTAGTAAAAATTTTGATAAACATTTTTTCATGGAGAATTTTTTTCCCTATCAACTTTTCAAAAAAATTGATGAAATTGGATAACTCAAAAAACATGTGGATTTTATTTAATATAACATATTATTAAAAATAACACTTTATTAATGAAAACCATCTATTATTAGATAAGAAAATTTTGATATGAATTTATATCCATTTTAAATCCATATAATCTTGATATATTCATTTATATTCAAATAAATGACATAGAAACTCTTTTATTCATCGCCTGAATGAAATATATATACTCTTCAAATTCATACCTTGATTTGGAATTCACGTATATTTACAACACTTATAAATTATATAGTTTTTATCACATGTTAAAAAAATTAATGAATTTATTTATATAACATTGATACTATACATGGAAATTATATTGAGTTTCCCAAACCAATTTTGATATCCCAAACAACTCCATCCTATGCAATCATTTATCCTCCATCCAGATAGGACCTTCAGGTATCAATAACCTCAAAAATCTACCTGATGAAACATCATTTGAATCTATAACAAAAAAACTCTTCAATTTTAAACTTTTACACACTTATATTATCTACCTTGTACTATTTCTCAGACATCACATTCCTCGTTTATTTACTCTAAATAATTGGAAATATTTGGTAAAATTTTTCTTGAATTAATTCATCTCTTAAAAAACATCCATTTATTAAAACATGATGAATTATTTTCCAAGAACAATACTCCAAGAAACCTACAGTCTCACCAAGTCATACACATACCCAATCTTGCTGAGTAAACGAGTGAAAAGTAAAACTCATTATGTATTTTTCATCTAATTAATTTAAAACCCTATGTAAATAATTCTTTTCTTCTCACAAGTACCAAGATTCACTAGTTGAAAAACCTCAAAACCTGTTTACACTTTAAGTATATTCTATAAAAAAATATAATTTATCCTTAAGAATTTCTATTATGTATCTTGTATTATGAGTTATTTACATTAATATTCTCTTTTTTATCATTGAATTCAATGTTATGTTTGATGATGATGACACTCTTCATCTACAATAGAATATTTTATCACATGAGTATCATGTTTTATTAGTTTTTGAAAATAGAATTTTATTATATGGGGACCAAATAAATTATACACCCCCTTTAAACATCATCATAATAATTAGTGTTCCAAGGTCCATATTTTACTATATAATGAGTCAAATTTCGTATTTATCACACCAATTAGTTATTTGGGTAGGCAATGTGTAACAACTTGACCCACAGGGACCCGCCTGACCTATGAGAGTCCAAGTTGTCAAAACCAAATCCTTCCTTCATATGCTAGGGGATAGAAACAAGTGTCGATAAGGTATAACTAAAATGGGAGACCATTTCATAATGTACTTGTTTATACATACCCAGTAATCTCTATAAAATAGTGTAGAGGAATATAATGAAAATATAGTAACATATAAAGAATAAAATATGCATGAAATGTCCTTTAAAGAATACAAAAATTAATGATAGTATACTCCAAAATGAAATGGGGGAAAATACATGGCCAACTATAAAGGATTTCCCAACATGACAGAAAATAGAATAAAGTAAACATGATTGAGTGCCTAGTTCTTGATCCTCATTCGCAATCACTATATGTGTTCAATAAACCCATGTATCACTATGTTACACCATAATCCCAAATGATATTATTTTTATCTTCATAAGACACGACACATGCAGGAAAATCCAAATTAGGGGTGAGTGTATACATACACACTAGGAAGATCCCAAATCAGGAGTGAGTGATAGAGAGATGAAACAATAGTCATCTCAAACAAGAGAAATATGGAAATGAAACCAATCATTTACAGACACAAGTATATATATATATACTCATAAAGAAACCCATATGAGATTGAATGGGGATCTCTATCTCAAAGCCCATCCATAGTCGATGAGTAAACTTTTAGCTTCCAAATTCCAACACTGATGCCCTGCATCAAACTCTACCCCACCAAGATATAGTGGAGAGGCTCACACCTTATAATTGTGCTCCATAGCCAATGGGGGACACATCTCCTATAGAATACCCACATGCCTCTAGATCATGAAGATGAGGGATTGACCCAATTAGTTTTAGAGATCATTCCCTATAGTAAGGGTAGTATTATCCCAACTTTTATAAAGAATTGGGGAACCCACACCCTGGTATCATAAGGGAGTGTTAACCTTGATATATCTTTGATAACCTAAATAACACATTCTATAATTTGATTAGTGAGTACTGGCCCTATAATATCTCTAGTATCATGGGAAACCTACGCCCTGGTTTTATAGGGGAGTACTGACTCTAGTATCTTTCTTATAGAATACAGAATTATAACCCTAGTGTCATAGGGGAGTACTGAACCCAACTTCTCTCTGATGATCCCACATGGTCACTTCCATCTTCAAGCACTCCCTGAATAAGAGTCACACTCAGAATATCTCACATAGTATCTCAAAATCTACTATGAAGATCACCATCACATTCTAAGTGAAAAAACTCTAAAGATAGATTTATCATGGGCCTAAATCCTATTCAAAATGAAGAAGATACTAGATATTGATGATTTATAAATAATTACATGATATGTTTGGGGTTCACACAATGTTAGGCACTTCTCCTATTCCTATCTATTTTATCCATGGAAATGGATCAAGAATACATGTATTTTTATATAGTGTTCCCTCCATGATACCCAATGTGTATTACCACATGGGGTCATATCCATGCATCTAATCCCATTCACAGGTACTCTCTACCATTATCATGTACTATCGTACAATGCGTCTCTGTACACACAGGGCCATGGCCATGTGCAATTGGCACATGACATGGCCACTGGAGTAGGGTCACATGATATGTAGGACCATGTACACATCTTTTGGTATTTATCTTTACCTGAAACCCCAGCACTGCAGCACAGGGGATATATTTTTTATCTTCATCCATGTACACATGATGTAGTTTTCTTTTTCAAAGAAAGTCAATTTATTCCAAGAGGTTAATAAATTTGTTCTCATATCAACAAATAACACGTGTTGTCCACCCAAAATTAGTGGGTAAATCATCTAACCATCATTTCCAAACTATTGATGGCTGGAAAAAAGAAACCTATAATCTACTTGAAGACCACATCACCTATAATCTCTTATTGTACCTTATTTTCCCACATGTCACCACTCTAGATCCATTGTCCACAAAGAAACACCCACCATCCATCATAATCTATCCAAAAATCATCAATTGTATCATTGTTCACCAATCCATCATGAATATGTGGGTCCAATTATTCTCAGACCTGCCCAAGAATTATGAATAGTATAACCATATGCTAATAGGGGAAAATACATATAGGTTAGGTAAAGGCACAAAATCAAGGGGGTAAACACCATTTACCATGATTTTATGGACAAGGGTAATATATCATGGAAACCATGGCGATTTTAATGAATAATTAAATAAATAATAAAATAAATATCTTAATTTTATAAATTGGATCATGTGAAGAATGTGAGGTTGTAGAATCTAAAGAAAATAAAAATCGATGCTCAATATTTTAATAAAAAGGGCATAAATCCAAAATTGATGAACCCTACCTAGATTATGGATTAATCATTGATAAAGAAAACATTTTCCTATGTTATGGGGATCATGATGCATCTGTTGTCTATCATTACACCTTGATCAAATCACTCTCCATCCTCTGATGTGATCCTCAAATAAATAATTTTGAATCTCCTCCTATGAGAAATCCTAGGGGTATGTGGATAAACATAGTGAAATTATATAATAGTTTATAAATAGAGTAAATTAACAATTTTGGGAATTAAATAATAAAATAAATTGTTTAATTTATTTATTTCATTTAAATTCGACGCCAATGACCACATTTACCATACTCTTAATGCTGACTAGCATTAGGTCATGTTTTGATTAAAACTCGTGTTTCAAATTCAAACATGGCTTTGAATTTTAAATCTAAGGCTTTGTTTGGTATTTATTCCATAAATACTAAAAAACATTAAAATGTAGGATATTAATATACTTATTATTTTTATAATATCAATTTTGATCTCACTCTACCTCAGAATCTTTCGATGTCTCAGCGCCTAGCTCAAAAAATATTCCTTCATATATTTCAAATTATTAAACGGAAAAAACTAGGTCACTAAATTATTCCCCTATTAAAATATTTTCATCCTAGAATGAAAAAAGATAAACAATAATGGTGGGGATACTGATCCTAAATCCATCTCTCCTACTCCCAGAAGCTCTCCAACAAGCTCTTATACTTCCATGGGACATGAACCAAGGGTGTGCTCTATGCACACAGGTTCCACTCATACCAATCCTTGATCGTCATTGGGTGCTCTTTGAAGGTCACTCCATCCTCGATGTCTAGCTTTCCCTAATCAGTGGTGTATATAAGATCATTCATGTATCTTCTCAACTACGACATGTGGAAGATTTCATACACCTTATCCAACTTTGGCAGAAAGGCTATGTGATAAGAAACCTCAAAACCATCTAAAAGATCTCAAATTGATCAATGAAGAATGGGGGTAGATTTTCTCCCAAGATTAACCTCTAAAAATATCATTATGGATAGGCTCTTAGGAAAATATGGTTTCCCTTGTTGAACTCTAGGTCCCTTTGACATCGATTTGCATAATATTTCTGTTATCTCTAGTCTTTCCTCACATTCTTGGGGATCACATTTACTTTATTTGTACTGAGTTGTACCCTTTTTAGTCTAACTAGATATGTCTTTCCAATCCTAGTTAATCACAAGGGTTATTTGTAGGGTCGTTCATATAAGGCCTAGAAAGGTTTTATGCTGATCATATGATGATATTTGTTATTATTAGAAAACTCTACCAATGTAAACTCATCCTCCCAACTCTGAATGATGTCCAAAACAAAATATCACAAAATATCCCTCAACACATGGATAATATGCTCAATCTTAGCATGTGTGGGGTGAAATTTCATACTCATACTCAAACAAGTCATGAATTCCTCCTTCCATCCTCTCTGAAACTGTGATGTAAACCACACATCTTGTTCAAAGACAATCATCAATGGAGCCTCATAGAGTAGGATAATCTCCCATGGGTAAAAATATCCAAGAATCTCCACCAAACTCTACTCCCTAATATAAAGGAATTTTTCCCTCTTTGTATTTGAAAAATAATCACCCAGATGGAATCATGGCCTAGCAGTATCTGTGAAAGCCTCGTCATCTGTGGATATTCAATCCCATTTCCACTCTGGGATCTCAAGGGGTTGTAAAAAACCTGGTGAAACTAGGTTCTTATCCCTCACCTACTAACATGTGAGACAATGAGAGATGAAATCATCAAAATTTTACATCATCCCAACCCACTGAAACATATGGTAAAGTTCTATATACATATTCCCTATTTAGGGATGTATAGCCAATGGAGTAGTGTGAAACTCCCTCATCACCTCCTCACACATCATAACGGGAACAACCATCTATCCATGGAAGGTAATAACATGTTCCCCCCCTAAAAGATCATCTAGCGAATATCCTAAATATATATGGTAATATTGAACCTCATAGTAAATGTCTCCAAAATTATCCTCCCTCACATGAAGGAGAAGAAGAGGAGTCAACAACATCAAGTGAAGATAAGATTCACCACTCTCCTCCACTGGGGTTAAATTAAAATAATCCAACTATTCAGACACCTCCTCCACGAAACAAGAATGATACTTCCTACTAAAGAAATATACCACCACATTTCCCATACTATGAGTATCAAAAATATAAAAAACATATTCCTATAACAACTCCAACTATAACTTTTATCTTACGTTCATATCTCTATATTTGAAGACATACCTAACACTCTAATGGTCTATGTTAAAAATAATTCTCTTTCCTGGAAGATAGTGCATCCACATATTGAGAGTGAAGACTACAACTTACAACTATAGGTCATGACTCGCATATTTATTCTCATGCAGTCTCAACATCCTTCACCCATAAGTTATCATTGTATACATCTACATCAAATCATAGATGATACCATCTCAAAATGCATCACAATACACTACCTAATCTAATCCATCCTTTAGTAGTATCAAAATATGATAACTAATCAACCTTATCCTAAACTCATAAAAGGATATCCAAATTTTCTCAATCTTGGTAAACAACTTCCCTTTCCCCTTAAAGGTAGTCAAAGAGGCTTAAATTTTTTATGAGACTTCCATGAACCACCAACAGTGCCTTACTAATCCATGAAAACTACACACCTCTAACAAGCTCTTGGGTGGCTCCCAATAAATCACTCCATCAATCTCTACGAAGTATACAACTAATCCAATCTTAGATATGACAAGTCCTAGTATGTAAACCTTGTGGATCTAGAACTATCACCTTGAGACCATACTATAATGCCGGTGCACCCATAGTAACTCTAGTATCATCCTTAACTGCTCTAAATATACTCATATTATGCCAAGAAGATGGTTATTTCATCAATTAAGACAACCACAAATCAGTCCATGTATAGATAGATGATCTAATTAATCAAATCCAAAAACATGGTTGGGGAATTCGTCACTCTAAAAGGCATAACCAGGAACTCATTATGTCTATAGAGACATCAGAATTCCATATTTTAAATATCAACCCCTTGAATCATCAACTTGTGGTAGTTGGACCTAAGATCGATATTTGAGAACCAACATGAACCTCTCAATTGATCAAAGAGTTTTTCAATCCTTTGTAAGGGGTATGTTTTCTCTTATTGTGGCCTAGTTTAGTTCATTATAACTAACACAAATACACAAGATTCCATCCTATGTTTCGTGAACAAAACTATAGCTTCCTAGGGGGACACACTGAGTCTGATAAAACCCTTATACTAAAGGTCCTCTATCTTATCCCTCAATTCACAGAGCATGGTATGGTCCACTTGATATGTTGAAAAAAATATTGGTATGGTCCTAGGGTGAAAGTCAATGAAGAAGCCCATCCCCCATCATAGAGGTAGTCCCAAAACATCCTCCGGGAATCTACCCATATATTCCTAAACTATTTAAGGAATCTATATGCCTAAAGGGTTTATTAAACCAACGAATAAACCTTATAACTGATGGTTGATGGTATAAAACATCATGTACATAAGGCCCACTCATTCTTCAATGAGATCTCTCTAGACCCCAAAGGAGAATCTCTTCACATTGGTCGAAAGGCATCTGACCCGTCTATGGTGATAGTCAATCTTGGCTTGAACAATGGATAACCATTCCATACCCAAGATGATTGTATAATGTTTTATAGTGAAAACCAATAGGTCTCACATGAAACTATCCCCACCAATTTGTAACTCATACATCTGAAGATAAGCGATATAATATAATTAAACCCCATGGAAACCTATAGCCATAGATATTAAACTAAGGCCTCAACTAGAATATCTATATCTCACACCCAAAATAAGGATATAAACGAATGAATCACACATGTGTCTAATAGAATGGATGTAAGAGTAGAATAAACATATATCATACCTCGAATCATTTCATGTGCAGCCTGGTCATCACCCTACTTGGCCTAAAAATATCCATATCCCTAATTTCTCATTCATCAATCTTGACATGTACCACATCATAGTGGTGTAGGAAGGATATAGTAATGTGTCCCTCTACCAAGTAATACTCCCTCCATAGTTGCTTCTTCTCTTCTTCCAAAACTACCTTCTAGAGGGCTTCTCATGCTATATTTCATGATCTCTGATCATAGCTCTACGTTTTCTACGGGGTCCATCCAATATCTACCTTTTATGCTTAGAATGGAAGGTTAATAAATCACTAGATAAATTAACTCATCCATCACAAGAATAATATCACACCTATCCTGGCTGACTAGATACTCGGGGTGATTCCTAAACTATATACCCACACATCTAATTCATACAATGAATCCTCAGTTGAGATCTTAATTGTTTATGAATACCACCTACAATAAAGGATTCATCCACATGATGACCATCTCTAGATCTAACCACCCAACACCCCTCTTCAAGGACTCTATCATTCATTAGAGCCTACTCTATTACTCCTACATAAATGGGAAGACACAAGGAGACCACACTAGCTCAAATTTCTCTATAGATAACATGATCGAACATCCTCACTCAAAATAATCTATCTCATATCATGTCAAGGGAGTACCATGAATTTTCTAAGAAATTCATAATATACATCTCTATAATAATTCTACCCTTCTACAGATCATGAATATCCAAGATCTTAATAGGGCACAAGCATGATGGTAATACTCCTCAAGAAACAGCTAGTGGAAGTTAGACCATGAGAGAGTCATCTCGTCATGGGTCTATGTAACCAAACATCACCAGAACCCAACTAATTTATGGAAAATACTAGGTGCTAGCACAACCATCAGATCTATCAGAGTCTAAATGAGCACAAAGACTTGGATTGCTGACTCTAGCCAGTCCTCTACTACTTGGGGATCTATCTCACTTTATAACCATAGTGTCATGTGGTGAGGAAACTCATCGAGTGTGCTAAGACTCTATGTATCCTCAGACTAAACTAACTATATGAAATACTACTTGACATTTGGTTATTCCACTAACTTCCCACATAGAGTAAATCCATCATGTGATAGCCCCTAAACAACTGCCTCATCACTCATCATATCATCATCACAGTCCTAAATTATTGACCTAGCTGGTTGTCTTCGTTAAGGCATCTCAAAAGAAATAAAGATGTACCATGGTTAGATGATCATATATATATGGATAGAGAACTTAATAAGGATATTCAATGGACTTAATACAATATGATCCATGCATCATTGCTCCATGAAACCAATGTATTAGTATTCCGAGTCATTAAGCACGTATTCAGAGTCCTGGTATATGGATACATCAGTTGTCACACCAACACTAATTTCCCTAGACAAAAAATTTGCACTTGAGAAATTTTGAAATTGTTTCCTTAAGTCTCAATCAATCCTAATAAGGTGAAAACTCATAACACCATACTAAGGAATGAATTACTATGATACCACTCCATAACAACCTGACCCACCGAGCCACACTTGGCTTGTAAAAGGAAAATCCTTTACAACACCAAGACCACCTCCATAGGCTAGGGGCTAACGACAAATGATGATAAGGAATAACTAAAATGGGAGGAATTTTCCTATTGAATCTTTATGCATGAAACCATATATATCTATAAAATAGTGTAGAGTAATATAATGTAGATACATTGACATCTAGATTAAAAAACCATTAATGTAAAAACCTTTAGGGAATAAAAATAGAGTATGACAATGAAATCTAAAATGAAAAGTGGAAAAATAGTCATCCAATAAAAAATATGTCCCTATATGAAAACAACTAGAGTAGTATAAAGATGAGTGAGAGCCTAGATCTTGATCTCCAAGCCTGACCACCGTACGTGATCAATGCACATAAGTATCACTATGCTTCACCATAATCTCTATAGATATTTCTATCATGTGTATAAAATACGACACATGTGAGAAAAATCCATGCAGGGGTGAGTATATATATTCCCAAAAGGGAACCCTGAAAACTAAAAGTGATCTGTATAGAGATAAAACAATAGTCAAATCTACCCAAACCAAGAGAAATGTGAAACCCAACACACATGCACAAAACACAACACACACATATATATTAATATATTCCTATAAATAATCCCATATGAGAGATAAATGGGATCTTCATATCACATAGCAACTAAAGTTGATGAGTAAACCTATAGCTCTAGAAGTAAAATCCCATTTCCCGCCATCAAAAACAACCTCAACATATTTTGATTTGAGGTGCCCAAACCTTATAACTACACTCTATATCTGAGGGAGAACACATATAATGTAGATGAACTAAACCCTGCAAGATATCAAAGAAAAGGGAGTACTTCTCAGTAAGTATATTACCATTTTATATAGTAATGGGATTATTGATTCTAACTAAAAAATAAATGGGTAACTTACCCCCTCGTGTCATAGGGGATTATAGACAATGATATCTCTATGATAGCCTTAGGAAACCACACCTTAATGTGACAAGGGAATACTAACCCTGGAACTCATATGGTACCCTGGGGAACCTACACCTTGGTTCTATAGGGGAGTACTGACCATAGAATCTCTATGATAGAATGGGGAACCTATGACCTGGTGTTACAAGGGAGTAATGACCCCAACATTTGTCTAATGACCCTCCCTAATCAATTCCATCATCAAGAACCACCTAAATATGTTCCATTATCATAAAATAATTAATCATATCGAAAATCCCACTATAATGACTATTATCCCATTCTATGTAGAAAAACATTCAGTATAGTCTACTCTTGGCCCAATATACAAGTCCAAATGAATGATAGGATAGATGTAGTAGATTAATAAAAAAGTACACATCATGTATGGGGTCTACATTGCATGTAGCCCTGCTTCTTTTCCTAGATATTTTATCCCTAGACAAGTATTAGGATGTTGTTTCTCTATATAATAGTTTTCCTCTAGTATACACAGCGTGTATGAACACCTAGGGTCCTGGATGTTCTTCTCAACTCATGCACATGAACTCCAATGTGTGCCTGTGTACTGGGTATATGCTATGTCCAACCACACTGGGCCCTAGATATGTGAAGCTAGAACATTTATTAGCCTCCTATGTAGGGTCCCATGTCATGTAATCCCGCCTATATAGTGTGTGATATTTAACTTCACTTGAAACCTAAACACCATAGTCTCGGGATACATGGTGTATTTTCAACCACGTACACACCCTATTGTCAGGATTTTTCACAGAAATACATGTTTATCCATGCAATTTCCATATCCACAATTTTCTCTGCAAATCATTCTCATTGGCCACTTCAAATCGGAGGGAAAATTCACCAACCTTCATTTTCTGACCACAAATGTCAAAAAATGGAATCTTTTGATCTTCTCGAAGACCCTGTCACCTCTTATCATCAGTATCACCTCACATTACAGCATGTCACCAATATGGATCCAAAAATCCCTGAAGAAACACCTTCAATTCATCTCAATAAATCTATAAATCATCATCCTTCTTTCTATTCTATAATCCATCAAGAATCAAGGGGTTTGATCATGCTTAGACCCACCTAAAAATGTTAAATTTTGGTCCCATGGGCCAATGGAAAATAACATGAATAACAATTTTGGGAAACGCATAAAAATATAGTTTTAAATATCATTATACAATAGTTCGTGGATAATGATCATAGATTAGGGAATCTAGGGTTGGTTAATCACATAATCCAATAAATAATCAAATAAACAACTTAATTCAATAAATTGGTTCATACAAATAATGTAATATTTCATAATCAAAAGTATATAAAAATTTATTCTCAATGATTTAATAAAAGTGGAGGAAATCCAAAATTGATGATCCTAACCTCAATTATGGATCGATAGTTGGTGAAGAACACATTCACCAGTTATGTGGGGATCTTGTTACATCTGATGCATGTCATTACTCCTTGATATGATATATCATCATCCACTGGTGTGATCTTAAAATAAATAAAAATGAATATTCTCCTCTGATAGATCATATGGTTATGTAGATAACCCTAGTGAAATGATATAACTGTGTTTAAATAGAGTAAATAAGTTTGGATGGGCATTTGATAATAAAATTAATAATTTAATTGATTTATATCATTTAAATTCACCTCCAATGGCAGCCTTAACAGAAACTTAGTGTTGTAGTAATCCAGGATTTTCATACATAGATACTCCAACTTTCATTTAAATATTCATTAAATTACACAAACTCACACAAGAGTATTATAATGTTTTAGTTCCTTTGGATACTTGGTACATTGTCTTCTTATTTAGTAAAATATCTTCAATGTTTCCCAAAATTATCTTCTTATTTAGTACTCATCATAAATATACACTATATAAAACCTTTCTTCATAATCAGGAAAGAAAATATAAGATAGACTGAGAACAGATTATCAGTAATGTTAAACAAGGGAGATATCAATATAACATGGGAAAATGGGTTTGAGAGCAAGAGAATAAAATTTTAAAACCATACCGTGCCTATCATAGATCAAAAACATGATTCATATCATAAATAATGGAAGTTCATAAGAGATTAATCATAATGAGGTCAAAGAATATGATCCATGAGATAATAATATTTTCATAAGATATAGATTTTTAGCATACAAATAAGAACAATAAATAATTTCCTAAGTAATCAAGTCTCATTTCTAAACTATTATGGTGTAATGGGTTCACTCTTAAAATCATCATAGTATTCATGGTTCACTCCCAAGACTATCATAGTGGATAGAGTCCATTATTAAATAGGTTTCACACCCCATTAAATTCCTATTTATCTCATGAGATATCAATCTTTTCCTAATGTATTGGATAGATATATAGGTCCCACCTATCTTGGTTATAATTTAAACATTGTCCTTGGTTATAACATAACAAACATCACATAATAGAAATCATATATATGTATATCATAATATCATAAAAAATCATCATATCAGTAACCATGAAATGAAATTGGTTTCATAAAAATTTCATAATAACATAACCTGTTGAAAATAAATGGGTTTCATAATCATTCCATCATTTCACATTAGCATATCTCAGGGGAAAATATTGGGTTTTATCATCATTTTATCATTGTATAACTCAGGTAAAAGTAAAAAGTTTCATAAAACTATTATCATCCTAAACATAAAAAAATTAAATAAAGAATAATAATGGTGTCTTTGGGTCATATCTCTATTAAATCATATGTTACAACAAATTACATTATCTTAGATGGAATATTATTATGAAACATTACATGGATCATTTCATAAGGAAAATGGCCTCTATACATTGAAAAACACTTTTTAAAACATAAAACATTTTCAAAATCCTTTTTTCAGATAACTCTTAAAAATTAGAAAGGAAACATTAAATTAAATAATATCCATGATGGTGGGAAATTTATTTCATGCCATACACATTAAAACAAATATTCCATTCACATTTTCATTAAAATCGAAATAGGAATTCTTTGAAAAATGACCTGAATATTTCTTTTAAAAAAAATTTAAAAATTAAAACATGTTTCAAAATATCATTAAGAAATCATTTTAATAATTTTAAAAACATTTTTGGAAACATTTTTAGAAAGCATGGTTTTGGAAGAGAAAGGGTTTTCGATCTAAGAGATAAATAAAGATGATTTTAATTAAAAATATTTTCTAGAACTATTCTGTATATAAAGGAAGAAAAAATATGGAAAAACGTGTATTCTCATGAAATAAATATATGAGATGAAAACTTATGAGTTTTTGACAGATAGATCATAATATTTCATCATTGTAAGTATAATCACAAATAATCTCGACAAAATATGAAATTGTAACATAAAAATATTACCACATTAGTAATGTTGAATCATTGTCCCAATGAAATAATAACATTAAAATAAAGATATAATATCATGATGAAAATTATATTCATGATATAATATTTCAAAGATTTATTATATAACCTCATAGAAGAAGATAGGTTCATAATATAACTTTCGTCCACAAGAATGCAATTTGAGACAAAACTCACTTATCACTTTGGTAACTTTTGAACCGTAAGCCCTGTGAAAGTTATAACCTCAAATGGATATGTAAATACACATAATTTTAAGTATATTTATCATAAAATAAATTCATGGGTTGTATATATACCACATAATTTAAATAAGTGGTGAATATGGCTTGTATCTCACATAAGTAAAAAAGTGAAATTGAAATCACTTACCTTAAGTTTCAAATTCCTTAGTACACATTAAAAACACATCTATAATAAATATAAGTTTAATATAAATATATTAAATAACTATAGATATATGTATTATACCACATGTGATTCTATTATTACCTTTTATTACCCATCTGTTAATAATTCAATGTCTAGGTCATGTTTTGGGAAATAACTACTTTGTTTTTAGTATATGATTTTATTTTTTATTTTTTTGGTCCTCTTAATTTGATAATGGTTACATAATATTCATAATTTATACCATGATATAATTATCATATATAATTATTATATATTTATTTATATTAATCAATAAAATTTGGAGATAGAACATGAAATACACCGTTAATGAGACGGTAGGTCGTACATATGCATGAATGTTGTTTCCATTTTATAGATAGATTAAAACAAAAATGGAAATTAATACATTAAAATTAAATAATAATTTTTATTTCATATATATTTCACAAGTATTCATTAAACCCATCCATATTATCTTTCATGTAATTCATTAATGAATCACATTACTTTGTGTGGTGGTAGTCCGTCATAGACACGAGCGACATTATTGTATTTTTCCACAGAATTGAAAGTAAGAAAGTATAAGTTATATAATAATTCAAAAAGTGTAATAATATAAAAATAATAATAAATAAACATTCCATCCATCATTATATATGGTTGTGATAGTTGGTTATGTAAAATGAATAACATCAGTTCATTAATCGGTAGTCTTCCATACACACGGGTGATGATTTCGTATCCCATTTGATGGAAGTGGAGATGGTTATAAGTAATAACCATAAAATTATAACATTTAAGTATATTTAATAAAATTATATATTTATTGTATAATGTTTTAATAATAATTTAAGGATTTATAGTGATAAATAAAATAAGAACGCTCATTGAGGAATGTTAACCCTTCTTTTGGTAACCTCTTTAGGTTTGCACCAAAAGCCTACAAAAGAAAGACTTATCGCCAACATAAGGATTATATGATGATATTAGAGATGTCATTATGTTACTTATGTAGTTATTTTCCTATATAATGTGTTTTTAAAGTGTTAAAATAGAGGAGATGAGGTGGCCTTTTATAAGTCATATGAATAGTGGATGAGTAATTTTTTAAAATAAAAAAGTATGCCCATGTTTTTAAATTTAAAAAAGTTACAAAATCTCCCATTATAGAACTTATAATATATAAGGTCAAAATATTTCCATAGAATGGGTTTCTGAAAAGTTTGGGATCATTTTAACCTTTATATTTCTACTTTATCCACCTAGTAAACCTAATTATTCTTTAACCACTGTAAATATTTTTTTCTATTTTTACTATTAATTAGGGATAAAATTTATGATGACATTATTAAATAATATCAATTATTCTGATTCAAAATAATTAATCAATTTTTCCAAATTTAGTTCACAAAATTGAAAAAATTTAATTTACAATTACACATTCATACGTAATAAGAAAGATGTTTTGAAAGAAAAAATGTTCAAATGTTTAAAATGTTTATATATAAAAATTCAAATGAAAATGATTAAAATCCCATAAATTGGATTAATTGATATAAAATTTAGGTAATTTTACATTAAAACACATTTTAAAACAAAAAATAAACTTAAATTTTCTTTAAATAAAAAGGCATTTTTTTATAAAAATTAGTATTTTCACTATTAATCGAAAAATTAATCTTTGTAGAAAAATCCCAAAAATTCAACCAAAGATAATTTTAAAATTATTATTTAAAAAATAATAATTTTATTTTATCAAATACATTCTTTGAAAGTGTAAAAATGTAATTTAATTATAAGTCCACAAAAGGCAACAGAACTGATATTTCGAAAAATATATTTTTTAAGAAAAAAGAAAAAATTAATTCTTATCTCTTGTATAAAAAAAGAAGATGAAGGTTAAACATTTCACTAAATATATAATATATAAATTTCATTAAAATAATTCAAAAAAGTTTAATTATTTAATTTTTGAGGTAGCACCTATTTGTTTATGTAAAAACAAAATTTCATAAAAATATTTCCTTTATTTTCATGTAGTTTCTCTTTTCATTTATAATTAATTTGTCGCTAAAGAATTAATTTCATATACATGTGTAGATAATAAATTTTTATAATTTATTTCATCATATTCATTCCCATAACTAAAATATCTATTTGATAACTATCATATTAAATAATTATATTTTAATAGTATGTCATGGTTTGTTTAAACTCGATGTTACATGTATCACAAGATAAACTCATTGTTATGTGTAATTAAATATAAACTCAGTTATGTTTGTAATAAATGATAAACATGGTGTTTTTTATAATGGAAAAAATTTAAAAGATTAAATTTATCTAAAAAAATTCAGAAAATCAAGTGGTCTTACATTCTACCCCCTAAAATAAATTTCATTCTCACAGTTTGAACTTCTACTTTGTAAAATTGTTTAACATTTGAAAATACCTTTGGTGGAAACCCAAATATTTAAGTGCGTTAATAAAAAATCCTCTTAGAAATAGAGAGATTAATTTGTGATATTTATCTATATTAACACATATTAGGTTTCCAAATATTATAACATATATGGGAAGTGATGATTTGGACATGAAAGAAAAGAAGAATGAATAAATAATAATAGAGAGTGATAGGGATCATTGATCAAAAGAAAGTGAATGGTAATTGGAAAATCAAAAACCAAAAAAAAATATCCAAAAATGTGTAAAAATTTAATTAATATCATCATAAATATTGGTTAAAGGACAAATTTTTCTTTCGTGGTCTTTTTCTTAAAGTTGGGTAAATATTTATAAGAAGATATACTTACTTGATTCCATTCCATTTCATAAGCATAATCTCATCCTTTTGTTGATCCATGATAGATTTACAATTTATATTGTACACTATGAAATGAATTTTTCATGTCTAAAGAACTAACAGATAATAATATTTTTAAAATAATGATAATTAATTATTTTTATCATAAGTTATTATCAAAAATAAAATGGTTGGCATATTATAATACATTAATCTCTGAAACCTCATCCAAATTTCAACATAAACCATTCCATAAATGTTTAACCTTTTGAACCTTCAAAATTTAAAAAATTATAAATAAAGACACTAAATTTTCCAAAAATCAACATTACATTACTCCCTCAAACAACATGAATTAGAACATAATTTTACATACCAAATATGTGAATACATTGATCAAATATTCTCCATAAAAATGGTAATATATTAAATTACTATAAAACCTTAATTAAAAAATACCTTATTTAAAAAAATAACTCTTTAATCATTCCATAAATAAAATAATATATAATTTAATATATTCCATAAATCTAAAAAAGTTCTAAACTACATAAATGAGTTCATAAAAACTTTTTCAACAAATTGTTAATATGTTCAGAGGTAATCAATACTATCCAATTTACATTATCAATATCAATCATCTCTTTATCCAAACTAACCACTATTTCTTCAGCATCAATAACATATTAAGGGTTATCTTCCCATGATTAGAATAACAACTTGTCAGTAAGTCACTTTTCTAGGACATTAGTGCCATTTAATATATTTTTGAAACTATATAATTAAAAACTAGTATGGAACAATCAATGAATGTTTCATGATTCTAGTAGCCAAATACCATTGATAAAAATATAATTTTTTGAATCCTAATACATAAACACATCAATAATTTAACTTTATTCATACACAATTCACTAGGAATCATCATCGTATTCGTTAACACTTTTTTCCTTTGATATTTCTTTTGTATTCTCTTCACCATCCGCAATATTACTATTACTTGTACAACATTGTTCATTCTATTTAGGAGATATACCTTTAATACAATAATTCTCATAATTATCATACTTTATCATTAGAAACATTAAACTATCGATGATATATTTTTGATACCATTATTATCATCCATTGCATTAATAAAACATTTTATTTTTACTCTATAATAAGTTACTTTTTGTACTTCTTTTACACACTCAAAACATATTCATATTCCTCTAAGACATTCATTTGGGTGCATCTCCCAATAATCTCAGCATATAGGAAATAGAATCATCCTTCCACCATGGTCTCCACCACCCAAACTCTCAATGAAATCTATCATTCTCTTCTTTGGTGAATCTGAGTGTTGGTTAAGGTGAAAGTTGTAAATTATATATCCTGATATCTGATTAGGAATAATCACAATATCATTCACTCCAATCATTGTATCATTTGGTTTTTCATCAACACATTGTCTATCAAATTCAATTCTAATAAAATTCTTTCTATTTCTCACCACTGACTAAAACAAAAAAAATTGTTTAAAAAATAATAATAATAGTGTGGAACCACATAATTAAGATAAATAACTTATAATATTTATAAATAATTTCTCCTTCTTTTTAATGTATGACACCTTAGGCTTATCCTGAGCCATTTGTTGTAATATTATATATAAATCCATCATTATTGTTATTAAATAGTTGGTGAACTTCCCAATAATATACCCTAGGAGTGTCAATCTAATTGTGACACAAGACCCATTTTCATGCACCTGGTAATGATCGAGTCCACGTCAATGTACGCTTTTCAAAGTTAATACTCATAGGTACCTATTTTCTAAATCCATATACACTTTTATCATCCATACAAGAATGTAATTTCTTGGAATCCACTATCTCAATCCTTTACCAAAATTCTAGGACATTGTCTTATTCATTGAATAATCCTTAGACTTGTCCTCATAAATATCCTTATACATATCCTTATAGTTCGCACTAATGTTTTCATATCCATGTTTCCAATGGTTAACTAAACCTTTCCTATGATACCTACTATAGAAACCCAGGATTATAATATAAAAATATTAAATATTTTGGATGAATATTCATTAAATTAGACAAACACATACCAAGGGATCGTAATGGTTTACTGAATTTGGAGCTTAGGTGAACTATCTTCTTACCCCTCATATCATAGATCAAAAATGTGTTCCATGGCATAAAAATTATTATTCCCTAACACATTAATAATAATGGGATTAAACAAAATGATCCATGAAATGATAAAATTGTCATAATACATATGATTTTGGAATAAACATAATCATAGAAGATTATTTTCATAGTATCCAATTCTTATTTCCAAAAATATCATAGTGGAATGGGTTTACTCCCCAAACCATTGTGTTATTCAAGGTTTACTCCCAAGACTATAATAGTGTAAAGAGTCCCTTACTGAACATTATTAACTCCATATTCTTCTCATATTTATCACATGATATATCAATCATTACTAAATTCATTTTTTGGAGATATAGGTCCTACCCATTTGGGTTAAAATGTAACCACCATACTTGGTTATAACATAACCACCTTCACATAATGAAAATCATAAAAATTTGTTACAATATATCATAAAACATTCATCTTATCATAACCTATTAAAATAAATGGGTTTCATAAAAACATTTCCTATGGAAAAAATTGGTTACATAATCATTCTATTATTTTAGCATAGCATAACCAATAGAAAAAGAAGTTGGTTTCATAATCATTTAATCGTGGTATAACCCATGGAAGTGGAATTCCTTTTATAAAAATATTTTAATCATAAAAATAAAATATTAAAATAAATAATAATAATTTCGTCCTTGTATCATATCCCTAGTAAATCATAGGTTGCATCAAATGATGTTATCTTTTTTGGAAAATTATTTTGAAATACTATATTGGATATTTCTTAAGGAAATTAGCCTTTACACTTTGATCAAAATTAAAACATATGACATTTTCAAAATAATTTTCTTTTAAAATTACATTTAAAATTTATAAAGTAATATTCACACAAAATAATGGTCATGATGGTTGGAAATTTTGTTCATTATTAATACATTAAAACAAATATTTCATTCACATTTTCAGTAAAATCCAAATGGGATTGTTTGGAAAATGACCTAATAATTTCTTCAGAAAAATTTGTTAAATGGTATGAAGTAGTTAAAATTCCATTAATAAATCGTTGTAATGTTTTTAAATACATTTTTGAAAACATTTTTACAAGACACAGTTTTGTAAGAAAAGTGCTTTCAACAGAAGATATAAATAGGGATGATTTTCCTTAAGAAACAATATTTTAAACTCTTGAGCACATAAATAGAGGAAAATTAAGGAAGAATGTATTATTAGTAAATAATTAAAATATAATAAAATCCATGATTTTAATGAGATAAATATCAGAAAATCCCATCAATGGAAGTGTAATTATAAACAATCCAGATAAACAATGAAAGTGTTACATAAAACTCTTAACAGTTTGGTAACACCAAATCATAGTCACCATGAAGGAATAAAATTAAATGAAATGTATAATATCCTTAAATTTGGGATATTAATGATATTATATGTCAAATTTTTATTATATACACCTCATTGAAGAATATAGGTGCATAACATAATATAGGTCCACAAGAAGACAATTTGAGATGGAAATCTCTTACCGCTTTGGTAATATTAGAACAGTAAACCCTATGAAATATATATCATAAAATGGATATTTAAATCCACATAACATTAAGTTTAATAATAATAGAATAAATTCTTGTGTATTATATGCACCACATAAAAAATAGGTTTCAAATATGGAATTTGTCTCACATAAGTAAAAAAAGAGGCACAAATCCCTTACCTTAAGTCTAAAATTCCTTCATACATGTTGAAACATCATGTATAATAAATATAAGTTTATTATAAATATATTAAATAACCATAAATATATATATAATAACATATATTATTTACTTTTTACCTTTTATTACCCGTTTATTATCAATTCCATGTTAATGTCACGTTTGGGTCAATAACTACTTTGTTTTTTCTGTATGTTTTCGTTTTTTAATTATTTTCTCTTCCTAATTTTATCATGGTTAGATATTATAAATAATTTTATCCCTGATATAAATATCATATGTAATCTGTATATATGTATTTATAGTAATCATTATTCTTTATAGATTGAAAATAAAATATATTGGTCATAAAGACGGTTGTACGTACACATGAATGTTGTTTCCATTTTCTCAATGGATTGTAATAAATAAAAAAATATAATATATTTCCATTCGATAATAATATTTATTCATATATATTACACATATTTTTTAAACAAATCCTTATTACCTTACATGTAAATTATGAATGAATCGCATCATATCGCATGGCGGTAGTCTGCTATACACACGAGCAATGTTATCATATTCCCACAAAATAGAAAGTAATAATTTATATGTGATATTATAATTTCATAAGTATAATAATATCATATACATCAAATATAAGAATTTATTCCATCATTTTGTTCTTCTGTGAGAGGTGGTGATGGGAAATGAATAACATCAGTTTGCGAGGTAGTAGTACGTCGAACACACAAGCGATGAATTTGTATCCCATTTTATAGAGGTGGATATGGTTGTAGATAAATACCATAGAATAAAAATATTTTAATATATGTAATATACTTAGTTTATTTTAATAATATTTTCAATAAAAATTTAAATAGTTGGAGGGTGAAATAAAATAAAAATTCTCATTGAAGACTGTTACATCTTCTTCAGGTAACCTCCTTATGTTTTCAATAAAAACATTTCTAGAATAGATTTCTGGAAAAAAAATTAGGATTACTGGAGTAGATAATGTAATTAAGAAATAAATATTTGTAGGTAGTGGCTGAACCAATTGGTATTGAAAGTGAGAATATGATTGGAGATGGTGGACTTTTAGAAGTGAGGTGAGTGTGACACTTGTAATTTTGGAAGAGAAAAAGGTGTTCCCTAATTTTCACAATCCATAGGGATCCCATATGTTCAATTCTTGAACCTATATGATATAAGGTTGAAATATGTCCATACAATGGGTTATGGGAATGTTTTTTGTCATTTTTAACACTTAACTTTTTATTTTATCCCCCCCCCAATAAACCCATTTTTGCCTTAATGATGGTAAATAATTTTACTTTTTTCACTACTCATTAAGTTAAAAAATAAATTTGACCATATTTTATAATATAAATTATTTATGTTCTAAATATTTAATCATTTTTTATAAAATCCATTCACATAAGAGAAAAAAAATTAAAATTAAACCCATTGAGATAATGAGAAAATTTTTTTCCAAGGATATATGAGATAAAACATTTCCACATGAGTAAGAAAAAATCCATAGATATCCATCCCCCACCTTTATAGAATATTATATAAACCCCCACAACCTAGGGATACATTACTCAACAGATAATCCAATTATTCTTAATTATAACACATATTATTTTTTATTTATATTCAATAACTAAATTCAAGATAATAACTTTAACTACAAACTAATGTCATGGTAGATTAATACTAAATATTATGTTATCATACCGATAATATAACTCATAAATTCTTGAAGGATAATTATGAAACAATTTAAACAATTTAAACTAAAGCATAATATAAACAATTTTTTACAATGAATAATGTAGGGAATAAAATTTAAATAAGTAAACATTAAAGATACTTAAACATGAGATAAACATTTTTTACAATACATACAATATTTTGAATTATAAAAACTTTATAATTTTATCTTATTCATTATGGATATTCCATAATCATGAATATAAACACATTATATTAAATTCATGATTTGAGTGACTTAATATAATTCATTATATTGAATTTCATTCAAATATATAATATTTTTAAGAATTGTAAACATTTTATAATCCAATCTCAATTACCTAAAACATTTATAAAATTAAAATATCACATACTTAAAATTATTTTATCCTTGATCAAATCAATCATAAAAACTATATTTTGATATAGTTCAAAAAAATATCCCAAATAAGGCCCTTAATTTAATCAATTAAAATTAAATATTTTGAAAAATTAAAAAAAAAAGTATAAATACTTTATATTTCATGATTATTTTATAATTTATAATCATTTTTTAAATTTAATTTTTGGTCTCTAAATAAATACTATTTATAATCATATGTTCTTCCATATAATTTGATAAAAGGTATTTTTAAATATTAACTCTTAATATTTAACAATATTTAATAATAAATGTCTCATATACATTAATTACTTAATTATAAGTTCACTTGATAAATTTATATACAACCCCAAGATACCTTTTATCGTTATTTAAAAAATGTAAGACCCAATTAATTATTTAATTTAAAGAAATAAAAATTCTTCAAATTCATATTTTATGATTCAATAAGAGTAATAAGTTATACTTAACAGACCATAAATTTATTTACTAGTATTTTAACTTTATGATGGGTGGTTCATTCTTCAAATATGATAGACTAATGTTGAATTATTGGTTTTCTTTTAGGAAAGATGCCCTTTTTCACAACTGTTATTTCACATTTTATATTTGACATTTGGCATAGATATATTATAAGTGATATGATACTCAACTTTTCATCTTGTTGTAAGATATCGTATAATATGATACATGGGAGTCATATTCTATGACATGTAAAGATCCATAGAATTTATACTGAATCCCTACATAAAATATCCAATACTGTAATATTGGATGTCACCACAAAGAATAACATTCTGAATAGTATTTTATGAATGGATTATGATAGGAAATATGGTTTCAAAAATATTCCCATATCATTATATTTAAATATTCTAAATGTATAAAACTCTCTAATGCCATTGTTTGGCATCTTAGGGGATCTAATAATAATAATTTTAACAATTTAAAGGGATCTTAATCCCAAGAACTTGATATCTATTCATAGAATAAAATAAAATATATGTACTGGAAATGAATAACCTAAAAACACAGTCATAACATGGAAAAAATTATCCACTACATCATCCTTGAATACCTTTCAATACGTTTTATAACGACCGCATAAGTGATATTCAACGGAATTTCATTTCTAGAGGTATCCATGGGTTGAAATTTAACCATCCATCTAACATATGGAATTATTCTTCGTAACATTATGTCATAGAATCTTTTATATAAAATAGGAAGAGGATAGTGCTTTAGATTCTATGGAATCTCTAACAAGTGCACACACACCACTTTCATTGCATTCCATTGGTCTTTATAAATCCCCATGGACACTCCTTGGCTAATTTTCCATTAACTCTTAAATTACAATTCATTATTTAAATCCTCATCCAACATACATAATATTCATGGATCTATCTCCCTCATGTTATATCTCATTTTTTGGTCCATTAAATGATATTTATCATGGTTGATTGAGAAAACATTAACTTTTAATTATTCGATGATAAATAAGTTTCATCAATTTTATAAATATATCATAGTACATGATTCATGGAAAGGTAGTGTCATATTATCATAATAGTGTTCCCAATTCTATAGTAATCATACCTTATGATTTTTCCAAACATAGACTTACAATATAAATTCTATCATACTATATGATAAAAACAGTATGTCTTCATGAAATCATATATCATGCATATATCATTAATTAAAACACATTCCAAATCATATTCAATGACTTAAAAAAATATACTTTTCATTCATGTGGTTTTAATAAATATATACTCATTTAACTATAAGTATGCTAAGGAGTGCACATTAGTCAAGGGGGTATTTAAACTTTTGGAGAAATCATACCTCATTTTTTTAAATGTGAATCAGTTGGGGTGGGGTTCTATTCCAAATATATAAGACTCTTGTATTATATCAATGTCGATTACCTACTCTGTTATGTCTCTAGAGGACCCATAACCTAGAATCAATATGTCACCTGGGGGGTTACTAATGTCATGTCGACTCCAACTATCTCATTCACTATCCTTCATTGTCTCTACGATGCGAAGAACCCATGTGCCTAAAACTCCTTGGAAAAAATCCTTGAATGAAAAAGAGATAAAAAATCACATTTTACTCAGAAAAATATACTATTCATGTGTCCTATTTAGACACTCGAGTAAAAAAGATATAACAAACCTTGAAGAAGACATAGTATGCAACATGTACTTCCAAAGACAGGACATATAATCCTTTGGTTGTGTTTGGGTGTGTATCACTACAATCCATTTTATATGGGGTTGACCTAAATGAATCATCTTGTAATATTTAATGCATATGGGAAATTTGGGTTAGTCAAGAGTGTACTTTCATAAAAACTCATGTTTTTTCATCACAATACACAATATGTACACTTACCCACATAGTGTGTCAGGAAATCCAATCGGATAGGTTTGTTGACATGACCAAACCCACCGGAGCCCAATATAGGATGGAAATAATTAAGTGTGCCCCCCAAGGCCACATCTAATTGTATAGGGTCTAATGACTACAATCAAGTAGGAATTTCACACAAGATGGGAGATCATAACCTATATCAACCTTCAAGATACACATATCTCTAATGCAAAAAAATAACCAGAAACATCAGCATTGTATATATATATTAATATAATTAAAATCAATATCAATAATGCATGAGACATCACAAGTTATGTTCAATACCACATTGGAAAACACTGTAGGAACTATGAAACAGACAAGGTCATAAAATCTAATGAACCAAGAACAAGAAATAACTTCATTATACTGTAAAGACTCCTAGAATAGTATCCTACTGAAATGGACCCTACCAGTAGCATGAACTACCAAACTCTATCAAGAACCATCATGTGATGACTCAGAACAAGCTACATCATCCCTACACCCACCAAGAATTCCTATCACCCCAGTAATATCTACAGAGGGAAATCAAGTGTGGCCCCAAGTCCAGTTAAGCTGTGAGTATAAATATAAAACATAGGATGACTCAATACAAAAAATGAAAAACCAGAACCATGTATGTTGGGAAAAAATCCCACAAGGTAACATTACTGTATTTTTGGGTTGATTGTGTTTGTTGACAAAGAAGGTTTTCATGGTGAATTGTCATGTT